>CM077159.1:95945391-96545391 GCA_039583875.1 Platanthera guangdongensis | reverse complement strand
GCGCTCGAATACCTGACGCGGCGGCATATTTTTTTAGGGAAAATATTTTGAATCACTAATCTTATCTCTGATTGCTAAGGAGGCTTAACCTCAACACTCCCCTAAACCCCTAACAAAAATTATCCATCATAAGGCTTTCTAAACTTTAGGATTTCTAATTCATTACGAGAGGAGGAAAAAGTTACCACCTCTCTATTACTGGAGCTTTGTATTTTCTGACCCCACCACAGACTAGCGGAAGAAAACCCTAACCAAAACTTCGCAAGGCTTACTTAAAAAAACTGATTGAGGAGTTAAACACAAATTAACTGGACTTCTACAGAAAGGATTATATAATACCTGTGCAATCTAAATAGAAATGGCTGATAGACAGCAACTCTCTGCTGAAAAATCTCAATGAGAGCTCCAGAACTTTCTGCTAGTAAGAGACGTCGATTTCTGATGCCGACAAGTAAAAGGGATGACTAAGACCTGGAATCAGGGAGGAAGGGCTGGAGTTTTCCGTGGACACAGTAGAACCGTTGAAACTCACTACGGAACTTGCAGGAAGTCGCGCCGGAAAAAGCCGACGACTGGAGAAGGCTTCCAATTTCAGTAGATCCGCTAGCCTAGTGCCTGGACGGTTGGAGTCCAACAATCGACGGGGGGGGGGGGGGGGGGGGGGGATTACTTCTGTAACACCCCTTCCCATTTTTTTCAATAATCTGTCATCCGGCCGGGTCAGCGATATAAAGAGAACTAGGAAACAGTATTAAAACTAGTACACAGCAGGTATAAAGTAGAAGCTACAAAAAATTAATAACTAGCAACGGAAGCTAAGTAAGTAAACTAAGGGTATTCACATACCTGATATCTGGAATCACAGAGCCACTACACATGAATAGAACTGAACTACACATGAATAGAACTGAAATAACTGAAAATATGTTCTATCATAATAAATCTGAAACAAGATATATAAAATATTAACAAGTTACATTGACCACAACTACAAGTATCTGCTGAAAGTAAAGGAAATCTGAATGGGAAACACTACAAACTGACGTCACCAAACGCTCATCATATGCGTAGTTTCTCACCTGGATCACCTGTAAAAATATTTCCCACGAGGGGTCAAAGTAAAGAAAAATAATTCCTTCTATCGACAATAAAAATATTTTATCATATAATGGATGCATGGCTTTAGAAAATAGTTTTGTGCATTAAAAACGTTTATGTCATATGTTATGCATGCCTTCAGAACACTACCTGTTCTATGTTTGCGACTTTCAGTTTACTAACCCAAGTCCCAGCGTCCACTAACTGGTGTACTATCTCACGTCAGGTCTATACTTGAGTTCTAGGTGACATCTACCTTGCACCTCTACGAGGAAGGTCCTATGCAGAGTAGCTCCTAACGCGCATCTGAAACTGACGACCCGAGACCATCTGACGAACTCAATTGTTCTAGTGTCGCGCGGACACGGTCTCGAATCTACTAATTGTCTCAAGGGGAGTCAACTCCCAAGACACTGTTACTCATAGGATACCATATGCCCCATGAGGAAGGTAGTGCGCCTCTACCAAACACGAAAAGACTGAAGTGTGTTTACTGACCTTTTGGTCAAATGCTACTCTGCTTGGGATATCCTTTGTGGTGTACTACTGAGCGACCCTTAACTTTCTCATGGTCGAATAGAAGAGACATACACGCCCTTGGTTGGACAAATTCCCAAACTTACGTAGACGGGTATAGGTTTCGTAGCTAACGTTACTGTTCATGATCTGACTACTTGGGTCTTGGAGACAGGTGTCATTCTACACGTTTTCCGCGACCATTTTCCTATCATTACCTTTCTATGCATGCTCATGATACTTGTACAGAATCCTACACATGCGTATACAAAATAAAATATATAGCTATGTCTAACTAACAGAAATTAGGTTTCCTTACAGTGGTGCTGCGCCGCTCGTACACTCGGCGCGGCGACATTTTCTCTTTCAAAAGCATTCCTACTGTTGGGGACCTTCAGAATGTTGCCCCGACTCCACCAAAGTTCTGCAATTTACAGTAGCCCTAATTTCATATTTTTTTACCTTTACGATTTTCCCGTGGAAAAATTATATACAACTAGGGTTACAAACTTTCACGTGCTAAACTTCAGATTTTACCTTTACGTGGAGTGATTGAGACTCTCAAAGCGTCCAACCCAAATTCCGTCGAGGGTCACAAACTCCAAAACCTATTTAGGGCATTAGGAACAAAAATTAGTTTAGCTTACTCTCCAAAACGAAAGATCTCCATGAGTGAAAAGAGATACGGGAGGAATCGACTCACCGGAACCAAAATAGTTTCCACTACCACCGACTAGGGTTTGAATCCGGCACTTCCACGGCCAAGGAAGGAAAAGGAATGACCACCGGCGCTCGCAGAGGAAGGAGTGGTCAGAGAGGAGTTCCGGAGGAGGAATAGCCGTCTGTTAGGGCATGCGGGAGGCGTCGGGCTGGCTCGGCGTCGCTGCGTGCGGGAGACGGAAAAAGAAAAGTCGGGAGAGGGAAAATATCGGCTTGCGGTTTCTCCCGTGGGAAGGAAATGCGGGATTTAATGTGAAGCCTTGCGGTTTTGATAACCGCATAAGGAGAGGGGGAAGAAATTGTTATTGGCACCCCTACACTAATTCTCTTGAAAATTAACCCATTTTCACCGCTGGTGTCACTAAAATAAAATGCGTCATGCATTATTATTATCGCACTTAACGAACTAACGATCGCTATCATGAGGAAAAGTAATGTTATACCTCGACGACACGTTGTCTCGATCAGAATCCGTCGCGACTTGCCCCTACAAAAAAAATAATTTTCTCGCGTCAGATTTTTGGATGTTACAACTTCGACGACAACAAGAAAAGGAAGATCGGCGATCGGCTGCGAAAAACTAGGGCCTCGACTGAATGCTAAGTCGCAACCGAAAGAAAAAAAAATGGTGTTTTCGCAAGTGAGAAGTTACGGGATTAAAATAGTGCGTGAAAGAGGATCGGCCCTCTGACAGCAGATACCGAAACCGCAAGTTGAAAATGAACCGACGTAAACAGTATAGAAAAAAAATTAAGATTTCAGTTTAATTATGAAATTGTCATTCGGACAAAACTTAAAAAATTCTAAGCATTACGCCCTCATGCTAAGATTTAGAATACACTGATCACAACACAACGGCTAAAGAATTAAATCCACTAATTGACACTAAAGATTTAATCTTACTGAATCCATGCCTCGACCCGACTCTGCCTCGATCAATTACGCTGGAGATTAGACCCTGCAAATTAATTATATTTTCGGATTAAATTACGGACGTTACACTTACACTGAGCAGTGAGCTTATAATTCGAGCACTGACCTCCGGTGCTAACGTCGAGCAGCGAGCTCATAATCGGAGCAATGACCTTCGGTGCTTGCGCCGAGCAGCAAGCTTACAACCCGAGCGCTGACCCCCAGTGCTTACACCGAGAAGCATGCTTATAACCTAAGGTACGACCATCAGTGCTTATGCTGAGTAGAGAGCTCACAACTCGAGTGCTGGCCTCTAGTTCTAACACAAGAGCAGTGATTTCATAATTACAATAACTATCTCCTGGCACCACGCTAACAATTACACCAACCACCTCCAGGTAGCACAGTTACAATTACAACAACTACCTCTGAGTAGCATGCTAACAATAACAACAACTACCTTTGGGTAGCGCGTTAATAATTACAGCAACTACCTCTTGGTAGCACGCCAACAATTACACCAACTACCTCCATGTAGCACGTTATCAATTACAACAACTACCTCCGGGTAGCATGCTCACAATTATAGAACCTACCTCTGGGTAGTGTGCTCACAATTACAGAACTACCTCCGGATGGCGCACTACCAATTACAACAACTACCTACGGATAGCGTGCTATCAATTACAGCAACTACCTCTAGGTAGCGTGCTCCTAATAACAGAAACTACCTATGTATGGCGCACTACCAATTACAGTAACTACCTACAGATAGCATGCTAACAATTACATGAACTATCTCTAGGTAGCGCGCTCACTATTACAGCAAGCAGCGCGCTAAAATTTACAGCAACTACCTCGGAGTAGTGCGCTAACAATTCCAGCAACTACCTCCGGGTAATGCTATAACAACTATAACAACTACCTCGGGTAGCGTGCCAATAGTTAGGGCAATTACTTGTGTTGCTTACACCGAGCAGCAAGCTCACAATTAGAGCAACAACCTTTACAACACGTTCACATTCGCACAACCTCTCAACACGTTCATGTGTGTGAAGCTTTGCAACACATTCATGTTCACCACTAACCCTTCCATTACAGCTATTGTGACAAGTGTTAATGCTCCACTTATGTCATGAATTTGACACCCATATGACGAAATGAAGATGTCATGGAATAAAGTAATTCCATATCAGGATTGATTTGGTTTTAATTTGGGATAAACTATTTTAGGAATAGCAAATTAAGGCATAGCTATTACAGAATGCTGGTTGATTTTTTTTTAATTTAGGATAAGCAATTTTAGGAATAGCTAATTAAGGCATAGCAATTTTTAGGCGCAAAAGAATAGGAAATTGTTTTTAATTGCTTATTTGTCTTCTTTGTATTATGTTTATATAAACGGGTTGTATATTCTACAAAAAGGGCAATGAGAAAATAAGAATTTTCCAGGTTTTATCATGATATCAAAATCAAGTTCTACAATATCGACATTATGACATCACTCATGGAACTCCATCATCACCACATTCACGTCGAGGTTACGGTTGCACTGAACACTAATGGACAGATCGTTGGATGTTCATCCTCTGCTATAAATACGGCTCTTCCAAGTTTTAGTCTCGTGCAGTGGCAATCGCCGGTTACGACATTATGTAACCCTCAATCTCAAATATATCCATTGAATGGTGAGTTAGATAATACATCTTGGATAATTGATACTGGCATTGTTATAAATGTCGGATGTCGGTGACATGTCGGATTGAGATTTTAGATGTCGGGTGTTGGATGTCGGAGACATGTCGGGGACATTTTAAAATGTCGGATTCCTAAAAAATATTTGAATTTTAAGTTATAACATGTTATTTTAACACTATGATTTACATTAAATTTTCTTACACATTCTTAACCTAGTTGCATATATTTTTTACATGCATGTGAACATAATATAAAAACTTGAAATATATTAAATACTGATTAAGGGTAAAGAAAAAACTAAAGGTAAGTGAAAAAATCTGAAATATAATGGTAATCTAAATCATGAGGAATAGTGATTAAATGCAAAGAATAAATTAACAAAACCTGAATAAAATGCATACTGTTGTTTTGCTAAGATATGAATTTTTTGTTCTAAATACTTCTGGAACCTATCAAAAACTATTTTGATGTTATATTTTTGTTTTTTTATACAAAATCCAATGAGAGCAATCAAGAGCAAAAGCAGACAAACATTGGAAGGATCATTTTATGGCAGTGGATGCTCTCATGTGCCCAAATATTGAATTTCAAGCATTGTTCATGTTTTGTCACAAATAGAAAAATTACACCTAAGAATCTTGATATAAAAAAGAGTCAGTGTTACACTTAAACACCAGTAAAATGACATGAAGAGCTGTTAGACACATTAATGAAGTCTTTGGACACTGATTTCACACGATTTTTTTATAATAAGTGACATCATAAAATGTCGGCGACTTTTTAAAATGTCGGCGGTGGACGACATAGCGTATTTGATCCGAAATGTCGGCCGACATATTGCAAAACGCCATAACATTTATATTTTCATTATGCAAGTCGTTCTCTATTAAAACTAGACATGTCGGCCGACATGGCGGACATATCGGCCGACATTTAAAACACTGGATACTGGTGCTTCTAATCATGTCACGGGAAATATTTCCTTTTTGACTAATATTCAAGACATCAGTTCTTGTCCCGTGGGACTTCCTGATAGACAAAGTGTTGTCGCAACTAAGCAAGACACTTTAAAATTAATGAACAAAATTTCACTTAATAATGTTCTCTTTGTTCTAAAATTACATTGAAATTTAATTCCGGTCGCGCAACTTGATGAAGATAAGAAATGTTTTGTCCAATTTTCATCTCAAATGTGTGCTATACAAGATGATTTGAGGGAGATAATTGGAATGGGTGAGATAAAGGATGGACTTTATTATCTTCAGCAGGCGCAAACTGTTCAAGCAATAATGGTTGTGGGATTATCCTCATTAGATCTATGGCATAAGTGGCTGGGACATCCTTTTGGGAAGGTCGTAAAATTGCTTCCGTATATTAGCAGTTGTAAGGAACATAGGAACATCTGAATAAAGCATGTAAAGTCTGTCATAGGGCTATGCAACCTAGAGAATCTTTTCATATAAGTAAAAATAAAGCATCCAAAATTTTTGAATTAATCAATTGCAATTTATAGGGTAGCATGATATTTTTTGACTTGGTTGATGATTTTTCTCGTGCTGTGTGGGTCAATTTATTGATTGCTAAAATAGAGGATTTCAGCTGCTTTATCTCATTCATTTCTATGATTGAGCACCAATTTTCACAGAAAATCAAGATAGTGTGGAGTGATAATGGTTCTGAGTATAAATGTATGAAAGACTTTTTTTGGCAAATGGCATTTTATTCCACACCTCTTGTGTTGGCACACCTCAACAAAATGGCATGTAGAGATAAAACATCAACATATTTTAAATGTTGCTCGTGATTTGCATGTTCAAGGGAATTTGCCGATTTTATTTTGGGGAGAGTGTGTTATGGCTTCAACACATCTTATTGATAGAACTCCCTCTAGTGTGCTTCAAAATAAGACTCCCTTTGAGCTATGTTTGGCTCCACACCCTCATATGATCACTTGTGTGATTTAATTTGTTTGTGTTTTGCTCATACTCAAAGAGCAAGCAATGAAAAGTTTGCAAGCAGAAGTAGAAAATGTGTTTTTGTTGGTAATCCCTTTGGAAAAAAGGGTTAGATGTTGTATGATTTGGACAACAAGATCTTTTGTCTCTAGGGATGTTCGTTTCCATGAAAACAATTTTCCCTATTTGGATGATCAACCTCTCATGGTGCAGAATACCAAACCGTATGCGCCATCTTTTCATTTTATGGATGAGGACGGGCGCAAGCAGGGATTTAAATGTCGGATGTCGGCGACATGTCGGATTGAGATTTTAGATGTCGAATGTCGGAAACATGTCGGGGAGATTTTTAAATGTCGGATTCCTAAAAAATAATTGTATTTTAAGCTATAGCATGTTATTTTAATACTATTATCTACATTTAAATTTCCTTACTCATTTTTAACCTATTTATATATATCTTTTACATGCATGTGAGCATAATACAAAAAACTTGAAATATATTAAATGCTGATTAAAGGTAAGAATTAAAGATAAGTGAAAAAAATCTAAAATATAATGATAATCCAAATCATGAGGCATACTGATTAAATGCAAAGAATAAATTAACAAAACTTGAACAAAATACATACTGTTTTTTTTTGTTAGCATACGAATTTTTTGTTCTAAATACTTCTGGAACCTATCAAAAATTGTTTCAACGTTATATTTCTGATTTTTTTATACTAAATCCAATTAGAGCAATCAAGAGGAAAAGCAGACAAACATAGGAAGGATCATTTCTATGGCAGTGGATGGTCTCATGTGCCCAAATAATGAATTTCAAGTATTGCTTATGTTTTGTCACAAATAAAAAAACTACACCGAAGTATCTTGATATAAAAAAGAGTCATTGTTACACTTCAACATCAATAAAATGACATGTAATAGTTGTTAGATCACATTAATGAATCCTTTTGACACTGATTTCACACAATTATTTTATAATAAGTGACATCGTAAAATGTCGGTGACTTTTTAAAATGTCGGCGGCGGCCGACATAGCGAATTTGATCTGAATTGTCGGCCGACATATTGAAAACGACATAACCTTTATATTTTCATGATACAAGTCGTTTTTTGTTCAAACAGGACATGTCGGTCAACATGTCGGACATGTCGGACGACATTTAAAACACTGGGTGCAAGGACATATCACTTATGATGCGGGTGAGCCTCGTTCCTTTGTGTCACCACCATCACAGTTACCTTCCGCCTCAGTGGATGTGGCGAGCACTTCTGCTAGTGATTTAAGAGACTCCCCTTCTGTTTCCCCCGACTTGCATGTTTATATTCTCGGAAAAGGCCAGAGAACTAAAATTCCTTCCTCCAAATTGAAGGATTTTGTGACACATACAGTGATTAAGAAAAGTCCTCCTTCATCACTTGCATCCTCACCTCCCTCAGGTACGTCGTTTCCTATAGCACACTATGTTAATTGTGACAATTTACTGTGCAACACCGAAATTTCCATGCAGCTGTAACTGTCGGGGTGGAGCCGCCGTCTTTTAAGGAGGCTGTAAAAGACAGGCTGGCGACATGCTATGAAAATGAAGATTCGGGCTATAAAAGATAATGGTACATGGAATATGGTTTCTCTTCCCCTGGATAGAAGGCTCTTGGTAGTAAATGGGTTTATAAAATCAAGTATTGCTCTTATGGTACCATTAAGACATTGAAAGCACAGATAGTTGTCTTTGGCAATCATCATATTGAAGGGATTGACTAGCAGAAATGGTAATCATTCGGGCTTTCTTGTCCATTGTTGCATCGAAGAATTGGGAGCTCCATCAAATGGATGTTTGATGCAACCTGCGTCGCCTCGTTTTTCTTATTTTTACCGCACATGTCTTTTATTATTGTAGCGCATGTTTTCGCGCATCTTTTGGATTATTGTGTAGCGTAGGGTTGTATCGCGCACGTTCTTTGCGCTTTGATGTTATTTTGTATCGCGCATATTGTTCGCGCAATTTTGTTTTGGCTCGTTGGTGTGACCGGCCAACGTGATCCTAAATGCATAGGTCTGGTACATTAGGAGATAGGTTAATTAGGGCAAGCTCGAATTAATTAATTATTTTATTAATAGGCACATATGCCTTCGGCTGACCCCGCCTTAAAACCCATCCATTTTGTCTTCAAAGCCTCCATATTTTAATCTACCATTTTAAAATATATCCTGAATGTTTGTCAATAGTCATATTAACCATAATCCTCCTCTTATAAAAGAAACCCCCCTTACTCTTAAAAACCCGGCTGGAATAGAAATCGAACGAACCAAATTAGGTTTCGTTCGATTCCTCCCAGGGCCGCTTCCTACCAAGCTCGACACCACCGCCTGCCTGCTCGATTGGAGGCCCGACGCCGCTCCTCCCGTCGTTTCTCCCTCCCGGTCCTCCGACGACGAAGCCACCGCCAGAAGCCTACTTCCCCCGCCGTCTAGCTTCTCCTCTCTGCGAGGCGACACCACCCGCGGTAACCCGAGCTTTCCTGCGTCAAGTTTTCCCGACAGATTCATCTCCCAAAGCTCCGTCGGCCTCCGTTCTCGCTACCTGAAGCTCCGCCTGCCACCGACGACGGCGCCAAAGCTCTCTTAGGGCGTCGTCGACCCCCCGGGCACCCCCTCCGACGGGATCTGGAAACCTCCGGTGATTTCCCCCACTTCCCGTCGACCCGGCACCCTGTTCCAGCACCCATTGCTACCTCCAGAGCTCCATCCTGCTTCCAGTGAAGCTTCAACGGCAGTCACCGTCATTCCCACCGCATGAAGCTTCTCCAGCCGCTGTCGTGCCCGAACCCGAGCCCTATGATATACCTCTAATATTCCTCACTTGCAATCTTTAGTAAATTTTAATGTCTATATTATAAATGAAAGTTAATTAATTAGAGCTTGCCCGATTAATTGCATTTCCTAATTATCGTGATTCTCCAACACGTAAATGCCAACATAATATTTCGTGTTTGTGGAATTGTGACTCGTAGCGTTTGTACATTCGTGCGGTAGCCATGCGAGTGTTTGTGACGCCTAGATCGTTTTATTCGTTCAAATTAGCCCGCGAGTACCTTCGCGCCATGATTTTTTTAAATATGTCGCATTTTACTTTGCTTTAAAACTGCACCCCCACTTTAAATCACATCAGTTTGGTGTGCCTGCTGGGATTCGAGCCCAGGTCTCTACGAGTAGACACCACCCGCGGTAACCCGAGCTTTCCTGCGCCCAGTTTTCCCGACAGATTCATCTCCCAAAGCTCCGTCGTCCTCCGTTCTCGCTACCTGAAGCTCCGCCTGCCTCCGACAATTGCGCCAAAGCTCTCTTAGGGCGTCGTCGACCCCCCTGGCACCCCCTCCGACGGGATCTGGAAACCTCCGGTGATTTCCCCCACTTCCCGTCGACCCGGCGCCATGTTCCAGCACCCATTGCTACCTCCAGAGCTCCAGCCTGCTTTCAGTGAAGCTTCAACGGCATTCACCGCCACTCCAGCGCCTGAAGCTTCTCCAGCCGCTGTCGTGCCCGAACCCGAACCCTATGGTATACCTCTAATCTTCCTCACTTGCAATCTGTAATAAATTTTAATGTCTATATTATAAATGAAAGTTAATTAATTAGAGCTTGACTGATTAATCGCATTTCCTAATTATCGTGATTCTCCAACACGTGAATGCCACCGTAATATTTCGTGCTTGTGGAATTGTGACTCGTGATGTTTGTACGTTCGTGCGGTAGCCTTGCGAGTGTTTGTGACGCCTAAATCGTTTTATTCGTTCAAATTAGCCCGCGAGTACCTTCGCGCCATGATTATTTTAAATATGCCGCATTTTACTTTGCTTTAAAACTGCACCCCCACTTTAAATCACATCAGTTTGGTGTGACTGCTGGGATATCTCACTCCTATCGTGGGATACCTAAGCGCCAGTCGTTTTTTAATTCTAGGTTTAGAATTTCTTTTTGTTGTTTTGTTTTCGTTCAAAAAAAAGAATGATGAGTGATTTAGACGCACGCATTAGAGCTTTGGTGAAAGATGTTGAGTGCGTCACTACTGACGTCCGACAGAATTTGCGTGGGTTGTGCACCTCTATTCATAACCTCGAGGTGACAACGCGCACGTATTATGCTGCTCTTGCATACCCTCCCACTTCATGTCACATAGTGGAACCCGAGGTTAGGTGTTTCGTTAGTCCTCCACATCTCCTCAGTTTCACGACGAGCACTTTAGCCCCACCCACCTTCACTACAGCACTCCCTTCAGTCGAGGAGGTTCTTCCTGAGCCCCTGCTCCAGGAAGAAGAGCTTCTTCCTATTCTTACCATCCTGACTGAAGTCGTGTCTCCACCTGTCTCCGCTTTAGCATCCCCTTCGATCGAGGAGGTTCTTCCCGAGCCCCTGCTCCAGGAAGATGAGTTCTTTCCTCCTCATTCCTTCATCCCGGGTGACATGGTGTGTCCGCTTTCCCCCACTAACTCCCACCTTGCAGTAGCTGAGTTGTTTCCTGACGCCCCACTCCAGGAAGGATTTACTAGTGATGCGTCACTCGCCTCAGAAGACACATCATCGTTTTGTCTTCTCCCAGAAGAGTTGGTTAGTAATGAGGCCCACATCTTGGGTGACACAGACTCGTGCGTCTTGTGTCCTGACTTTCTTAGCCCACTACCACGACATACCCTTGAGCCCACAGACATTGTGTTTAGTGGTCCCTCACCTGTCGTTCTCGAGTCACCACCCTATGTTGATTTTATTTTTGGCGAGCACGCCTTTTGCTCGCATCACTTCTTTATGGGTATAGGACAACATGTCACACCACTACACCACTACCGTTTGCGTCCTGACACTTCTAGGTTTTGCAGTCTTGAGGGAGTCGAGACAATACTTAGACTTTTTACTCCCCATCGGGACACCCGCTTCAAAGGATTCTTATGGAAAGTTTTACACGCCAAATTTGGGATCTGTTTAAAATTTTGTGACTCGAGCCGAAGTTCATCAGGTGAAATCATGACTATAGACGATCCTAGTCTAGCTGACGTTCGTAGGTGTCTATCAGACGAGAGTATGCTGTGTTATGAGTTACTGATTCTACGGGATGATTCTACTTGCTTCATATTCCACCTACTGGCACATGTTTTCGCCGCACACCGCCCCTGTCATCCTCTGAAAGCTCTAATGATTACTGTTTATTTAAATATTGGGAATGAAATTTTGACTAATGGATTGCGAGCTTTTGGGATGAGAGGTTACTTGCAGGTTTTGGGTTGCAGTTATGGCATCAGCAGGACAGTATGCAGCATCTCTTCGATTAACACTTGGACTTTTTACTTGCAGGTTACATCGAGTCTCGTCGGGGTCGAGCTCTTTCAACCACGGGAGAATTGATGCAACCCGCGTCGCCTCATTTTTATTATTTTTATCGCACATGTCTTTTATTATTGTAGCGCATGTTTTCGCGCATCTTTTGGATTATTGTGTAGCGTAGGGTTGTATCACACACGTTCTTTGCGCTTTGATGTTATTTTGTATCGCGCATATTGTTCGCGCAATTTTGTTTTGGCTTGTTGGTGTGACCGGCCAACGTGACCCTAAATGCATAGGTCTGGTATATTAGGAGATAGGTTAATTAGGGCAAGCTCGAATTAATTAATTATTTTATTAATTGGCACATATGCCTTCGCTGACCCCGCCTTAAAGCCGATCCACTTTGTCTTCAAAGCCACCATAGTTTGATCTACCATTTTAAAATATATCATGAATGTTTGCCAATAGCCATATTAACCCTAATCCTCCTCTTATAAAAGAAACCCCCCTTACTCTTAAAAACCAGGCTGGAATAGAAATCGAACGAACCAAATTAGGTTTCGTTTGATTCCTCCCAGGGCCGCTTCCTACCAAGCTCGACACCACCGCCTGCCTGCTCGACTGGAGGCCCGACGCCGCTCCTCCCGTCGTTTCTCCCTCCCGGTCCTCCGATGACGAAGCCACCGCCAGAAGCCTACTTCCCCCGCCGTCTAGCTTCTCTCTGCGAGTCGACACCACCCGCGGTAACCCGAGCTTTCCTGCGCCCAGTTTTCCTGACAGATTCATCTCCCAAAGCTCCGTCGGCCTCCGTTCTCGCTACCTGAAGCTCCACCTGCCACCGACGACGGCGCCAAAGCTCTCTTAGGGCGTCGTCGACCCCCCCTGGCACCCCCTCCGACGGGATCTGGAAACCTCCGGTGATTTCCCCCACTTCCCGTCGACCCGGCACCATGTTCCAGCACCCATTGCTACCTCCAGAGCTCTAGCCTGCTTCCAGTGAAGCTTCAACGGCAGTCACCGTCATTCCCACCGCCTGAAGCTTCTCCAGCCGCTGTCGTGCCCGAACCCGAGCCCTATGGTATACCTCTAATCTTCGTCACCTGCAATCTTTAGTAAATTTTAATGTCTATATTATAAATGAAAGTAAATTAATTAGAGCTTGCCCGATTAATCGCATTTCCTAATTATCGTGATTCTCCAACACGTGAATGCCACGATAATATTTCGTGCTTGTGGAATTGTGACTCGTAGCGTTTGTACGTTCGTGCGGTAGCCTTGCGAGTGTTTGTGACGCCTAGATCGTTTTATTCGTTCAAATTATCCCGCGAGTACCTTCGCGCCATGATTATTTTAAATATGTCGCATTTTACTTTGCTTTAAAACTGCACCCCCACTTTAAATCACATCAATGTTCACAATGATTTTATACA
The DNA here is from genome assembly GCA_039583875.1 of Platanthera guangdongensis. Taxonomy (NCBI): domain Eukaryota; kingdom Viridiplantae; phylum Streptophyta; class Magnoliopsida; order Asparagales; family Orchidaceae; genus Platanthera; species Platanthera guangdongensis. Next base: position 96,531,742 of record CM077159.1, on the reverse strand, counting down.
TGGTGATCTTCATAAGGAGGTATATATGAAACTTCCTCCTGAGTTTGAAACTTCTGATCCTGACAATGTGTGTAGGCTTAAAATATCTTTGCATGGACTACGCAAGCTCATTGTTGCTGGTTTGCAAATCTTGCTTCGTCTTTGAAGAACTATGGCTTTCTCCAATCTTCTTCAGAATATTTTCTTTTTGCATACCATCGACAATGTTGAAATCAATGTGTTTGTCTATGTTGATGATTTAATCATTTCTGGAAATAATTTTGATGTTTTAACATCATTTAAGAACTATCTTGACAACTGTTTTCATATGAAGGATCTCGATGTGCTGAAATATTTTTTGGACATTGAGGTTGCTCGAAATCCTCACGGGTTGTTCTTATGTAAAAGCAAGCACGCTCTTGACATTATCTCTGAGGTTGGGTTGCTGTGAGCCAAGCCAACTGGTTCTCCAATCGAACAAAATCATTGACTTGTGCATGCTACCAAAACTTAATTGTGGATCCTACATCATATAGGCGATTGATGGTGCATCTCATCTATTTGGCTGTCACGCCTCCAAATCTATCTTATTCTATTCATATCTTATCTCAATTTATGCAGTCATTCGAGTTGTTCATAATTTGAAAGTTTCACCAGGCCAAGATATTTTTCTTCGTTTTGATGGTGACTTGTCTCTGCAAGGCTATTGTGATTCTGATTGGGTCGCATGACCTCTAACTGGTCGTTCTCTCACTGGTTGGATAGTCTTTCTTGGTCGCTCACCTATTTCTTGGAAAACAAAGAAGCCGACCACCGTTTCTCGCTCCTCCACGGAAGATGAATATCGTGTTATGAACTTTATCACTTTTGATTTAAAGTGATTAAAGGCTCTACTGTTTAGTCTCGGAGTGAATCAACCTACAACTATCCCTTTGTTTTGTGACAGTTGATTTGCTCTTCATATTGATCATAACCATGTTCACCGTGAACGTAGGAAGCATATTGAGGTGTGCTATAATATCATATTTATTTGTAGGGATTATATCTTTGTATTGGTGGGTCCACCTCTATATAAAGAGGTGACTAGTCTCTTTGTAATGTATTGGAAATAATTCAACATGATATCAGAGGCCAGGATGCCCTAATTTTCTTTCGGACCGCCTTCTCCTCTGTCTCACTCGCTCGCCCATCCCTGATCGACACAGCAGCGGCGTCCGGTGCTCGCCCGTTCTTCGCCCTTCCGCCTTCTCTCTCCGTCCAGCAGCGGCTTATCTCTCGCTCGCTCTCCCGCGACTCTCCTGCGTCGATCCACAGCGGCAGGAACCGCAGCGGCATTCTTCTCCCGGGGCCGTCTCCTAGACCCGTCTGGAGGCTTATCTAGGGGACTCTCGGCTTCCTAGGGCTGGGTGTCCTCTCTCCAGCGTCGGCTATGTTGTGAGGATCGTTCTCCATTTTGGCGTCGTCTCCTAGGGTTCTTGCCCTGTTTTCTTATCAGATGGAGTTGATTTCTATTCATCTCTTCTCCTAATTCAGAGGGTTGTCTCCAAATTTCTCTTCTAGGGCAACTATGTCAGTGCTCAGTGATTCTACTTCAACACTGGTTCCCTCTCTGATTCCTTTAGCGCCTCCTCTATGTGGGAGGCATGATCACAATACTCCGCAGATTACCACTATTCGCTTGGATGACTCAAATTATTTGTCCTGGTCACGCTCCATCACTCTTGCTCTTAAGAGCCGTCGTCTTTTTGGATGTCACTGGGACGACTGCGGAACCAGAGAAGACTTCCCCTGACTGACCTCAGTGGGATTCTGAAAATTACTTAGTCATGTCTTGGCTAACGAATTCGATGCAGGAGTCTATCGCTCTCCATTATCGCATTCTGGATACTGTCGTGGATATTTGGCGTCGTGCTGAGAGCACTTACTCTCGTATGGGCAATGCTGCTCAGATCTTCCAGTTGCGGCGGAAGAGATCCTCTCTCCGCTAGGGTGATCGCCCCCCTTCTGCGTACTACTTGGAATTCAGCCAGCTATATCAGGAATACGACCATTTCGATTCCCTCATATTTGTTAGCCCTGTTGATGAGGTTATGGTACGTGCGAGGGAGGATCGCAACCGGACATTTGAGTTTCTTCATGGATTCCATCGGGACTTGGATCAGATTTGTGTTCACATTTTGGGTCGTCTGTCATTGCTCTCTCTTCCGGAGGTTTATAGCATCGTCCAGTAGGAATTTGATCGCTGGCAGTCTCTTCAAGATTCCGCTCATGAACGTTCTACTCTCGCTGCTGGTACCCCTTCGTTACTAGGGCTCGTCCACTCCGTGATTCCAAGATGAAGGGTTCTGACAAGGACCATCTCCTCTGTGATTATTGTGGGAAGCCCCGTCACACCAGAGACACTTGTTTTTGGCTTCATGGTTTCCCTCCATCGCGAGGTTGTGTATCTTCTCGTGGTGATCGTGGCTCTGGCAGTTCTGCTAGTCGCTCATCTCCTCGTTCTGCCCATCTCACAGATGCTACTGTCAACCCTTCTCTCCTGCCAGATACTTTCTCTGCCGAAGAAGTTCTTGCGCTTTGCCGCATGATGCACGGTCTCTCCACGGAGGCTTCTGCACTATCCTCCTCTGCCCACACCGGACCACCTGGCGCTCACTCTAATGTTGCTGCCTCCTCTCATTGGATCATTGACTCCGGAGCCACTGATCATATGACTGGCTCTGCCTCAGGTTTCCTTTCATATACTTCTCTTTCTGGTCGTCATAAGGTGAACATTGCTGACAGTTCCCTTTCCTCTATTGCTAGGAAGGGTTTCATCTCCTGTTCCTCTCTCACCTTATCCTCTGTCTTACATGTTCCTAATTTCACTCGAAACTTATTATCTATTAGCCACTTGACTAATTCTATGAACTGCTCCGTAACTTTTCATCCTTCCTCTTGTGTGTTTCAGGACCTGAAGACGGGGATGGTGATTGGCTCTAGTAGTTTGGTCAATGGTCTGTACGTGCTTGACTCCAGCCCGGTGGCGCCTCCTCAGTCTTTCCTTTCCAGCACCTCGGATCTTTATTCCTGGCACTGTCGCTTAGGACATCCATCTATCTCTATTATGAAACTTATGCTACCTTCTTTGTCGTCTACTGTTTTTACTTCATTTGTTTGTGATGTCTGTACTGCTAACAAACATTGTCGTACTTCATTTAATAATGTTTCATTGCCCAGTTCTACGCCTTTTGCTGTAATTCACTCGGATGTTTGGGGTCCTGCAACCGTATCTTCTATTTCTGGTTGTACTTGGTTTGTCGCTTTTATTGACTGTTTTTCACGTACTACTTGGCTATACTTACTGCGAAACAAGAGCGACGTCTTTCCCACCTTCAAAAAATTTCATTCCATGATCTTCACCCAGTTTAACGCTAAAATTCAGATACTTCGTAGTGACAATGGCCGTGAATACTTAGATTCAAGGTTTGGGGAATATCTGGCTGATCATTGCATTTTACACTAGACTTCTTGTGCTTATCCGCCTGGTCAAAATGGGGTGGTGCAGCAAAAGAATCGGCACCTTCTGGTGCCTTCTGTCTATCATGCATCTTCCCAGGTATTACTTGGGGAGGGCATTCCTTATCAATCGCTTGACAACTCGTATTCTTGGGAATGACACACCCCTGGGGACACTTCGCGTCCCTTTCTCTCCTCTTGTCCCTAAGGTGTTTGGGTGTGTTTGCTTTGTCCACATCCATCATCCTCCTCCAACCAAACTTGACCCTCGTTCTCTCTGGTGTGTATTTATCGGTGACTCTCCTACTCAGAAGGGGTACAAATTTTTTCATCCTCCTACGAAGAGGGTGTTTGTCACCATGGATGTCACGTTTCGTGAATCTGAGGCCTATTATCCTGCCTCAGGTACCTCCTCCCATGTGACCTCTTCCTCTTTGTCCTCCCCATCTTTACCTGTCCCTATTCCGCCTTTGTATCCCTCACTTCAGTGGGAGCCTCTTCCGTCGGAAGTGAGTGATATCCCCACTACTACTTCTCCTATCATTCATCCTTTGCAGGTGTACACTCGGAGGAGAAAGATGCTCAACGACAACCAGGACCTGCTACCAGACCAATCACTGGACCCGGACTCAGGGCCTTTTGAGCTTCCAATTGCTCTCCGAAAAGGTATTTGGTCCTGTACTAAATACCCCCTTTCTAATTACGTTTTCTATAATTCATTCTCTGCATCCCACAAGGCCTTTGTGTCTTCCCTTGCATCCATTCCTGTTCCGACATCCTGGCAGAGTGCACTGGAGATTCCTATGTGGCGAGAGGCAATGTTTGAGGAAATGGCTGCTCTTGAGAAGAACAACACATGGGATTTAGTGCTTTTCCCTTCTGGGAAGAAACCAGTTTGATGCAAGTGAGTGTTCTCTGTTAAACAAAATCCATAGGGCATAGTTGAAAGGTGTAAAGCACGATTGGTGGCACGTGGTTACACTCAAACACTTGGAATTGACTATCTGTAAACGTTTGCACCTGTAGCAAAGATGAACACTATCAAAATTCTCTTATCCTACGCTGCTTGTAGAGGGTGGGATCTTTGGCAACTTGATGTCAAAAATGCTTTTCTCCATGGGAATTTGGAAGAGGAACTGTATATGTCCCTACTAGCAGGCCATACTCCCAGGAGCTCAGTGGGACTCGTTTGCAACTTAAAGAAGGACTTATATGGACAAAAACAGTCTCCACGGGTGTGATTTGGGAGATTTCATAAAACCATATTGTCCTTTGGATATTACCAGGGAAACTCTGATCACACTCTATTTATCAAGTGGGGGACTGGTAAACTTACTGCTCTCATTGTGTATGTTGACGATATTGTTATCACAGGTGATGATGTTGAAGAAATCACGCTTCTAAAGGAAAAATTGGTCGCTGAGCTTGAGGTAAAAGACCTGGGTGCTCTCCAATATTTCTTGGGCATTGAAGTGGCAAGGTCCAAACTAGGGATCTTTATCTCTCAGAGAAAGTAAACTCTGGATCTCCTAGAGAAAACTGGGATGAGTGGTTGCAGGCCTGCGGACACCCCTATTGAAGCAAATCACTGAATAGGTCGTGACGATGGTGAAGAGGTTAACGATATACCTGAATTTCAGAGGCTTGTGGGAAGATTGATCTACTTGGCTTATACCCGTCCAGATATAGTTTATGTTGTGAGTGTAATAAGCCGGTTTATGCACGCTCTGAAGGCTCCTCATGCTGATGTTGTCAATAGAATCCTCCGGTACCTCAAGTCCTCACCAGGGAGTTGAGTCCCGTTTTCCTCCAATTCATCCATAAACATTGAGGTGTACACTGATGCGGATTGGGTTGGGTCTACAAATGATCGGCGGTCAACCTCGGGCTATTGTTCCCTGGTTAGTGGAAACCTTGTTACCTGGCGTAGTAAAAAAACAACATGTTGTGGCAAGATCTAGTGCTAAAGCAGAATTCCGTGATATGGCTCATGGTGTGTGTGAAGGCCTCTGCCTGCGATCGGTACTGAATGACCTGGGGCTTCTTGGAGATGAGCTCATTCGGTTGTATTGTGACAACAAGGCTGTTATTAGCATCGCACACAATCCTGTCCAGCATGATCGCACAAAGCATAATGAAGTGGACCGTCATTTCATCAAGGAAAACATTGAAAAGGGGCTTGTGTGTACTCTGTTTGTTCCATCAGATAGACAACTTGCTGGCATTCTCACGAAAGGTTTAAGTGGAAGTATCTTCGAAAGTATGGTTGTCAAGTTAGGCATGATCAACATCTCACGCCCAACTTGAGGGGGAGTGTTATAATATCATATTTATTTGTAGGGATTATATCTTTGTATTGGTGGGTCTACCTTTATATAAAGAGGTGACTAGCCTCTTTGTAATGTATTGGAAATCATTCAACAAGGTGGATTATCATTTCATTCGTGATGTGATTCAGGAGGGTCTTACTTCTCCTTCGTATGTCTCTACTACGGATCAATTGGCGGATATTTTTACCAAGGCATTTGGTACGAAACAATTTGATTATCTTCTTCACAAGTTGATGTAAACCTAAATAAGGGTTTAGAAAATAAGATACTTTGGCGATCAATTCTAACTTAAGCGGCGTACCTTAGAATCGTCGAGTAATAAAAAGGTCGTAATTAACATAGGGTTCGTAAAATTCAGGTAATGATCTAGCAATCGTATGTAAGTAGCCACACAAATTAACTTATCCATGTGCACTTAAATAAAAGATGAACCTCGATTTTCAAATTGACGATAAAAAGGTAAAATTGTGAATTAGGACAAGCTGCTAATTTTGACCATTAAATCATAAGCATTTAAACACGTCTAACAAAGAGTAAGGAAGAGTCAGAGGTATACCAAAGGCGCAAACTAGTCGTGTTCATAACCCCCCCCCCCCCCGGGTCCGGGCCTAAACTAGGCCTCCCGGGCTCGGGATTTCCCGAACCGGGCCCGCACCCTAATTACAGCCGGGTCGGGCCGGGCTTCTGGCTCCGGGAGGGGGCATGCTAAGGCCCCCAGGTCGGGGCCGGCCTTATCCCAGGCCCTGTTTTTTTAAAAAAAATAATTTTTTTTTAAAAAGTTAAAATATAAACAAAATCCTAATCTTGCAGCATAGCTTAAGTAAAATTCATAGGCCTCCTCATCGTCCTCAAACTACATGTCGATTTTTGGAACCCAATTCTCATTGTCCTCAATTCCCCCATGGATTTGGCCACATGTCGATGCCAAGAAATTCCTGAAGATTGGCTTCTTTGTTAAATGTCTACTTGAATTCCTTTTACCAGTTTTGACAGCTGCTCCAAATCCTACACTTGATTCAATCTGAGTTTCCTGATTCTTCCCCACAAGCTCATGATTATGCTCCACCTCAAATTCAGTAACATGGAATTTACCGTCATCCAAAAGCCTAACGATGATAGCCAAAAAACCGGGCTTTGCCCGGCCCGGCCCCGGGCTTATCCTGGGCCTAGAAACCAGGCTTTGCCCGGCTCGGGTACCGGGCCGGGCAAATGCCCATATTTGGGGCCTAGTTAGGCCTCATGGCCCGGCATGGGCCCGGGGCGGGCCTAGCCCCGGCCCGGGCCTAGCCGGGCTTTTACCGGGCCGGGACCGGGCCGGGACCGGGCCGGCCCCCCGGGCCTGGTTTTTATGCACATCACTGGCGCAAACTCAACTTAGATCCAATTCTCTGTTGACAGCAAGGACTGGGAACGAGGACTTACTATAATGGAAGGGTAGTAATCTTCTGTGGGCGTGTGGAGTAGCAAAAATGGAGTTGTCACTTGTCGGAGGAGGGGTAGGTGGTGTCTTGGGCGCCGGTCGGTGTTACATGTGAGATTCCTGATGACAGGGAGGATAGGAACAGTCGTCGAGTCAATCGACAAAGAGACTTACCGATCCCGATGATGGAGTTGTTGCATCCGCTAGAGAGATGTCAAAGACGAGGTCGGGGTTTGTGGAAACAGGAGTCCTTGGTGTCGGCCCCTGGAAGAGGATCGACGAGCTTCTGGGCGAGGAACAGTGGCATCAACGTGAAGAAAGCCGGCTGGAGGAAACGAGGCAGAAAATTTGTCTCATTTTCTATTCCAGTGTACTCATTTGGAGGGGCAGTCGAGCAGATATACTTTTAAAGGAGACAAATTTATTTATTTTTCGTAGTTTTGATAAAAGGTAAGGGGAACAACATTAGGTTAATTTGATAAAAGAAAACAATGTTTTTTTAACCTAGAATTTAAAGGAGATTTTCAAAAAATAATTATTCTCTTTCCCTCAAAGATTAATTCCAAAAGCTGAATTTAATTTAAATTTAAATTTAACTAATTTAGATATACGAAAAGATTTTATTCACTTTCTATCGAAGAATAATTCCAAAAGCTGAATTTAATTTAAATTCAAATTATCTAATTTAAGATGTGCTTAATTTTAATAGATTAATTTTGAGTGTTTTCCTTAACTAACATTATACCTAATTTGATGAATCCGTTTATTCTTGGGCTTACAGAACGATCACTCTGATAAACTGATACAACAAGCGATGACGATGTGCACGATAAAAATAAGCAAGTGCATGCAAGATATAAAGTAAAATGTGCTAAAATAAAAATATATGGGATACAGGTGCGAATAAAGAAATAATGTAATAATGTGTCACGGGTTGCATCAACTCTCCCAGAGTTGAATGACCTCGACTACGTCGAGAGTGTAATGTAGCCTACGACAAGGAAATCCGACCGTCGATCTGACCAATGCACTGCAAATGTCATGTTGTCATGCTATTGGATAACTAGGACCTGGGCAAACTTTTTCGAGAAAAATCTGAGAATGAATCAGGGTGTGGAAAGCTCTGGGTTGTGATAGGTAGTCAGACAAAGAATGGAACTTTCATTGTAGCTCGCGACCTCTAAGCAACCTCATCTTCCTGAAAGATGCAGGAAACCAATCTTCTTCGAAAAATGATAAACCTCGAGGATAAAATTCGCCAAAGAGTTATCATTTGCCAAAACTGTTCAAAAAGTGTTGGCTATAATTTTATGCATATCATTTAATTGATCAAAAAACTCAAAACTTCAAAGAAAAGAGTGTTATCAAGTGGAAGAGAGTGAAGGCCAAATATAAAGTAAGCATGCTCAAAGGGATAGGCATCACAAACTGAGGCAGATATGATAGCAAATAGGCAAGATGTGAGGCAATTGGGTTCAACTTGTGGAATTATTAAATCATGGTGCATCATAGTCTTTTGTTAGACACATACATGTGATTAGCAGACTTATGTTAAATACCTCAATTTTATCATTTGATCGAGTTCATTGAGCGCCACAAATTCAATTTTGATCTCAAATTTATCTATTAAAGTTTTTCATAAAAAACCCTTTAAGCATGTCTCTACGAGGAGTGAAAGTTTTAGGAATCTTTACTAATCTTCCCAATATAATTTTTTCCTAAATAGATATTTAATTTGATAATAAAGTTCGTTATGCGTATTTAGGCACAAAGGACCACGTGAGCCAAGAAATGTGGAGATCAAATCGGTATCATGTAAGATGAATGATACATTGCAAGAAAGTTCTTCAAGAAGCAGAGGCTCAGAAATAAACTCAATGATTAAATGTTGTAATACAGTGGGGGCACCTGGAGTCACACTTTTAGTCGGGATAAGAGGATGAAAAGGAAGAAGCTCTCATTCCTAGAGTGGGGCACTTGATAAGTAGCTCTGCGGCTAGAGGGAGTGCAATAATGGAGATAAGTGGGGCTAAGGTGCTCATAGGAGTAATAACACCAAGGTAATCTATGACCATAAAAGTTGGGGGAACGACGGGACTAGAGAGATGTCCATCAATAGACTGTAGACCTAAACTCAGAATCCACCCTACGACCCATACTAGAAGCTTCTTCTGAATTGTGCAACTCTAGTTGATCCTTTATAACATAGTGTAACCCATGCATGAAACGGGATACGTTCATCATACCTCTCTCTTGAATGTCTAACCAAGATGGAAGAATTAAAAATTCGCAAGTGTAGTCATCCACCGATAAAACCCTCTGTAGTACATTACGGAATCTACAATATAAAATTTGGAGGTAGTCGGGGGAGACATAGTGTTTGCGCAACTTCTTTTTAAACTCAACCTAAATAGTTACATAAGGCAACCATAACTTATCTCTCATGCGTTCTAGTTATTTCCACTAGTATAATGTGAGTCCCTAAAATCTACAGGCCACATGCTCGATTTGACTACTCAAAAGTAAGCTATGACTAGGGTATGAACGAGTTGAGCTTGGCAAAATTCTCAAGCTCGATCTCGAGCTAAACATTTCGAGCTCAAGCTCGAGCTCGGCGAGCTCATTTTGCATGGCTCGAGCTCGAACTCAAGACTAATATATTGAGCTCGAGCTGGTCACGAGCTTTTCATGTCATTAGCCATTTTTTCTTTATATTTACATATAAAAACAACACTCAAACATTTATCCCACTACAGTGGGGTCGGCTATATGGATCCTTTGAGCTCGAGCTAGTCACGAGCTTTCCAGGTCATTAGCCATTTTTTCTTTATATTTAAATATAACAACAACAACAACAACACTCAAGCCTGTATTCCACTATAGTGGGGTGGCTATATGGATCCTTTGTCGCCATTGTACCCTCTTTTTTGTCATAATCTCAATAATGCCTAAGTACATCATGTCTTTCCTTATAGTTTCATTCCAAATCTTTATTGGTCTACCCCTACCTCGTTTAACATGTCTAGTGACTATACTTTCACAATGCCTAACAGGTGCCTCTAATGATCTCCTTCGTACGTGTCCAAACCATCTTAGTCGAGCTTCTCACATCTTCTCTGCAATTGGTGCTACTCCTGTTTTATCCCTGATACATTCATTCCTAATTTTATCCAGCCTCGTGTGTCCACACATCCACCTGAGCATTCTCATCTCCGCAACTCTCATTTTTTGCTCATGTACACAATTCACTACCCAACACTCAAAACCAAAGAGCATCGCAGGTCTAATTGCAGTACGGTAAAACTTGCCCTTAATTTTTAGTAGTACTTTACAATCACATAAGATCCCTGGCACGCCTCTCCACTTCAACCAACCCGCTTGGATTCTATGTGTCACATCTTTATTGATACCTCCATCTTTTTGAATTATCGAACCAAGATATTTAACACACTCACTACGGGAAATATTTTGATCACCCAACTTAAGAACAAAGTCATCCGTCCTTCTTGTACTGCTAAATTTATGTTCCATGGACTCCGTCTTTGCACTGCTCAACCTAAAACTCGACAAGATTTAAGTTTTGCGTTTACACCCTCGCGTGTCTTATTAGCCAAAACGATATCATCAGCAAACAATAAACACTAAGGTATTGCTTGTTGTATATATCTGGTGAGCTCATCTAAGATAAGGGTAAAGAGATGAGGGTTTAAAGCTGAACCTTGATATAAGCCAACAGTGATAGGGAATTCCTGTGTTAATCCTCCAGATGTCATCACCCTTGTCACTGAATTTGTATACATATCTTTAATTATGTCAATATATGATACATTTGCACCTTTCTTTTCTTAGACTATCCATAAGATCTCTCTTGGAACTCTATCATAAGCCTTCTCAAGATCAATAAACAACATATGCAAATCTTCTTTTCTTTCTCGATAGTTGTCAATGAGTCTCCTCAAGAGATGTATAGCTTTCATGGTCGACCGCCCTAACATGAATCCAAATTGATTCTCGGTGATGTTAGTCTTCCGTCTTACTATTCTTTCTATTACTCATTTTCATAGTTTCATTGCATGACTCGTCAATTTAATTCCTCTATAATTAACACGATTGTGTATATCTCTTTTATTCTTATACAAAGATATCAAGATACTTTCTCTCCATTAGTCTGGCATCGTCTTTGACTTCGGTATCTTATTGAAAAAAAGTCAAAAAAAAGTCGTGAGCCGGCTCACAAGGTCATGAATAAGAGCAGGCGAGCTCGAACTCGAGCTCGCAATCGAGGTCGAGCTCGTCGAGCTCCGTCTCAAGCTCAACTACCTCGAGCTCGAGTTAATACTTTTCGAGCCGGCTCATCGAGCTCACAAGTCGACTCAACTCAACTTGCACCCCTTGTTGACCTAGAAATCGCGATCCCTCCCAGGGTAGCCAGCTCGCAAGTCGCGGCCGGCTCCAGTTCCCCCTAGAGGTCGCGGCCTGCCTCAGCCCTCTTTAGGCCAGGCGGATAGACCTTTTTATCCGCCCAGGCCGCGCGGCTAGGGCGGTCTCCACTGTCTGTCCACCCAGGTCGCGCAGCAGCTATAGTCTGCGGGGGTGCGGACTGCTTCCGCATTTCATCTCCGCAGGCCGCGCGGCTAGCTTAGGCTAACCGCACAGTACTCTCTACTCCACCAGGGGCGGACTATATCTTCAGTCCGCCAGCTCACCGCCAGTTAGCAGTGGCAACCTGCCTTCAGGCCGCCCACCATCGACAGCGGCGACAAGCCTCAAGACCGTCAGTCAGCAGTGGCGACCTGCCTTTAGGCCGCCAACCATTGACAGCGGCGACAAGCCTCAAGACCTCCAGTCAGCAGTGGCAACCCGCCTAAGGGAGGTGGACTTGCTCCTCCCTCCAACTCTCATGTCCACCAGCAGTTCGCAGACTCGATCTCAGTCCGCCAGAAGGTGGCAGCAGGACCGACAACTCCACCAGACCGCACAGTACAATGCGGACTCAACTCCAGCCCGCCTGAAGGTGGCGAGCTCATTCTCTAGCAAGGAAGATCGGCTCCTTCTACGCGCCAGAAGGTAGCGACCTCGCTTCATCCAACAGCATGTGCGACCTGCTCTCTTCAGCCCGCCAGGTCGCCAAGCCCTTGTCTCCCAGCAGGGGGGACAAGCCTCCAGCAGCAGATGCGGACACAACCTGTCAGCTGCGGGTTGGGGCGGACTCATTTTGCAGTCCGCCACTCAGCCCTCCAGTTTCCCGGCACCCGCTTCCCAGCAGCGGGCGGACGACACCTCAGCTCGCATAGCTCGGCGCGGGCTCGCTTAGTACAGCAGAGGTGGACTCGTCCCAGTCCGCCAACAACAGATCAACTCAGGTGGACAAGTCCCAAATCGCATAGCATTATGCGGACTCGGCGGACTCATCGCTCTACTCGCACAACTTACCGACTCACCGGGGGTAACGTTACCAGGACCGTCTCCGGCCCGAGCCTATAAATAGACCTCCATACCTCTCATTCAAAGGAGACGCACGCGCACGGAGTGGGACAACCAAACCATCAGATCATGCGGACTCAGTTCTCCAGTCCGCGCGACTAGCCCTTGCGGCTTGTTTCCAGACCTTGGCCTCAGTTGTCCTCTCTCCCTTGATCGCGCAGTCCGCTCGGCCTTGAGTAGCGAACTGCGGGATCAGCTTTCCGCGCGGTCTGCCGACCTGCTTTGTCAAACCGCGCGGCCTCTGGCGCCCTATTCCCTCTAGACGTCAGCTTCCCCCTTTGTACCCTTTATTTTCTTTCTATGTAAAGGTGCAATCTCAAGCTGTAATATCGATTCATAATCAAAGGAAAGTCTGTCGCAATAGTGGCATTTAAGCCGCGACGGGCGAACTCTGCTGTTGCCGCTGCTAGAGGCCCCCCAGTTCTTCTCAACTCACCTCTCTCGGCATCAACCTACTGTTGGTGCAACCATAGTGATCTGGAAGTGATCAAGCATGTAGCCTCACTGCCAACTCAGTATGAGCCTATCAGGGTCGCACAGAAGATTGTGGAGAAATTGGGAGATTGAATTTGTACTATTTAGCTCATATGATGAGTTGAAGGATATTGAAAAGGGGCTGAAAATATTCTAAGGCATTTGGAGTTGAGTGTGTTTACCTCACTCAACGTCATGGGGCTGAAGGCGTTGAGTATGTTTACTTCACTCAATGTCATGGAGGTTGCAAGATTCTAAGGAATTAGGCGTTAAGTGTCTTTATCTCACTCAACGTCATCGGGCTGAAAGCGTTGAGTGTCTTTAGCTCACTCAACGTCATCGGGCTGAAAGCGTTGAGTCTGGTCAACGCTTTCGCGGGTTAAGTGTTAACTCTGCGAATGTGGGCGTTGAATGCGTTGAGCGCGTTGACTGTCGCACTTAAGCGTTGAGTGCGTCGAGTTCACTCAACGCCTTCGTCGAGTAAAGGATTTACCTGGCGAATCTGGCTCTTAGGCGTTGAGTGTATCATATTCACTCAACGTCGTTCGACGAATGAAGTTCGACGTTCTGGCTTGCGGCGCAGATTTCGTCGAGCTGAGTTCGACGAATCCAGTTCGACGTTCTGGTCTTTGGCGCAAATTTCGTCGAGCTGTGTTCGACGAATCCAGTTCGACGAATCCAGTTCGACGTTCTGGCCTTTGGCGCAGATTTCGTCGAGCTGAGTTCGACGAATGTGTTCAACGTTCTGGCTTTTGGCGCAGATTTCATCGAGCTGAGTTCGACGAATCCAGTTCGACAATCTGGCCTTTGGCGCAGATTTCGTCGAGCTGAGTTCGACGAATGCATTCGACGTTCTGGCCTTTGGCGCAGATTTCGTCGAGCTGAGTTCGACGAATGTGTTCGACGTTCTGGCCTTTGGCGCAGATTTCGTCGAGCTGAGTTCGACGAATGCGTTCGACGTTCTGGCCTTTGGCGCAGATTTCGTCAAGCTGAGTTCGACGAATTGTTCGTCAAGCTGAGTTCGACGAATGTCCGTGCTGTATCAAATGTTGACTTGCTGAATCTATCTCCTAGGATATAAATAGGATGTTTTAGGGTTTTTTGGAGACGGTTGTTTACACACGAGCCGATACCGTGCGATAAGAAGAAAACCTAGAAACCCGACGGAAGTGTGTCATCGCTCCTCCTACAACAGATCTAGCAGTCTGTGGAGACGCTGAGTATCCTCTCCCGACCTAGCGCTTGTGTGACAAGTTGATGTGGGTTCTCCCGATCGTGTGGATTACTGTAGAGGCGCGGATATACTTTTTGCGCTCAAGACTCTAACCGCTGTGTGGCCGACTTGATTTTTCTGGAGCATTTAGGTTGAGTTCTAACTCAATCCCTCAAAGGTAATTTTTATTACAGTATGTTTTACTTCTTGATTCATGAATATTGTTAGATCCGAACTCGTTTGGATTTTTCTAGTCCTTTTTCCGTTGCGTGCACAAGTGTTGTGTCATCCCCAAAAACCCAAGAGTGGTACCAGAGGGAGGTTGCCGGTAATATTCATTGTTTCAGAAGTTGCTGAATGTATGGCGTGTAGATTTGGTGATTTTGAAGTGTTCCAAATGCCCAAATCTAGTCTTGGATCTTTCCAAGAACGCATATGATTTCTTTGAGTTTACTCCTTAACAGTAACCGTCACTGTGTTGGTTTGTGAAACTAAGTATGTGTTAGATTTTGAATCTCACATAAATTGACGTGCTTGTCTGCTGTGTAAGTGGAGTTGGTGTTGCTCATGTCTCGTGCATGTAGGTCTTAAGATTTGGACATATTTTAGATGTTCTGACTTAGCTCAGTTCATCAAGTGTTGATGATTCTTGTGCACATCTGGGATGCATTTGGATTATGCTTGTTGTATTTTATTATGCTTGATGTGCACGCTGGTTAAGTGTTAACCATGATTAAAGAGTTAATCAGCTATTTAAAATCCCTTAAACAATATTAGGTATTTGGATGTCTTCCGATGGATGACACTCTTCCTGCCTCGATCGATGAAGTGTGGGCTCGCCAAAGCAAGATGCATTAATCTATCTTTATGATGGTGCGAGCGGATAATTGTGATATCTCACTGTCGACATCTGTTCTAGCTTAACAGGGTGACCTCAAAGATTGAGTGCTCAGAGGCATGGGGTTGGCATGCACCATATGATGGATGCAAATAAAGAATTATTCACCAGCCATACAAGAATTGCATTGTGATGCAATTGGCAAGTGTTGCCTACCTAAATAGATGCACTGTGCGAGAAAAGCAAAAGCTGACTCATAGTGTTTGTGAAATATGAATCTTGTTCACTAAGAGGGTTACTCGCCAAACTCTTCGAATTGATATCAAGTGTTATCAGTTTGATAAAAAAATAGTGGGAGATTTTGATTAAAGTCTTAATTGAAAGATAAATTGTATTTTGAAAAGTAATACTAATTTGTTTTGTTTGTATTCTTGTAGAATTTCCATGGCAAGTGGTTCACACTCCACCCTGTCCCTCAGAGCTATCCTTAAGAAGGAGAAGCTGAGTGGTACAAATTATTTGGACTGGTACAGAAACATGAGAATTGTTCTCAGGCAAGAGCGCAAGCTCTATGTTTTGAAGTGGTATCCCCTAATGAGCCTGCCGGGAATGCACTACGTGCTGATAAAGATGCTTATAAGAAGTATCCTGATGACTCCTTAGACGTCGAATGTCTCATGTTAGCGACCTTGGCCTCAGCTGTCCTCTCTCCCCTGATCGCGCAGTCCGCTTGGCCTTGAGTAGCGAACTGCAGGATCAGCTTTCCGCGCGGTCTGCCGACCTGCTTTGTAAACCGCGCGGCCACTGGCGCCCTCTTCCCTCTAGCCGTCAGCTTCCCCTTTGTACCTTTTATTTTCTTTCCACGTAAAGGTGCAATCTCAAGCTGTAATATCGTTTCATAATCAAAGGAAAGCTTGTCGCAAGAGTGACATTTAAGACGCGACGGCCGAACTCTGTTGTTGTCGCTGCTAGCGGCCCCCCTGTTCTTTTCAACTCACCTCTCTTGGCATCAACCTGCAAACATAACCATCAAAGTAACCGTCTGCTAGACAATTCCTAATCAACCTCCCGACCATCTCCGCACTCGGATCAACATCCTCCTTTGCTCTATCCTCGCATCCCGGATCGATCGTGCTCCACTCTCGAGCAAGCTAGCGGAAGTTCGCATTATCCGCATCAACACCCCTAGCTATGGCACCAGTGTAAGCATTCATCAGGTTCTACATAAAAATCGTTCGGGCATGTATGCTCTAAGAGCTGAGGATTAGTGTTCCCTCTTTGTCGTGATAGTTTTATGTTGGTGAGAGATGTTATAATTTTTGATAATATTTTTATTTGAGCATTTAGATCTCTCGTATTACTCTCTAAATCCACGTGATTTCCATTTCAAATTTTTTTTTCTAAAAACACTTCAATATTTTAAAATAGCTTTATTTATTTTCTTCAAAGAGAGAATATTTATTTTTTAAATACCTTTACTTTTTAATTCAAATTAACTTATTTTAAATGCTTAGAGATTTAAAATTGTCGAATATTTTAATGAGATAAAAAAAATCATTTTTGAAACCTGAAAGAGAACGATAATAAATTTTTTTCTTAAAATAAGATTTTAATTGTTTCTTTAACTCAAAAGAGAAAATATTTATTTTTAAAATGAGAGCAAATATTAATTAAAAATGATTTGAAATAATTCAAAAAAAAATAAGAGTTGATCAACTAATTCACATAAGGAGTGAATTAAACCCTTTGATATCAAACTGATGTAAACAAAAATTATGGTTTTGAAAATAAGACATTTTGCCCATCAATTCTAACTTAAGCAGTGTACCTTGAATCGTTGAATAATAAAAAGGTGATAATTAGCACAGGGTTCGTAAAATTCATGTAATGATCTTGTAATCATGTGTAAACAAAAATTATGGTTTTGAAAATAAGACATTTTGCCCATCAATTCTAACTTAAGCAGTGTACCTTGAATCGTTGAATAATAAAAAGGTGATAATTAGCAAAGGGTTCGTAAAATTCATGTAATGATCTTGTAATCATGTGTAACCACATGAACTAACTCATCCACAAGCATTTAAATAAAATATGAACAAACTGAATTTTCAAATTGACAAAAAAGATAAAAAATGTGAATTAGGGCAAGCAAGCTCTTAATTAATTGACCATTAAATCATAAGCATTTAAATAGACCTAACAAATAAGAGTAAGGAAGAGGAAGAGGTATACCATAGGCTCAAACCCAACTTAGATCTAATTCTTTGTTGGCCATTAAATCATAAGCACGGGCTGGGAATGAGGACCGAGTATAATAGAAGGGGTGCAGTCGTCCGTGGGCGTCGGGAGTGGCAGAATGGAAGTTGTTACTTGTCAGACGAGAGGGAGGTGGTGTCCTGGGCGCTGGTCGGTGTTACAGGGGAATTCCCGATGACAGGGAGGGTAGGAAAGACTGTCGGGTCGATCGACAGAGAGACCTACGGTTTCCGGCGATGGAGTTGCTGCGTCCACTGGAGAAGATGTCAGAGACGGGGTCGGGGTTCGTGGAAACAAGAGTCCTCGACGTCAACCAATGGAAGAGAATCGGTGAGCTTCTGGGAGAAGAACAATGGCATCAACGTTATGAAGGTGGGATAGACGAAACGAGACAGAAATCTTGTTTCGTTTTCTATTCTGGTGCACTCTTTTTGGAGGGGGAGACATACTTTTAATTTTTTTGGTAGCTTTGATAAAAGGTAAGGGGAACTACTTGTGAGGTGTGTGTGTGTGTGTGTGGAGGGGGGGAGGGGGGGATTACGGAAAGAAGATATTATGGAATAAATTAATTTCATATCAGGCATGATTTGGTTTTAATTTGGGATAAGCTACTTTAGGAATATAGCAAATTAAGGCATAACTATTACAGAGTGATAGTTGATTTGTTTTAATTTAGGATAAGCGATTTTAAGAATAGCTAATTAAGGCATAGCTATTTTTAGGCACAACAGAATAGGAAATTGTTTCTAATTGCTTGTCTTTTTTGTATCATGTATATATAAATGGGTTGTATATGATGTGATTTGTATGAGTTGATCATCTATGAATCAGGGTACTAGCCTTTAAGAGTTCCGAAGGATTCATTCACGAGTTTATATTTCTTTCTCATTTTAGAAAAATCTTGTTTTATTCTCTTCTCACCTCCCCAAACTCTAAAAATTTCTCTTGTATAAAAGTCTCTACTCTGCAGCAAATTTAGTTTTTCAGGAAACATAAGAGGCATGTCTTTCGACAAATTAAAAAAATATATACTTTTATTCAGCCATACACCAATAAAAATTATGATGAAGAAATTGAAGCTATGAAAGACAGTTACGGAAAAGGAATTGTCATTTCGATTAGGACTTCTACAGGCTGTATATATTAGCCTACAATTTATATATTACAACACTACTCAAGATTGGCGAAAAATATTCACTAAACCCATCTTGTTACAACCTCTTATCATATCCTCTGAATTGAGTCTATTGGTCAAGCAATCTGCTACCTGACCCTTGGTCGAGATGTGACTCAATTCCAGTAGCCCACTATCAAGCTTTACCTTTATGAAAAATCTATCAATCTCTATATACTTGGTTCGATCATGTTGGACTGAATTATTTGCAATACTGATGACTGGCTGATTGTCACACCCATTGTTTTAAATATTCTCCAACATGACTGCATGTCTCCCGACATGTCATTTTCAAAGGCAAAACGATAAGCTTTTCTAAAAAAAAGATTGTCTTTTTTGTAAAACATAGGCCAACATGTCCGATTTTTTTCGATATATTGGCCGATACGACTTTCAAATATATCGCCGCTATTTTATTTTATGTTATATTAGTAGACCAACATCATATGTTTAAATCGTCTATATATATATTATACTATGTATATTTAAATCGATTAGACTTGTTATTTTGATTTCTTTACATTTATTCTTACAACTAATTTTGTATAATTGTTTCGCAATTTTTTAATTTCATATTGTGAGCAGCAAATCTGAACCGCCTTCTATTTATTTTCAGCAAACCTGAAGAGATATCCACTTATTATATTTTGCCTCTTAGCTATTCCTCTTAATTAAGAGGCCACCTATCAACATTAATTGTATCGTCAGTTCTAAGTATTTAAATAGTACTGTTGTCCCTGTATTCTGCAAGCCTTTTAAAACTGAGCAGTAAAACTTGATAAGTAAAATTGTTTCCCTTCTAACATAAATTTCTCCACTGTTTTGCCTCTTTCATTCTAACAGTGGTATCAGAGCCTAGGGAGGCAAATCATTTCAATTCAATTTCATCCATGGCCTCATCATCTACCACAACATCAGCCATCGCATCTCCCTCCTCCATACCCCTCTTCTCTGGAGAACTATACAAGTTTTGGAGTGATAATATGGAGACCATGTTTATGTCTCTGGACCTCTGCGAAGTTGTCCATGCGGGGATTCCTTCCACTGGTCAATCTTCTGATGGCAGACCACGTACAATCACAAAGGCAGAACGCATGTTGGACTCCCGAGCGTTACATATTTTTCAACAATGTCTTAAACAGCATTTATCCACGCATAATGGGGTCCAAATTTGCAAAAGAAGCTTGGGACAGACTTGCAAACAAGTACAAAGGCTCGCAAAAGGTAATTAAAATGACACTTCACAATCTGCATCGCTCTCTGGATGCGCTTCTAATGAAAGGAGAAAAAGTGCATTTCACACTAAAATGCGCATTCATAAAAACAAAAGTGACACTCACAGGAGGCCAGATAAAGAAAAATATCAGAAACCCTTTTATGGGCAGCACAAAAACAAAGGAAAGTTTGTTGAAACGAATTTTGATCAAACTCCACAAATTCAATGCACAATCTGCAAAAAACAAAACCATGTCACAAAGGACTGCTTCTTCAAATGCAAGAAATGCATAGTTCAAAATCATTCCGCGCAAAGTGTTGGTTTCAGACCAAAGAAGAAGCCAAAGTCACAGAAACTGAGGATAATCAGCTTCTATTTGCCTGTAGCACTAAAGTGCACACAGAAAACACCTCAGTATGGTTCATCGACTCTGGGTGCTCTCGGCACATGGTTAACAGCCGGGCGTTTTTCACCAGACTGGATGAGATTTTCAAATCAGGAGTAATACTAGGAGATGGAAAAGTCGAAAGAGTTGAAGGACATGGGACTGTTTCTATCCACACTGAATCAGGAGAGCAGAAACTCATTCAAAATGTGCAATTCGTCCCAACACAAACACAAAATCTCCTCAGTGTGGGGCAACTGCTCTCTAGAGGATATAGTCTTTTTTGATCACAACACCTGCCATATTGTGGATAAAAGGACCAGCACAATTGTGGCATCAGCAAAAAAGAATCAAAATAACATTTTCACCATTGTGTTGACACAATCCACATCTCAAGCCTATTTGTGCCAAGAGACAGGTGATTTCGTCAAACTTGCTCTCTGGCACAATAGGCCATCTCAATTATCCATATATCAAAACAATGCGAGCTAGAGAATTTGTGGAAGGTCTACCAAAAATTGAACTCACACAACGACACTGTAACGTCTGTGTACAAGGAAAGTCACAGTCTCAAGTTTCCTCAAGTTGCTTACAGGAGAGCCATTGTTCCCTTCAATTGCTGCATATTGATCTCTGGGGCGCGTCCACTACATTGATCTCTGGGGCCCGTCCAGTACACCATCTTGTGTGTGTGTGGGTGGGTGGGGGGGGGGGGGTGGGGGGGGGACGCCATTATATGCTCATTATGGATGATTTTAGCCGCTTCATGTGGCTTTACCATTTGGAGCACAAATCAGACACATTTCAGCAATTTAGAGAATTCAAGGTCAAAGTTGAAAATCAATTTGACACAAATTAAATCCTTCCGGACGGATCGAGGTGGAGAATTCTTATCCATTGAGTTCATCCAGTTTTGCCAAGAAGCTGGTATTCTCCATGATCTTACTGCTCCTGTCTCGCCACAGCAGAATGGTGTTGTGGAACGGCGCAACCGGATAATCGTGGAAATGGCAAGAACCATGATGCTTCACAAGTCCTGCCCAAAGTTCATGTGGGCAGAGGTGACCTAGACAGCCGTCTATATACTAAATCGAGTACCTACCAAAGGTGTTAAACTCTCAACTTCATATGAACAACTCTTCCAACACAGGCCGAACATTGCAAATCTGAATTTTTTTGGCTTCATTGCCTATGCTCATAAGACCAGAGAAAGAAGAGATAAATTAGAAGAAACAAGACAGAAAATTGTCTTTCTGGGCTATTGTGAATCCAGTAAAGCTTATAGACTTTTGGATCTTGCAACCATGAAGCTCATTATTTCCAGAGACGCAACATTCGATGAAGATGGCACTTGAAACTGGGGCTCCGAATCTACTCACTTGGATGATCATTCCCAGTTGTCGGTTGAGACTGAATCACCTTCAGTCACCCTCCATGACAACTTGCCTACCTCTGAAGACCAAGATTTAGATTTTAATGATTCATCATTTCCCCAAGGTTTCAATCTCTCACTGAAATATACAGGCAAGATGAATTTGCTTTAATTATTTCTAATCCCCTTAATTTTGAATAAGTAGAAAAACAAAAGCATTGGAGGAAAGCAATGGAAGAAGAAATGAGTGTCATTGAAGCAAACAAGACTTGGTCTCTTGTTCCCAGACCACCTAACAAAGAAGTTATAGGACTAAAATGGGTATACAAAGCAAAGCAAAACGAAGATGGAGAAATAATAAAATACAAAGCCAGTATTGTTTCCAAAGGCTACTCTCAAAGAGCAGGTGATGACTATAATGAAACATATGCTCCAGTGGCAAGGATGACAACAATCCGGCTAATTCTTGCTATTGCAGCTCAAAATAACTCCCATGTATTTCAATTAGATGTAAAATCGGCATTCCTCAATGGAAAGATAGAAGAAGAGATCTGTTGAGAGAGCTCAAAACTTGTATGTATTGTTTGTGTTACCAAATACAATGAGGGAATACAAATATATAGGAGAGAGAAGGTGAGAAGAAATCCTATACAAGATGTGGGACTAAGAAGAGTAGAAGGAAAAACAATAAAAAATGAATCCAATAATGGGTTCTTTACATGGGCTTTTCTAACACTCCCCCGCAAGTTGGAGTGTACAAATCGAATGCCCCAAGCTTGGGCAAGCACTGATAGAAGAGGGTACTGGAAAGAGCCTTTGTGAGGACATCCGCAACTTGTTCAGTCCCCGGAACATGCTTCAGTTCGAGCTTCTTCATTTGAACATTTTCCCGGATGAAATGACGGCCGACTTCAATATGTTTTGTTCTCTCGTGGAAGACCGGGTTCTTAGCTATATGTATAGTAGCTTGGCTGTCATAGAGGACGAGAGCTGGGGAAGGGAGCTTTACACCCAGATCGGTAAGGAGACTCTCAAGCCACGTCAGTTTTGAAACCACCGATGTCATTGCCCGATATTCTGCCTCAGCTGATGATCGAGCAACGACCACTTGTTTCTTGCTTCGCCAGGTAATCAAATGTCCTCCAAAATATGTGCAATAACCACTGGTTGACCGTCGATCATCAAGGGAACCAGCATAATCAGCATCAAAATATGTCACCAATATTGGAGCTGAAGATGAGGTTTTGTATACCAGACCTTGACCGGGAGCCGTTTTAAGGTATCTGAGAATGAGTTCAACGGCCTGAAGATGAGATCTGCGAGGGGAATGCATATACCGACTAACAATATCAACAACAAAGGAAATATCTGATCTGGTTACCGTGAGGTAGATCAATTTTCCAACAAGAGGACGATAGTATTCCGGATTCTGGAGCAGGAGATCTGAGCGCACAACTTGTGATTTACATCCATTGGGGCGTCAATCGGCTAACAACCTGAATAGTCTGCATCATGAAGGAGGTCGAGGCAGTACTTCCGCTGAGAGAGGACAAGGCCATCTGGCCATCTAGCAACCTCAAGACCCAAGAAGTATCGGAGGGGCCCTAGATCTTTTGTTTCAAATACGGAGCTCAGATGTAGTTTGACCTCTTGTATTCCTTTGGAGTCGTCTCCTGTAATTATGATATCGTCAACATATACTAGTAGAAGAACCGTTCATGTTGTTCAGTGACGAGTGAACAACGAGAAATCTGCCGAGCTCCGAGTAAAACCCACCTCCCAAAGGGCCTAACTGAACTTGTCAAACCACGCCCGTGAGGATTGTTTGAGACCATATAAGGCCTTCAGAAGACGACAGGCCTGAGAGTCCCCCATGGTCTCAAACCCGGGAGGTTACTGCATATAAACTGTTTCCTGGAGATCGTCATTCAGAAAGGCATTCTTAATATCCAGTTGGAGTAAGGGCCACCGACGATGGACAGCCACGGAGATGAGGACTCGAACGGTGTTGAGTTTGGCCACAGGAGAAAAAGTTTCTTCATAGTCGAGTCCCTATTGTTGGGTGAAGCCACGAGCTACCAGACGAGCTTTCAGACGGTCAATCGTCCTATCAGCAGCATGTTTGATGGCAAAGATCCACTAAAACCCAACTGGTTTCTGACCCGGAGGAAGGGGTACGAGAGTCCATGTCTGGTTGGCCCAGAGAGCAGTCATTACCTCCTCCATGGAGGCCCGCCAGCCAGGATGTTGGAGCACCTCCTGCACAGAGTTAGGGACCAAAACCGAGGAAAGAGAAGTAGCAAATGTGTGAAGGTGGGGAGAAAGGCGATGCAAGGAGACATAGTTTGTCAGAGGATGAGCAGTGGAGGTCGGTACCTGATCAGCAGGGCGTGGAGTAGCCGAGGTCGAGGCCGACTGCAGAGGGCCAACAGAACCGGAAGGACGACGAGTGTTGACACGCATAACAGGCGGCCTGGAGGGCGCAGGAGCCAGAGCAGGTGGGACCAGTGGCAGAGGTGTAGTAACGGGGATGACAGGACGTGGGAGAGATGGCGGTAGTGGGGTCGGTGATAGAGGAGGAGAGAAGAAAGGTTGATCCTCCCGAAAGGTAACATCAGCGGACAGGGAGACCTTCCGGGTAACCGGAGAATAACACACATGGCACTTCTGAGTACGGGAATAGCCGACGAAAATATGTTTAGCCGCTCGGGGATCTAACTTGTCCGTGGACGGACCCAGAAGGTGGACGAAGCAGGTGCAGCCAAAAACTGTGGGTGTGAGAGGGAAGGCCGGAGCTGAGGGAAAGAGGAGGCTGAACGGAGTGGCATGGTGGAGAACAGAGGAAGTAAGACGGTTGATGATAAAACAAGCAGTGAAGACCGCAAAGTTCCGGTAGACTTTGGGAACATGCATGTGAAGCATGAGGGAGCGGGTAACGTCGAGCAAGTGTCGGTTCTTCCGTTCGACAACGCCGTTTTGCTGGGGGGTGTAAGCACGGGATGTCTGATGAATAATACCGAACTCTGCGCACAGATTTGCAAATTCGTGGCTAGTGTACTCACGAGAATTATCGGTGCGCAATGTTTTTATGAGAGTGGAGAATTGCGTACAAGTCTCTAGCACAAAAGCCCGAAACACGCGAGAAAGTTCGGAACGATCACGAAGTAAGTAAAGTCACGTCATGTGAGAGTAATCATCAATAAAGATGATAAAGTAGCGATAACCAGAAATACTAGTAATTTTGAAAGGACCCCAAACATCGGAGTGCAGTAAATCAAAAGGAGCCGAGCTCCGAGTACAATGTGCGGGAAAGGAAAACGCGGTTGCTTGCCAAAAATACAGGAATCACACTGAAAGGGAGGAAGAGATACATCAGGAAGCGCTTTATGGAGGACCGGCAGAGGGGAATGTCCAAGACGGCGATGCCAATCAACGAAGGAGACGGAGGAGAGGACGGTAGGAGAGGCATCGAGAAGGTAGAGCCCGTTTTGCACCGCATCCACCGATCCTGTATCAAAAAAACAGAAGAGGTGAATGTAACAGAGCAATTCATATCATTAGTAAGATGACCAACAGAAAGTAAATTAAACGGGAAGCCCGGAACATAAAGAGCCGAGCGAAGAGAGATGGAGGGGTTGAGGGAGAGGTCACCGCAGCTGGAGAAAGGAATAATCTCCCCATTATCCACGGTGATACACTTCGGATGAGGAGCATCCGAGTACTTGGGCGGCCGCAGCGAGGTGATGTGATGAGTGGCACCCGAGTCCAAGATCCAGCGCGGACTGGAGGAAAAACATGCAATACCTGCAGTAGAGGTGGAGGTAACATAAGCAGATGGAGGGCTAAGCAGCCCATGGAGTTGTTGTAGCTGGAGGCGAACGGTCTTAAGGTCGGCACTTGTGGTAGAGGAGCCGTCAGCTGCAACAGCAGCAGTCAGACGAGGAGGGTAACAATGTTTCTTGTAGCAAACTGCCTCAGTGTGGCCGTCCCGGCCGCAATAGGAACACTTTGGACGGTCGCGACCACCACGCCCCCTTCCGCGGGAGCTCGAACGTCCACCACGAGCAGAAGTCAGTAGGGAAAGTAAGGGGGGAAGGGTCTGCTGGTGAAGGGTTGGAGAGGAGGGTGCAGGAGTATCCGGGGGCGGTAACACTCGAAGGAGCATCAAGCAAACATCAGATAAGGAAAGAGTAGTGGCCGAATTCAGAACCTGAGCTCGGATACTCTAAAGGTGTGGCGGGACACGAGTCATCATCATAGCAATGCAGACGGCCTCATTTTGAGCTCGCTGAGCAGCAAGATCAGTGGTAGAGGGTTGATGCTGGATCCAACCTTCGCAAGAGTCTCAGCACGAACAACAAACGAGGTCATGTCCGCAGTCCCGCCAGCGTCGAGAGCCTGAAGATCAGTAATAATGTCATAGAGGTGCTGAAGGTTATCCTTGCCCGAGTATAAGGAATGGAGCTCATCCCATATAGCGTTGGTCATCTCATGATACATGACCATCTGGTAGGGCTCACCCTCCAGGGAATTGAGGAGCCACGTCTGAACGCGACCGTCGTTGAGCAGTCAGTGGTCGGTAGGAGGAGAAGGAGGTCCCTGAGTGAGATGAAGCACAAGGCCCTTGGCCAGAAGAACTCGGCGAACCGAGTTCACCCATGGGATGAAATTCTTCCTTTCAGACAGGGAAATGGTGGTGATCCGCAGCTCATCGCGGAGGTTAGGAGGAGCCGAGCGGTCTGCAGAGGGGTTAGCCGGGCGGTCTGCAGAGGAGTTAGCCGCCTGGCCGGTGGAGTCAACGACGGAGCTCATAGAGATCGGAGAGGCCATAGCAAGCAGGAAAGGGCGTTGCGGGTTGAAGAGGTCGTCGCGGGTTGACAAGGTCGTCGCGGGTTTAGGAGGACGCCGCGGGTTGAAGAGGTCGCCGCGGGAGAGCACTCTTGCACGACAAGTCCGTGCGGTTACACGAGAGGTCGCAGTGGGTAGTCAAAGCGACAAGAGCAGCGGAGAGCAAGAGAGAGAAAGGGAGGCTGCGACCTGAATGCGGAGAAACAAACCGCACGGTCACAGTGATCACACTAGCGGCCAGAGGAGTGACAAGATAGGTCGCAGCGGTGAAGGAGAGACCGCGCGGGAAGACAAAGGTCGAAGGCACTCGAGCGGCAAGGAGAACCGGCGAGAAGGAGGGCCCGCGAGATGAGAACTCGAGCGGCAAAGAGATGACAGCGGCTAGGAGAAGCCGCGAGAAGGACGAGCGACTAGTGAGAGAAGGCGGGGCCCACTTGGCAGGGTGGAGAGCTATAAAAAGAGAGCCAGAGGGAGGGAGGAGGCCAGGAGAGAGCTAGCGCGGTTAGAAGAGAGAAGACCGCAGGGAGACAGGAGAGGAGAACCGAAGGACTACCCACGGATAGAAAGCGAGTAGAGAAGGAGAGTCCGCAGAACAAGTTGCGGACAGGAGAGGGTGGCGGTCTGGGGCGGTTAAAAAGAGGGAAACCGCCGGTTACCGGAAACTTGCTCTGATACCATGTAGAGAGAGCTCAAAACTTGTATGTATTGTTTGTGTTACCAAATACAATGAGGGAATACAAATATATTGGAGAGAGAAGGTGAGAAGAAATCTTATACAAGATGTGGGACTAAGAAGAGAAGTAAAAACAATAAAAAAATGGGCCCAATAATGGGCTCTTTACATGGGCTTTTCTAACAAGATCTATGTTTCACAGCCTCCTGGCTTTGAGAAGAAAGGGGAAGAGAAGAAGGTCTGCAGACGACACAAAGCCCTATATGAGCTCAAACATGCACCGAGAGCTTGGCATAACAATATTGACTCATTTTTCATTCATGAAGGCTTCAGACCAAGCAAGAGTGAGCCAGCACTCTACTTAAAAACGGAGAACAAGACTATCATTATTGTGTGCGTATATGTCGATGATTTGATCAACACGGGGCCAAATTCATCATTGATCAATTCACTTAAAACAAAGATGGTGAAGACTTATGCCATGACCGACCTGGGACAGCTCAAGTTTTTTCTGGGAATGCAGATCAAGCATTTACCAGGCTACATCTTTATCTCCCATGAATTATATATTAACTCTCTTCTCAATAGTTTTGAACACTCTCAGTGCAATCATGAACTGTCCCCTATGTCCACCACAGATAAGCTAACAACAAGGACCAACGAGGAAGAAGGCGTAGACAGAGAAGAGTACCGTAGCCTCGTGGGTTCCCTCATCTATCTGACCAACACTCGACCGGATATCGAGAACGTTGTTAACATCATCGCTCGCTTTGTTAGCAACCCAAGTCGAGCTCATCTTGCTGCTGCTAAGAGAATCCTACGATATCTCCAAGGAACAAGAGATTATGGCTTAATCTATTGCAAGGAAGAAGAAAACGATCGTGTCGGTTACACCGACTCCGATTGGGCGGGTAATTTAGATAACAGAAAAAGTACCAGAGGTTTCATCTTCTTCCTTGGTACCAAGGCGATGTCCTGGTCTTCCAGGAAACAGTAGACTGTCGCACTTTCAACGACGAAAGCCGAATATATGGCATTGAATTTGGCCGCATATGAAGCCCTGTGGCTCCAGCGTATCTTGACTGAGATAGGGAAAGAAACAAAGATGAACAACATTCAAAAAGAAGGGGGTGTGAAGATTTTTTGCGACAATACATCCACGATTGAGCTATCCAAGAACCCTATCCATAACAAGAGAAGCAAGCATATAGATATTAAGTTCCATTTCATCAGGGAACTTTTAGAGAACAAGAAAATTGACCCCATCTTCGTCCCTACAAGACAGCAGCTAGCAGACAAAGCCACTCCCCCGGGATCAATTCCTGGAGTTGAAGTGAACATATTATTCGAAACTTGAAAGTCGCTCGAAAATCGTTCAAAAATTGAGTCGAATCGGAATCGGTTAAAATTGATTCGACTCAATTTGAGTCGATTCAATTTGACTCGAATTTGATTTCGAGTCGATTTCGAGTCAGCCCTGAATCGCTCGAAATATGATTCGAATCAACTCGAATTAATTTAAAAAATTATGTATTAATTAATATATTCTTATTTTAGGATTAAAAATAACAAAATTTAAACATAAATAAAAAGAATGAAGGCTTTAAATGTTTCATTTGCTAAATTTATAGGTTGTCCAATTTAATTTTAAGCAAACTATGAATAAAACGAAAAATTGTTCAATTTCGAGCCGATTTGATTCGATTTCGAGCCAACCCGATTCGATTTTGAGTCGGCTCGATTCGATTTCGAGCTGACTCGGAATTGAGTCATTTCGAGTCGAGCCGACTCGACTCGAAATCAATTTCGATTTCGAGTCGATTTCGAGTCGATTTCGAGCCGAGTTCGAGTCGAAAATTTCGATTTCGAGCCGAGCCAAAATCGCTCGAACTCGACTCGATATCAGCCTTAAGTTGAAGATGAAGATTGGACTGAAAGCAAGTTCAGATTTCGAAGGGGTGTGAGCAGCAAATCCGAACCGCCTTCTATTTATTTTCAGCAAACATGAAGAGATATCCACTTATTATATTCCGCCTCTTAATTATTCCTCTTAATTAAGCTGCCACCTGTCAACATTAATTGTATCGTCAGTTCTAAGTATTTAAATACCACTGTTGTCCCTGTATTCTGCAAGCCTTTTAAAACTAAGCAGTAAAACTTGATAAGTAAAATCGTTTGCCTTTTACCATAAATTTCTCCATTGTTTTTGTTGGGAATTGTGCCCTACAATGTTCCTCAGGATTTGAAAAGTCATCATCAATCATGCGAAGGGGCATAATGTATTTGATGTGTGTCATAGTTCTTGCATGCAGGTAGTCCATGATTGGACAGATGAAGAAAAATCAGTTTAGTAGTAAACTCAAAATTCGTCGATCTCAGCTCGGAGTTCGTCGAGCTCAGCTCGCAAATCGTCGAGCTCAGCTTGCTGGTCGTCGAGCTCAGCTCAACATTACTTGGGATAAGCTCAAGATCTCTGGATTCAAAGTTCGTCGAGCTCAGCTTGAAGTTCGTCGAGCTCAGCTTACAGTTCGTCGAGCTTAGCTTACAGATCGTCGAGCTCAGCTCAACACTTGTCGAGCTAAAGCCAGGAAAATTTGACTAAGGCAAAAAGCGCTGAGACCGCTGAGAAGATCAGAGTTCGTCAGTCTCAGCATACAGATCGTCGAACGCAGCTAAAGCCAGAAAAACTAAACTAAGCCAAAAAGCGCTGAGGCAGATGAGATAGCTGAGAAAAAGCGCTGAGACTGTTGAGAAGAAAGCGTTGAGACCGCTGAGAAAAAAGCGCTGAGACAGCAGGTTGTCTCAGCAGTTAAGAATAAAGCGCTGAGACCGCTGAGAAGAAAGCGCTGAGACAGAAGGTTGTCTCGGCAGTTAAGAATAAGGCGTTGAGACCGCTGAGAAGATAGCGCTGAGACATAAGCTTGTCTCAGCTGTTAATAAGAAACCGCTGAGACAAATTCAGAGAAAATTCACAGGTCCAGAAGCGCTGAGAGTCAAGACAGATGACGTTGAGTGACTTAAAATCACTCAACACTTAATGAAGTTCTGGAATATTTTATAAGTCCAGATGATGATTACCACTGCTGACGTCAACAAAGAGAAATTGCATAAAGTCATTGCGGGAAAGCTGCAGTGGCGACAAAAGCTATTTTGTCCTTTTCTGATTGAGGTGGCGTTCGCCAATCCTTAGCTGTGCCCGCGTACAATTGTGTCATTGATTCAAATCAACGCATATAAAACGGAAAAAGAAAAGGGATTAGGGAAACCTAGAAAACGCAGAAAATACAAAAGAAAATTAGAGGTGGTTGGACATCTTCTTCTCCATTAATCTTGAAAGCTCAAGTCCAGCAGAGATAGCCCAAAAAGGCAAAGGAAGATAGTTGAAGCTCCTCAAGTTCAGCAAGATAGTTCTTTAAAGAACAAGGTTGTCGATTCATCCTTTCAGCAAGAAGTTAGCTATGTGAAGGGGCAGTCAGCCTTCAACAGCAGATAGCTGCCCTCCTGTGCAGCAAAGAAGAAGTTAGCTGTAGAAGAAAACTCATTCCTTCTACAGCAAGTGGGCTACACTGATATCTGCTCAGTCCAGCAGAGTTGACTCGGAGATTAATCTCTGAGTAAGTTGTTTTTTTTAACATCTTGTATTAATTTCCTGTAGGATTCAGTTTATCTGAATCTGAGTGTATGGCACTTTATGTCTGAGATGCAGGTTGTAACATCCCGCCTTTTATTGGGCCACCAGAGCCTTAGTGGGCCCAATAAAAGTGGCCCGAACCATACCCATGACCCGGTGGGAAATAACCCTAAGCGGGAAATAGAGCTAGAGAACTCTGAATTGAGTTCTGTCAGTTCCTGTGGCCTCGTATAGTCAATACGAGCGCATCGGAACTCGTTCAGTTGGACTCCGAGGTCTAACGACAATTTTACACATTTCGACCATTTTAGCGCGCTGCGACGCGCAAATTTCGGACTTTCGTCAAACGGACTCCGATTCAACCCCAGTCAGTGGCGTTAGACTCGTGTGGTCAATACGAAGTCAACGGAAGTCGTCCCGGTCAATTTCGATGACGATTGGTCAACCCGTGGTCAAATCAAGCATAGTTGTGCACCGAAAAACGTGCGCACACCAATTATGACACGACACCCGAACTTTGACCCGACCCCGACGACTTGGACCCACTTTGACTTTGACCAGCAAGGGGGACCCAACCTAGGGTTGACTTGGTCAAACCCTCATAAAAATCCACTTTTTGGATTTTTCTCCAAGTGAGGGGCCCACCTCCTCTCCAAAGAAGGATGGCCCATGCCCCCCTCACTCTCCATGGGCCCCAACCAGCAAGCCTCCCAAAGCTCAAGTGGAGGCCCACCCACTTTTTCTTTTCTCCCACTCTCCCCCTCTCTTTCTTCACCATGAAGGCCCAAGCTTCAAGCCCATAAAGGGCCCATCCATTTTCCCCATGTGGGGGAAAATGGGAGACTTCCAGCTGTCATTAGACAGCTGGAGGGTGGGGATTAATCCCTCCCTAAGGAGGGATTAGTCCCACACCACCCAAAGGGAGGGAACTCTCCCTCCCCCTCCATATAAAAGGACCTCCCCTCCCATAATCCTCCACACACCTCTCAGAGAAGCTCTCTCCCCCTTCTCCCCCCCCCCCTCTGCCGGAGCTCAGGTGGCCGGAAAAAGCCAAGCCGGAGCTCCTCCTCCCCTCCTCCACCACCTTGAGCCATGTCCGACCAAGCCGGCCCCTCCCGAGCCCACCAAACTCAGGTGGAAGCTTTCTCCCTCCTCCTTCTCCATTTTGGACGTCTTGCATGGCGCTCCCGGTGGCCGGAGCGTCGCCGCCGTCATCCCCCTCCCCTCCCGTTCAAAAAAGAAGAAACAGCTCCGGCGGCGGCCGGTGGCGGAAGGCCTCCGGACCACCGCCGGAGGGAGCGCCCACCACCGACGGGTTGGCCGGTGGTGGAGCCACGGCCGGCCGGTGGCCGGCCGGCGGCGGAGAAGCCCCGTAAGGGCGGCGGGATACGTTACAGCGGGGGGGCGGGGGGGAGATCATGAACAGTGATCTGTTTTTATAATTTATATATATATAATATATTATATATATAATATAAATGTATTATTATAATATAATAAGTATTATAATATTATAATAATGGGTAGATTTTATTTGAGACTAAAATAGGCTCCTAGGGAAAAAAATGTTGAACATGAAAATGTCCCCTTTGTTAAGGGCTTCCTCCACAAAAATTTTGAGAATTTTTGGTGTTGATTTGGTATTTTTAAAAGCCCAATTAAACTTTATTTGGCCAAATTAAAGGGCCAAAACTCTTTGAAAAATTATGAAAATTTTTCTATGCTCATTTTATATCCATATAAGGGTTGTATCAAAATTTGAGCTCATGGGGATAAGTTTTGATATTTTTCCCAAAATATGGAAGCCTAGGACCGCGCTCGATATTATTACGCTCGTTTTCTTCGAAAATGAAAATTGAAGCGCGCGACTATCCTCTGTAATTTGAATAAGTTTCATATCGACGAGAGTGGCCGAGGCAAGTGACCAAGCTCCGGGTGTTTCGAGATTTCATGAAAACTGTCGAGCGCCTCGACTCTCGGGCGATTTGGGCACGCTCGGAAGATGAGAGTACGAGTAGTGAGTTATGAATTATTCTTGACGAATAATGAAAGTATAACTCCTGATAAGCCCTAATCCGATTAAGCCGTGGTTAATAAGGCGCAACCAACTCATAATCGGATCTTAATAAAGGTGTAACCCAAGGAAACCTTATTAAAAACTGGGATGGAACTGAAAAATCTCTCCTGAGAACGGAGATGGAACTGAAGCCTCCTGTATGGAGTGATTGGACTACTAACCATTTTCTTTATGATTATTCCAGTTTTGCACTGGTCCAGTTCCTTTATTCTTTTCAGTTCAGTACTTTCAATTCAGTACTACTCCAGTCTCGTACTGGTCAAGATTATTTCACTACTTTCATTTCAGTACTACTTCAGTCTCGTACTGGTCAAGCTTATTTCAATACTACTCCAGTCTTGTACTGGTCACATTTCTTTCCAGCACTTTAAATAAGCAGCATAACCACCGCACTTGATCTTATCGCAATTTACTTTTATATTCCCGGGTCCTGCTCTGACGAGCAGTTGTTGTTTAGGTTGAGCCTTAGTTGGGGATAACCGGAGTTGAGGTAGTCCTCCAGGTCTAGCCCCAAATAAAGCGCTCCCACGCTCCTTGTCGAAAGTAGAGCAAAGTGCCGATGCCCGAAGTGTAAGCCTAGTAAGGCAGGCCGTCGTAGACCCGATGTTATATTGTTTGCAATTGTTTGATTGATTGTAAATTGCTTGCGGTGAAATGGTGGCGGGTCAGTCCCTTCCGCAGACCGTTCGTACCGGTGCGGCAAGGTTGACGACTCAAGGCGACAGGGAGATGAGTACCACGGGTGACCGGCCGTTATATTCCCCGTCGGGTTTTCCTCCGCTGGTCGGCCAAAATGATTCGCCGGATGTCGCTCACATCCAAGAGTACACAAGGTTGTACGTGAGGGCCTGGGGTTGTGCGGTACGATCACCCCCAGAAGTGGCAGGACTGGCCACTGTCACCGACGGCCACATCGGTGAGGCCCGCGGGGCTCGCTACCCTGCTGGAACAGAAGCGGTCCAAACTATGTCGACATAGGGTTTGTGTGCGCGGCTATGAATGCCTGCGGTTTGTGTGCGCGGCTATGAATGCCTGCGGTTTGTGTGCGCGGCTATGAATGTCTGCGGTTTGTGTGCGCGGCTGTGAATGCCTGCGATAGAATTCAAGATATGAAAACATGTTGTGCTGATGAGCTAGTAGAGCCTTGCTATAACCGTTTTATGTTATTGCTGCTTTTTCCGGTTATACTGCACTCTTTTATAATTGCTCCTAGTTGTTCATATATGAAATGTTGTGATAACACTCTCTTGCTTCGGAAATTTACTTTTGTTGGGTGGGTGCGTGCTCGTCCCCAGGATGTGGATCCGGGGAGGAGATTTGTTTCCACTTAGCTCTGTGACTAACGGTTATTTGATTAACCATTCACAGGAGGGGGAGCACCGTAGTGACCCGCTGCCGCAGGAGATTACGTCAGCAGCTAGGTCTACTCGAGCAGATGCACCCCCGCCGTCTCCGGTGTTTAGAGACGTGAGTACCGCCGAGCAGTTTAGAAGAGAGAGTGTGTGAGAGACTTATGTAGTACATGTATAGCCCACGGGCTTTTATAAACGCATAAGGCTTCGGCCCTACAACCTCTGTATTAATATGATATGTAGTGGTTTCCTGTTAATGCTTCCGCTATATTTTGATGGGTTGTGAATGTTATGATTCGAACCACTCAAGACGGTCATCTAGTGCTTGAATAGGGTGGATTGTTTCCCCTATGAGCCCTGGGTAGACGTCTTGGGCCAGTAGTACCCCTCCGTCCCGACCCGGGCAAAAGGTTGGGGGGGGGGGGGGGTACTACAAATGGATCAGAGCGATCACGATTCGTCCTTGTGGAGCAGTCTCAGGATCCCTCCGTCCCTCGCTTCGTTCTAGGTTCGGGACGAACCTTGCAGTGGAAGCCTGGTGGACCCTAGTGTAGAGGCTTAGGGATTCTAGACTGTGCGTTAGTACGCCCATACACCATTGTTTTCTGCTTGGGTTGTCGCTTTTGCAAATTCCCTTACTTTTGCAAAATACTGACACTCTTTCATGTTACTTCTCCAGATACCGGAGTACAGTAACGGGGGATCCTCGTCCAGAGGATACGTTCCAGCCACCCCACCACCAGACCCGGTTGCTCCCGCAGCCGTACTGTTTGCCGAGTCAGATATAGGGCAGACACTGACGGCTATACTAGCGACTTTCTGAGATGCCCTGGCACAGCCACCGCGGGAGATGACCGCACCCACAGATCTGCTGACGACTTTTCGAGTACTGAGGCCTCCCCCTTTCAGGGGTACAGAGACGGCCATTCAGGTAGAGAAGTGGGTGGAGCGAGTGGAGGAGTTGTTGGTAGGGATGATGTGCCCAGCTGTGGCAGCAGTCTCTTTGGTGGTGACCCTCTTGGAGGGATATGCGAGGGATTGGTGGAGAGCGTCTAGTCACTCTACCTTCCGAGGTCGGCCGATGAGCACGATCCTTTGGGGGGAGTTCTCCGTGGCTCTGCTAGAATTTTTCATCACAGATGCAGACCGAGCCGCGCTGCAAGAGAGATTCCTGCTCATTCGACAGGGCAACCACACTGTGGCAGAGTATGAGAGAGAGTTCATACACCTGGCACGCTTCGCCGGGAACCTGGCTGCCTCCGACAGGGATAGGGCTTCTCGGTTCTACCGAGGACTACGAGACGACCTGAGGCAGTCCTTGATTATGCTCTCTCAGGGCACCTTCCACACCATAGCCACCCATGCGGCAGCTCTAGAGTTGGACCAGCAGATGGTGGCTCAGCGGCGCAGAGGTCAAGCAGAGCTTCCTCGAGACCAGAGGCGAGACGTTGGAGTCGCTCCCCATAGACAGGATAGAGAGAGCAGACAGCGACGCCGCAGGCTGCCTTATAGGCGCCCACCAGCACCCCCAGCACCCCCAGCTGCACAGCAAGACAGTAGACCAGCTCCAGCTCCACAGCCCCCACTAGTGGCCCGACGAGATGTTCCCTTCGCAGGGAACTGCTTCTTGTGTCAGCAGCCGGGACATATGAGGGCCTTCTGCCCTCAGGCGATAGGGAGACCAGGACTAGGAGCAGTCCAGGGTGGACAGCCGGCACGGGGACAGGGTCAAAGAGGCCGTAGAGGCCGAGCTGGCAGGAGAGGCCAGCAGGGCCGAGCAGCTCCCCAGGAGGCCTATGCACTGGACCTGCAGCATGGACCAGCCCCTGACGTAGTCATAGGTATATATCTTAGGCGATAGAAGATATCAGATCTTCCACTATTGTTGTATATTTCACATATATATATATATATATATATGTATATTAGTTGGATGATATATATCTATATGTTTTCCTATGACGTCAGGAATCTTGTTGGTAGAAGGTCACCCAGCCAAAACCCTTTTTGACACAGGAGCGACTCATTCTTTCGTCTCCCACGATTTCATCGCAACAAAGGGAAATGTTATTCGCTCAACCGGACTGTCTATACGAATCCGTTTACCACACGGGTCGGATATGACATCCACCGAAAAGTGTTCGTTCCAGGCTACGCTGGGAGAGGTAGAGTTTGAAGTCTACGCAACCATCCTAGCTATAACTGGGTTTGACATAATTCTGGAAATGGACTGGCTGGCTGAGCACCAAGCCCAGATAAACTGTTCCACGCGAGAAGTTCGGCTACAGAATCCAAATGGCCAGAGCGTCGCGTTGACAGGTGTGTCATCTGTCTCTCGTATTATCTTAACTTCTACACAGATGGTGAAGTCAGTCCGTCAGAAGGATGAAGTATTCCTTATTTATTTCGAGATGGAAGGTAAGACCCATGCGCTCGCCAAGGTCCCAGTAGTCCGAGACTTTCCAGATATCTTCCCTGAGTCCCTCCCGGGATTGCCACCTCAGCGAGAGGTCGACTTCCAGATCGAGCTCGTGTCCGGAGCACGGCCAGTATCGCGAGCCCCCTACCGGATGGCCCTAAGGGAGCTGACTGAACTAAAGATCCAGCTACAAGAACTAATAGATGCTGGATTCATCCGTCCAAGTTCCTCGCCCTGGGGAGCCCCGGTACTTTTCGTCAAGAAGAAGGACGGGACTCTGCGACTGTGCATCGACTATAGGGATCTAAATAAGCTTATTGTACGCAACACGTATCCCCTTCCTAGGATCGACGAACTGTTCGATCAGTTACAAGGTGCTTCGGTATTCTCCAAAATGGACCTGAGGTCCGGCTATTATCAGCTTCGGATCCGAGAGGAAGATATTCCTAAGACTGCCTTCAGCTCCCGATACGGTCTTTACGAGTTCCTAGTGATGCCCTTCGGGCTCACCAACGCTCCCTCCGCCTTCATGGCCCTGATGAATAGAGTCTTTGAACCCTTCTTGGATCACTTTGTCATCGTCTTTATAGACGATATCCTAATCTACTCGAAGACCAAGACGGACCATACCCGGCACCTGCAGATGGTTCTATTAAAGCTCCGGGAGCACTCTCTCTTCGCCAAATTCAGTAAGTGCGAATTTTGGCTAGAAGAAGTTGGATTCTTGGGCCACACGATAAACAAGGAAGGAGTGGCAGTGGACCAAGCCAAGATCCAGGCAGTACAAAATTGGCCGTCACTCAGGACGGCTGCGGATATCCGGAGTTTCCTCGGCCTTGCCGGATACTACAGGAAGTTTGTCGAGGGATTTTCCAAGATTGCCCTACCCCTGACTGCTCTCACCAAGAAGGACGTCGTATTTCGATGGACGCCGGAGTGCGAGGCTGCGTTCATCGAACTGAAGAAGCGTCTGACTTCCGCGCCAATCCTTACGATTCCTTCAGGGACCGAGGGATTTCAAATCTACATTGATGCCTCCCTGAAAGGATTGGGAGCAGTCCTAATGCAGCATGGTAAGGTAGTGGCCTACGCTTCGCGGCAATTAAAGCCGCATGAATTAAACTACGCAGCACACGATTTAGAGTTGGGCGCCGTCATCTTCGCCCTTAAAATCTGTAGGCATTATCTGTACGGAGTAAAATGTGAGATCTTCTCCGAGCACAAGAGCCTCAAGTATATTTTCACGCAGAAAGAGCTGAATCTCCGGCAGCGCCGATGGTTGGAATTCTTATGCGATTACGACTTCACTCTCCAATATCACCCCGGGAAGGCTAATAGAGTCGCTGACGCCTTGAGCCGCCAGCCTGCGATAGTCGGGAGTTGGGTGGAGCAGATCCCTAAGGAACTTTTCCAGTCTTTGATAGACTTGGAGATTACCCTGGTTGCCCGAAGAGATCCGGAAGAGTACTATTCTCAGATGTATTGGATGGAAATCCAATGCGATATCCGGGACCGGATACGAGAAGCCCAGAAGATCTACCCAGAGGTAATGTCGATCATCCGATCTCTGCAAGGAGGGGCACAGGAGGATTATAACTTGCATGATGGGATTCTACAATTCAAGCATCGCATATTTATTCCTGCTACTGGAGGGATTCGTGGGGAAATTCTGCAAGAGGCCCATCAGTCGAGGTACTCGATTCACCCTGGCGTAGTTAAGATGTACGTGGACTTGCGTAGGACCATTTACTGGCCCGGAATGAAGAGAGATGTCACCGACTTCGTGGCCCGGTGCCAGATCTGTCAGAAGGTCAAAGCTGAATGCCGCAGTCCAGGAGGCCTATTGCAGCCCCTGCCGATACCAGAATGGAAGTTCGAAGACATCTCCATGGACTTCGTCCACGGTCAACCTCGATCCCGTGCTGGGAATGACTCAATATGGGTGGTCGTAGATCGACTCACCAAGGTAGCGCGGTTCATTCCAAACCGACAGGGTGACGGAGTAGATATCCTGGCCAGGATGTTCCTAGAACAAGTGGTACGATTTCACGGAGTACCAAAGTCCATCGTGTCTGATCGTGACGGTCGTTTCACATCTAAGGAATGGAGGCGGGTGCAGGCATATTTGGGAACCAAGTTGGCCTTCAGCACTGCCTTCCACCCGCAGACAGACGGACAGACGGAGAGGACGAACCGGACGATGGAGGATCTTCTTCGACTGTGCATAGTGGAGCACAATGAGCCGTGGGAACAGCTGTTGCCGTTAGTCGAATTTTCGTACAATAACAGCTACCAGGCTAGTATTAAGATGGCTCTGTACGAGGCATTGTATGGAAGGCGTTGCCGAACACCGTTGACTTGGGCTCAGGAAGAGGACCCGGAAGCCTTGGGAGTGGCTTACATCGATGACGCTACGGCAGCGATACGGCTGATTCAGGAGCGAATGCAGGAAGCGCAGAGCCGGCAGGCTAAGTACTATGATGCGCGACACCGACCGGTGGAGTTCAGCGTGGGGGAAATGGTGTTTCTGAAAATAAAACCCATGCATGGTGTCTCCCGGTTGAGGAAGCAGAAAAAGTTAGATCCCCGTTTCTTGGGCCCCTATCCAGTGATAGAGCGTGTTGGCCCCGTCGCCTATCGTTTAGCCTTACCCCCAGAGTTGGGGAATCTTCATAATGTGTTTCATGTCTCTTCCTTGAGACGAGTCCTCCGGCAACCAGAGCAGTACCTTCCTACCCCTCCGGCGCAACTACTGTCAGATAGATCCGTCCGGCTCGAACCCGTCAGAGTAATAGATTACAAGGTGAAGACACTACGGAACAAAACCATTCCGATTGTTAAGGTGCTATGGTCAAACTGTGGACGAGAAGAGTTCACATGGGAACCTGAAGCACTCCTCCGAGAAAAGCACTCAGAGCTCTTTCCCCAGGTATGTTACTTTTTCGCCCTACTTCAAGCAAATTTTCGGGGACGAAAATCCTTTTATTTTTATTGGATTGTAACATCCCGCCTTTTATTGGGCCACCAGAGCCTTAGTGGGCCCAAAAAAAGTGGCCCGAACCCTACCCATGACCCAGTGGGAAATAACCCTAAGCGGGAAATAGAGCTAGAGAACTCTGAATTGAGTTCTGTCAGTTCCTGTGGCCTCGTATAGTCAATACGAGCGCATCGGAACTCGTTCAGTTGGACTCCGAGGTCTAACGACAATTTTACACATTTCGACCATTTTAGCGCATTGCGACGCGCAAATTTCGGACTTTCGTCAAACGGACTCCGATTCAACCACAGTCAGTGGCGTTAGACTCGTGTGGTCAATACGAAGTCAACGGAAGTCGTCCCGGTCAATTTCGATGACGATTGGTCAACCCGTGGTCAAATCAAGCATAGTTGTGCACCGAAAAGCGTGCGCACACCAATTATGACACGACACCCGAACTTTGACCCGACCCCGACGACTTGGACCCACTTTGACTTTG
Source organism: Platanthera guangdongensis (assembly GCA_039583875.1). Taxonomy (NCBI): domain Eukaryota; kingdom Viridiplantae; phylum Streptophyta; class Magnoliopsida; order Asparagales; family Orchidaceae; genus Platanthera; species Platanthera guangdongensis. The sequence goes on along the minus strand of CM077159.1, from coordinate 96,491,627 downwards.
ACCAGCAAGGGGGACCCAACCTAGGGTTGACTTGGTCAAACCCTCATAAAAATCCACTTTTTTGGATTTTTCTCCAAGTGAGGGGCCCACCTCCTCTCCAAAGAAGGATGGCCCATGCCCCCCTCACTCTCCATGGGCCCCAACCAGCAAGCCTCCCAAAGCTCAAGTGGAGGCCCACCCACTTTTTCTTTTCTCTCACTCTCCCCCTCTCTTTCTTCACCATGAAGGCTCAAGCTTCAAGCCCATAAAGGGCCCATCCATTTTCCCCACATGGGGGAAAATGGGAGACTTCCAGCTGTCATTAGACAGCTGGAGGGTGGGGATTAATCCCTCCCTAAGGAGGGATTAGTCCCACACCACCCAAAGGGAGGGAACTCTCTCTCCCCCTCCATATAAAAGGACCTCCCCTCCCCTAATCCTCCACACACCTCTCAGAGAAGCTCTCTCCCCCTTCTCCCCCCCCCCTCTGCCGGAGCTCAGGTGGCCGGAAAAAGCCAAGCCGGAGCTCCTCCTCCCCTCCTCCACCACCTTGAGCCATGTCCGACCAAGCCGGCCCCTCCCGAGCCCACCAAACTCAGGTGGAAGTTTTCTCCCTCCTTCTCCATTTTGGACGTCTTGCATGGCGCTCCCGGTGGCCGGAGCGTCGCCGCCGTCATCCCCCTCCCCTCCCGTTCAAAAAAGAAGAAACAGCTCCGGCGGCGGCCGGCGGCGGAAGGCCGCCGGACCACCGCCGGAGGGAGCGCCCACCACCGACGGGTTGGCCGGTGGTGGAGCCACGGCCGGCCGGTGGCCGGCCGGCGGCGGAGAAGCCCCGTAAGGGCGGCAGGATACGTTACAGCGGGGGGGGGGGGGGGGGGGGGGGGCGGGGGGGGAGATCATGAACAGTGATCTGTTTTTATAATTTATATATATATAATATATTATATATATAATATAAATGTATTATTATAATATAATAAGTATTATAATATTATAATAATGGGTAGATTTTATTTGAGACTAAAATAGGCTCCTAGGGAAAAAGTGTTGAACATGAAAATGTCCCCTTTGTTAAGGGCTTCCTCCACAAAAATTTTGAGAATTTTTGGTGTTGATTTGGTATTTTTAAAAGCCCAATTAAACTTTATTTGGCCAAATTAAAGGGCCAAAACTCTTTGAAAAATTATGAAAATTTTTCTATGCTCATTTTATATCCATATAAGGGTTGTATCAAAATTTGAGCTCATGGGGATAAGTTTTGATATTTTTCCCAAAATATGGAAGCCTAGGACCGCGCTCGATATTATTACGCTCGTTTTCTTCGAAAATGAAAATTGGAGCGCGCGACTATCCTCTCTAATTTGAATAAGTTTCATATCGACGAGAGTGGTCGAGGCAAGTGACCAAGCTCCGGGTGTTTCGAGATTTCATGAAAACTGTCGAGCGCCTCGACTCTCGGGCGATTTGGGCACGCTCGGAAGATGAGAGTACGAGTGGTGAGTTATGAATTATTCTTGACGAATAATGAAAGTATAACTCCTGATAAGCCCTAATCCGATTAAGCCGTGGTTAATAAGGCGCAACCAACTCATAATCGGATCTTAATAAAGGTGTAACCCAAGGAAACCTTATTAAAAACTGGGATGGAACTGAAAAATCTCTCCTGAGAACGGAGATGGAACTGAAGCCTCCTGTATGGAGTGATTGGACTACTAACCATTTTCTTTATGATTATTCCAGTTTTGCACTGCTCCAGTTCCTTTATTCTTTTCAGTTCAGTACTTTCAATTCAGTACTACTCCAGTCTCGTACTGGTCAAGATTATTTCATTACTTTCATTTCAGTACTACTCCAGTCTCGTACTGGTCAAGCTTATTTCAATACTACTCCAGTCTTGTACTGGTCACATTTCTTTCCAGCACTTTAAATAAGCATCATAACCACCGCACTTGATCTTATCGCAATTTACTTTTATATTCTCGGGTCCTGCTCTGACGAGCAGTTGTTGTTTAGGTTGAGCCTTAGTTGGGGATAACCGGAGTTGAGGTAGTCCTCCAGGTCTAGCCCCAAATAAAGCGCTCCCACGCTCCTTGTCGAAAGTAGAGCAAAGTGCCGATGCCCGAAGTGTAAGCCTAGTAAGGCAGACCGTCGTAGACCCGATGTTATATTGTTTGCAATTGTTTGATTGATTGTAAATTGCTTGCGGTGAAATGGTGGCGGGTCAGTCCCTTCCGCAGACCGTTCGTACCGGTGCGGCAAGGTTGACGACTCAAGGCGACAGGGAGATGAGTACCACGGGTGACCGGCCGTTATATCCCCCGTCGGGTTTTCCTCCGCTGGTCGGCCAAAATGATTCGCCGGATGTCGCTCACATCCAAGAGTACACAAGGTTGTACGTGAGGGCCTGGGGTTGTGCGGTACGATCACCCCCAGAAGTGGCAGGACTGGCCACTGTCACCGACGGCCACATCGGTGAGGCCCGCGGGGCTCGCTACCCTGCTGGAACAGAAGCGGTCCAAACTATGTCGACATAGGGTTTGTGTGCGCGGCTATGAATGCCTGCGGTTTGTGTGCGCGGCTATGAATGCATGCGGTTTGTGTGTGCGGCTATGAATGCCTGCGGTTTGTGTGCGCGGCTGTGAATGCCTGCGATAGAATTCAAGATATGAAAACATGTTGTGCTGATGAGCTAGTAGAGCCTTGCTATAACCGTTTTATGTTATTGCTGCTTTTTCCGGTTATACTGCACTCTTTTATAATTGCTCCTAGTTGTTCATATATGAAATGTTGTGATAACCCTCTCTTGCTTCGGCTATTTACTTTTGTTGGGTGGGTGCGTGCTCGTCCCCAGGATGTGGATCCGGGGAGGAGATTTGTTTCCACTTAGCTCTGTGACTAACGGTTATTTGATTAACCATTCACAGGAGGTGGAGCACCGTAGTGACCCGCTGCCGCAGGAGATTACGCCAGCAGCTAGGTCTACTCGAGCAGATGCACCCCCGCCGTCTCCGGTGTTTAGAGACGTGAGTACCGCCGAGCAGTTTAGAAGAGAGAGTGTGTGAGAGACTTATGTAGTACATGTATAGCCCACGGGCTTTTATAAACGCATAAGGCTTTGGCCCTAGAACCTCTGTATTAATATGATATGTAGTGGTTTCCTGTTAATGCTTCCGCTATATTCTGATGGGTTGTGAATGTTATGATTCGAACCACTCAAGACGGTCATCTAGTGCTTGAATAGGGTGGATTGTTTCCCCTATGAGCCCTGGGTAGACGTCTTGGGCCAGTAGTACCCCTCTGGCCCGACCCGGGCAAAAGGTCGGGGTGGGGGGGGGTACTACACAGGTGACTAATTATTCACTGAGGTAGGATCCAAGGGTGGATCTGAGCTGTAGGGCTTAATTGTCTGAGTTAGGAGAGTGTTGCTCTCTGAGGTAGGATCCAAGTGTGGATCTGAGGTAGGGTTGTCCTCACAGCCTGAGTGTAGGGCCTTGTGTCTGAGGTAGGTGACTGAAGAGTCACTGAGTTGTAGGTGACAAGTGTGTCACTGAGTTGTAGGCCTTGGAGAAGGCTGAGTTGTAGGTACCTGGAAGGGTACTGAGTTGTAGGAATGTTGCAGCACTCTGAGAGTAGGGCTGTGTGCCTGAAGCTGCAGGGCTGAAGAGCCTGAGTTGTAGGCCTTAGAAATAAGGCTGAGGTAGATGATCAGTGGATCACTGAGCTGTAGGAGTTCTGCAGGGCTCTGAGGTAGGAACCCTTGTGGTTCTGAGTTTGGGTTCTGAAGTGAACCTGTGTGTAAGCTGAGGGCCTGAGGTGTAAGCTCTAAAAAGCATAGTGGTGGAGTTTGTGCCTAGTCCAACAAATTAGTTGGATAGGTGGGAGGGAAAATGGATGTACCCAATTGGGGAACCACTATAAATCTTTGTGTGTTTGTTGTGTGCTTGTTTTCTTTCTCATTGCAGGATCTAAGGACAAGCTCGAAATAGTTTAATTTGAAAACAGCAAAAGGACTAATAAAACTTCAAAAACTTATTCATCCCCCCCCCCCCCTCTAGGTGATTAGCTAACCTTCAGTTAAGCAACTTTCAGTTTTTTCCTCTTTCATTCTAACACATTACAAAAATTATAAAAAAAATTAATACATTTATTAGTTGATTTTTTTTCTTTTTTAAACATAAATTTATAAGCTTGAAAAGACTTATAATCAATAAAATATTTTCAACATTTAAATTGTCTTTATTTAATATAAACTTATTGTTATCAAAATAAAATTATTGTATACTATTAAATATATTTTACAATGTATCATTTTGTATTTGTTAATAATATTTTATCTTTGATAATATTCGATTTTATTTTGTAATATAAAATATTCATTTTTATATATTTGCTATATTTTTTTCTATTTTTATAACATAAAATTATAGTTTTATTCATAAAAATTATTTATAAGACATGAAAATCCGATATTTTAAAATATTGTTGACATGTCTCCGACTTCCGACATCCGACATTTAAAAACTCAATCAGATATGTCGCCAACATCTAATATTTACAACATTGGTCACACCACAATTTTATCTTATCTCCTTGATCCATCTTCAGCTCCACAAGCATCCATTTCAGCCACAAAAGTCCTGCAACCCTTAATGTCATGACTCTATACTCTGCCTCTGTTGTCAATCTAGTCACTACTAATTGTTTCTTACTCTTCCAAGAGACCAGGTTACCTCCCATAAATATACAATAGCCTAAAGTTGACCTCTTGTCATTCGCACAACTTGAAGAGTTAAAGTCGTATTAGCCTTCAATCTTCACGTGTCTGTTCCTTCTGAATGTCAGCCCCTTTCCAGGAGCATTTTTCAAGTACTACAAAACCTGGTAAACTGCATCTATATGGCCCTTCCATGGGTCATGCATGTAGCGGCTCACCACGCTCAAAGCAAAGGAAATGTCAGGGCGAGTGTGGTTCAAGTAAATCAACCTCCAGACTAGGCTTTGATACATCTCACGATCCACTGGTTCTCCGACCTCTACACCTAGTTTACACTTCTGATCAACTGGTGTCGCGGCAATTTTGCACCCCAACATCCTCGTTTCTGTGAGATCCAAAGCATATTTCTTTTGGGAAAGAACTATCCTCTCTGCCTCATAAGCAATCTCAATCTCAAAGAAATACCTAAAAAGACTCAGATCCTTAACCACAATATACTTGCCCAGAGCCCCGTTGAGGCGGTCAATCTCCTACACACCATCCCCTGTGATAATCATGTTGTCCATATACACCGCGAGCATGGTGGTGTGACCTTCATTCTGCTTGAAAAACACCGCGTGATCAGCATTTATTTGTTGATAACCCATTCAAATCATTGACTTCCTAAACCTGTTGAACCACGCGTTGGTGACTGCTTTAGCCGCTTAGAGGGACTTCTTCAACCTGCAAACTTTGTCTTCTATCTTGACCATGCCAAACCCTAGAGGTCTCTCCATGTACACCTCCTATGTTAGATCTTCATGAAGAAATACATTCTTCACATCTAGTTGGTGCAAGCTCCATCCACCATTCACTGTCAAGCTGATCAGAGTCCTGACGGTGCTAATCTTTAAAACGGGTGTAAATGTCTTGTTATAATCGATGTCATAGGTATGGTTATACCACTTGACAACCAAATGAGCCTTGTAGCGCTCGACCTGTCCCTTTAGGTTCTGTTTCACAGTGAATACTCATTTGCACTCAATGGCTTTCTTATCCTTTGGTAGTTGTGCAAACTCCCAAGTCTTGTTCTTCTAAAGAGCCCTCATCTCCTCCTTCATCACTGTCTTTCATTTCGGATCGTCTTTGACAACCTGTCAATTGTTAGGTACAGAAGTATTATCCAACGATGCAATGAATGCTCCATGAGACGAGGAAATATGATCATAAGAGACAAAGGAAGTAAGGTCTCAGTCAAATCTATCAAGAGAATTCCCTGCATTGTTGCAAGTAGTCCGACAAAATTGTACAGGGAAGGATATCTCTTGAGGCTTGTGGTGATGTAGGTGTTCCAGGAGTAAGGGCAGACGTAACCAAGGGACTCGGAGCTATATTGGGCACAGGCGCTGGAGCTGGTAATGCTGGCATCTTCCCTTTCCTAATGTATGTAAGTAGCTCCCCCTGAATCGTAGGTATAACATCTCGATCTCCTCTAGTTGCTCCTCATCACTCTCCTGCTCCTCCACTGATCCTCCCTACCATACTCCCAGATTTGTCACCAACCTCTCCCTCTCTCGCCTTATAACTTTGGTATCTAACAAATCTGGTGTGCGTAGAGCGCCCTCTTGTCGGTAATACGGCTTCATCTCTCTAAAGTGAGCGTTTGTACTCACAAAGCTTCTTTTTTCCACTGAACTACAACATGCATACCCCTTCTAAGTACCAGAGTAGCCCACAAAGATACACTTAACTGCCCTCGCATCAAGCTTACCAACACCTGGCATGTTGTCCTTCATGAAGCACACACACACACAAACATCTTGAAAGGAAGGATCCCCCCATTATGACCCTGCAAAAGCTGACACGGCGACTTTCACCCCAGAACCTGTGATGGCATCCTGTTGATCAGCTATGCCATTGTCAACACTGCATATCCCCATAGACTCTGAGAAACCTTTCACGTTGAGCATCATACTCCTTGCCACATCCAGAATGGGTATGTTCTTCTTGTCTGCCACTCCATTTTGTAATGGTGTGTATGCACAGGTGTTCTAGTGCAATATTCTATGAACTGATAAATACTCCTTCATTGCTCTATTAATATATTATGTCTCATTATCTGACATTATTACCTTAATCATTGCAGTGTATTGTATCTAAACATGCTTATGAAAATCGAGGAAACAGGTAAATACCTCACTCTTATTTTTCATCAAATATAGCCAAGTGACACGGGATGCACAATTAATAAAGGTAAAAAAAATACTTATAATTATTCAAAAAACTTACAGCACAAGATCCTCATACATCAGAATGAACTACATCAAAAACAAAAGAGCTTCTCCGGCCCGTATTAACATATAAACTCCTAGTAAGCATGTCTAAATCACAAGCATCACATCCAATTTGGCTTTATTTGTTTTTTCAAAAAGAGCAGAAAATAACCTAGTTATAGTGCTAAACGAAAGGTGTCACACCGTCTGTGATGGAGTACAAGCGTATCCTCTGCACTCACCTTTTGTCCTTCAACTATTGTCTTCTCTACCACAGATACAAGAGTTGCGTCCAATCCTCCCCGATCCAGATACCACACCTCATCATGTCAAGTCTCAATCCCAAATATCCACCTCGTCCCATTCTCTTGAAAAGTCATCTAGGGAATATCAAAAGAAACAATACATCTCAGTTGAATAATTATGGAACTAATGGATAAGAGACTAACTGGAAAAGAATGATCATGCAAAACATTGGATAGTTTCACTGAACCTGAACAATTAACAATAACCTTACCAACCACTGGTTGGAATGTACCATCCTCCGTCTGGATGCTATTTGCAGTAGCTAGGCGAGTGTAGGAGGAAAACTTGTCTGCATTTCCTGTTACGTGATGTGAAGCTCCTGAGTCAATGATCCAATCTGAAACCCTGGAGGAAGATATGGATGCAAGAGCAAAAAATCTATCAGTTGGGTGGGCATACATAGCGAACCCCCCCCCCCAGCTCCATCCCTGCTCTACTCGCCCATTTGTTTTCTCTTGAAGCCCTCCATCATGCTCAGAAGGGTCTACTTCGCCTCTATATAGAGAATGTTGACTTCCTCCGCACTGTCGGTCATGCCCAAATTTGCATGATAGCCTCCTCGGCCACCACGAGCCCGACCACGTCCTCGTCCACTACCCAAATCTCTCTCCTTGGGCGGCTTGGGGTAGGCAAGTCTCAGATGGCCCATCTCCCCGGAGTTGTCGCACTGACGCGTTTCTTCCCTCTGTCCAGTAACACCAGGGCCAGCAACTGCCAATGTTGACTTCATAGTGGTGGACTCTCCTGTCCCCGCCTGAAGTTTTAGACGTGTCTCCTCCTGGATCATGACAGAGATGGCCTCGGTAAGCATAGGAATTTTCGTACCAGAAAGAAGCAGGACTCTCTGCTGATCAAACTTGTCATCTAATCCTTTCAGGAATTTCATCTTCCTCTCCTCCACGATGATCTTGGAAGCCCGACACAGCGAGTTGTTGCAACACATCTCTTTAGCGGCGTGAACATAATCCACCAATAGACGTTACAACTCACAGGCATACTCATGCACCGTCTTCTCTTCTTGAACTGTGTCATCAAATTCTCCCTTCACCTGGAAGGCCCACAGAGTATTCTCCACGCCATCATATGTATTCTTCACCTTGTCCCAAACCACCATGATCGTTTTAAGGTCATCAACTGTAGCGTCAATCAATGGGACAACCAAGATGAGAAATCACATAAACACTGACATATGAGCCGACTCCCACTCAGCTCTCCCAATCTCTATTTTCTTCAACGCCCCGATCAGGAAGCCCCCAAACTGTCACGTTGCGAGAATTTTCTTCACATGCGTGACCAACTCAGGTAGGTCGTCGTTCCATCAAGCTTCAGATCAACTGGTGGAAGTTTCAGCTTTGTCGGTCGGTGTGATGAACCCAATACCTTCAACAATGTGGCCAACTCACTCGGACCGAACATCTTGATGACATCCTCCATCGTACCGTCCCACGATGCCACGGATCACCATATCAATCAAGTAAGGCCTCCTCCTGCCCTAGATCCAATCATAACATCGTTCCCTTGTACAGCACGAGGTAGAAGGAAAGCAAGGACCTACTGACCGCTAGGAAGGTTCGCAATGGTGCGGAAGATCCGTCGATGCAGAAGACCTGTAGCGGCCGGCCTAGCCGCAGCTAGGGACGCTGCAGCGGCTAGAAGCGGATGCAAGAGCTGCAGTCGCTAGAAGGCCTCCTCCTGCGTGAGGGATGACTGAAGTCGTTGCATCTGCACCAAAGTCTCTAGAAGGCCTTCTTTTGCGTGAGGATACACTGAAGTCGCTAGATGGGAGATGCGTCGCTGAGAGGCGGGAAGTGTCGTTGAGGTCGCGGGAGATGGACGTGTGACAGAAGACACACAATTAGAGGTTGCGGGAATGAACCGGTGCGAAAGCGTGCGGCGCTTTGATACCAAGTTACAAAAAAGGACTTGTTATTTTGATTAGGGCTTCTACGGGCTTTATATATTAGCCAGCAATTTATATATTACATCAAATAGTATTGGAGGACTTGAGTTTGGGAAAGTATAAGCTCAAAATTCAAAGAAAATACACCAGAAATTCTTATGAATGAATATCAATTGAACGACTAAAAGAATAACAGTATTCCGAGATGTTTTCCACCATTCTTCCACAAAAGAATCTCTATAGCATGGGAGATTTATTTTTTGACATTAGGAGAGTTGCAGCATCCTTCTACAAATTAATAACTGAAGCATGTATCGTTTACTTTTTATTTCAGTGGATAAACTGTGAATTGTACTTTTCTGCTTATGTACAGGCAGTACAGCATATAAATTGTCGTGTTAATGCTGAAGTTTTGTAACAATTTGAAATAAGAGGACTATACATGAGGATTCATTGTAACAATTTAGATATCAAAAAAATAATTTCTTCTAATTTCTCTCTTTTGCTGTATAGATGAGAACTTTATTAAAAACCAAGTAGTTCTCTCAAATAAGTGCCTGGTGGGGCATTGCTGGCAAAGTGTCTAACTTCAATAGGAAAATTTTCCTCAAAGGAAAAAGTCTCTTTGCATGATAGAAAGATTAGAACAGCTACCAGTAACAACGTTCTGATTGTTGAAAATGGTGAAGTGAAAGTGTGTGATTGGGCGACCTGGGCGACCTGTCCGCGCGGACTATGCGGACAGGACTGGCGGTCAGGCAGGTCGGCAGAGCTGTTGAATACAGCTTGTTCTTTGGCGGCCTGGGCGGTCTGTTCGCGCGGATTATGCGAACAGAGGCGGCGGCCAGCCAGGCCGGCTTGTGCTCAGAAGGCAGCTTGTCCCCAGAAGGTAACCAGGCGGATAGATTCTCTATCCGCGGAGTCCGGCAAGGAGCGGACTGAACTGGAGCTCGGCAGACCAGCTTGGCAGATGCCTTGGTCTAGCTCTGGAGGAGCGGCAAGCGGAAGCTGCGGAGGTCGCCAGTTAGTGCGGACAGGTGCTGGAGTTCGCCGGGATTGGCGGATTGGATCCAGTGTCCGCCAGTAAGTGAGGACTGGCCCTTGTGGCTGGTGGAGTGGACTTGGTTGGTTTTGAACCAAGTCCAGTATTGGCACAGTCCGGGGAGATCGCGCAGTTAAGCGCGGACTACTTCTCAGTCCGCCGAGCTCGGCAGCAGTGTCGTGTGTCTTGGTTGCGAGCTTGAGGAATGCAGACTGGAGTTGCGTCCGCAAGGCGTGCGCACCGATGTTGTGTCTGCTGAGTCCGGCAGCTTTCTTGGTGGCGTGGCTGCGGGCTCGGGGAATGCGGACTGGAGCTGTGTCCGCATTTAAGCTGACAAGGTATTGTTGCAGAGTCTGCGGGTTGTTGTCTAAGCCCTGGTTGGCCTTTGGCAACAAGGTGGAATGGATCGTTGTCTGGCCTTGGTGATGCTTAGGCGGTCTGGCTATCCTGCACAGGTCGCGGCGGAGTGGATGGGTATCCGCGGCTTGCGGATACACTTGTTCTTACTGCGGGATGAGGCGGTGATCCTATCGTCTAGGGCGGTGACCACATTCCTCATCGAGCCTATAAATAGGACCTCCTGTCACATCAATTGTATGCGTGAATGAACAGTAAGTGAGCTCGTGAATAGTTGTTGCGGACTGGATTTTAGTATCTGTGCGGGTTAAAGGAGTTGACCGGTTTGTACTATGCAGGTTGTGCGGATAGCGCTGGAAAGCCAGGACTTGGCTCTAATTGCGGTCAGGGACAGTGCGGACTCTGCAGTTAGCAACAGACGGTAAACAGCAGGTCGCGGACAGCGACCAGGCATTCTTCTCTTTGGCAACTAGTTTCCTGGTTCAATAAGTCGTCTGCTTCAGGCGACCTGATCAGTTCGGCATCAGAAGCTTGTGCGGTCTGGCGGCTAGGCGACCTCGCGGTTAGGGGGCTTGCAGATCGGCGGCTAAAGCACAGCATTGGAATAACGTGCAGTCTGCATGGCTTGGGTTGCGGTCTGGCGACCTGGTGGTCTGTGCGGACTCCATAGTGCAACAGTACAACCGGCAGCTACTAGTTTCAGTCCGCGCGGTTTGATTTGCCTCTGATACCTCGCTTTGTAAGAAGACTGTTGTTATCAATAAAAACTCTTGTTGTTGCATGTGTCTCTGGTTGTGATTTAACTTTCTACTTGAGATAACCTCTGCTCATTACAAGATCTGGAAAATTCAACATGGTATCAGAGGGTGGAAGTTGGAGTGGTTAAGCAGTGATCAACTAGAAGTTGTTGTTGCTCTTGTGAAGAGGAAATCAGTGTTAGATTCATGGAAGCAGGATTTGGAAGAGATCTTGGTATTGAACTCCTAACACAGATTAACTTTAAGAATTGGAAGTCTTGTATGGAGTGCTATCTTTTTGGCGAGGACCTTTGGGAGGTGGTGTGCGGAACTGAAAGGAAAGAGGTTACTGCTGGCAATGTTGAAGCGATGAGAGTTTGGAAGGAGACAAATGCGAGAGCGGAGTCTATTCTCAAGCAGGTTATCTCATCGGAACTCTTGGATCACATAAGCGGATGTCGGTCAGCTGTGGAGGTTTGGACTTCCCTTGTTGGGATGTTCAAGGAGGAGGTGAAGGTGGCTGCTGAGGTTGGTCCTACTTTATATCAGCAAGAGAGGAGTGTTTCTCCTAGGCGTGATGGGAAGAGGAAGGAAGGACCAAGGTGCTATAGATGCAAGCAGCCTGGTCACCTCAGGAAGGAGTGTAAGGTTGTCTTGCACTCGGTGAACGTTGCTCATACTGGGAGTAAGGAGAAGAACTTGGTTGGGTCATCAAGAAGTTCAGATGCTGATAAGATAAAGGTCATTGATAGTGCAGCTATCTGGCATGAAAGACTGGGGCATGTGGGGATTGACAAGCTGAAAGCAATGGCGGTAAGGAGGCTCGTGAGAGTATTGCCTAGATGGTCATCCTACGGCGACGGTCAAGCATGAGCGGGATGTCAGCACGGTGAAGCTTATCTCTTTATGGTTGATAAGGTGCGGTCCTGATGCAAAGCACCTTTGGAGGTTGTTCATTATGATGTGGTAGGGACGACCGTCACCGCCAGTCCTGGAGGCAGCAGGTACATGCTGATTTTGGTTGATGATTATACGAGGTATACTTGGGTATACTTCATGAAGGAGAAGTCGAACATGTTCTGTTTGTTTGTGCAGTTCAAGAAGCTTGTGGAGGGTCATCTTGGCCTGCGGATCAAGAAGTTGAGCACGGGCAACAGAGGAGAGTTTGGCTCAACCGTGTTCTCGAACTTTTGCAGGAAGCATGGGATCCGAAGGGAGCTCTCTCGTGGACATACTTCACAGCAAGGTAGTGTTTCAGTTCGGATGATCCGTCTGTTGATGAAGACCTGCAAGTTTTGGCTTCAGTGCAAAGGCATTCCTAAGGCCTTTTGGGCGGAAGGGATGACCTGTGCGGCACATGTCATCAATCGAATGCCTCTTAGTTTGATCAATGCGAAGACTCCGGTTGAGTTGATGTTCGCGGTGAACCCCAGTGTGAAGCACCAACGGGTGTTTGGTTCTACCTGCTACGTACACGCTCTGGATGCTCTCAAGACGAGGCTAGTCTTTGTTGGGTATGATGAGCAGAAGAGGAGATGGAGGTGTATGGATCCTGCGACGAAGAGATTCATCGTGTCGAGAGACGTTGCCTTCGATGAGTTGACGTCGTATTGGGGTAGCTCATGTGTGGAGCTAGAGGAGAGCAGGTCAGATGGTGGGTTGAAAGAGGTTGCTGCTAAGGTTCAGTTGGAGCTGTCTGTGTCACCCGGAGCTCTAGGTTGTTCTAGCTTCGGGGAAAAGGCGTCTGGGTCAGGAAGTAGGGGGAGTGATACTCCAGGTGCTTCTGGCTCGAAGACAGTTTTTTCTGGTTCAGGAAGCAGGGGGAGCGTTGCTCCAGGTGCTTTTCGTTCAGGTATCAAGGGGAGCGATGTTCCAGGCAGTTCTTGTTCAAGAGCGGAGGCTTTTGGTTCAGGTAGCAAGGGGAGCGTTGCTCCAGGTGCTTCTGGTTCCAGTGCAGTGGTTTCTTGTTCAGAAAGCAAGGAGAGCATTGTTCCGGGTTTGCCCAAGAACGGAGCTGGTTCAGAAGGAGCAGCGGAGGTGGTTAGCCGTGATCAGGGTCTTCGGAGGTCGAAGAGGATCATCAACCCACCAGCTCGATATAGTTGAAGAAACACGGTGAGCTTGGTCTCATGTTTCCTTGCTGGCCCTCAGGTCGAGCGAGTACCTTTTAGCTGTGATGACGTCACTGGAGTCAAGGAGGTGGATGACGTCAAGGTTGAGGAGGTGACTACCCTCAGAGGTAACGAGGCTTGGGGCTTTGTGCCCAAGATCGTTGGTGATACTCCTGTGACGCACAAGTGGAGGTCGAAACAGAAGAAGAAGGCAGAGGGAAGAATGACTCCTTTTGGGAGATGCTGGAGGGATCCCTTATGGTCCACGATAGGCGAGGGGAGGATCATGTCTCAGACATCTTCTCGATGGCGTATCAGAGGGACCAGGTGCAAGATTATGGGAGCTGCTGAGGTTGTTCACCACTTCTCACTTCAATGGGGAGTGTTGAAAATGGCAAAGTGAAAGTGGGTGATTGGGCGACCTGTCCGCACGGACTATGCGGACAGGACTGGCGGTCAGCCAGGTCGGCAGAGCTATTGAAGACAGCTTGTTCTTTGGCGTCCTTGGCGGTCTGTTCGCGCGGACTATGCGAACAGAGGCGACGGCCAGACAGGTCGGCTTGTGCTCAGAAGGTAGCTTGTCCCCAGAAGGTAAACAGGCTGATAGATTCTCTATCCGCGGAGTCCGGCAAAGAGCGGACTGAACTGGAGCTCGGCAGACCGGCATGGCAGATGCCTTTGTCTAGCTCTGGTGGAGCGGCAAGCGGAAGCTGTGGAGGTCGCCAGTTAGTGCGGACAGGTGCTAGAGTTCGCCGAGATTGGCGGACTGGATCCAGTGTCCGCCAGTAAGTGCGGAATGGCCCTTGTGACTGGTGTAGTGGAATTGGTTGGTTCTGAACCAAGTTCAGGTTTGGCTCAGTTTGGGGAGATCGCGCAGTTAAGAGCGGACTGCTTCTCAGTCCGCCGAGCTCGATAGCAGTGTCGTGTGCCTTGGTTGCGAGCTTGGGGAATGCGGACTGGAGTTGCGTCCGCAAGGCGTGCGGACCGATGTTGTGTCCGCTGAGTCCGGCAGCTGTCTTGGTGGCGTGGCTGCGGGCTCGGGGAATGCGGACTGGAGCAGTGTCTGCGGTTAAGAGGACAAGGTATTGTTGCAGAGTCTGCAGGTTGTTGTCTAAGTCCTGGTTGGTCTTTGGCGACAAGGCGGACTGGGTCGTTGTCCGGCCTTGGTGATACTTAGGCGGTCTGGCTATCCTGCACAGGTCGCGACGGACTGATGTGTATCCGCGGCTTGCGGATACACTTGTTCTTGCTGCGGGATGAGGCGATGATCCTATCGGTTAGGGCGGTGATCACACTCCTCATCGAGCCTATAAATAGGACCTCCTGTCAAATCAATTGTATGCGTGAATGAACAGTAAGTGAGCTCGCGAATAGTTGCTGCAGACTGGATTTTGGTATCCACGCGGGTTGAAGGAGTTGACCAGTTTGTGCTGTGCAGGTTGTGCGGATAGCGCTGGAAAGTCAGGACTTGTCTCTGATTGCGGTCAGGGCCAGTGCGGACTCTGCGGTTAGCAACAGGCGGTAAACAACAGGTCGCGGACAGCGACCAGGCGGTCTTCTCTTTAGCAACTGGTTTCCCGGTTCAATAAGTGCGGTGAGCAACAGGCGGTAAACAGCAGGTCGCGGACAGCGACCAGGCAGTCTTCTCTTTAGCAACTAGTTTCCCGGTTCAATAAGTCGTCTGCTTCAGGCTACCTGTTTAGTTCGGCATCAGCAGCTTGTGCGGTCTGGCGGCTAGGCAACCTCGCGGTTAGGCGGCTTGCAGATCGGCGGCGAGAGCTCGGCATTAGAATAACGGGCAGTCCGCGCGGCTTGGGTTGCCGTCTGGCGACCTGGCGGTCTTGCGGACTCCATAGTGCAGTAGTGCAACCGGCGGCTACTAGTTTCAGTCCGCGCGGTTTGATTTGCCTTGTAATTGTTCTGCTTCCTATTTGGTTATTTTGGCGAATCATGTCTCGTCATGTATGTCTCGTTTTTTAAAAAGACTACTGTTATCAATAAAGACTCTTGTTGATGCATGTGTCTCTGGTTGTGATTTAACTTTCTAGTTGAGATAACTCTTGCTCATTCCAAGATCCGGAAAATTCAACACTGATATCTCTTTTGCTTCCTCTAGTGTGCCTCCTTTCTTGTATGTAAGATTTACTCACTATCCCCAAATTGGAATCATGGTAATAGAGAAGATATTATGGACACCACTGGTGGTAGCCTATCACGTGGGGAGTGAAAGGAGGAGAGCGTTCCTTGTAGGGAGAGGGATTCCAATGTGAGAAAAGTCCCAATAATCTAGGGAACAATTCTTCTTAAACCAAGATGTTGAAATAAAAAATACATGAGGGCTCTCTATACTCCTTGTTGTGGATCGTTCAAGGCTCCTGGTAGACCGGACTAAATTGAATCGCCTTAGCCGGGGAGCGGTCGAGCGAGCTCCAGTCACAGTAAGTAGAAAGTTGGAAAAAATATTTTGTAATGTAGAAAACTCGTCAACTGGATGAAAAACGACATGGCTGGATCTGTGTCGGCCAAACCTCAACTATATGTTGATTGTTTTACATAGCCTTTTTTAGAGAACTCGAGGCCGACAGGCCGCCTTTCGTTAAAGATGTTAGAGATATTGGAACATATGGTTCGCATCTCTTTAGTTTGACAATATCAAATCTTGTGGTGTATTTGATCATACGTGTGTTGGGCATAGTGTGCAGATTTATAGGTACAAAAGAACAAGAAAATCAAGTTCTGGCACCTACCGCAGAGCACTAGCGCTACCGCCAGCGCTAGCTTCGATCTAATTCTGGATGAGCGCTCTATGGACTACCGTGTGGCGCTAGCCTTACAGCGGAGCGCTAGATCTCTCAACGAGCGTCGAATCAACATGCTACTGTCGGGAGATAGCTTCGTACCGCGCCACGATAACACGAAAAAACAGAAAAATATTTTATTTGGATATTTTTCCAAATCTGCTGGACAGCTGTCACATCCATGCGCATCGACTTACCATCGGGCGTCATCTCTATCGTCCGCGGTAGCTTATTTTTTCAAGACGTATAAAAGCGCGCATTTCATTTCCTAGAAACACAACCAAGGAGAATTTTTCATTCTAGGGTTCGGCCACCATCTGGAGGACGAACTCTCATCTCCGCTGAAGGAAAAGAAATGTTTTGTCCTCCCGCTCGTGATCGAATAACTCCGGCAAACGTAATCTTCAACGACCATTCGCGGCGGATCGACGACAACAAGAAAGATATTCAAGAGCATCGATCGCGCACCGTTACTCAGAGGAGTTCTACGTTTGAGGGAGAAATAATTTGTTAACTCTTTCTATTTTACTTTTAACTCTCTTTATTGTCTAGTTGTTTGTGTGTGAGAAAAATCGATCGGAGAGTCGTCGAAATCCGGGAAGGGTTTCGTGAGAAATCGTCCCAGTGAGGGACGTCTAGATTGGGGGATCTGGCGTGAGGAAAATCGACCGGAGGATAGTCGTCGTAATCCGGGAAGGGTTTCGTAAGAAATCGTCCCGGTGAGGGACGTCTAGATCAGGAGATCTAGTGGGGCTCTCTAAGACACTTCCGGAGAGGAAGGTGAAGAGTCGGCTCGAAGACCTTTCCCGGAGAAAAGGAAGAGAGCCAACCGGTCCGGGTATAGGGTCGATATAGAAAAAAAAATAGAACTTTGTATTTCATCGCCTCCGATCTCCGGCATCATGGAGATCTAGTTGTTCTTGATTGTAAACAACTTTCATTATCCTTGAGTAAAAGTATGGTTTTGTTATTCTCCTTGTAATTTTGTGATTGTATGCTAGTAGATCCCTGAATGTTGTGTGAGCCTCTCTAAGGCTAAGTTTTACGAAGAAAACAACATATGTGACCTACCGCCGCGCGCTAGCAAGCTAGCGCCCCGCAGTAGCCTCTAGAAATAGTTTTCCCGTGGTAAAACTAATTTTAATTTTGAATTAATCTGAAAACTTTATTCACCTCCCCCCCCCCCCCACCCCCCTCTAAGGTTGGACATCTGATGCAACAAGTGGTAGCGGAGACATGTTATTTCAAAAAGGAATAAATCCTGAAGTAAGATGACAAACACAAATTACGCTTTCCCTGAAGGACAAGGTATGAGTCAACCTCCCCTGTTTATGGGAAGTGACTACAGCCACTGGAGAATGTGTATGAAGATAATTCTATTGACAGAAAGCATGGACGTGATTGAAACAAAATACACTACACTCACTATCATTGTAGGAGAACAAGTCTTGGTGAAACCGCGTGATAAGTGGGATGACAATGATAAACTGAAATGCACTAACAGTGCGAAAGCTATGAACTCTTTTTTTTGTGTTAGACAAAATTGAATTTAATAGAATTTGCAACTGTGAAACTGCTTACGATATATGACGATTATTTGAGCTAACGCATGAAGGTACCTCGCAGGTGAAGCAATCGGAGCAGTTTCGACTGGAATCTGAATATGAACAGTTCTGGATGGAGATGGACGATGAGGTGGATAGCATGTTTACTCGCTTCACGAAGATCGTCAACGCCTATAGATCTCTCGGAAAAACTTTTCCAAAGGGAGACTTGGTGAGGAAGATCCTGCAATCTTTGTCTTCACGAGTCAACCCAAAAGTGACTGCTATAGTCGAATCACATGACATCAACACCCTGCGGATCGATAGCCTCATTGGTAACCTAAAGACCCATGAGCTTGAACTGAAAATACAAGCCGAGGGGTATCTCACGGAACAGAAGAAGGCGCTGGCACTGAAAGCAGCAAAGGAAAAGAAGGTTGTGGAAGAGTCCGATGATGAAGACGAAGAGAGCAACTATGTTCAAAAATTAAGAAGATTCATGAAGAATCCCAAGAGGCAAGGGAAATTCAGAAAATTTCTGAAGAAAGTTGAAGAAGAGAAGAGGAGATGGACCAAACCGTCGAAGGGGACGGAGAGTGATGAAGAAAAGTTTATACTTGAGTGCTACCACTGTCACAAATTTGAGCATATAAAAAGAGTGTCCAAAGCTCCAAAAGGAAGAAAAAGAGAGACAAAGACGAGACAAGGGAAAGAAGAAAGTGTTGAAGGTGTCAATGTGGTACGATGTTGGTTCTGACGAGTCAAGTAGATCCGGCTAGAGAAATGAAGACGAGGCAAATTTGTGCCTTATGGGGAAACATCACAGTGAATGTGACAGCGAATCCAGTGTCCAGAGCGACACTGAGGTAATCACTCCCTCGTATGATGAACTATATGAAATCCATGAACAAAATTATGTACTAAGCCTGATGAGGTGCTTTTTAAGAAAAAGTTTTTTAAATGTGAAAACATGAAAATGAAAAAGGACTTGGAAAAATTAACTAATTAAGTGATCAAATATGGCAAAGAAAAGATCGAGTGTCAAGAGTGCCCTCACTCGGTGGCGACGATCAATGAGCTAAAAGAAAGCCTCTCCAAGACTTCCTCGAAAATAAAAAAATTCACTATCGAGAAAAAATGTCGTGCAGAAAAACTTCAAATGTCTCTTACGCAAGTAGAAGAGGGTAAAAAATAGTTCGCTAATTGATGTGTGATGCTCGCCACGGAAAACACCGCCTTGAAAGCAAGGGTTCATGACCTGAACCTTGTCATCCAGAAATTTGGAATAGGCGAAAAATCTTTTAATATGTTGTTGGGTTTTCAGTGTCAAGGATCTGGTAAATTCGGGCTGGGATATAAACATTGTGAGCTATTGCCCAGTGGTATCCCTACCGCCGGCGATAGCTCGTCTTCAGCGAAGCCGGATAAGAAGCGTATAAATTATAAAGATAATCATAATAAAACTGGAAGTCTACATCCATCTTCTAGCAGGAGCCCCAGTACAAAGCAGAAGGCGATATCTACCGCCTATGTGAAGTGTGTCAAACGTAATAAGTTTGGTCACACTTCTGGCTCGTGTTTGAAGAGGAGTAAATAAGATTACTCAAGTCTGGATGTCGAAGTCGACTATCTATATTATGGGTGGAACAACTTGGGTAACCAGATATTTATCCTCGTCCTCTTTCTAGGTATGTTGGCAGGATAAGGACGGGAAGAACGTGTGGTACTTGGAATCTAGGTATTCCAAACACATGACAAGAGATAAAGACAACTTCTTTAGCCTGAAGATGAAGAAAGGGGACACTGTGACATTTGGTGACAACAGTAAAGGACGCATTCATGGTGTCGGCATCATAGATAACAAAGCATTTTCTATTTCAAATGTATTGTTTGTTGATGGCTAAAGCACAATCTAATATATGTTGGTCAACTTTGTGATAAGGACTTGAATGTGTTGTTTGAAACACCTAAGAATACTTGTAATATTTTAGACGCTAAAACGAACACTGTACTGCTTACTGCGCATAGAAATCATAATGTCTATATGGTTAGTTTTGAGGACATATCATCTTCTGATTTGAAATGCTTAGTTTCTAAAAATGAAAAATTAGAGTTTTGGCATAGGAGACTCGATCATTTCGGGAGTAAACTTATAGTCAAATTATCGAAACAAAAACTAATCCATGAACTTTCAAAGTTGAGTGATAGTTTTGACTTCATTATGTGCTCCTTGCCAAAAGGAAAACTTTGTAAAATCTTCGTTTAAAAGCAAAAATGATATTTCCTCATCTACACCACTAGAACTAACTCACATGAATCTATTTGGTCCTTTGAGCACTTGTAGTGTAGGAGGAAAACAATATACCTTTGTGTTAATCAACGACTACTCATGCTTTTGTTGGACTATTTTCATTTCTAATAAATCTGATGCATTTCTTGAATTTTGTAATTTGAGCACTAGAATACAAAATGAAATAGAACTAAAAATAAAATGCATTAGGTCCGATCACAGGGGCGAATTTGAAAATGAAAATTTTACTAATTTCTGTAACCTAGGAATTCAACACAAATTTTCTGCCCCACAAACTCCATAACAATACGGTGTAATAGAAAGAAAGAACCGAACGCTTCAAGAATTAGCACGCACGATGCTTGCAGAGTTTGGCTTGCCTTAATATTTTTGGGCTAAAGCGGTCAACACATCATGTTATGTGATGAACTGGGTTATGTTTCGCCCTATTCTTAAGCGCACCCTATTAGCTCTATTATGATAGAAAACCGTTTGTGTCCTATTTTCGAGTATTTGGCTGCCTGTGTAAATTCTTAACACCAAGGATAACTTGGGAAAATTCGATGATAAATTTGACCTAGGCATCTTTTTAGGATATTTTTTCTCAAGTCGTGCCTAAAGGGTCTATAATAAATGGACCTTGGTAATAGAATTATTCATTTATGTTCACTTTGATGAGAATACACCAAATACGGAACCTAAATCAAATAAAGAGGATGTCGATGACGATGTGCCATTGAAAGACGAGGGTATGAAGAGAGAGAAAGTCGTAGATGATCAAACTCGTGTTGAAAAATATAAGCCTCCAAGCACACTGAATGTTTCAAAACAACATCCACGAGAACTAGTAATAGGAGAGCCTTCACATGGGGTTAGAACTCGTTCAGCCTTGCATGAATCTTTCTCAAATTTATGTTTTATATCTGAAATAGAACCTAAGAATATCTCTGAAGCATTGAAAGATGAATCTTGGTTCTTGGCTATGATCGAGGAATTGAATCAATTCGAGCAAAGCAAAGTTTGGGCATTGGTGGAGCGTCCTGATAAACATTCAGTTATAGGCTTGAAATGGGTGTATAAAAATAAGTTTGATGAGGACTTTAGGATAACTATAAATAAGGCACGATTAGTCGCTCAAGGATACTCTCAAATCGAAGGTGTGGATTTTGAGGAGTCTTTTGCACCGGTTGCACGTCTTGAGTTCATTCGTATGTTTTTGGCATTTGCAAGTTTTAAGCAAATAAAGTTATATCAAATGAATGTTAAAAACGCATTTTTAAATGGGTACATTAAAGAAGAAGTGTATGTTGAACAACCACCCGTCTTCAAGAATGGTAATCACCCAGACCCTATATACAAACTAATGAAAGTCGTGTATGGATTAAAGCAAGCATCTCGTGCTTGGTATGATCAATGTTGTAGATATCGGCCGACATGTCCGACATGTCGGCCG
The DNA here is from genome assembly GCA_039583875.1 of Platanthera guangdongensis. Lineage (NCBI taxonomy): Eukaryota > Viridiplantae > Streptophyta > Magnoliopsida > Asparagales > Orchidaceae > Platanthera > Platanthera guangdongensis. Next base: position 96,470,144 of record CM077159.1, on the reverse strand, counting down.
ACATAAAGGTTTTGTGTACAAACCGCAACGAAACTGATTTGTTTGACAAAAATATCGTTTTGTAAAAAAACGGCGATATATCCCGATATATCGATATATCTCTAACCCGATATTTCGGTTATTATATATAATATATAAAAAAACAAAGTTCACGGGACCCATATTTTTCTACTTCACGAGTCCATTTCACGCATTCGACATTTCTCGCTCTACCCTAAATTTTACGGGAAAGTCGCTCTGGCGGAGTGGTCGACACTCGACAGCTCCTTCTCCGGTGACGAGGCAACGGATCGGCATCGCAGACGAGGAGTAGACGACGACGCCGGGCTTTCTACGAATTGGCATCGCAGGCGAGGATGCGAGGAATCGATGTCGGGCTTTAGGGTTTCTGCTACTTCACTCCACTGTAAGCCCCCATCTTCTTTCTTCTTTTTTCTGCGACAATTGAAAGTTTTATTTGAAGTTATTATATTGATCATGTCACAAGATCTAAAAATTTTATTAAACTTCTATTACTGTAAGATTTTTACTGATGCTATAGTTAGGTTTCTTTCTTGCAATAGCTAAGTTTATACCTTTCCTTGTGTAAATCTACAGTAATTTTTGTTTCTCCTGTGTTAAGAAAAACTCCCGTCCAACTTTACATAATTGCATGGGCTTCTCTTTTATCTTTCAAAGAAAATGTTATAAATACGTATTTGTCTATACATTGTTATAGTTATTTGTCTGTGCATTTTTACTTATTTGCAAAAAATATGTTTATAAGTACTGTAATCTTTATTTAAATATTAAAATCTGATATTGTAAAATATCCCCGATATATCCCCCGCAATCCGACATACGACATTTCAAACCCAAACCGACATGAAACCGACATACGACATCTACAACCTTGGGTATGATAGACTTACGGCATTTCTTCTAGAACATGACTTTAGAATGGGTAGTGTTGATACTACACTGTTTGTAAAGCACAATGGTTCCGATTTGATTTTATTACAAATATATGTCGACGATATAATTTTTGATGCCACCAATGAGAGTTTATGTAAAGAAATTGTTATGCAAATGGAATACGAATTTGAAATGAGTTTAGTTGGAGAATTATCATATTTCTTAGGCTTTCAGATTTCTCAACAAAAGGTTGGAATTTTCATAGGTCAATCGAAATATATAAAAGATATGCTTAAGCGATTCGGCTTTGAAAATTTGAATTAAGCGAAAACTCCAATGAGCGCATCACTCAAATTAGGAAGGGATGAAAGTGGCATTTCGGTGGATCAAACACAATTTAGATGTATGATCAGATCACTACTATATTTAAGTGTCTTTAGACCCGATATTACGTTTGTAGTGTGCCTCTGCGCTAGATATCAAGCAAATCCTAAACAATTCTATCTTAAAGTTGTTAAGCACATATTTAGATATCTTATAGGCACCCAAAATCTTGGTCTTTGATATCCACACACACTATGTTGGATGTTCACTCGATCGCAAGAGCACAAAGTGGTACATGTCACTTCCTAAGTCCGTCACTAGTCTCATGGTCAAGTAGGAAACAGAAATCAGTCGCCCTCTCCACTGTTGAAGCCGAGTATATGGCCCTAGAAAGTTGTTGCGCACAAGCACTTTGGATGTCACAGACATTGGAGGACTTTGACCTCAAATTTAAAAATCTCTACCTTAGGTGCGACAACAAGAGTGTCATAGACATGACGAATAATCTGGTGCACCACTCTCGCTCACATATTGACGTCTGTCATCACTTTATTTGGGACCACATTAAGAAAGAAAACGTGAAATTGAGTTTTATTGGGACTGATGATCAACTTGCTGATATCTTTACAAAACTTCTCACTGACGCTCGTTTTTCCTTACTTCGATTAGAACTGGCGTTTTGGATCTTACTGCTTAATCATGCTGCCATATCTACTGACATCCGGGCATTTTTTCTTGTTTTTTCGATTTTCGTGAGTTACCGCCGCGCGGTAGCCCTAGCGCTGGCGGTAAGTTAGTTGCATGTTTTTTTTGTTTTTCTCTCTGTTTTTTTTCGGTTGTCTTATAATCAAAAACAAATAAAAAATTTTTGAAAAATCCCAAAACTCCAAAAACACATTTTTTTAGTTTGCTTTGTTTAATTTGTTTAATCTTCATTTATTAAAACAAAAAAACAATAAACCCTAAAAACACAAAAATATGTTTTTTCTGTTTGCATGATTTTCACGTCTTGCGTATTTGTTTACATAAAAAATGTATTGATCGCTCATTCTTAGGACACGAATGACTAGAACCTAAAGCATAACGATTACGTGCAATGTTTAATTTATCGCACTCAGTAGCTAAATACCTATAGATTAGACACATCATGACGAAAACAGACAATGTTAACAAGGATTAACATTGTCTGTTTTCGTCATGATGTGTCTAATCTATAGGTATTTAGCTACTGAGTGCGACTAGACAAGATAGTGTATGTTGAATATGCCTCTAGGTATGTGTGAGGATTTAGGTAGCGTAATGACATTACATTATTCACAAATTCCTAGAAAATGCACTCATGTAGAAATTCATGTGTACATGCTATAACATTTGATATTGTGTCTAACATGCTAGAAATAATTTGAACAATCATTGTCACGGTGTTCATGTTTTTATATAAAGCTTAAAACTTTGGGCCAAAATTCTAATGAATAAGTCTTTTGTATCAAGTTAAAGTGTATCTATCTATGTGGGTAGGTTTCGATTGATTCGGGGTCCTTGAACTCAAAAATGGTATAAAAATGTTAGTGAAAAAATGAATGAAAAAATGGATAAATCATATGTTATCAAATCATGTGTCAAAGATACTCCTCAAGTACTACTCACTCCTCCTGATAAGTCTTCATGAGCATTGTGAGGATGAGCACCTTGGTCAAAAAAATTATTTTGATCTTGTACAAAGACTAAAACTTAAGTTGGTGCCCCTTGTTCGAATCTTGGTATGAATTAGATAGCAATGTGACATGATTTTTCACTTTATTTCTCTTGTGCTAGCAAATTGATTTATTGAGATAAAACATGTACTAAAGATTATTTTTACTTAATGTTTTTTGTTTATACTACACGTACACATGTCATTATTCTATCTAACGCTTACATGCATGAGAATTGGACTCACATTGCATTATATGTTTATAGCACATATGTACTAGTACACGATTTCTAGTCTCGACTCTTACAATGTTGCATTGTATTGACTCTATAAATCTCCTAGCATTGTACTCCAAATCATGTGTACTTTGTTTCATTTGTGTCGTCCAAATTTCGTTTACTCTGAAAAGTTCTTCAAATCAATTGATTTTTCTTGTGTTGGGTAGGTCTATATTTCTGGTGTTCCGCTCCAATTTTTGCACTTACTGCTTACAATTGTTTATGTCTTTGTTTATGCTTCTAAGATTGTTTATTTCTTTTATGATTGGTTATGCAGGTGATTGGGTTAGTATCTCCTGACCATAGGAGGAGATTTGGGTGTTTACGTGATATGTTCGTTAAACCCCGCCTGTCTCAATAATATCAAAAGGGGGAGATGAAAGGGGAAACTAGATCTGATATACTCTAAAGGGGGGGTGAATAGAGTATATGGTGCTTTTTAAAAACACAAAGAAAACTTTTTGCAAAGCTTTACAACAATTGTTGTAATGAGTGTAAGCAGGGAAGCAGAAATAAAACTAAGCTATGCAGATATTAAGCACAAGAAAATCTAGGCCAGAAACAAAAAGAAAACATGCAAAACCAGATGACACAAGGAAATATAGTGGTTCTCCAACTTGGGTACATCCACTCTTCTACCACCCTAGGTAGGAATCCACTGCAGGATGAGTTGATCAGGTGTCCTGGGCACCAATGAGCTTTTGATAAGGTGCTCAAAAACCAAATCAGATTTTTTGATCAGGTGTCTTGCCACCAATGAGCTTTTGACAAGGTGCTCAAAAACCAGATTCAAACTTTTGAAGGGAGTTTGAAAAACCCTTTACAGAGAGGGGGTTGAGAGAGTGATGACAGTCTTCTCTTTCTCAAGCAACTGAGAAGACTATGTGGATTCAGTGATGTTGTCAAAGCTCCCCCTGAGTCCTTGAAATCTTCAGGAAGATGAGCTTTGCTGAGGGTGATAGGCCTTCAAAGATAGATCTCCAGCAAAAGATGATTTCAGCAAGCTGAAATGTTGAGTGTCTGGAGTCTTGAAATGATATTGGCCTTGAACACTTGAGAGCTGAAGAGATCTGAAGAATGTTTGAAAACTTGATCTCTTTTTGATGAGTGTTCTTCTGAATTCTTGTTGACAGAAGATTGAGAGAGTCTCTGTGTTTAGAGAGGTGTCCTCTACTTGTCTATCTCTATTCTCTTGTTCTTGTCTATCTTCTCTCTGATTCAAAAAACATTCTATCTTTTATTCTCTGAGTCTGAATAGAAAAATGCTCTGTCAAAGATAGCCGTTGGTCTGAATTAATTACAGCCTTAATTGCATAACATGTTCTGAAGGAAAGTCCACTGAATTATTCCTTGAAAAATCCCTTGAAACTTGCTCCAGAAGTAAATGAAAATGGCTGGCAGATCTTCTGAATTAAATGCAGAATATCTTCTATCTGATTTGAATTTGAATTCAGAAAGATAACTGAAATCGTCGAACTGAGCTCTGCTATCGTCGAGCTGAGCTCAGCGAATTGGAAAATGCAAGCAGCAAAGAAGTCGTCGATCTGAGCTCCACGATCGTCGAACTGAGCTCAGAGATAAGGATCCAGTGCAGAGTCAAAATCGTCGACCTGAGCTCAGCGATCGTCGAACAGAGCTCGACGATGTTGAGAAGTTGAGCTCAGCGATCGTCGACCAGAGCTCGACGATATTATGAGGATTGAGCTCAGCGATCGTCGAATGGAGCTCGACGATCTGTCAATAGTTGGGCTAGACGATCGTCGACCGGAGTTCGACGAAACGTCGTGCTGAGCTCGACGATTTGGACTTGGTCTTCAGAAAAACTTGGGTCTTCAGGGCAGCTTCCAAACCTAGACTCCTGATCCCTTAGACTCAATTCTAATTGACATATTATCTATACAGAAGGTCAAAGTATAAATTCCTAGAGACATAGTGATCCTGACCCAAATTAGTAATAGGGTGTTCCAACAATCTCCCCCTATTTGGGTTAGGAAAACTATTTACAGACTTTGAAAAACAAACAACATCATACAGTCAGAAAAACATAAAAACAACAATAACAAGACACAGAGCAGAACCATCACAGAGATATATATATATGTGTTATCCAGAAGGCAGTCAGAAAAACCAAAAGTTGTCACCTTACAGAGTTACTCCTTTTCTTTGCCTTTTACCATCTTGATTTCTCTGTTGGGATCTAAAGCTTGTTGTTTGGATCTGGTATCATCAGCTGCACCCAAATAAATTTGCTTTGAAGCTCTGGGAACCACTGCAGCTGGATGCAACTCCATGTACCTGTCTGCATCAAAAAATTTGCTTGAAGCATATCTTTCTAATTCCTTCTGTCTTTGTTCTGACATGGTAGATATGTTGGAAGTGTCTAGCCCTTGTTCTTTTGCTTTCTTGATCTGATCTAAGGCAGCCAGCTCTTTCATTCTTGCAGTCCAAGCCATAGGATTCTTCTCAGGATCCTCAAATGGAACAGGTGGCTCATACCTGTTGGAAGTAGTTTCTTGAGGAGTCCTGGCAGTCACTGTATCTTTGAGCTTGTAGGGGAAAGGACCAGAAGATGTATCAGCAGAAACATGTCCTCCCCTAGAGTAAGGATGCTGCCTGGAGTGTCCTTTAGAGTAAACCTGAGTTTCTCTTTGGTTACCCCTATATCCTCCCCTTCTAGAGTAAGACCCCCTAGACTGGCTTTCCCTTTGATAAGTTCTTGCATGAGGTTGGTAGGGAGCCTGGCTTCTAGCAGGGCCTGATCTTGCAGAGCTGCCACCTGCACCTGCATCAGGTGGAGGTGGTGGAGGAGGATGAGGGTGCTTGAACTGAGTGGAATCTTTTTCATACTTCCTCTTCTTTTTCATAGCTTTCAACTGGTTCTTAGAGAATTGCATCCAATGCTCAGTGATTGGGCAATTATGCAGAATATAGTATGGAACATCATTATCATCTCTAACTTTGGCAGGAGGAACTCTCTTCAAGGCCTTACTTCTTGCTTTCCTTTTCTTAGCAATTGTGGCAGATGAGTCATCAGAAGCAGTGTTATAATCCTCAGATTCAGAACTTTGTGCATCATACAAGGCATCAAGCTGTTTCATCAAATCTTCTTTCAGTTTAACAGCAGCTGATGGAGCAACAGATACAGAAGCAGGAGGAGCAACAGATACAGAAGCAGGAGGAGCAACAGAAGCAGCAGCAGATGAAACTATAGGTACTGGAGCAGCAGAAGTTACAACAGATATTGCTTCAGGAATGAGGGCAGCAGCAGCAGCTTCAGAAACAACAACTTCTACAGCAGGCTCAAAATCAACAGCCTCTGTCATCAAAACATCCTGAGATGAGGGCTCAGCAGAAACAGTGACTTCAGCAGCAAATATAACTTCAGAGGTAGACACAGCATTGTCTTCAGCAGCAGCAGCAGCAGTAACATCAGAAGCAGCAGTCACTGACAGAATAAAATCAGAAATGATTCTGGGGTCACAGCAAGAGAAGGGCACTAGAGCCTTGGACAAATCTTCTGACTGGGCAGCAAGAACCTCTGGAGGCTGGACAGGATATAGCTCTGGGAGGCAGCAGAAGTAAGCAGTATCAAAAGTAGATAGCAGAGACCTTAGGTCTATTGCTATGACTGGAATAGCAGCAGTAGCAGAAGCAGAAGCAGCAGCAGTAGTAGCATGAGAGACAACAGCAGGAGGAGCAGCAGCAGCAACAGCAGCATGGAAGCTGGAGCTGGCTTCATAGGGCATCTCCCCCTGCCTGGATGCAGAGACCTGTGCATCAAGGCACACTGCTGGGGGTGCTGCTATAGGAGTAAGGAAAGAGGACAGCCTGGCAGAGAGAGTTGCCACTGATTGTTGTAGAGGAGCTAAAGAGGCCTCCATGAGAAGGGAGAGCCTAGGTGCAAGGAGCTCATACAACTGATCAGCAAGGGCTGGGAGATCTACATGCTCAAGGGGAGCAGAGGTAGAGGGAATTGGGATGGCTGAGGAGGCTGGAGGTGGAGGGCTGGATGGTGAAGGAATAGAGGGCTGAGGTGTGGGAATTGTGGAGATGGAGGACAAGGGCAGAGAGATGGATGGAGTGAAGGATGGTTGGTCAAGGATATGGTGGAGAAGATCTTGGAAAGTTGTTGAGGTGGAGGGGAAGTCTGGAGGAGAAGAGGGGGAATCATCCATATAGGATTCATCCAGAAGTGTGAAGGAGGGAATTGATGGAGATGGGGTGACATCTGGAGGTGGATAGGAGAATAGGGGGTGGAAGAGGTCTGCTGGTGGGGATGAGATTGTTGCTGGAGATGGAGTAGATGTTGGAGATGGGCTGGAAATGGTAATAGGAGAGGAAGCTGGAGTGGTGGATGGAATGGGTAAGGTTGAACTTGGAGGAGGGGAAGCAGCAGCACTAGCAGCAGGCAGGTCTTCTGCAGGGGCAGAGACCTGAGGTGGAGTGACTCTTAGAGTCCTGGTGCCTGAAGGGCCAGAAGAAGAGGGTCTGCTGGGCTTGGAGATTTGCCTGTCCCATTTCCCAAAAAGGGCACAGGTGAGTCTCTTGGAGGCATTGATGTGCACTCCAGAGGAGACTAGCAGTGTAGGACACTTAGCCTGGAGGAAGATTCCCAGTATTCTTCCATAATTCACAAAAGTCTTGTTTATCTTTTTCTTCAATAAATCAAAGAATACTTCTCCCCAGTTCAAGCTTTTTCTGTCCACCAGAGCTCCCATAAGGCAGAGCTGATATCTGGAGATTGTGTCATGAGCAGAATGCTTGGCCAAGAGAACCTTGCCTACTACATCAGCCAGAAACCTGTATTCCACAGACAGGTTCCTTTTAAACAGCTTGCTAGGGTTCCCCTCAGGATGACCCATCCTGGCAAGTACATCAGCAAACTCTTCTCCAGAAAGGTCAGCAGAATCTTCACCATTCCTTAAACCAAAAACCTCTGTCAATACTGCTGGAGTCATAGGTACCTGGGTGCCACCAATGGAACCAACTATGGTATTGTTGTCAAGGTTGTGGGCTGTGTAAACTCATTCTTTAATCTCATCAGATGCAAGTTTAATTCTGGTTGTCATCAGGGCAGACAGTTGCTGATCTTTGAATAAGGTGAGAATGTCTTGGAAGATTTGTTCGGTTGTGTTGAAGGAATCGAAATCGATGTCAAAGCCGGCATCAAATTTCATGTCGGCGAGCACAGCAACAGAAACGGCCATGGTACCTGCAAAAAAAATCAACAGACAAAACGACCAAGTGTAGAACTGTTTGGAGGAAAGAAAAGTTTGCAGAGAGAAATTGAAAGCGCAAGAGAGAACGACGACGAAAAAAGAGTTTTATATTAGGGTTCGACGCAGAAAAGGAAAGATCGTTGAACTCAGTTCGACGATCGAGGCTTCTAAAGGAATCTGAAGAGACTCCAAAATCGTCGATCTCCGTTCGACGATCTGGAAAGGCGTCGAGCTCCGTTCGACGATCGTTCAGTGAACAAAATCGTCGAGCGCCGTTCGACGATCGTTGACCGAAGGAGACAGTTCATGCTGTCTGAGGGGCGCTGAACTCAGTTCGACGATTCTGGAAATCGTCGAACTCCGTTCGACGATCTTTGGGAAAGTCGTCGAGCGCAGTTCAGAGATCAGAGAAATCCTAGACACTAAGGAAAAACAGAATTTTGCCTAGTCTTGGTCCATTTTTAGCTTTCAAAATCTTGAGAATTATTTGAGACTTCCTCCATCTAACATTCCTAACTGATTTAGGAAGAAGGTGTGTTTCTTTTCATCCAAGGGCTTGGTGAAAATATCTCCCCTTTGTAAATCAGTTGGGATATACTGCAATTCAATTTTATTCTTTTCAACATTATCCCTTAAGAAATGATGCCTAATCTTTATATGTTTTGTCCTACTATGGAGGACTGGATTTTGAGCTATGGAGATAGCACTTGTATTGTCACAAAAGATTTTTGACTTCTCTAAGTTGTAGCCATAGTCTAGGAGTTGATTTTGAATCCACAGTATTTGTGAACAACAACTGCCTGCAGCCATATATTCAGCTTCAGCAGTTGAAGTTGACACAGATGTTTGTTTCTTGCAAAACCAAGAGACAAGTCTATCACCAAGAAACTGACAAGTTCCACTGGTGCTTTTCCTGTCAATTCTGCATCCAGCATAATCAGCATCAGAGAATCCAGTTAACTCAAATGCTGAATCTTTTGGATACCAGAGACCTAGATTTGGACAACTTTTAACATACATAAGAATCCTTTTTACTAATGTGAGGTGTGACTCTCTAGGGCTAACTTGGAATCTAGCACATATACATGTAGCAAACATTATATCTGGTCTACTAGCTGTAAGGTACAGTAAAGAGCCAATCATTGCTCTATATGTTGTCTGATCAACAGGTTTCCCATGTTCATCAGCATCCAATACAGCATTGGTAGGCATGGGTGTTTTCATGCAAGATGCCTCAGACATGCCAAATTTCTTAACCAGCTCATTAGCATATTTGGTTTGAGAAATAAAGATGCCTTCAGCATGTTGTTTGACTTGCAATCCTAGGAAGAAGGATAGCTCACCCATGCTACTCATCTCAAATTTAGAATGCATTAGGTTAGAAAATCTTCTGCACAATTTTGAGTCAGTAGAACCAAAAATGATATCGTCTACATAGATTTGTACTAGTAGGGTATGGGACTTATGGGTTCTAATGAAGAGAGTTTGGTCTACTCTACCCCTTATAAAACCATTTTCCAAAAGAAAGCATGCTAAGGTCTCATACCATGCTCTAGGAGCTTGCTTGAGACCATATAATGCTTTATTTAATCTGAAAACAAAATCAGGATGAGTTGGAGAGATAAAACCTGGAGGTTGTCTGACATACACTTCCTCTTTGATGTCTCCATTCAAGAAGGCACTCTTGACATCCATCTGATAAACTTTGAAGCCTTTGTGAGCTGCATAAGCTAGGAATATCCTGATGGCTTCTAATCTTGCAACAGGTGCAAAGGTCTGGTCGTAGTCAATTCCTTCTTCTTGAGAATATCCTTGGGCAACTAGCCTTGCCTTGTTCCTTATTATTACTCCTTGATCATCCAGTTTGTTTCTGAATACCCATTTTGTTCCAACAATGGAATGATCCTTAGGCTTGGGCACTAGTTCCCATACTTTGTTCCTCTCAAATTGATGCAACTCCTCTTGCATGGCAATGATCCAGTGTGGATCTTGCTCTGCATCTTGAATGGACTGAGGTTCAATTTGAGAAAGAAAGCAGGTGTGCAACAGGTTTTGATTGACCTGATTTCTGGTTTGCACACCAGCTGAGATTTCTCCAATTATTTGGGTAATTGGATGGTCTCTTGATGTTACTAAATCAACAGGGGGTGTTGATCCTTCACCAACCTGTGTTGTTGTTTCCTCTTGTGGTACAACAACTGGCTCTTCAGGTTGTGCTTCAATATGGTGAGCATTGCTTTCATCTTCACTGCTTTCATCCTCTTGAGCAACCTGTAGCTTGTTCATATCTTCAACTAGAGAGTGTTCCTGCAAAGTTTCTATGGTAGAAGGGATCTTCTCCTTGAAAGACATGTTAGTTTCATCAAAAGAAACATGAACAGATTCCTCAATTTTCAGTGATGATTTATTATATACCCTATAGGCCTTGCTAATCATGGAGTATCCCAGAAACACTCCTTCATCAGCTTTGGCTTGAAATTTTGCTAGGTGTTTCTTATCATTATTGTGAATATAACAAATGCAACGAAAAATTTTGAAATAGTCAACTTTAGGTTTCTTCCCTTTGAGTAATTCATAGGGAGTCTTTCCCTTCAGTTTATGTATCAGACTCCTGTTCAGCACATAGTTGGAGGTGTTCACTGCCTCTGCCCAAAAGGATAGAGGTAGATGAGCATCTGACAACAATGTAGTGGCAGATTCAATAAGGGTTCTATTTTTCCTTTCAGCTACCCCATTTTGTTGAGGAGTTCTAGGAGCTGAGAAAGTATGTCTGATCCCTTCACTCTGACAGAACTCTTGCATAAGAAGAGAATCAAACTCTGTCCCATGATCACTTCTGATCAGGGCAATGTGAGTATTGAACTCAATCTTTACACATTTGAGAAACTCTGTCAGACACTTAAAGTTATCAGACTTCTTCCTTAGAAAGAACACCCAAGTGAATCTAGAGAAGTCATCTACAATCACCAAAGTGTAGGATTTCCCTCCTAGGCTTTGTACTGTGATGGGTCCAAATAGATCCATGTGTAACAGATACAATATCCTAGGTGAATCACTCTTATTAAGTGACTTAAAGCTGTTTTTAGTTTGCTTACCTAATTGACAAGCCTTGCAGAGTCCTTCCTTCTTGTAGGGGCCAGAAGGTAGTCCTCTAACAAGGTTGTCCTTGGATAGCCTAGCAATAGTTCTAAGGTTTAGGTGTCCTAATCTCTTATGTCATAAAACATTTGGTCTACAAACTGAGTTGAATAAACAGATATCTATAGTAGTTGAAAGAAAGTCTACTAGGTAGATGTTACCTTTCCTTTTACCTGTCAACACAGTTGTGTTGTCCTCTGACTTGATTTTGCATAGGGTTTTGCTGAAGGTCACCTGGTAGCCTTCATCACATAGCTGACTGATGCTAATTAGATTGTGTTTCAGTCCTTCCACATATGCTACCTTCTTGAAGGTTACAGAACCAATCTGGACTTCTCCATATCCTTTAGTTTGTCCAAAGTTGGAGTCACCAAAGATAACTTTGGGTCCAAGCTTGGCTCTAAAGGAATTTAGGTTGTCCTTGTTCCCTGTCATGTGCTTAGAGCACCCACTATCCAAATACCATTGCTGGTTAGATGTTGGATAGGTCTTCACCTGCACATAAAACAATTTACTTGTTTTTGACCCAGTTTACCTTGGGCCTAGGTTGATAACCTTTAAATTCAGAAATGAAAGACATCCCTGGCTGACTCTTATATCCTTCAGGATGATATCTCCTTGGAGGTAAGATCCATTCAGTATAAGGGTTAAAGGTTTGGGATGAAGAACCCTTAGGATTCAATTTTGACTTGCCTTTGGAAAAATTTCCAGAGCTTTGACCTCTGTTCGACGATCTTGGAGCTGAGTTCGACGATCTTGGGTCAGATCGTCGAGCTCCGTTCGACGGTCGACTATGGCTGAGGTCAGGTATATGGGATCGTCGACCAGCGTTCGACGATCTCTGCTGAGATCGTCGATCAGCGTTCGACGATATTTCCTGAGATCGTCAAGCTGTGTTCGGCGATCGTCGATCTTCATTCGGCGATCGTCGATCTCCGTTCGACGATTTGTGCTGGACTTTGGTTTTCTGAGGCAGATCAGAATTTTTCCTGGCAACCTCTACAACTCTCTTTCCTTTGTCAGAAATGAACTTGATAGGGGTTGTTAGAACAATAGGTTGGCTAGATGAGGCACCCAAGCCCAGTGTACTGTTGAATCTTGAGTTCACTGTGCTTGTGATGTCCATCAGCTTGATGCTTCCCCATTGAGAGATTCCTCAAGCTTCTTGGCCTCAGAGAGCTCACTCTTCAGTGAAGCTATCTGTTCCCTATAGTTCTCCAACTCCTGAGAGAGTTTGAGGTTTTCTGATTTTAAACCACTTTGTTCAGATAATTGATTTCTGAGAGAGATGATCTCTTTCTCAGACTTTAGCAGGTCTAAACATAGTGCTTTAAATTCAACTTTGAAATCTTCTGAAGTGAAATCAAAAGAGCTGATTACCTGATCTTCCTCAGGCTGAGTCTCTGAGTCTGACTCTGACTCCTCTTCCTCTGAGTTGTGTTGTGAGGCATTGATTGCCATCATGCAGAATTCTTTTTCCTCTGCATCATCCTCATCATCACTTGAGCTGGAAGAGGCTTCTGACTCCTCTTCTGTATCACTCCAGGATTCAGCAACAAATCCTTTCCTTGTGTGCTTATTTTTGCTGGAAGAAGATTTGTTATTTCCATGCCTATTGGAGTCCTTCTCCTTTCTTCTTTCTTTTCTTTCCCTTCTGTCCTTGTTCTTATTCTCTGGACAGTCAGGAACTATGTGCCCTGGTTTCCTGCAACCAAAGCAAATGATATCTTTGTTATTGCCAATGGACTTGTCATACCTTGGCTTGTCTTGCTCCTTGTATGATCTTCTTCTGAAGTCCTTCCTGGCCATCTTATAGAATCTTTTGGCCAACAGGCTGAGAAGTTCATCATTGCTTGTGGCCTTTTCTTCAGGCAGATCCTCAGCTGCCTTGAATGCAATAGTCTTCTCCTTTCTTGTGGCTGGAGAAGCAGCCTTTTGTTCTTCTTCTCTGTTCTTGATGAGTAGCTCATAAGATTTGAGCTTACCCAACAAGGCTTCAGTGGTAATCTCATTTAGGCTTCTGGCATCTTTAATTGGCCAGATTCTTGAATCCCAAGTGCTGGGGAAGCACATTAGGATCTTGTCATTGAGTTCTGTCAGTGAGATTTCTTTGTCTAATGTCCTCAGTTCACTGACAATTAGACTTAATCTATTGTACATGTCTCCCACTGACTCAGTTTCTCCCTTCTTGAAGTTCTCATATTGGGAGATGAGATGAGATCTTCTGTCTTTTCTCTCATCAGCTGAGCCAGAGACAATTTCTGAAAGCTTGTCCCAGATCTCCTTGGCTGAATTACATTCAGCTACCTTCTGAAAAATGTCATCTGACATTGTCTGAGCTAGAATGTTCATTGCCTTGGCATCAGCCACTTTCCACTTTTTGATGTCAGCATCTGTTCCTGATGGGGGTGGAACAGCATTTGTGCTTGTACTTTCTGGAGGTCTTGGACACACTGTCAAAACAGAGTTAAAAATGTCCTCGTCAATAGAATTCATGTAGAGTTTAATCCTTGTTTTCCAAAGTGCAAACTTTGACAGATTGCACACTGGAGGTCTGGTGCTTGCATAATCTTTGTTTTGGGCCATGATTTGTGCAAGCTAAATCTAATGATGAAATATAAAAGAAGGATCTAGTTTGGGATCTTTGGGGTTCAGGTGTTAGCCTGTACAACCAAACAGATATGGTATGTTTAACCAACCTCCCTCTGATACCAATTGAAAGGGGAAACTAGATCTGATATACTCTAAAGGGGGGGTGAATAGAGTATATGGTGCTTTTTAAAAACACAAAGAAAACTTTTTGCAAAGCTTTACAACAATTGTTGTAATGAGTGTAAGCAGGGAAGCAGAAATAAAACTAAGCTATGCAGATATTAAGCACAAGAAAATCTAGGCCAGAAACAAAAAGAAAACATGCAAAACCAGATGACACAAGGAAATATAGTGGTTCCCCAACTTGGGTACATCCACTCTTCTACCACCCTAGGTAGGAATCCACTGCAGGATGAGTTGATCAGGTGTCCTGGGCACCAATGAGCTTTTGATAAGGTGCTCAAAAACCAAATCAGATTTTTTGATCAGGTGTCTTGCCACCAATGAGCTTTTGACAAGGTGCTCAAAAACCAGATTCAAACTTTTGAAGGGAGTTTGAAAAACCCTTTACAGAGAGGGGTTGAGAGAGTGATGACAGTCTTCTCTTTCTCAAGCAACTGAGAAGACTATGTGGATTCAGTGATGTTGTCAAAGCTCCCCCTGAGTCCTTGAAATCTTCAGGAAGATGAGCTTTGCTGAGGGTGATAGGCCTTCAAAGATAGATCTCCAGCAAAAGATGATTTCAGCAAGCTGAAATGTTGAGTGTCTGGAGTCTTGAAATGATATTGGCCTTGAACACTTGAGAGCTGAAGAGATCTGAAGAATGTTTGAAAACTTGATCTCTTTTTGATGAGTGTTCTTCTGAATTCTTGTTGACAGAAGATTGAGAGAGTCTCTGTGTTTAGAGAGGTGTCCTCTACTTGTCTATCTCTATTCTCTTGTTCTTGTCTATCTTCTCTCTGATTCAAAAAACATTCTATCTTTTATTCTCTGAGTCTGAATAGAAAATGCTCTGTCAAAGATAGCCGTTGGTCTGAATTAATTACAGCCTTAATTGCATAACATGTTCTGAAGGAAAGTCCACTGAATTATTCCTTGAAAAATCCCTTGAAACTTGCTCCAGAAGTAAATGAAAATGGCTGGCAGATCTTCTGAATTAAATGCAGAATATCTTCTATCTGATTTGAATTTGAATTCAGAAAGATAACTGAAATCGTCGAACTGAGCTCTGCTATCGTCGAGCTGAGCTCAGCGAATTGGAAAATGCAAGCAGCAAAGAAGTCGTCGATCTGAGCTCCACGATCGTCGAACTGAGCTCAGAGATAAGGATCCAGTGCAGAGTCAAAATCGTCGACCTGAGCTCAGCGATCGTCGAACAGAGCTCGACGATGTTGAGAAGTTGAGCTCAGCGATCGTCGACCAGAGCTCGACGATATTATGAGGATTGAGCTCAGCGATCGTCGAATGGAGCTCGACGATCTGTCAATAGTTGGGCTAGACGATCGTCGACCGGAATTCGACGAAACGTCGTGCTGAGCTCGACGATTTGGACTTGGTCTCCAGAAAAACTTGGGTCTTCAGGGCAGCTTCCAAACCTAGACTCCTGATCCCTTAGACTCAATTCTAATTGACCTATTATCTATACAGAAGGTCAAAGTATAAATTCCTAGAGACATAGTGATCCTGACCCAAATTAGTAATAGGGTGTTCCAACAGGAGAGTTGATGTTCATGAGTGTATCTTATGGAGAGTTAAGTATTCATTAGTGTTGTATCCTATGCTTAGTCAGCCAGGGGAAGATCTCGTGTAGGGGGAGCACACTTGTAGAAGGAGCACATCTATAGGGGGAGCCATATTGATTATTTCAACCTACTAAATTTTACGCTTACTGATTGAATTTCACTATACTACATTATTACTATTTTATATCTCATAAACGAAATTTGATATTATCAAAAAGTAGAGTTTGTAGGAACATATGGTTCGCATCTCTTTAGTTTGACAATATCAAATCTCGTGGTGTATTTGATACTATATGTGTTGGGTATAGTGTGCATGTTTACAGGTACAAAAGAACAAGAAAATCAAGTTCTGGCACTTACCGTCGAGCGCTCGCGCTACCGCACGCGCTAGCTTTGATCTAATTCTGGATGAGCACTCTGTGGACTACTGCGTGGCGCTAGCCTTACCGCGGGGCGCTAGCTCTCTCAACGAGCGTCGAGTCATCATGCTACCATCAAGCGATAGCTTCGTACCGCGACGCGATAGCTTTGTACCGCAAAGCGATAGGACGAAAAAATGGAAAAATATTTTATTTGAATGTTTTTCCAAATCTGCTAGACAGCTGTCACATCCACGCGCATCAACCTACCGTCGGGCGCTATCTCTACCGTCGGCGGTAGCTTATTTTTTCAAGACGTATAAAAGCGCGCGTTTCTTTTCCTGGAGACACTACCAAGGAGAATTTTTCATTCTATGGTTCGGCCGCCATCTGGAGAAGGACGAACTCTCATCTCCGTTGAAGGAAAAGCATTGTTTCTTCCTCCCGCTGGTGATCGAAGAACTCCGGCGAACGTAATCTTCAACGACCATTCGCGGCGGATTGATGACAACAAGAAAGATATTCAAGAGCATTGATCGCGCACCGTTCCTCGGAGGAGTTCTACGTTTGAGGGAGAAATAATTTTTTAACTCTTTTTGTTTTACTTTTAACTCTCTTTATTGTCTAGTTGTTTGTGTGCGAGTTAAATCGATCGGAGGGTCGTCGAAATCTGGGAAGGATTTCGCAAGAAATCGTCCCGATGAGGGACGTCTAGATCGGGGATCTAGTGTTGCTCTAAGACCCTTCCGGGGAGGAAGGTGAAAAGCCGGATCGAAGACCTTTCCGGGGGAAAGGAAGGCTCTGTTTGGTTGGGCTGTTGTTGATGGAAAGTTGCTGATGAACTGTTGCTGATAGAAAAAGTGCTGATTCTGGAAAACGGAGTTTTGTTAAAACACTGTTTGGGTGAAACAGAGTTTACAAAACAGAGTTTTCAAAAAGTTGTTTGGATACAAAACGGAGTTTTTAATTAAATTTTGTTTTTCAAATATAACACAAAATAAAATTTCATTCATACATTTTTTCCAAATAAATTTTTTTCATTCATAACACTTCTAAGCTATAGCTTGGCATGTCCCGTAGTATGGCCCACTTCTTCTTTCAAACACCGAATGAGCGCTTTATCACACTTCTAAACGATAAGTGTACATATATAACACACATACATATATAACACATACATATAACACACACAACAACACACATACATATATAACACACACACACACACACAACAACAACACACACAACTCACACACATACATACAACTCACACACACAAACACACATATATACCAGCACACACATACATACATATACACACACATGTACACAAATAAAACTCTCACACACATACAAAGTAGAAACTAAAATAACCACACATACACACACACATAACAGTCACACAAACCCACACATATAACCACACACACACACACAAAACCACACACACACATAACAGTCACACAACCACACACACACACATAACAGTCACAGTAATGAGCAAGGAAAAAGAAGAGGATGGATACCTTCCTCTAATGGCGGCTGTGTGATGAAGAAGAAGGGGAGCGTTTCCGGGAAGAAGAGGCACAGCGAATCCACCAATAACCTCCAGAAAAGACGCAGATCCAGCAAGAGGCGCACGCGTCTGATCGTCGTCGATCGGGAAGAAGAGGCGCACGCGTCTGAGCGTTTCCGGGAAGAAGAGGCGACGGCGAATTTGCTAGCCATCGTCAAGGATCGTCGTCGATCGGGACGCCACTGCTACCGCTCCGGGAAGAAGAGGAGCGATCGAGGAAACACCGGTAAGAGGGAAAAAGAGGCGCGATCGAGGAAACACCGGGAAGAGGAGGCGCACAGGGAAGCGAATCGCGTCTGGACAACCTGCACGGGGACGCCGCTGCTACTGTCGTCGTCGAGGATCGACGTTGATCCGATCGAGGAAGGGAAGGGTCGCCGCCATCGCGCCTAGGTCAAGAGCTTTGTTGCGGCGGAAGCGGAACGGGAAATCATTTCGCGTCTGGGCCATAATATAAAACCGCGGAATCTACAAAACGGGATTTTGGAAATCAGCCGAGCCAAACGCTGCTTTTTCACAAAATTGCATTGCGTTTCCACCACACCGCAGCTAATAAGCTCAACCAAACGCCACCGAAGAGAGCCAACCGGTTCGGGTATAGGGTCGGTATAGAAACAAAACGAGAACTTTGTATTTCATTGCCTCCGATCTCCAGCGTCATGAAGATCTAAAGTTGTTCTTGATTGTAATCCACTTTCATTATCCTTAAGTAAAGTTATTGTTCTATTATTCTCCTTGTAATTTCGTGGTTGTATACTGGTAGATCCCTGAATGTTGTGTGAGCCTCACTAAGGCGAAGTTTTATGAAGAAAACAACTTTTGTGACCTATCACCGCGTGCTATCAAGCTAGCGCCCCGCGTTAGCCTCCAGAAATAGTTTTCCCTTAGTAAAACTAATTTTAATTTTGAATTAATCAGAAAATCTTATTCACCCCCCCCTCCCCCTCCTCTAAGATTGGACATCCGATCTAACAAGAGAGAGAGAAAATCTCGGAGGGTGATAAGTCACCACTCACGGCGTTATTTACTTCGAGGGGGATGCTCATTGTATTTTGAAGTCTTCAGTTGAAGCTCGGAATCGGGAGCGACCTGCCTTGCTCGCCCTGGTAAAGATGGCTAGGAAGCTTGAACGGCGTGTTCAACATGTCTACGTCTTCTCTCTTGTTGTCTTGAGGAGTCTGGGGCACCGGCCTTGTTGGCGACTGGTATGTTTGCTCTTGAGTTGAGAGCGTTGAGCGCTTGTGACAATCCTGGGAGCAGTGCGCATAAAGGCGCACTTGGAGAGGTCTTGAGAGTGAAGCGCATGACGGCGCACTTGGAGCGGCGTGCGCACTAGGGACGCACACAAAGAGGAATGCGGCACAAAGGGACGTGCGCACAAGGAGGAACGTGCGCACGGAGGGACGTGCATACAAAGGAGGAATGTGTGCACGGAGTGACATGAGCACAAGGAGGAATGTACGTACGGAGGGATGTGCGCACAAGGAGGGATGTTTGCACAAGGAGGGATGTGCGCCCAAGGAGTAACGTGTGCACGGAGAGATGTGCACAATGAGGGACGTTCGCGCAAGGAGGAACGTGCGCACGGAGGGACGCGCACACAAGGAGGAACGTGCGTATGGAGGGACGTGCGCAAAAGGAGAAACGTGCGCACGGAATGATGTGCACACGAGGAACGTGCGCACAGAGGAACGTGCACACAAAGAGGAACGCGAGTACGGAGGGACGTGCGCAAAAGGAGGAACCTGCGCACTGAGGGACGTGCGCACAAGAAGGAACTTGCGCATGGAGGGACGTGTACACAAGAATGAACGTGCGCATGGAGGAACGTGTACACAAGGAGGAACGTGCGCTCGGAGGGACGTACTCACAAGAAGGAACGTGCGCACGTTGGAACGTGAGCACAAGAAGGAACGTGCGCACGGAGGGACGTGTGCACGAGAAGGAATGTGCGCATAGAGGGAAGTGTGCACAAGAAGAAACATGCACAAGGAGGGACGTGCGCACGAAGGGACGCGCGCAAGGGGGGAGCGCGCGCAAGGAGAAAAATGGAGAAGAGAAAGTCGTAGGAGGATTTTTCGGCCAAGGATAGCGTGAAACTGAAGAGGAAAGGGGTCTATTTATAGATTCCAAGAGGGGCGCTCCGGTAATTTCCCCTGATAATTACCAGATAGACGAATAGAATCACCCAAAATAGAGCACGTGGATCACCATTTTTACGAAAATGAGAGGATTTCCCCCGAAGGAAAAATAACCGCCCCTCCCGCGAGGGGAGGGGCGGTCCGGAGAGGCCAGCGGCTGGAGGAGGCCGACAGCATCCTGGCCTGGGTGGCGCCAAAGGACCGCCTATACTGGGCTGACCTGGATCGGGCAGAAGCAAGGGGGGACGAGCGGCCATATGGTCGCCCGTCCCAAGAGGAGGGCCAAAGGGCCGCCCAGGCAGGGCGACCTCGCGTCGTGCAACTGACCGGGAGAAAGGGGGACGGGCGGAGAGAAATTCGCCTGTCCTGGGCGGCCAAAGGGCCGCCCATGCAGGGCAACCTCGCGCCCTTGAGTGGGCGGAGGAGAAAGGGGGCTGGGCGGCAAAAAAGTTGCCCGTCCCCGGCGGCGAGGGGGCTCCTACCCTGGGCGGCCAAAGGGTCGCCTAGGCAGGGAGGCCTCGTGCCCTGGACAGGGTGGAAGAAAAGGGGCGGGCGGTTTCCTCCCATGACGAGGAAGAGGTCGCCCAGACGGGGCGGCCAGAGGGCCGCCTGATCTAAGCGGCCCTGACCTAACACCGGGGCTCTGGCGATGGGGAGGGAGGCCACGAGGTTGCCTGCTTCGGGCAATTATGCGGCGGACGAGGGTTTTCCTGATATCTGTACCCCATGTGTTGGGTGCGGATATCGCTCTAAGGGTGACCCTATCACTACTAATCCACCAGCCCAAACTGGGCTATTAAACACAATATAAAAATATAAGTATTACAAGAATTATGAAATAAAATAGGTTAAATCACGCAATCACACCATGGGGTTTTCATGATCTTTGATCACCAAGAATATACCTACCAAATTTTTTTTGACGCCTCACAATTGCGTCCCTCTATAAGAATATCTCCATTCTAGAAATTTTTTGTATTGCTAAGGCAGAATCAAGGAATTAAAGCATGGACACGACGTGATTGACCTACCAAACATCTATGGATGGGATGGTATTTCCACGACACAAGAACCCGTGGAACTGTAGTGCCTCCACATTATGTCTCGCTATTTCTTAAGTCTCTAGATCAAATGGGCAAATGGAGTCTATTGGGAGATCCACCGAAAAAGAGGCCTCAACGGTGTGACCACTCTTGGTAAGCACCTAATTAAGCTCACGATAGTCCACATAGAAATGTCAAGTATCGTCCATGCGCACGAGAAACTAGGGGATGTAGAAGGGGCTGACACTCGGGTGGATAATATCTTTTGTGAGACAAAACAACTCACTTTATAGAACCTCTTAGGTAATCTGAAACCCATGAGTTGTAGCTTAATATAAGAATGAATGATTGAAGGAAGAGTCAAGTAAGAAATACCTTGTGATGAATCTACAAAGGCAAGTGAAAGCCACGAGTCACACTATTACATGGCCATGCTTGAGAAGGGCTGAAGAAGTTTCAAAGCCACCAAAGCCAAAGAAACATTTGCAAAAAAGGCCGACAAGAAGCCCCATCATCGTTGTAGAAGGTACGTGACTACGTGAGATGGAGCATGTTGAAGAAGAGAATACTATACTTTCTCATTCATTGCATGTGAAAATTTAAGAGAAGCTGAGAAAGAGGTCGCAGGAACACTCAACCACACCAGAAGTCAAGTAGTAATCAGCACAACAGAAGCACGAGAATCATAAACTGGAATTCAATCTGATTTACAAAACGAGGCATATATTGCGAGACATGATTTCGTCAATGTACCCAAGGAAAACAGAAAAAGAACTGTAGGCAAAAAAGAAACCGAGCAGACAGATAACTGTAACTGCACACACTGCTCAAGTCGCAAGCCATGTCCGTCGAAACCGTTCAAGTTGTCTATCCGCAACTAGCCACGGGAACTGTCTATTTTTGAATACTGATAATCAAGAAACATAACCCACTGATAAGCCGGGCAAACTCCAAACTCTATCCGCAACCCCGAGCAAGGTGACTTCAAGCCGCGGACTGCGACCTCTATATACCGCTGACTGTAAATCGCAAACTGTTCCACATCAAGCTTCCGCTAGTTGTATAGCCGTCTGATGCTAGCCACACAGCCCGCACAGATAGCCAATTTCACTTACTCACGGCGGTTAGAAATAATGTAACCGCAGGATCTAAACGTGAGTTGGTTCTCACTGTTCTCGTTATTTATGACGAGTCGGGGGCTCCTATTTATAGGCGTGAGGAGTAGTGTCGTCACCGCCCATAGAGATAGGATAACCGCTCGTCAATCCTGCAGCTAGCACCACGTATCCGCACAAGTGCGAATACAAGCATCAGTCCGCTACTAAAAAAATTGTCCGCACGCGATAAAACAACTTAACCGGTTAAGCGGAAAGCACCACCAGTCCGCATAGTGAGCAGACAACAACTCAGTATGTGTGGACTTGTGAGTTGTGACAATCAATCACGCATTTTGAGCCAACTCCGCACTAATGAAGGACAGCCGGATACCGTCCCCAGACCGCACCGATCTGCGAACTCCGCATCCAGATCGCGCAATACTGCGAACTCCGCGAACACCAGAGAAGATCGCATAAGCAAACGGATACAACGAATTAGGCAACAACCTTAGACTTGTCATAGCGCCATGACGAAGTCCACAACCAGCAAACTCTAGCAAACAACCCGCCCGAGAAGGCTTCAGTAAGTTGTGTGGTTAGCCGCCGCAGACCGCGTTAATCGCCTGCCTTCTTGCGAACCAGGGTGCCAGAAGCTTCAGCGGACTGTGCGGTCTCACAATCCAGACCACAACAGCCGCGATTAGACAATGCTAACTGTTTGGTTACTTCTCCAGGGTGCTTGCTGAACCAGACCGCAGGAGAGAAGAAGGGAAGAATTCAACCCGGCTAATCGCCGACTTCCACCCGCCAGGCCACGGCGGTCTCTGCGGTCTGCCCAAATCAGACTGTCCACCACCATTACACTCCCACTTCAACAATTTTAACACTCCTCCTTGAACTAGAAAGTGGAAACCAGTCTGAACAACTCCCGTAACCGAATAAACGGTTCTTTCGGCAACGGCTTCGTGAAGATATCCGCGATGTTGTCCCGACTCTGCACATATTCTACTATCAAAGACCCCTTCCATCACTTTCTCCCGAACGAAGTGATCCTTGATCTTGATGTGTTTCGTTTGCGCGTGACAAACTGGATTATTAATCAGTTTAAGAGCACTCTCGTTGTCACCGCGAAGCAGAGTGGGACCCCGCACCTCCTCAATGATGTCCTCCACTAACCTCCTAGGCTTCCTGAGTTGTCAAGACCGAAGCTTTGTACTACGCTTTCGTAGTGGAGATAGACAGTGAATCCTACTTCTTGCTACACCACGAGATAGTTGTCGTCCCGCACATGAAGACGTTTCCTGATGTCAACTTTCGATCATCAAAATCTCCCTCATAATCAGCATCTGTGTAGCCATGTAGCTTGAAGCCCATGTCCCTCCCGTAGAAGAGGCCCATGTCCAAGGTGGACTTCACGTATTTTAGAATATTTTTAGCCGCCACTAGATGAGACTTCTGCAGCTCCTCCATATATCGACTTACGAGAGCCCGAAATACCAAGGAATATGTAAGAACCCTCCCCTCATCACGTCGAAGTTTAAGACCGACTTCCAGAGGAGTAGAACTGTTCTTCCCTTCCCGCATGCCGAATCACATAACGATTCTCTCCGCACAGCCTTTCTGGAAAACGAGCATGTCTTTCTACTTTCTCTCAACCTCGAGTACAAGAAAATGGTGGAGCTGCCCAAGATCCTTCATCTCAAATCTGATAGCAAGCTCAGCACTGAGCCTTGCTACCTCTTCCTCCGAGTTCCCGGTGACGATTATATCGTCAACATACAGCAGCACTAGGACCTGAAGCTCCCCCTCTTCTTAACAAACAGACTTGAATCTGAAGCAAAATAATCGTAGAACTGGAGGTATTCTGCGATCTTCACATACCACGCTCGAGGCGCTTGCTTTAGACCATAGAGGGTCTTCTTCAGCTTGCATACGTGTCCTGGATGTTCTTCAGACACATAACCCGGTGGTTGCATCATGAAGATGTTCTTGTCAATCTCGTCGTAAAGGAACACATTCTTTACGTCGAGTTGTCAAATCCTCCACCCTTGGCAAGCTGACAAAGAAATCACCACCCGCACTGAAATCAACTTGGCCACCGGACTAAACGCCTCTTCTTAATCCTCGAGCTACAAGGCGAGCCTTGTACCACTTGATGTTGTCATCAGCCATCTTCTTGAGTTTGTAAACCCACTTGTATGTCCCCGGAGTAATGTCTTTGATCTTGGGTATAAGATCTCAAGTCTTGTTCTTCCTGAGGGCAGACATGTAACAACCCTAAATAATAAACAATAATAATAATAAATAATAATAATAATAAAAAAAGACTAAACACCTAAACCTAACCCCCCCCCCCCCCACCCCGTTCCCTTAAAAGGAACCCGAGCCCCGGTTTCCCGTAACCCCAAATCCCGCAACCCGCAGAAAAATTCCGATCTCGCCTCCTTCGCCCCCGTCGATCCCGCCTCCGTCTTCCGAGCGCCCGGCGGCCCTCTCCTCCGCCTCCAGTGGCCGGCAAGTCCTTCCTCTAGGCCCGGCACCTCATCCCCTTGTTTCCCCGTCGTCTCCGAAGTTTCCCTTGGTCGGCATCTTCCGCAACTCCAACTCCTCTTGGCCGACCGTCCTCTTCTTCAAGGCAGCAACCATCTCTTTCTCCTCCAAGGGGTTGACAACCACTGTCTCTCCCTCCGGCGACCTCTCCCGCTCCGTTTGGGGTTGGTGCTTGCGAGAGTGACGACTAGGGTTTCCTCCCCTCTCCTCCTTGGGCCGGGTTTCGGCTTCTCTTGGGTAAGAAACTCATCTTTCCTCCTAATTTCAGTTTTCTCTCAATGTTTTAGGCTAATTTTCGCTCCCCAATCAATGTAATCACGTCAAGTCATCGTGCGTTCGTCGTTTATTCGACTAACCCAGATTTATTTGTGTTTTCTGGTGCATCTCCTCGGATTTAGGTGGTGGAATCGCTCCAAGACCTCTCCGAATTAGGGCTTTCCGCATCCAAACGCCGCCAAAATCCCCGATCCCTCGCGGTAGCCTCTTTTCCCCTCACTCTCGAGGGAGATAAATTCCTAACTCCTTTCTTTTTGTGTAACGTTGTCACCAAATGCGTGTGCAAGTGTAGGAACCTCATTATTGCTTCGAAGTATAATTTTGATCTTGGAACAGGTTTAGCTAAAGTCGTTAACCTCGCTTGCACCTTTTAGCTGTCGCTAGCATTTTCGACGTCAGCTTAAGGCAAGTAGAGAACCCTCTCTCACTTGCAAAACTTTAGATTTAATCTGGATATCTGTCCTTTTACAATGCTTTTTCTACAAAGTTCTGAAATCTCATGATGTTGACATAACAAAATATGATAAGTAACCACCTAAGCCTGAATCATATAGACAAATCCGTAGTTGTAAGCAAATCTTTGAATTGTAGTGTCTAACAGGGCATCTGTCTGCTGGCATGGTCACGGCAAGCAGGATTACTTTTCTAATAAGACTTGCACCTAGATCTGAATGTGAGCCATGTGCGCCCGCTATAGCACCTACACTTCATCGATCACGACTTACAACATTTTTTTAGGCTTTACTCCGGAGTAGGCTAATCTTTCAGAAATGTCTGTTTGACCTTTTTTTTATGTTTGGTAGCTTCGTACAAGATAGATCAGTACTCGAATATATCTGTTTGTTTTTACTCGCATTTTAATTAATAAATTTGCTCCTGTTTAAATCTTAAGTTCTAAAGCATTTTTCTTCTGTCTTGAATTTGCCTTAGGTTTCGTGACTGCGCCGCCTGCCCCCTGAGCTACCTCTCGTTCAGTTGCAGTTTTGCTTGGAGGTTTTTCCCTTTGTAGTTTTCTTGTATCAGGTTTTATGAATCATTTACTGTCTATTCGTTTATCATGTACTAGTTATGGTAAGACATTTTCCTTTGAATCATGGACAGCTCATAGGATGTATCTGATGTACTAATCGTTTTATTTTATGACATTACATGTACTTCTAATTCACCACTGTGTGTAGCATTAAAGTTTTTTTTCAAGAAAATACATGTGCATTAATTTTCACTGTTTTAAAATTCTTGAACGCTTTCGCATATACCTTTTTTGTGTAAAAAATAAAAATCATAATATTTTTTAAACAAAACAGCTACTTAAATTTCAGATTTTCTCTGTATCCGCCTTAGCAGGCATGGTTTCTTTTCGCCCATGCCTGTGGCATCACGGCCCGCCCGAAGCGCACTCTGACTTTTGTCGAGACGGGTCGTGACAGTTGGTATCAGAGGCAGGTTTGCTCAAAAAAAAAGTATTTTGAAATTTATTAAGCATTTTAAATGTTATTATGTACATACAGGAACACGCATCATATCTCACTCACCCTGTCATTATTTGTTGTTCGCGACTGAAACATTGCACACACTCACTCATAATCATGAGTAGTATGCACACGAATGTTAAGGGGTTATGGGCAAACTTAACATTTTTGTGCATATGAATTTCCACTAGTGTATACACCGCTTGCGAATATTAAATTGTATGGGCGGTTTAATATTCTCAAGTGCGATGACATTAGAATCATAATATGCATGTCATGTTAAGTGATATGGGCGCTTAACATGACATGTGTATCCATTCATGAACATTCGTAGGAATGCATTTTAGACATAATTGCATCGCATGCATAACATGACTCATTACACAAATGTTAAGTCAAGAACAACAGATGATGATTGTACACACATAGATTTAAAAAAAAAAAAAATTTGTTTGACATTGCATGTGAGTTTTTGTCATTTTAACATGAGCATTACCTAGAGTTGTCCAATGAAAATGTTGTAACTAGTATATGATTTGTGCATTCGACAGTATCAAAATTCTAGAACCTGTTGTTCCGTAATCTTCTATGATTAACGTAACTGTCTCTGTTAATCGATTTCTTTGTGTTCCTGATTAGATGGCCCCTAAGAGATCTCAGCGCAAGAAGGCTACCCCTCCCGCCGGGGCAGCTCATGGAGACGCCACTGCCCAGCTGTTGAGGCAGATTCTCGAGCGTCTCACTCGCTTAGAGGAAGATCGTCAAACTCCTGACACAACTCCTGATTCTGGCAGTGCAGGGACAGCTGGAGTCACTGCTACCGCCGCTCTTGGAACCACCCCTCTTGCACCTGGTTCAGGAACGGGCTTGCGTACTGACACCCTGGTGGTCCCGCTCGTGCCAGGTCTAGTTGCTCCTCCTGTAGCGATGGCAGATACGCTGATGTTCAAGAGGCTGAATCCGCCGTCCTTCAATGGTAGTCGTGATTTCTTCGTCATTTCAGAATGGCTCTCCCAGATGGAAAAGCACTTCGAGTATGCCGGTGTCCCTGAGGCACAAAAGGTTCATCTTGCGGCCTACCAGCTGACCGAGGATGCATACACCTGGTGGCTTCAGCGCCGCAGTCTCCCCAATTCTTCCGCTATGACCTGGGAACAGTTCAAGAATGCGCTCATGGAAAAGTTTCTTTCGTCCGTGGAGCGAGACAAGTTAGCTGAGAGGTTCCTGTCCCTTCAGCAGCCCGGCAGGACCGTGACTGAATATGAAATAGAGTTCTCTCGCCTATCTCTCCTTGCCGCAGAGTTCGTGCCCGATGAGTCTAAGAAGATCAGTCGATTCGTGAAGGGCCTCCGACATGACTTCCGCCAGCATGTGGTAGCCCACGGCGCCACCACCTACGCCGAGACTGTTGGGGCCGCCTTGAAGGTTGAGGCTATAGAGTTGGACCGCACTGCCAAGAAAGTTCAGCATGGTACGAGCAACGCCGCTGCACCTGACCACAAGCGTAAGAGTGCTCCACCGCAGGAGCAAGGTCCCAAGTCACAGGAGGTGTGCGCCTACTGCCATAAAGTTGGCCATACCATTCTAGTCTGCCGCTCCCTCCTGAAGAAGCAGAAGATGACTGTGCCTGCACAACAACCCCGAGTTACGCTTTCCTCTGCCTCCTCCGTCTGTACTTACTGCAAGAAGTCGGGTCACATGGTGGGAGATTGTCGCCGCAAGATGAATACCTGCTTCAGATGTGGGCAGTTTGGACATCAGATTAAAGATTGTCCCGTGAAGGAAAATCCGATCCCCGCTCAGCCTTTGCAGGCTATTTATGGTGCCCAAGATAAGGGCAAAGCTGTGCTGAACGTTACCACTCAGGGCGAGGCGCTCGCATCTACCTCTGTCATCTCTGGTATGTTTTATGTAAAGTTTATTTCGTTAATTTCCTGCATTTTTTTTTTTCTTTCATTTGCTGCCTTAGTATCTGATAATCTTGAATGTGCCCGTAATGTTCTTTTCTAGGGAGTTTTAGGGTCAAGAACAAGTGGATGCAGATCCTATTCGATTCTGGGGCATCACTCTTTTATAGCACGTCATATCGTGGATCTCCATTGTTGGCCTACTTCGCCACTCGAAGTCCCTTTCGAGATCTCTGTACCCGGTCATGTGCACCTTTCTAGCAGGGGTATTTGCAATTGTCCAATCCTGCTTGGTGAATTGCAAGTCTTCGCCGACCTCATAGTCCTGGATATGACAGAATTTGACGTAATCTTGGGTATGAACTGGCTGGTCGCGTATCGAGCAAAGCTGGACTGTGTGGCAAAGAGGGTCAATCTCAGTATCGATGGGAAGGACTTCAGCGTACATGTTCAGACCACCCGTAGCCACCTGAAGGTAATTTCTGCTGTGCGCGCCTCTCGACTTCTTAGCCAGGGATGCTTTGCTTGCTTTGTTTATGCTTCACATTCAGATGCTGTCATACCGCAACTTGGGTCTATCCCTATTGCTTCTGAATTCCCCGACGTGTTCCCCGCCAAGTTACCTGGAATGCCTCCTGTTCGTGAAGTAGAGTTCTCCATAGATGTAGAGCCTGGAACGCGCCCCATATCTAAAGCTCCATACCGCATGGCACCGCGAGAACTGGATGAGCTTAGGTCGCAATTGGATGAGTTGCTTGAGCGTGGGTATATTCGTCCCAGCTCTTCTCCTTGGGGAGCTCCCGTTCTCTTCGTTAAAAAGAAAGACGGATCCATGAGACTGTGCATCGACTATCGAGATCTGAACAAAGTAACCATCAAGAATAAGTACCCCCTCCCGCGCGTGGATGACCTATTTGATCAGCTCAAAGGCAGTACCGTCTTCTCCAAAATAGATCTCAGGTCGGGTTACCATCAGTTGAAGATCAAGGAATCCGACATCCCCAGGACAGCCTTCCGGACTCGGTACGGACACTTTGAATTTTTGGTGATGTCTTTTGGGTTGACTAACGCCCCTTCTGCTTTCATGGATATGATGAACCGTGTCTTCCGCGACTACCTGGATAAGTTCATCATTGTTTTCATTGATGATATCTTGGTCTACTCAAAGACTCGTGAGGAGCATGCAACCCATCTTAAACTCACTCTCTCCACTCTTCGTCAACACCAGCTCTATGCCAAATTGGCGAAATGTGAGTTCTGGCTGGATCGTGTTGCTTTTCTGGGGCATGTCATTTCAGGCGATGGACTTTCCGTTGATCCTGCCAAGGTCTCCGCTGTTATGGACTGGAAGCAGCCTTCTACCCCTACTGAGATTCGCAGTTTCCTTGGTTTGGCGGGCTATTACCGGCGTTTCGTCAAGGACTTCTCCTCTCTTGCTGCTCCCCTGACACAATTGACCCAAAAACATGCCCGATTCGAGTGGTCAGATCAATGTGAGCAGGCCTTTTCTGAATTGAAGCAACGTTTGTGTTCAGCGCCAGTTTTAGCTCTTCCTTCAGAGGGGTTGGACTTTTCAGTTTATACCGATGCTTCCGGAGTGGGCTTGGGCTGTGTCCTGATGCAAGAAGATCGTGTTATTGCTTATGGGTCGAGACAGTTGAAGACCCATGAACGTAACTACCCTACTCATGATCTGGAGTTCGCTGCTGTGGTGTTTGCCTTGAAACTTTGGCGTCACTACCTCTATGGCGTGAAGTGTCACTTTTTCACTGACCATCAGAGTTTGAAATATATTTTCGTTCAGAAGGATCTCAATCTTCGTCAGAGGCGATGGCTAGAATTCATAGCAGATTATGACCTGCAGCTCACCTATGTGCCTGGGAAGGCCAATTCAGTGGCAGATGCTTTGAGTCGTCAAGCTTCAGTTTCCACCTGTGCACCCATGTCAGCTTCTCTCGCGGCCCTGATTGATGACCTCGAGCGGATGGACATATCCTTTTCACCTGGAGGCCAAGGAGAAGTCTCTGGTCCATTATGGGTAGAACATGTGAAGGATCTGCAACCATCTGATCCCGCGCTCCAGCGCATTCGCCGACAGGTTGAACTTGGTACTCTTCCGGATTTCTCTATCTCTGACGATGTTCTACGTTTCCGAGGTCGCTTATGTATCCCCGATGTCCCTGAGTTACTGGATAGTATTTGTCGAGAAGCTCACGAGTCCCGCACATCTGGCCATCCTGGCAACAACAAGATGTATCATGACCTGAAACAGATCGTGTGGTGGCCTGGTATGAAGAATTATATTGCACGCTTCATCTCTCGATGTCTGACATGCCAGAAGGTGAAAGCTCAGCGTCAGCGTCCTGGTGGACTTTTGCAGCCTCTGCCTATCCCTGAGTGGAAGTGGGAAGATATCTCTATTGACTTCATCACGGGTTTGCCCCGCACTCTGAGGGGACATGATGCGATTTGGGTCATAGTAGACCGCCTGACCAAAGTGGCCCATTTCATCCCGTATAAGGAGG
The DNA here is from genome assembly GCA_039583875.1 of Platanthera guangdongensis. NCBI lineage: Eukaryota > Viridiplantae > Streptophyta > Magnoliopsida > Asparagales > Orchidaceae > Platanthera > Platanthera guangdongensis. The sequence continues at coordinate 96,439,321 of CM077159.1, read as the reverse complement.
GTCATTCCACCGAGAAGATGGCCCGGATTTATGTTTCTGAGATCGTTAGGCTCCATGGGATTCCTCTGCGGATTGTTTCTGATCGCGACTCGAGATTTGTATCACACTTCTGGAAGGGATTTCAGCAAGCTTTGGGCACAGATCTCAACCTGAGTACCGCGTATCATCCGACGACCGATGGCCAGACTGAGAGAGTTAATCAGATTCTTGAAGATATGCTACGGTGTTATATTTTGGACCACAAGGGAGCTTGGGATGATCATCTACCCTTGGTTGAATTCGCCTACAACAACAGCTATCAAGAGAGTCTCAAGATGGCTCCCTTCGAAGCACTGTACGGGCGTCGCTGTAGGACGCCGCTTTACTGGTCAGAGGTTGGCGAGAAGGTGGTATTGGGTCCAGAGTTACTTCAGGAAATGGAAGAAGCCACCAAGAAGACTCGTTTTCAGCTCAGTCGTGCCATTGAGAGGCAGAGAAAGTATGCAAATCAGCGCCGCCGTCCGTTAGAGTTTGCTGTGGGCGATCAGGTGTTCCTGAAGGTTTCCCCTACTCCTGCGGTGAAACGGTTCGGTCGCCATCATAAGCTCAGCCCAAGGTTCGTGGGACCGTACTCCATTTCAGAGCGTGTTGGAGGATCCGCCTATCGTCTGGAGCTACCTACTTCTTTGGCCGGTGTCCATGACGTCTTTCATGTTAGCCAGCTTCGGAAATATATCCACGATCCAAATCGTGTTCTTGAAGAAGTTCCAGTGATCCCTGAAGCCAATCTGTCTTATCCGATCGAGCCATCGAAGATCGTCGAATTTCAAGAACGCAAGCTTCGCAAGAGAACCATTCCGATGGTGAAGGTACTTTGGCTGCATGGCAAGTCCGAGGAGTACACTTGGGAACTTGAATCTGATATGCGCAGCAAGTATCCACAACTCTTCTCTTGATCTTGGTACGTCTTTTAGTCTTACTTCCTCGTTATTTCAACACCCTTCATAGTTAGCTTTCATGCGTTAATCTGCGAACTTCTGTTTGAAGTATATGTCATCTGAAACTTCGTTGTTTAGTCTCGTTCAGAGAGTTCTCATGCAAGTTTCGGGACGAAACTTCCTAAGTAGGGGAGAATGTAACAACCCTAAATAATAAACAATAATAATAATAAATAATAATAATAATAAAAAAAAAGACTAAACACCTAAACCTAACCCCCCCCCACCCCGTTCCCTTAAAAGGAACCCGAGCCCCGGTTTCCCGTAACCCCAAATCCCGCAACCCGCAGAAAAATTCCGATCTCGCCTCCTTCGCCCCCGTCGATCCCGCCTCCGTCTTCCGAGCGCCCGGCGGCCCTCTCCTCCGCCTCCAGTGGCCGGCAAGTCCTTCCTCTAGGCCCGGCACCTCATCCCCTTGTTTCCCCGTCGTCTCCGAAGTTTCCCTTGGCCGGCATCTTCCGCAACTCCAACTCCTCTTGGCCGACCGTCCTCTTCTTCAAGGCAGCAACCATCTCTTTCTCCTCCAAGGGGTTGACAACCACTGTCTCTCCCTCCGGCGACCTCTCCCGCTCCGTTTGGGGTTGGTGCTTGCGAGAGTGACGACTAGGGTTTCCTCCCCTCTCCTCCTTGGGCCGGGTTTCGGCTTCTCTTGGGTAAGAAACTCATCTTTCCTCCTAATTTCAGTTTTCTCTCAATGTTTTAGGCTAATTTTCGCTCCCCAATCAATGTAATCACGTCAAGTCATCGTGCGTTCGTCGTTTATTCGACTAACCCAGATTTATTTGTGTTTTCCGGTGCATCTCCTCGAATTTAGGTGGTGGAATCGCTCCAAGACCTCTCCGAATTAGGGCTTTCCGCATCCAAACGCCGCCAAAATCCCCGATCCCTCGCGGTAGCCTCTTTTCCCCTCACTCTCGAGGGAGGTAAATTCCTAACTCCTTTCTTTTTGTGTAACGTTGTCACCAAATGCGTGTGCAAGTGTAGGAACCTCATTATTGCTTCGAAGTATAATTTTGATCTTGGAACAGGTTTAGCTAAAGCCGTTAACCTCGCTTGCACCTTTTAGCTGTCGCTAGCATTTTCGACGTCAGCTTAAGGCAAGTAGAGAACCCTCTCTCACTTGCAAAACTTTAGATTTAATCTGGATATCTGTCCTTTTACAATGCTTTTTCTACAAAGTTCTGAAATCTCATGATGTTGACATAACAAAATATGATAAGTAACCACCTAAGCCTGAATCATATAGACAAATCCGTAGTTGTAAGCAAATCTTTGAATTGTAGCGTCTAACAGGGCATCTGTCTGCTGGCATGGTCACGGCAAGCAGGATTACTTTTCTAATAAGACTTGCACCTAGATCTGAATGTGAGCCATGTGCGCCCGCTATAGCACCTACACTTCATCGATCACGACTTACAACATTTTTTTAGGCTTTACTCCGGAGTAGGCTAATCTTTCAGAAATGTCTGTTTGACCTTTTTTTTATGTTTGGTAGCTTCGTACAAGATAGATCAGTACTCGAATATATCTGTTTGTTTTTACTCGCATTTTAATTAATAAATTTGCTCCTGTTTAAATCTTAAGTTCTAAGGCATTTTTCTTCTGTCTTGAATTTGCCTTAGGTTTCGTGACTGCGCCGCCTGCCCCCTGAGCTACCTCTCGTTCAGTTGCAGTTTTGCTTGGAGGTTTTTCCCTTTGTAGTTTTCTTGTATCAGGTTTTATGAATCATTTACTGTCTATTCGTTTATCATGTACTAGTTATGGTAAGACATTTTCCTTTGAATCATGGACAGCTCATAGGATGTATCTGATGTACTAATCGTTTTATTTTATGACATTACATGTACTTCTAATTCACCACTGTGTGTAGCATTAAAGTTTTTTTTCAAGAAAATACATGTGCATTAATTTTCACTGTTTTAAAATTCTTGAACGCTTTCGCATATACCTTTTTTGTGTAAAAAATAAAAATCATAATATTTTTTAAACAAAACAGCTACTTAAATTTCAGATTTTCTCTGTATCCGCCTTAGCAGGCATGGTTTCTTTTCGCCCATGCCTGTGGCATCACGGCCCGCCCGAAGCGCACTCTGACTTTTGTCGAGACGGGTCGTGACAAGACATCTCCTCATCTATGGCATTTTCCCACTCTTTTATGCTAGTGGTGCTCACAAAGCTCGACGGCCCCCGTTCATCCAAGGGACCTGCGAAGAAACATGAGACGAAACTCGTCATGTTCCCGTCCCTACACCGAGCTGGTGGGATAATAGTCCTCTTGAACGTTCGCAGGGCTTGACCCTGATCCACCACTCCCGCTACTTCTTCTGTACTAGCTCTGATCCCGGGCACACCATGAGCATTGCACCCCCTGCTTCCAGATCCAGAAGCCTCCGCCCCAGAGCTAAACGAAATCGGAGCACCTGGTGACACAGGCAACTCCACCAGAAGATCCTGAGCAGCTTCAACTGGCCCTCCGTCACCAGCTCTCCTGCAACTCCACAGATGAGCTCCTCTGATATGACGTCAACTCGTCCAATACCACATCCCGGGAGACAACAAACTTTCGTGTCTCTGGATGTATGGATTATCAGCCCATTTTCCTCTCATCATATCCAACAAAGACCAACTTACTTGCATTTGCATCAAGCTTCGTCCTGAGAGCGTCTGGAACATGCACGTAGCAGGTCGACCCAAACACCTGAAGATGTTCTGTATTGGGCTTCTCCCTAAATATCAGCTCATGTGGAGACTTCATGTTGTTCGGACTAAGGGGTATCTGATTGATGACATACGCCGCAAAGGTCATTCCCTCTGCCCAGAAAGTTTTAGGAATGCCTTTGGCGTGAAGCCAACACTTGCAGGTCTCTGCCAAATGACGGATCTTTCGTTCTGTTGTGGAATATGCGCACAAGTAAGCTCCCTTCGAATTTTGAACTTTCTGCAGAAGTTAGAGAACTCGTTTAAGTTGAACTCACCTCCATTATCAATTCTCAACCTTTTAATCCGCAGACCGAGCCGGCCCTCTCCACGAGCTCCTTGAACTCCACAAACTTCCTGAACGCCTCTGACTTTTCCTTTATGAAGTATACCCAAGTATAACTGGAAAATTCATCAACCAGAACAAGCATACACTTGCTTTCACCAAGACTGAGGGTGACGGTTGGTCCAGTCAAATCACTGTGGATGCACTCCAACGGTGCTTTGCGTCTGGTCTGTGACTTGTCAAATGGAAGGTGATGAGTTTTTCCATATTGACATTCCGCACAAACATGACCGTCTCCGAAGGATGAAATACTAGGCAGGTCATGCACCAGGCCTCTTACCGTCATAGCCTTCAGCTTATCCATCCCAACATGTCCCAGCCTCTCATGTCATATAGCAGCGCTGTCATTCACTCTCATCTTATCAACATAGTAGCTTGTCGTCAACACGAACAAGTCCTCCACTTTCCTTCTGACATGAGTGACGTCAGCTTTCACAGCTGACATGTTGCGAAAAACTTCACTTCTGTTGGGTCAAACAGAACGTGGTACCCAGCATCAACAGCGTTGGTCACCTAGAAGAGATTTGTCTTCATTCATGGCATGTGATACACACTCCACAAGTTGAGTAGCCCCCGATCACTGCCTAAAGAAACCGTCCCTCCTTCTCTACTGCATGCACAGTATCATCAGCAGTAATAATGACATCGTTACCTTTATAGAGAATAGAATTTAGACTCGTCCACGGTGAGGTGATGACCACACCCCGAGTCCACGATCCAGTCCTCCTAATAGTTGATGGAGGAAAGTGCATGAACACAAGTGCCCGTCAGGAAGGCACTCCCCCATCCCCCTTCCTCAGCTTTGGACTCAGCCTCCCCATTCCCTACAGCATGCCTTGATTCCCTACAGCATACCCTGGCTGAAGATTCACTCTGCAGTCTTTGCGGATGTGACCAAGCTCGTTACACATGTAGCATCGAGGTTTGTCCCGCTTCTTCCCATCATCATGCTTAGGAGTCTTGCTCCTTTCCTAATGTGATGAAGAAAACGGACCATCGCTAGCAAGTGTCTTCTTCTTCCTGTCACATCTCTTCTTCTTGTCAGAGAAGAGAGCCTCCTCATCTCCCCCGGAGATCGACACTCCAGTCATCTGCTTTGCCAAGCTCTCCTGCGAAACCAATAAATTTTCCAGCTCGAGCAAAGATGGCTGATTGGCTCAGCCTTACACAGAACTAACAAAGCCCGCATACTCCTTCCGCAGACCGCGGATGATGTGCCTATTCAGCTTTGCCTCCAAGATAGGCTCCTCCGAGTCCAACGCTGAAATCTCAACGCAAAGGTTTTTCATCTTCAAGAAGAAAGATAACACCGACAGGTCTCCCTGAGTGGCCTTAGCCAACTCATTCTCCAAGAACTGTAGTCGAGATAAGTTCTTGTTGAACAGGCCTTCCAAGGCCATCCAGATTTCAGTCGCTGATCGACACCCGATGATGTGATCGAACAGCTCCGGTGAGATTGCTTGCTTTAGAGTGAACTATGCCTTAGCATTCACCTTCCTCCAAGCTTTCACTGCCTCAGCATTCCCGGCAGTAACAACCACTTCTTGCATGTCGTCTCCACCGACAACTTCCCAAAGGTCCTCACCAATCAGATAATTCTCCACGCAAGACATCCACTTATTAAAGTTGGGTTGTGTCAAGAGTTCGATTCCAAGACCTCTTGCATAACCAACATTCATTGCTCTCTCCTGATTAACTTGAACTTCAACGAAGAAAGCACGCATACAAGGTTGAATCACGGCTTGCTCATCAACATCCCTTTGATACAATGTGAAACTTTATGGGAAACTGAGAAAGAGGTCGCAGGAACACTCAACCACAACAGAAGCCAAGTAATAACCAACACAACAGAAGCACAAGAGTCATAAACTGGAATTCAATCTGATTTACAAAGTGAGGCATACATTACGAGACATGATTTCGTCAATGTACCCAAGGAAAACAGAAGAAAAAAACTATAGGCAAAGAAGAAACTGCGCGGACAGATAACCGTAACCGCACACATTGCTCAAGCCGCAAGCCCTGTCCGGCGAAACCGTCCAAGTTGTCAATCTGCAACTAGCCGCGCGGACTGTCTGTTATTGAATGTTGATAATCAAGAAACAGAACCCGCTGATTAGCCGAGCGAACTCCAAACTCTATCTGCAATCCCGAACAAGGTGACTTCAAGCCGCAGACTGCAACCTGCTATATAGCGCTGACTATAACTTGCAAACTGTTCCACACCAAGCTTCCACTAGTTGTCTAGCCATCTGATGCTAGCCGCACGGCTTGCACAGATAGCCAACTTCACTTAGTCGCGTCGGTTAGAAAAAACGTTATCGCAGGATCTAAATATGAGTTGAGTTCTCACTGTTCTTGATATTTATGACGAGCCGGGGACTCCTCTTTATAGGGCGTGAGGAGTGCTTTCACCGCCCATAGTGATAGCATAATCGTCTGTCAATCCTGCAGCTAGCACCACGTATCCGCACAAGTGCGGTTACAAGCATCAGTCCGCCACTAAAAAAACTGTGCAAAGAAGTGCAGACACACCACTCTGTCCGCGCGTGATAAACCAACTTAATCACTTACACAGAAAGCACCATCGGTCCGCATAGCGAGCAGATAGCAACTCAGTCCGCGTGGACTTGTGACAATCAATCACGCGTTCTGAGCCAAGTCTGCACCAATAAAGGACTGTTGGATACTGTCCCCAGACTGCGCCGATCTGCGAACTCCGCATCCAGATCGCGCAATATTGCGGTCTCCGCGAACACCAGAGCATATCGCACAAGAAAGCGGATGCAGCAAACTAGACAACAACCCTAGACTTGTCATAGGCCATGACCAAGTCCACAACCAGCGAACTCTAGCAAACAGCATGCCTTCTTACGAGCCAGAGTACCTTAAGTTTCAGCGGACTGTGCGGTCTCACAATCCAGAATGCAACAACCGCGGTTAGAAAAGGCTAACTGCTCGGTTACTTTTCCGGAGTGTTTGCTGAACCAGACCACAGGAGAGAAGAACAGAAGAAGTCAACCTGGCTAGCCACCGACTTCAACCCGCCAGGCCACGACGGTCTCTGCGATCTGTGCGGTCTGCCCAAATCAGACCGCCCACCTCCACTACACTCCCACTTCAACAATTTTAACATTGCATGCTTCAACTGCAAGAAGCCAAGACATGTGCGGGTGAATGTCCTAAACTTGCCAAAGAAGAAATAAACAAGCACAAATGAAGAATAAGAACTTGAAGGCCTATGTTTAGGATGAGCTGAATGGTTCTCATGGAGACTTCACTACTGACCATCAGACAAACAGGCGTTTGGTTGGCATGGAGTACAAACCAACTGTAAGGATGATCACCAGAGTGCCCCTATGGGGCACAGAGGTAACAAATCCCAAATTTCTGAACTCTAAGATGATTATTGCAGAAACACGCAAAAATAATATTGCGCGAGAGAAATAAAACCAGAGAGCACGTCAATAATAATATTGCGGGTCAAATGAAATCAGACGTGCGGCCTTAAATTTTAATACACGCGAGAAATCAAAAGTGGTTATATCGGCCGGTTCACGTGCCGATATAACGGGAACCGCCCGATATATCGGCCGTTTTTTCCAAAATGTTATAGGCCAAAAATAAAACAACAACGTGTCACTTTAGGTGTAAAACCTATGTCATTCAAGATGTTGGACATGTCGATCAATATCTACAACACTAACTAGGAATGAAACAAAGTTTGTGATGCGGAATAGAGACGAGGACGAGTTTTGGGCCCGTTCGGGGCTGATTTGGCGACTTACCAATTATGGCGTGCCTGGATCGACAATCGGACTCCGTAGATGTGTCCGGATTTGCATTGCAAATAGATTTGATATATTATTTTATAATGTTTGCATTTATTTTGATGTATTTGGGTAGTCTCACCTCCGGCCAATCATAGTCGTTGATGAGGGATGTCATAATCTTTGTTTTATTATAAATAGATGTGATAGGGGCTGGTCTAGGTATTGCAGATTTTGGAGAAAGAAAATCCTGAAATCCGGCGATCTCTCCACGGTGCCGACTCCGTGAAACCCTAGGTAACGACTCCTAGGTTTGTATCTCTCTCCCCAAGTTTTGCCCTAACCATAGGCACCTTCTTCCGCCTCTGAAACCTTCATCCGCAGCCGCCACAACCCCCCCCCCCCCCCCCACGGTGATTGTTTATGTTCCAGAAACTCCACCAGCAGACCCCTCCCTCTTCTAGGTACTGTAGAAAAATAAAATTTTCTCTTCATTAATATAGTTTAGTGAAGAGAGAATCACCTATTTCAGCCGCAGGCCCCAGCACAACCTCCCAGCAAACCACCACCCTGTCGCTTCCCTTTTCTCTCAACCGCCGCCCCCTTGTTCTCCTCCCAGTCAACCGCCACCAAGCCCCTCCTCCCTCTCACTGCCGCCACTTCCCAACTCCCCTACAGGGCCGCCAGCCACCCCCTGTTCACCTCCAGCAACAGCACCTTGTCACCCTAATTTTCCCTTGCCGCCAGCCCCATTCTCTCAGCGGAACCACCTTCCTTATCCTCCCATCACACGAATCAGGCCCGACCCAGAATTGTGACCTCTGATCCGATCTCATATTGTCGGATATACGCTTCCACGCCCGGATCTACCGGTTCGTGACCGGATCTATCCATTTTCGGCCCGTTTTCATCTTCTGCCACCGATGAAAGCCACCTCCATTATTTTCATGTCGCCGGTTCCACTTCTGATCGTCAATCTATGCATCTGGATCCGAAATCTTCAGTGCCTCGATCAGCCCGCTACTTTAGTGAGTCCCTTGTTGTATTGGAACATTTGATTTGACATTTTTATTGGATTGTCTACTGTGTTTTGTTTGGATTCGTACTTGTAGAACTTTGTTGCGGTGCTCTTATAACTTGCAGGTGGGATCTATTCACTGTGCGCTTTGTCTTGGCCCTCCGAGCGGATGAAAGCCATTAAATATTCGCTGAATTGAATGTCTATTTTACTGTCCTTTAATTAATTGTGTGGTGTTAAAATTACATTGCTCTAATTTATTTGTCGTCGTATCTGACGGCTTCATTGCATGTAGCCTTAGGATCAGTTTGTCACATTTGCATTTTCACCTAGAGGTCTAGGTTTTGTGCACCCCTTAACCTACCCAACATCATTTTGGTATCAGAGCCCAAGGTTTGAGCCACATTTATATATGTATTTGCAGGTCATATAGAATCTTTTGGTTCATCCATGACTAATTATCGTCGGCGTTTCTCTCCTCTATTTGGCGATTCCGAGTCCGCCTATACCCAATCTCATAGAGCAACTTCAGGGAAATTCTCATGTTATTATGATGGTTATTATCGTCTGCAGCACACTACTTCCCGAGATCGTGTCGACCCTTCGAAACGATTCCATTATGCTAGAGACAAACACCATGATGGAAGATCCTCACATTATCATCATTACATCTCTCCACGACAGTATGATGGTAGGACTGAGTACCATTCAGGTCAGCATCGTTACACTTCTCCACTATTAGAGGAATCAAACTTAGTACATGCTCGACCCCATAAGGTTCCTCCATAGAGGTTCTCATACTATAATGTTGATCATCCTCGCCCATCGTCGTCTGTCCGTAGGGATCATGTCCACCCACGAGCACGGTCTGGTTATATTAGGGATGGCCGTCTAGGTGACTCTCAGGAGCCCTATAGAGATCACCATCGCCAAAATCACACCACATATCAAGACCCTCTTAATCTTCCGCTAACAGAAATATCTGAGGCCGAATTTCAATGGTTAGTTCTTGATCAACTTGACCGCTTGGATGCTCGTTTTGATCACATGAGATATGCCCTAAGAAAAATCAATAGGAGGAACCTTAGGGATTTAAATCAAGTCAGTGACATGTCTAGTAGTGCTCTCACTGACATGAAAGACATGACCCATGATTTTAATTTATCTAGTATGGATGAGACTCGGTTCCCACTGGACCTTGGAGTCCAGTCCGATCATGACCATTTCATACAAGTGGAGAGTGATACTAATATGACTATGGAGTGTGGTCACAAGAGCGGGGACGAGTGATTTAGTGATACAGTAGTGGTATATCCACCTTTTACACCTCACTTAGACTTAGTTTCTCAGTCGACTAAAAATATGGGCCTCGACATTATACCTAATAGGCCGCTATTGAGTATGGATTTTTCTTACTCTTCCCTTAGCATTATACCGAGCCATATTGCGACCAAGAGTCGAGAGCATAGTGTTGACTTCTCAGTGACTGCCTCAATCGCTTATGAGGACACTACTGTTGAAAATTGTGAAGTGAAAGTAGGTGATGGGCAGGTCGGGCAGTCTGAGCGGCCTGTGCGGTCTGAGTCTGCGGCTTGGGCGGACTGCTGGTTGCGGCCTAGGTGTTCTGGCATGGAAGGCTTGGCTGTTCTTGAGGAGCGGCCTGTGCGGCCTGGATGGCTTATGGCCAAGGCTTGGGCTTCTAGTGAAGCAGCCTGAGCGGACTGCGGTTCGCGGGCTGTTGGCGGTGCTCAGCTTGATCTGCGGCCTTGTAGATTTGCAAGCTTGTGTTAACCAGGCGGATTGGAAGTTCTATCCGCGGGTGGTGTTGCGGACTTGGTTGAGTCTGCGGTGTCCGCTATTGCGGACTGGCCTTGGAGATTGGTTGTGGTTCTTGCCGAGCTCTCTGGTGTTGCTTTGGGCGTTAGCCGCATTCTTTGTGGCGGACTGCGCGGACTGGTGTCGAGTCCGGCAGTTGGCCGCTGGCTTGGCAGTTGTGTGAGTAAGAGCTTGCAGGTTCTGCCTTGCTCTGGTGGAGCGTTGGCGATCTGCTTTGGGTGTTGGCGGACTGGGCCTTGTCCGCCGAGCTCGCGCCTGGCTCTTGTTGGTTTACTGGACTTGGTCACATTCTGTGATAAGTTCAGGGTGTCCGCAGTGTCCGCTGAGTTCGCTGTTGACCGGGCGGACTGTCTGTTGGTCATGGATTTGTGGCGGATTGCGGCTTTGTTTTTGAGATGTGCGGACTGCCTCTGTGTCTGCGTATAGTGTGCGGACTGTCGCAGTAGAGGTTGTGGCTGTCCATGTGCAGTGATGTTTGCGGGCTATGCGTGCTGATGCCTTGTCCGCATAGTGTGGGCGGACTGGTGCGAGTCGGCCTGGTGGTGAACATCCTTGTCTTACCTCCTGGCGGTTTTGTTGGAATCCGGCTAAGTCCTCGCGGACTCAGCGGACGGGGCTTTTCTAGTGCGCGGGCTGGGGCGGTGACTCTATTCACTAGAGTGGTAACCACACTCCTCACCTCGCCTATAAATAGACCCCCCCCCCCGACACATCTACAGTAACTGAGTGAACAGTAAGTGGGGCTTGGTCAATTGCTGCGGACTGGTTTTTGCTGTCAGCGCGGGTTGAGTAGAGATAACTGTTTGTTGTGTGCAGGTCGCGCGACTAGCATTGAGGAGCCAGGAGTTTGGCTTTGACTTCGGTCAGGATCAGTGTAGTTTGCGGTCTCAGCAGGTCGCTTCTGCGGCTTGTCAGTTCTCTTCTTCAGCATTTCCAAGTCCAATAACCTGTCCGCCGAACTCAGGCGGGTAGGCGGTCTGTTCTCCAATTCAGCAGCAATCAGCGAATAACGGTGTATCCGCGCGACCTCGCGGTCTCGACGGACTCCGCGTTCTATTCGGCTTGTAGCAGTAACAATCCGGGCGGCTTCGACGACCTTGGCGGACTGAGCGGTCTCGGCGGTCTCCAGTCATGTCCGCTCGACTTGTATTGTTCTTTCTGTTTTCTTATGTACTGGTGAAATCATGTCTCGCCACGTATACCTCGCCCTGTAAAGAAGTTAATAAATATATGACTTGCTTGTTTCTTCTTGTTGCATTTGGTGTGTAACCTTGCTCTTCGGTTTCCGCATGATCAAGGTGTGAACTGGATAGTTCTGAGAATATTAATTTGGTTTTACGCTATCTTGTTGACCACTTTGAGAAAATTCAACAGGCCTCTATTGAGTATGGATTTTTCTTACTCTTCCCTTAGCATTATACCGAGCCATATTGCGACCAAGAGTTGAGAGCATAGTGTTGACTTCTCAGTGACTGCCTCATTCGCTTATGAGGACACTACCTCTATCATCGACATTCATTTGGAGGATCATCTCATTATTATTGACTTTGTCATTGAACCACCCGATGAGCTTCCTGAAAAGCCACTACTCCCTTGGGAGGGTCATGGGTCTAGCACTCACTTTGTTGTGGATGTCTCATTTATTTTTGTAGAAACTATTTTTGGTGGCAGTTTTCTTTTAGCAGATCATCTTGTCATTATTGACCCTCTTAGGAAACCCTTTGTTGAGCTCCCGAGAGACCTATTTGACGAGCTTCCCTTCCCAAGAAGCACTCCACTTCGCATGCTTGACTTGTACCTTCGCACTAGCAAGCTGAATATTCAAGAGGACTTCTCTTATATACCTCCGGGAGAGCCGTCTGACGGGCCTTATCATTTGAGTAGTACTTGACACACCCTTACATTACGTTCTTTTGTACCCACCTGCGCCAGCACTTTCAGTGACGACATTATTCACCATGAATTTTTCTATCTACCACCAGGTGAGCCGCCCGATGGCTCACAATCCTTGGATTGTATTTGACATCTCATAGTTCTGCAACTCAGTATTGTTGTCCCAAAAAGTCTTTTTGGTATTCATTGCCCACTTGATGAATATTTTTATATTCCACCAAAAGAACCTCTTGATAGGCCACCACATTTTAGAGACTCAGTCATTATTAGATCTTCTTATAGCGAGTGTACCGTGTCTATTGTGCTGTATGTTTATCATTTGCATTACCTGCATGAGTCTACTGAGTCTTTTGCACGACATTTGCATGAGTCGGTCCGCTGATGGATAATAACTATCAATGATAATTATAAAACTCATGCAGATAGGCGAAGGTGGGAACAGGTATTTCAAGTTGGCGAAAAGATAATGGTGTGAATCCGCCCTGAGAGGCTCCCTTCGGGGCCTGCCAAAAAATTAAGCGCCAAACGAATGGTCCCTAACTCTATTATAAGTCGCATTGGAACAAACGTCTACTGGCTCGATACCTCGGCAAATATGGGAATCCATCCAGTATTTAGGCTTCATTTGGTTTAGCGGTTGCGGTTGTAAAAGGAGTTGTTGCAAATGTAATGGAGCTATTGGAAATTGGTTGCTGGAAATGAAGATCTGTTTGGATAGTCTGCGTTTCCAGAGCTTTTCAGAACAGAGATTCATTTGGCAAAATAGCTTTTCAAAACAGATTATTTATTAACTTTAAAAATACACACTTTTGCAATAACAATGTCTCATTCACACAAACATTACAATGCATATCATTAATCAGCATAACATAGTCAGGAAAAAAAATGCATGTCTAATAATTCCATTGGGATGCAGAAGTTTTTCTGAATATAACAAGGGTTATGATTAGACATGCACCAGAATACCAGATGGTTCCTCCTCTATCAAGATTGCTGAAAAGAATATATAATTTTCTTCTTAAATTTGCAAAAATTGGCTTCAATCAATCTCCTCTATGTTGTGGCTGCTAGTTTCTTTAGTATATTAGAGCTCACCATGGATGGATTACAACATAAAAGAAGCATGTATAATTACAAAAGACTCCTGTCTAATTTGGTAATTACAGTTAAAGTGTGTGTGATTACTTACACTATTTGGTAATTACAGTTAACATTACAATCAAGTGAATAGCAGTTGTGGATAGCTTGTTGAACGGATCGGGATCAATGCTGTACAAAACGAAGGGGAAGGGGGTGGGAGGTCTGTGAAGATGCAGCAGATACAAGAAGAGCCTGCAGAGTACAGTACCTACAGATCCGAGAAGCTAGGTCGAGGAAGATCCGAGATGCGCCGGAGAATACAAAAGTCCTTCATCGTCAGAGAAGAAGCACTGATTACGATCGTGATTTTCGTCGGAGGTTGCGGTGATGAACCTCGCGGAAGAGATGCGGGATGCCGACGGAGAAGTGGCGGCGGGGAAAACCTACTACTTGCATTTACCAGGAGAGACGACAAAGGATTCGTGATAGATCCTAAACGCGGCAGACTGGAGCTCTCGGCGTGGGTTTCGGCCCGCGATTTTTTGAGCAGCGATAAAACGCTGCGCTGATCGAACGGAAGCGGGTAACCAAATGGAATCAATGAGCAGCGTTGCGTTTTATTAAAACGAAACGCCCAAATAAACTACACCAAATGAAGCCTTAATGTTGAGGATCTGATCCCATACTACGAGCCTCATTTGCATTACCTGCATGAGTTTGCTGAGTCTTTTGCACGATATTTGCATGAGTCGGTCCGCCGACGGATAATAACGAGCAATGATAATTATAAAACTCATGCAGATAGGCGAAGGTGGGAACATGTATTTCAAGTTGGCGAAAAAGTAATGTTGTGAATCCGCCCTGAGAGGCTCCCTTCGGGGCCTGCCAAAAAATTAAGCGTCAAACGAATGGTCCCCAACTCTATTATAAGTCGCATTGGAACAAACGTCTACTGGCTCGATACCTCGGCAAATATGGGAATCCATCCAGTATTTAATGTTGAGGATCTGATCTCATACTACGAGCCTCGTGAATATGTGGGCCCGAGCAGTGGAGACACCCAGCCGCCACCACCCCCACTCCCGTTGCCTTACCACCCTCACAGTCGACCTATTGCCTTACCACCTGGGGATTCGTCTTTTTTGGTTTCACCGACGGCACCGTTGATCGATCCGGGATCCACCACTCAAGAGATGAGCGATGAGAGCATCACAGAGTTCAGATTCCACCAGCTTGTTCCTACCACAAATGGGTCGCATTGTCGCTACTTGGTACATTGACGGGGGTGTTCCGATGTAGATGGCGTTTGGATACTTGCAGTAGAGCTTGATCGATTCGCCCTTGAACTTCAACTTCAGCGTGGTCGTCTCCATTGACTGGAGATGACGGCTTTTCAGTCAGGTGGAGTTGATTGGCGAGTACACTCTTCTGTCGACGACACTTGGACAACTTCCGGCGGGCCTCTTCGAGTTATACCAGACATTCATCGAGAGAATTTCGATCCTAATTCATCGGGAGATGAATTTTTTTCATGTCGGGGAGATTGATGCGGAGCAGAGACGAGGACGAGTTTTGGGCCCGTTCGGGGCTGATTTGGCGACTTACCATTTATGGTGTGCCCGGATACTTGGAAGCAGAAGATTCCATTGTCTTTCCATCCTACGTGAAACACGGACCCGCAACATGAGTAACATCCACTGCTCGGCTCTCCTTCTTCGGCAGACTGTTCCAATGTAATCGTGCAATGTGGCTCACCTTCCAGCGTGTGAAGTAGGTCAAGGGGCCTCAAACAGTAGTGGCCTTTTAGTAGCGGAGGGAGCTGCCTCCATATGATGTGAATTATTCTTGTGTCTCCCGCTCTCGATCTTTCCTTAAGAGGGCGGCATCTTAAACTTGGAACCATTTGCATTGTAGCCTCCTAACAATGGACCTTTTCCTAGTCCATCCCTAAGGCCATTGTTGTCTCCACTAGGGTGCGGAATCTAAGGTAATTGGACCGACAAGCCTCACATTGAGATCATCTCAGAGACCTTCATAGATCCTATGGATCTTGGGCTCTTCATCCTGAACCAACCTCCCCGCATAGCAGGTCAGTAGGGTGAACTCATGCAGGTACTTATCGACCTTCAGATCCTTTTGAATCACGTTCAAAAAATGTCCCTACAATGCTAAGCGCGTAGCGATGGGGATGTATCTTCTAAGGAAAGACTCATAAAGTCATCCATGGAGATCTGGGTAAGTCATCATTCTCTAAAACAACGTTCGACCTCGTCACCCCACCATAGCCTATGCCTATGTGTTCAATAGAAAGGTATCTAAGGTCACCATATTCTCATCCTCGGTCTCCATCGCAATCAAAATCCACTTTACCCATGCTAACCACTCCTCAAACTCGGTTGAGGGTTGAAATTCAAAAAGTACTTCAACTAATGTTTGTGTGCTTAGGGTTCAACTAATTGAGCTACAGCAACAACTAGCACCAGGGCCATGTTAAGAGTGGGAGGTGTAGCATTCAATGCAAGCCTCGCTGGTCGTGCATCTAATGCGGCGATCTTCTCCTCAGTAATCATTCCAAAAATCTCCGTAGAGTAATGCTCACAGCAGCCGAAGCAGACATATTGATATCTCGAGCATCACTATTGAAAGGGGCCTACCCCGCTCATAGTCGCTTATAAACGTGAAACACACAATTTAGCAACCAAAGGCAAAAAAAATCATTAAACATAGAACACTCGGGTTCTAAAACGAGTAAATACATTCATTCATAAGTGGGCATTCATCTTAAAACTAGTCATTTAGGTAATCGCATTGCATGTGCACACCATCACTTAAAAGGGTTCGTCCACTAACCTAAACACCGCAAGATCAATTTCTTAAAGTTTGATATCAAATTGTAACATTCCATCTATAAACGCAATATAGTATGGGTCCGTCCGAAATCCCACACCATGCCACATCAATAAGTTAAACATTAAAAGATGATATAAAAATGAAGTAACTAATACTAAAGTTTAACCACTAATAGAAGCACATAATTTCACTATAGAATGTCCACACTATAATTAGTAATGAAATAAAGTTCATCCTTACAACCAGTACAAATCCAAATCAGCTAGTACATAGTGCATATACACTTGAAAACATACAAATCACTTCATCCTCTCGCAGACCTAAAATACAAAAGGCAAAAGCAGAAAAGTAACACTATTCTTTTTTGGGGCAACTCTGGGTTTTAGCAGCTAAGTTCTAATATGTGCTATGCTACCTACAACCAAACACAAGTTAGGAAAAACAAGGGCCAGCTATGAACTAATCACAAACCCTATAATCATCCCTCCCATCGACCATCGTAGCAGACTCTAGGACGAATCACTACACAGCTGTAGACTGGAGGGTTATAGACACAAAGGGATGCGGAGACTGTTGAGAGAATTCACAATCTAGCAGTTATATAATCTTGGTCGCTGCTGGTGGAGATAAAACCGGGGCAAGGAAGGGTTGTGGGGACAAATTTCTATCTGGGATTAAACTCTAGCAGCTGGAGGTATTGTCGACTCCCCCGTGATAAGAAACTAGATGATTTGTGAGGTCTCGAAGTGTAGATTGTAACACCCCACCTGCAAGTGTTCCATGACATGAGTCCGGCCAGGACCTCACAACATGAAACCATCGCATGTGGGGCATTTCAAGGTTATATAAAGATCAAGACTAAGAAATCAGAACTGAACCACGGTGGATAAATACAAAGAAAAGCACAAAGAAACAGAATGCCTATCACTAAAAGATAAGATTAGTCGACTCCACCTTGATAAGAAACTAGATGATTTGTGAGGTCTGGGAGGGTGTAGACTGTAACACCACACCTGCAAGTGTCCCATGACATGAGTCCGATCAGGACCTCACTATATGAAACCATTGCATGTGAAGCAGTTAAAGATGATATACAGATTAAGACTAAGAAATCAGAACTAAACCATAACGGATAAATACAAAAAAGAGCACGAAGAAAGAGAATGTCTACCACTAAAAGATAAGATTAGTCACAGCCTTAAGGCTTACAAGCTCTCCAAAAATAGTTTTTACACAACAAGGAAGTAAAACAAGGGTACAAGCACCCAAAACTCAAGTCTCACGGGCCTGCTCGACGAAACTAGACAGATACTAACAAAGAAGACCAAAACAGCTCGTTGGCGGTCCTAGCAGTCTGCCACCTCCTTTCCATGTCCTGCAACCACACAAACAAAATAGCTTTTACCACAATCAGGACCTCACAACATGAAACCATTGCGGGTCACTGAGTACAAGCACCCAAACCTCAAACTAACACCATGCATGTTAGTATCTCATGTCAAATGATAAATACAATAAGTAAGCAAGAGAGTGCGAAAAGAGAACAATCTACGAGTAGAAAACTTACACGCGCATTAACTATCAATGGCATAAACTAAAAGTTATTTAACTTTAGTTTAGCTAATCACCTAGAGGGGGGTGAATAGGTCATTGAGCTTTTAAGATATCTTTTGTTGTTTTCAATTTATGCTAACTAGAGCTTGTCCTTAAATCCTGCAATCAAAGAGAAAAACAAGCAAACACAGAAAACAACAGAATTTATAGTAGTTCCTCAATTGGGTACATCCACTTTCCCTCTCAATCTATCCAAGCTTATTTGTTGGACTCGGCACAACTTCTCCAAACTGCTCCTAAGAGCTTACACCTCAGATCCCGCAGGATCTTCAAGTCTCCTCCAAGACTCACTACTCAGCCACAAGGGCCTACACTCAGTGGTCAGCAGACCAACTACTTCAGGCTGTTAAGCCCTACACTCAGGCTAGGAGGACAGCCCTACCTCAGATCCCAAAGGATCCTACCTCAGAGCACTGCAGTGCTCTTATACTCAGTGACCCGCAAGCCACCTACCTCAGCCTTATCTCTAAGGCCTACAGCTCAGGCTTTTCAGCCCTACAACTTCAGGCACAAGGCCCTACTCTCAGAGTGCTGCAACACTCCTACAGCTCAGTAGCCCTCCAGGTACCTACCTCAGTGCCCCTCCAGGCACCTACAGCTCAGTGACAAGCTTGTCACCTACCTCAGGCACAGAGGCCCTACAATCAGATACATGCACTCTCCTACCTCGGGCACTTAAGCCCTACAGCTCAGATCCTCACTTGGATCCTACCTTAGTGCCCCTCCAGGCACCTACCTCAGTGATAAATTTGTCACCTACAGCTCAGGCACAAAGTGCCCTACACTCAGATTCAGGAAACCTGAATCCTACAAAAATTAAATACATAGTTGAGGAAAATAAAATTACTGACTCAGAGAAATAACTCTGAGTCAACTTTACTGGACTGAGCAGATTTCTGTCCAGCTCACCTGCTGTAGAAGGAATCAGTATTCTTCTACAGCTATCACTTATTACTGATGCACTGGTGAACAGCTTCCACCTTGCTGAGAGATGAGTCAGCTAAACTGTTCTTTAGAGAACACCCTTGCTGAGCTTGAAGAGTTTCAGCTATCCTTTCTTGCCTTTAGTCTATCTTGGCTGGACTTCAGCTTTCAAGCTTGATCGAAAGTTAATGTCAAGCCGCCTCTATCAGTTTCTCTTTTTGTTTCTTGGATTTGTTAACTCTAATCCTTTACTGTTTCTCCTTTTATATACGTTGATTTGAATCAACGGCATCATAGTATGTGGGCCCACCAAGGATTGGTGAGCACCAACTCCATCATAAAGGGACAAAACATCTTTCGGCGTTGTAGCAGCTTTCCTGCAACGGCTTCCTGCAGTTTTGACTTTGATGACGTCGGCAGTGGTCATCAACATCTGGACATAGAAAATTTTCCTGAATCCAATCAAGCATTGAGTGATGTTGAGACACTCAACGCCATCAGCATTGGCTCTCAGCGCTTCTGGACTTAGAAAATGTCTTGGCTTTGTCTCAGCGGTTTTGTCTCAGCGGTCTCAGCGGTATTCCATTATTAGCTGAGACAAGCCTTTGTCTCAGCGCTTTCCTCTTATCTGCTGTCTCAGCGGTTTTTGTACTTTAACTGTCTCAGCGGATTTGCCACAGCGGTCTCAGCGGTTTTTTATTTATCAGCTGAGACAATTCTTGGTTTCAGCGCTTTCCTCTTCATTAGAAGCGTTGAGTGAAACTGCTTCACTCAATGCTTCTGTACTTAGAAAAATTCCAACTAATGTTGTTCTCAGCTGTTTACCTCTTGACTGTCTCAGCGCTTCCTGCTTTATTGAGAAACGTTGAGTGAAACAAGTTCACTCAACGCTTTTAGACGTAGAAAGTTTTCAGCTCACTTTGTCTCTGTTGTCTCAGCTATCTCAACGTCATCTTCTCAGCTGTCTCAACGTCATCTTCTCAATTATCTCAGCTGTCTCAACGTCATCTTCTCAGTTGTTTTCAACTGTTTCAACGTTATCTTCTCAGTTGTTCAAGCTGTATCAGCGGTCTCAACGCCTTCTTCTCAGCGGACTCAGCGTTTTTTGCCTTAGTCAATTTTTCTCTTGCTTCAGCTTGACAAGCGTTGGGCTGGGCTCGACGAACTGTAACCTGAACTCGACGAACTTCGAGCTAAGTTCGACGAATTTTGTATCCTTATTTCTTAAGCTTATGCTGAGTTGAGCTCGACGATCATCAAGTTGATTTCGACGAACTCTGAGCTGAATTCGATGAAATTTGAGTTTATTGATTTCTTTACTTGTCCAATCATGGACAACCTGCATGCATGAACTAAAGCACACATCAAATACATTATGTGTGTATGTCATTGACCCGTTTGACTTCTTACAAATCTGAGATATTGGGATCAATAGACTCAACATAAACAACACTCATCATTCAGCTACGGGAGGGATTCCCGAGTCATTTGCTACAAGGGTTATTCACCCTCGAGTCCTGGGCGAGTAGTTTCCAGCCCTCATTCAAAAGCTATGAGAGAGGAGGATCATCCCAACTCTCGAGTCCTCGGCTACAAGTGAAGGGTACCCCAACTTAAGTCCATGGTTATTATACAAAATTCAGCTACAAGCGAGGAATACCTCACTTGAGTCCACAAATAGATATACATTAAGTAAATTTTGTTGTCAGTGAGCTAGCACCGGCGATAAGTACTACTGCCAAGCGATAACTCCAGGAAAGCCCCCTGTTGCACAATAACCATATCGACTAGATACACCTGACCATATCGACTAGAAGCTACATTCAAGTGGTACCTCCAAGAGTCATCGAAATAATGATCAGTAACCACACCCATAGCCCGCAAGTTCATCAGTTTGTTTGAATACATCCCAGTGAATCCAACCTCGCTGGGAGCGCTAAGTTCAGTTTTCCTAAAGCTATCACCAGCGGTAAGTACTACTGTCGAGCGGTAGTCCCAGAAAACCGCCAATCAGCCATTACCAGCCCTAACGAGGCTCGCCTAACACAAACCGAAACTCCATATTTCACCAAGGAGCCACAGAGGTCTTCACCAACAAGGAACCCTAACTAGATCTATCATAGCCATCACCAAATAGGGCTATAACCTCAATTTAGCTTCATACACAATATCCATGGAAGAACAAAAGCTTAGATCTAAAGAGGAATGAGTCCCTTACCTTGAAAGGTTTCTTAGGAAGCATGGATCTTGGAAAGAAGAGGGTTGAGGATGACTGCAATGGCCGGATGAAGCTTTCTACGGAGACGGCTCAACAATCCTTGCTATGAAACTTTGTTAACCTTCTCTTCTTCCCCACGCATGGTGGAGAAACCCTTCTCTCGGTTTTGACTGAATTTGGGGGAAAAACTTTATCTTTCAAATTAGGCCATCGACACACTTATATAAGCTTGGGCAAATAGATCGTGGTTGTCGGATCAAGCCTTATGGAATTCGGACGGCCACGATTCGCGGATTTCAATATTTCTTGTCTGCGCGTTGCCGGGCCGCTGTGTCACTCGACGCAGCAACCACCTCTGGCCGACACCCACATGAGCAGCTCTGGATTGTCTATATGATACGTTGCCGCCAGCGGTAACCCTTATCGCGTTGTGTTGGCCTGTCAGACTCTTCTAGACGACACGCTACCTCTTTTAGCAGAGACACTACCTCTTCTAGCCGGCACACTACCTCTTCTAGCCGGCACACTACCTCTTCTAGCTGACACGCTACCGCCAGCGGCAACCCCTATCGTGTGGCGTTATCCTGCCAGACAACTCGAAATCCAACAATCTAAAGGTGGTAGCTTCTAAAGTGGTGCTACCACCCCTTTTTCTTGATAAAAATCAGGGTGTTACAATTCACTCCCTTTAAAAAATTTTGTCTCAAAATTTAAACTCTGACTTGCCAATAATCGCAACAGCACTAACCCTCAACTTCAAGACTTACCAACCGAGAGGATGACTGGATCCCACCCTCTAAACAAGATAGCAAGGAAAATCAAGAGATCGCCTCCCTAGATCACACCAACGTATGGGTTCATCGAAAATCACCACAAGAATTTCAAAACTTGGCATCTAAAACTCCTTACAGCGACGGATTCTCTCACTGATCAAATCAAAAAAGTCTTCATCTTTCTTCAGTGTTTTGAAAACCGGACTGGTTGGTTCAACAGGTCGGACTGCTGACTGGTGCCACGAGGTGTCCGGTCTGGGATCTAAAACCACTCCCGCCTTTTACCGGTGAACCGACCGGTCCGCCCGTAAAATCGCTGATCGGAGAGGGTTTAGCTTAACCGCGCAGATTTTGGGCAGGGGCTTAAACTTTAAATTTTAATTAATTTTTTTAAAATTAATAAAAGATAATTGTTGTCGGCTTGGCGGTTTGAGAACCACACAGCTGAGTGAAATTTTCGAGAGCAGCAGGCTGCTTAAATAGAAAATCCTTTGGCTATATATTCATTCTAAGTAATGTGGGACTATTTAATATTTATATATTCATGTTGACTGCCTGACTAGGTAACTCCTGACTCCTGAGTGATATAAATAATTAAATATATATATTAATTTAGATACATATTAATATTATATATATCATTTTCAAAACTTCATTATTAACTTATTATATAAATAATTAAATATATATTGCCATTATATAAATATATATATAATTTTAATTATAAATTTAATAATTTATAGTCTTAATTTTGATATTAAAAATCTGAAATTATATATATATATATATATCATATATTTTGTAATAATATTTGATGTCAATTTTATACATGCATCTAGATAATTTTTGAATTATATTTTATTTTGCAGGACTATATCTCAAAGTCTTTGCATGTGTAATTAGACTCGGTTCAACCCCGGTTTAACCGGTTGAACCAGTTAAACCTTGAACCTCTCCTACTTCCGGTTTAATGTCTGGTCCAGTTCTGAAAACCTTATCTTTCTTAAGTCATGACCAACAGAACCATATGGACTCTCATTTCTAATATGTCATCACCATCTTCGTGTCAACAAGAAATCTTACACTTAACCTAAGGTGAGAAGTTTTGACTTCCCCAAATAGAACCGAAAATCAAACTGAGTTCATTTCCTTGGGGCTTAACTGTGGGTTCAATACATCAAGACTTTGAAAGTCCTGAAAGTCCTCCTCGAAAGGAAATTATTCTACAATGGGAATTCTCTTTGGAATATCAAACTACCTTTCTACAATTGGAATTCTCTTTGGAGATTCATGACTGCTCAGCTCACACTCACCATCCGAGAGAATATTCTAACTCTTCACCTAATCTCAGCACAATCACAAGGGTTCTAACTCTTATAGCTATGGGAAAGTCTCAATTTGGGGCCCTACAAAAACACAAGTCACAAGCTACAAAGGCGAAATCATTCAGTCCCCTGAGTCAAATGGATAAGAGTGGGATCCCACAAGTCTGGATCATCACAAGCTACAAGAAGTGGATTTTCCCAACCTTCTTGAGTTCACAAGAGTAAGATACACCAAATAATTTCAGGCGGTCACACCCTCCCCACAGGTCTCTACTCTACACCTTACAAGACCAAACATAACTTTACAGAAACCTTCTAACGACCTGACCATTATCGAGTAAAAAGGGATTACCAATCACAAACACTGGGTAGCATACAAACACTGGGTAGCATACAACAACACCCCAAAAATGTTTTATGTAACAATCAAGGCAAACCATCATCATTCTCTAGCATGATCCAATCCTCAAGTTCATACTCTATGGTAGTGGAGGTTCACTCCCATCACGGCTATTGGCACTTACGTCCACGAATCTCATGAAATTTTCAATACGTACTACCAAATATATAATCAGGGGTTTTTATGCATGCACGAAGCCTCCAACGTGTATAAGAACCAGGCTCCCCAATTACACCATGGATCAACACGGAGGTTAGCCTCGTGTGACTCTGATCTTTACATCAAATTAGAGCACCCCCTCTATACAACAATGGAATAATATTTATCATCCATTTATCTCAGTGCTCACACTGGAATAGTCATAGTTATCCTCACACTACCACTTTTGTGGAATTAACCAAGGTCAACATATCGTCTCGCATTCATAAAGGAACTAGTGTCTTTATTCTGCATATCATATTGCTTTAGTACACACGATGGGGGGTACAACCAGTATCATATCACCAATCCATTTTCAGGATAATCACCTGATTACGTGTATGAACCAATCCTCATTAAAGGAAGAGCTTCCCGCATTGCACTATGCTATTATTCACTAGACAAGTATTCCACAAGTGCCACATAAGCTTACCAACCACGATGATATAGTCATAACATTCACGTATAGAAGAGCTCCTCTGTGCTACCGACAAGGCCGCATACGGTGCTTTACAATTCTAGAATTAATAGTTACTCATACCATCTAAGGTTCACTGACAATATCCTAGAGCATCTCAACTAGCTATCATTTTCAACCTTGAAATCTGCCTTCCATACTTCCAAGATTTAAGATTCAAATCTCATTCTCAATCTCCAGATTGAATAATAATTGTCTTTCGAATCACGCAGGTCCATCATCGGGCCATTCTCCTTTAGTGATGCTCTTAGAAGTCAATTAAGATAGACTTCTGACAACTGTTCCAAATATGTCATCTCCATGAACAGGATAGGTCATGATCCTTACCCAGTACGCAAACATTACCCTGTAACAATTATTAAACATTAGAACTCACCTGGTTCCAACAGATTTTCCTATGTGGACATCTCTTCCTAACGGTCTAGCATTTCCCTAAACCATTTCCTTCCGACCTAGAACCCCTAATCCTAGCATTGATACCATATTATAACATCCCACCTGCAAGTCTCCCATGACATGAGTCCAACCGGGACCTCACTATATGAAACCATCGCATGTGAGGCATTTCAAGATGATATAAAGATTAAAACTAAGAAATCAGATCTAAACCATAGTGGATAAATACAAAGAAGAGCACTAAGAAAGAGAATGTCAACTACTAAAAAATAAGATTAGTCGTAGCCTTAAGGCCTACAAGCTCTCCAAAAATAGCTTTTACACAACAAGGAATAGCTCGTTGGTGGTCCTAGAAATCTGCCAACTTCTTCCCGCACACTGCAACCACGCAAACAAAGTGGTGCACAAAGAGGGACGGCTACAAGCTGACCACAATCAAATAACAAAACTACTCAACTGGTAGACCTAGCGGTCTCCGGGGAGGGAGAACACCCTGCAAGTTAGTATTTCATATCAAATGATAAATACAATAAATAAGCAAGAGTACGAAAAGAAAACAATCTACAAGTAGAAAGTCTACACACAGTTTGGCTATCAATGTCATAAAAATGCTCGTCATTCAGCTACGGGAGGGATTCTCAAGTCATTTGCTACAAGGGTTATTCACCCTTGAGTCCTGGGCGAGTAGTCTCCATCCCTCATTCAAAAGCTACGAGAGAGGAGGATCATCCTACTCTCGAGTCCTCAGTTGCAAGTGAGGGGTACCTCAACTTGAGTCCATGGTTATTAAACAAAATCCAGCTACAAGCGAGGAATACCCGACTTGAGTCCACAAATAGATATATAGTAAGTAAATTCTACTGTCAGCGAGCTACCGCCAACAGTAAGTAATATAGCCGAGCAATAACCCTAGGAAAGCCCTCTGTTGCACAATACCCATATCGACTAGATACACCTAACCATATCAACTAGAAGCTACCGTCAGGCGCTAGAAGCTACAGTCGGGCAGTACCTCGAGGAGACATTGAAATAATGATTATGTAACCATACCCGTAGCCCGCAAGTTAACGGGTTCGTTTGACTACATCCCAGTGAGTCCAACCTCCCTGGGAGCGCTAAGTTCAGTGTTCCTGAAGCTACCGCCAGTGGTAAGTACTACCTCCGAGAAGTAGTCCAGGAAACCGCCAATTAGCCATTACCGGCCCTAAAGCGGCTTTTAAAAATTTTAGGATATTTAAGGCCATACTTGAGAAGTAGAATAAGAAATGGATAGAGATCCATCCAAAAATAGAAGTGGCCAATTTGTATCTAATGAATTTGCTCTTGTTTGTGATGAAAATGAAAAGCTAACAATCGGCGACACCTTGTATTCCGGAGTAAAATGGTGTAACCGATGAACTGCATAGTTGTTAAATAGCTAGGAATTTGCTAAAGACTAAAGAACACCCAAATAAGTTAGAGTTTATTGTAATTGTAACTCCGGCTTACCTGCTAAATATTTTCCAACAAGAGGTGCCACAAATCGAACACTATATGAAGCACGAAGAGATATAAACTTTTGGAAAACCATCTACGAATCTTTGATTGCATTGTCTATAATTTGGTTAACTTAGGAAGATGCAGCAAACTTGATGCAAGTTAGAAAAATGTACTATGCTATTATGATCAGTCAAATATATATAGATTGTATTATGCTATAAATAGGAAAATCACTATAAGGAAGAACTTTCTGTTTGATAAAAATAAAAGTTTACTGCTAGAAAGTGGAAATGCAAACTCCAATTTCAATAAGTGAAGATGCAAAGATTCTCCGTCAGTATATCATGGTTGAAACCTCGCCATGATTTGCATCTTCAAACACATGTTATTTTAAGAGTCATTTATGATTATATCCCTATATGCATAATATTATCCTGATGAAAATTCTATAGTATATTATTTATTTAGTAATAGGAACTTGAGCAACCCTCAATCATTTTTGGTTCAGAAATGTCGAGAGTTGGTATTAAGTCGAACGTATATTCCTAAAACATCATAAAAATTCAAGAAATAAATCTAAAATATATGTAAATGAGATCTCATATCATGAGCTATGTTATTAAAGGTGTAAAGCACACCGAGGCGCAAAGGGGCCTGAGGCGCGTGAGGCGCAAAAATAAAAAAAAACGAATTGTTCCCTAAAAATCAGCGAATCGGGCACTCAATCCTCTGATTTTCAATGAATTGGGCGCCTCCAGTGCGCCTAGGCACGCCTCAGGCACATCGCCCGCTTCTGCCAGGCAGAGGCGTGGGGCTGTGCGCCTGACACTTGAGACGCGCCTTTAATAACATAGATCATGAGTAATTTGATGGACTACCAATGAAATTTAACATTTTATGAGAATTTAAATATTCTTAAATGGCATCTAATGCAACTGAATCGGAATTGAACAAAACTGAATCGCTAGTGAAAATTTTAGTTTTGATTCTTGTTGAACTAGAACCAAAATAATTGACACGACGGTTCTAAAAATTATGTTGAAAACGAAATTGGAAACAGTCAAACCAAATAAAATTTTGGTTCTAATTTGAAGAATCGTTATCTTAACGGTTCGGCTCACGGTTTTAGAAACCGGACCGAACCAGAACTCTAATACATTTACTAATTTACACCTACAAAAAGGTAGACTTCAGTAAGTTACGTGGATTTGTTAGTGGCTTAGTAGCATTCTCAAATAATTCCACATTTTTGTTCCGCTGTGAGCCTACAAGCATTGACTGATCTGAGCTGAGTATGCAGAAATCCAGCTAGTACATATTAAACTCCCCAGCATTAATTTTTTTGCTTTCATTTATACCAAAAGTATTTTTTTCTGTAGAAAGTCAGCCAGTTTGTTCCTAGATATACAACCAACTTGTTCGTAAGAGTTTGCAGCAGTTCGACTGTTTTTTTATAGGGAAAAAAGCAAACTTGAAAAGCAAAGAGGATCAGCAAAATGAAAGCAGGTGTTAAAGAGTGCGGGCCAACAGAGTTTCAGACTCATTTTTCAATACAAAAGCTTAAGGGCTGGGGAGTTTAATATGGACTCGCTGGATTTCTGCATACTCAGCTCAGAACAATCAATGTTTGTAGGCTCACAGCGGAACAAAAATGTTAAAAATGTGGAACTATTTGAGAATGCTACTAAGCCACTAACAAATCCACTTCACTTACTGAAGTCTACCTTTTTGTATGTAGTAGGTGATCTTGTATGCCTTCACAGCCACAATGCACCCAAAAAAAAAATTTTCAAGCTTTTCGCATTTGATAAGCAGACATTTGCATCTAATGCCATCAGCTAAGCCTCTATGACAATATGTATAAATGTAAATGTTAGAAAAGCCTGGAAATTGAGAGATTATGAGTTCAAAAACCTGCTACATTGCTGGCAAAATCTCTGCTCAATCCCCGCAACAATCACTTTTGGAGACTTTGAATGCATCCCACAGACTTTATGCCTGCAGTAGTAAGCCTTTGCTCCTGTAAGATCCAAGTTGCAACCTTCAACCTGGCATCTAGACGACTTATGTTGCCCCACCGCCAGCGCCGGCACTCCCTTCCCCTTCTTCCCGGTCGGCGCCGAGATGGATTTTGACGAGCTTCCTCCACCACCCACATCCTCAAAATAGATCCTTTCACCAAACTTGAGGCCATTGAAGGGGTCGCCTGAAGCCTTCTCCATTTCCATGATCTCTCTTTCACTTCTTCTCCCTCAGAGAGAGAGAGAGAGGGAGAGAGAGAGTGAGAGAAGCAGACAAGCAGGAGCGTTGGGCTTGCTTTAAAAAGCTGAACAGAAGAGCATTGGTTCTCTACAAAGCCGACAACTGCCAATCTGAGCTACTGTTCTGTGATGAAAATGTTAGAGCGAAAAAAAGTGCAAAATTATCAATTAACTTTGATGGCTTTTTAAAATCAATGTCTAGAGTTTCAAATGATTCAAATACGTTCCTAAATTATTTAAACCATTTCAAAATTATCCCAAACTGATATTCAGTATATTTTTTTCTTATTTAATTTAATTTTCATTTCACTACAATATTAAGAAGTTATTGCATCTGTTCCAGATATAAAAAAAACTCGACCAACTCCCGATAGTTCTTTTTCAAAACACACAAATGAATTGTTAAGTAAAAATTTAAATATGAAATTTGAGATAACTCAAATCTTAAAATTTAATCGTCATACTTGATACCGATTTGTAAATTAGTTAGTGCAAATAGATTCACCCAAATAAATGCCGATTTGAAATTTAAGAATCGATGTTCTCTAACATGCTTAATTAAAACAATCTGATATTACAAACCGATTTTCTGCATAGTAAATTCGAAGACAACTTATGAAATCCGTTATACGTCAATGATCAAAGATGGTTAAACTGGATGTGGTAGTGCTGCAAATGATGGTTAATTAGTGCAAATAGATTCCTAAAAAATTCATAAATCAGATTCCTAAAACAAATTCCTAAAACAAAATCCTAAAACAAAATCCTAAGACAAATTCCGGCCGGGGAAATAGAATACAACAGCACTATCACAGATCTGGCGATGTCCGAGGAGTATGAAGTGGGAGAAATAGAATCCTAAAACAAAGTGATAAAACAATACCCTAAAACACCGACCGGGGAAATAGAAGGCAGCGAGAAAAATTATTGAAACTTACCATATCAATAATGTCACTGGCGGGGAGGATGGATGAGCTCCAGCGAACAGAACTGTAAGGCCTTGTATAAGGTTGGAAAGATCGGCGAACAGGACGACTTTTCAACTTTAAGCTGTAGCAGCGGATGAAATGAGAAGTTAATGTAAAGAGGAGTAAATAGTCTGATATATTAAGAAAAAAAACCGAAAACTAGTTTGGGATGATTTTGAAGTGATTTTAATAGTTTAGGGAGCTATTTGAATCATTTGAAAGTTTAGGGACTGATTTGAAAAAAGTTTCAAAGTTTAAGAACCAATTTGATAATTTTGCCGAAAAAAAGAGATGATGACGCATTTTAGAAATTACTTCTAAAATGTCATAATTTAATTTTTTTTAAAAAAACATTTTATTGTTGTTATTTAATGATATAATTTGACCCTTCATATTTTCAATATAATAATGTATGTATATTCTTATTCAAAAAAATACTTATTTTCATCATATTTAGAAAAATAAAAATAATTAGATACATATGCACACCTTACATTAGTGCGCGAGCAATTCTAATCGTATACTCCTCACAACGGCATAAATTTGTTTAGACCGTACTACAGTCATTTTTTGATACGGCCGTATTCAAAAAATACGACCTTACTTTACAAAAGATGAACTGCGCCGTTGAAATCTACATTTCTACGGCCGAATCTAATCACGTACCTTCAAAAATAAGGTGATTGTTAACCGCAACCCGTTATTTTGTTAATCGCACCCCAAAATCTCCCAAACTTTCGTGCCCTTTTGAAATACGTCTTGTACATGCAATATCAGGAAAAGTGTTCAACACGAAAGTTGTAGATATCGACGAGATCTACAACTTTGTATTGATCAATTTTCCTAAAAATGCATGTACAAGGCGTACTTTGGAAATATGCTCGGGTTTTGCCCCTTTTCGAAATACGCCTTGTACATGAAATTTCAGAAAAAGTGTTCAACACATAAGTTGTAGATCTCGTCGATATCTACAACTTTCGTGTTGAACACTTTTCCTGAAATTACATGTAAAAGGCGTATTTCGAAAAAACGCATATAATTGAGAGATTTTGATATGCGACTAGCCAATTACGGATTGTGATTAACAATCACCAAAACAAATGCATATACGTGTGAAAATCTAGCACTAAGAAAAAAACTCACTTCCCCCTCTTTTTCATCTAATTTTGTACTAGAAAATGGGAGGCTTCTGTAGTGGGGGGATTTTGAGTATTTTGAGGTATATTGAAAGGATGTAGGTGACCGGGGAAAGTGGCTTTATTTAGTGATATGCCTGCTATGTACTTGACGACAAAAAAATTAATATTTTTTTATTTGTTTGTTCTGTATGTGAGAATCTGATGATATGAGCTGTTGGATTGTGTTGTGTTCCGGTGTCTAATCTTTTTGATTATTTGTGCGTCTTAAGAAATTAAGGCTAGGTTTGGAGGACTTATTTTTACCCATTAAACAGTTACGTTCATGTGAATTAGATCTTTATGTGACCGTAACCGTTTAATTGACGAAAATAAGTCCCTCATATGAACCTAAATTGACTGCTGCTGATATATTTTTCTTGTGATTATCTTCAGGTTTATCAAAAATATAGTCTTTAGTCTTTACTATTTCGTTAAATAATAAATTTAATTTGAAATGCTTTAAAAAAATATTTATGAAAAAATACTGTTATATAAAAAAAAGTTAAAAATGTTTCCAAAGAAAGTTGTAATTTCACGGAATGAAAATTTTAGATTCAACTTTTTCATCCTATTATTCAAGGGATGTATTAATTTATGAGTGATAGTGCACTGGATTCCCTATGCAGTAAACATTTAGTAGGCGTCAATATTTGGGGTAGCAATATTTGGTGTGCGATACCATCTGGCCAGCGGCATCATTTGGCAGGTCACAATATTCGACAGGAGGCAACATTTAGCTGGCAGTAACATTCGGCGAGCGACATCATTTTGCGGGTAACATCATTCGGTCGGCGGGAACATTTGGCGAACGGCAACATTCGATGTGTGGCAATATTCGATGGGCGGCAACATTCGTCGTGGGCCAACATTCAAAGTGCAGCATCATTCAGCATGCTGAATCATTCGGCATGCCGCATCATTCGGCGGGTGACAACATTTGCCCGACGACAATATTTTCAGATTAAAAAAACACAACATAAATCATTTTCAGAAAAGTTAAACATGTTTAAGTAAAATGTTTGCATGTTGTTGTGGATCGCTCGAGACTCCTGGTAGACCGGACTAAAATAGGCTGCATTAGCCCATTGTGCGGTAAAGCACGTAAATAGACAGTGGGAGAATAAATGGGCAAACACGTTTTTTAACGCGGAAAACCCGTAAACTGGTAAAAACTCACGTGATTGGTTCGATGTCAGTCAAACTTCACTATCTTTAATGGATTACAGAGCTTGAGAGGAATCGAGGACGACAGACCGCTCCTCATTACCGCCTCGGGGTGAGAGAGAATAAAGAGCGCTTGGAGGGTGACAGACACCGCTCGCGAAGCTTAATATTTTATCTTTGACTGGTAGTGTAGAATGCCTTCGGTCGCAGAGCGCTGGGGCGACTCGTAGGAGAATTGCTGAGAATGTCTTGCGGAACATCTCACCCGTAGATCTCCTGGAGAGGATGGTAGTACTCCTTACGTTAAGCTGCGTCATGGACTTATCCATATTCTTGAAGTTCTCGAGGGGTTAATGCTCGTAGGAGAATTTGGCAGAGCTCTGGCCTGTAGGAGTAGAAGACTGGACGAGAAAGTTAGAAATGAGAGGGGGTTTGGGGCCCTATTTATAGGTCTCGAGGATGGTTACAGTAGTTATGCAGCTATCTGCAGATTATATCCACCCAAATTATTTAAATACAGACCACTTCAGTATAGTTTTTAATGTGTATTATACTTATATTTAAATTACTATACACAAACCACAAATATTTTATTTATTTGTACTCACCCATGAAAGTGGTTATGCTGGTGGTTACGCAGGTGGATACCCGCGTAACGGACAGTGGCAATCGCAAGAGCCTGATCGGACGACGGAGAAAGGATCATCGTTGGGCTTTGCGGGTGACTGGCCCTTGACGGCAACCAGTCACCGGGGACTGAGAACTGCGGCCGGCGGGGCCAACCGACCGTGGGCATACTGGCCGGGGAGGTCGGGCGCGACGCCGGCTGCACCTATCGGCCGCGGTACTTGCCACACCTTGCAGTCTCGGCTTTGCGATCGCGAGGTGGGAGTGAGGCCGACCAGGAAGGTCGGTCACGAGGCGCGACCGCAAGGTGCTGTCGCAACCGGCTAAGGAGACTGTCCGCGGCACCAGCCGCGCTTTGCGGCCACGACCATAAGGTCGCGGGGCACGTCCTTGAGGCCATGGGGCTCTACCTTGCGATCGTGGGGCGCATCCTTGTGGCCATGGGGCGCGGCCTTGTGGCCACGGGGGGCCGGTGTAACACCCCGGATTTGTGATTGCGTACGCATGATGGGCGTTATGTTGGCTTTGAACGTTGTTCGAGCATGGTTTTTCCCGCGGGCTTGCGAGTGGCTGTTTTGGTTGCCGAGTTGCACGATTCCCCAGCAAACCGGAGTCCAAATTGGGGACTCGGTGAGGCCTCTTAGGGAATGTTTGCACTTTTTCGCGCCCGGGAAATGTCGCTCAAAAGTGAGTTGCTGGTACAGGAAACAAAAAAGGGTAAAAAGTTCTTAAGGCAAAATGGTCTAGGACGACACATGAACATTTTTCAAAACAGGGAAAATTAGTCATTTTTGTGCGTGACACGCCCCCCGACACGGGCGTGTCGGTGCGTGACCCGGGGCGTGACCTGGGCGTGACCTCCTTGACTCGACGATTTCCGAGTGTCGAGTTGAGCTCGAAGAATGGGGTACACGCCCCGTGACACGGGCGTGTCACGGGCCGTGTCCCGCAGTGTCGAGTGTCGAGTGTCGAGTGTTGAGTGTCGAGTGTCGGGTGTCGAGAGAGGTGACACGGCCTGTGACACGGGCGTGTCACAGGGCGTGTCCAGCTGTGTCGAGTGTCGACACTTTGTGTCGACAAGGTGTCGAGACACGGGCTACACGCCCTAGGTCACGGGCGTGACCGACCCGTCACGGGCGTGTACCCGGCCGTGTACCGTGTGGATAAACTTGGATTTGCCGACTTTCTGTGCCACTTATGGTACACGCCCTGTGTCACGTGCGTGACACGGGGCGTGACCGGCCCGAAAATCGAGTTTTTCCAGTTTTTTTTTGCCGTTCATTTCCTTGATTCTGCATCTAACGGTCCAGCTCTGTTCTGGAGAAAATAAGGCCGAAACAGAGAATTGTTCTTCTCATTTCACCTTCTCTTCATCTTCTTCTTCATTCTCAAAAAGGAACTCTAGGGAGCAAGGCTCAAGCAAGGCAAGGAAAGAGAGGAGCAGCCGTCGCGCCATCGTCTCGATTCAGGCAAGCGGTGTTCTTCACCCTTGCCAATCTTCTTTCTTGATTTGGATTGTGCCAACTTAGCTAGTTGTTTCTCTTTCACTTTTCCTAGCTTGTCCTTCTTGTTTTGGGTTTTTTCTCACTATCCTTTATGATGCCTTTGAATTTCCCTATGCTCCACGACTATGACTTCCATGCGTAGTTTTCGTTAGCAAGTCCATGTTAGATTGCTTCATGTCGTTTATCTTGTTCATGTGACTCATGTAGCTCTATTTATTCATGTTCATGTAGCCTTTTTCTTGCCGAATCATGTGATTTGTTCTTGTTCCTCATCATATAATTCATGTGGATCATAGCTTAATTAAATTTCTATCAACTTGTCGTCATGCGTGAGGACGATAAAAGGAACGTGTTTAGCTTGGGTTATGGGGCGTTTTGCGAGGCGAATTGTGAACCATGGCAGGAGCGTTTGTGTGAGAATTCGGCAAGGGGTGGTGTGGTTTTAGTCTTGGTGGCCACCGGGTTTTGGTTTATGGTATGAGAGACCATTTTGGCCCCGATTTGGGCTGGTTTTGATTGGTGCGTTCCACTTTAGGGCCACCACCGAAAGACCCTTGCGGAATTGAACTTAACCGCTGCTTATGTTTCACTAGTTTGGTTGTTTCTTGTTCGTAAGATGCTGAGTTTGGGCATGTGTATTGCCCTTTTTCTCTTGCGGGTGGAGGAGGACTTGTTGAACTTGTACGCACTTGGTGTGTTTTACATTTTGGAATTTACAGTGTTTAACACTTGGTTTCCACCTGTTCTTTTCATTCAGTACATGGCTACGGGGTCGGTAAGCCCCTTCTTTATCGATTATGCAATTCATGCTCTCTTTTGTATAGCTTGGTTGATTGCTGAGGTATTCTTTCTTGAATGCCTCAGGTGCAGGTTGTAGCCGGTTGAGCGGCTAGGTTGGTTGGTGGCGTTTCTTGGGAGCTAGCCGAGCATACTTAGCGAGGTAGTTCTTTTCTTTGTTGTACAGACATACATGTGCCCCAATGAGTTCGTGTCAGCTTGTTGGCGCCCATTGGTGGTTTTCTTTACTTGTGATGTATGAATAATAGACTGTTATGTGACTCATTTGGATGATGTCTTCTTGCTCTTTGGAAGGATTTATGGTAGGTTGCATTAGGTATTTTTAAGCTAAACCAAAACTATTATTGTATCCATGCATAACATGTTTTGGTTACCAAACACGTATTTTCTAAATGACGTAAACAAAGATGGTTTCTTATAGAAGTATCACTATAGACTGCATATAGGAGATCGTCATAAATAAACAAAGTATTTCCGCCGCGTACAAATACAGTTTTTAATACCTAAGGCCGAGGGATACGGCCATTCAATCCAAAAGTTTTCTTACATTTCACTGTTGAATTTCAACTCATAAAGTAAGCGTCAAGAGTTGCCTGAGCGTGTGCAGTTATCCCCTGCACGACGTGGCATCATAACCCGTAGTTCCTCTTGCTCTGATACGATGTACTCGTTGAGGAAATACGGGTTGTGACAGTTGGTATCAGAGGCAGGTTTGCTTGACAATTGGTCGGGCAAACTTTCTTTTTGTGGTTGTAAGCATCATATCATACACACACCGAGGTGCCATCAGTATGTCTTGGCCGAAGCACGCACACTACACTCATGGCATGACAAGAAGTATACGGGGCATATTATGTAGTATGGGATGCATAATATGTGGTTGTATATGGATCCACCATAGAGGCAACATGTGCGGGTTATGTAGTATGGGATGCATAACCTTACCACATGGATGCGACTAGCACGTTTTCTTTTCTTCGTTGCATGCAATGCTATGTAGTATGGGATGCATAGCATTGTGATGCGTACGATCGCTCATGGCATACATTAAGGCCTTTTCTAGAATGCATAGCACAGCACGCATAACATCACATTGCATGAGCACAACGTGCCAAGCTAAGATTTACATGATGACACCTGTACACTCATGGTTTTGGGTCAAATAAAGTCATGCATTTATCGGTTAGGCACAAGTTAGTGGGATGACGGTGAGTCATCTTTAGGCATACCATCATTCTCAAACTCCCAGAGCAAGTTAGCAGTTGATGTTCATATTTTATATGTATGGTCTATACAGAGCTGTTGTGTGTTTTGTTGGGTTTGAGTTTGACAAGAGTGAACGTGTTTATAGGATGTCGAAGAGTCCAGTGACAAGGCAAACTCCCCAATCCGAGGGCGAGTCTTCGGGCGTGCAGAATAATGCCCTGATGGATAGTCTTCGCCAAAGTAATGCGGCTTTGACGAGGCAGGTGCAGGAAGTGCAGTCCCAGCTCCAAGCTATGTCATCAGCGATGTCGGGGCTGGCACCAAGAGGGCAAGAGACTGTCAGAGGCCCCACGATTTCTACTCCTTCAGTGGCAGTGATACCCCCAGTTGTGGTTCCTCCTGCGATGACTTTCATCTCGTAGTTTCAGCTACTTGGACCACCGACTTATGATGGAAAAGCAGACTTTGTGATCTTGGATGATTGGGTAATCACATTGGAAGAGATGTTTGTGTATTCTGGCGTTACCGAGGACCAGAAGGTGATGCTTGCCGCCTATCAACTCAAAGGGTTGGCTAAAGGTTGGTGGTTGCGCGAAAAGGAGAGCTTAGGGGCGGGATGTTCGTGGGAAGCCTTTAAGGACATGTTACAGCACAAGTTTCTACCGGCAGTGGAAAGGGACCGTATGATGAATGACTTCTTGTACTTGAAGCAGAGGAAACTCACAGTGAGAGAGTATGAAATTGAGTTTAGCAAGTTAAGTCAGTTCGCTCCGAGCTTGGTGACTACGGAAGCTGACCGAGTAAAGAGATTTCTTGGCGGACTCCGCAGCGACGTGCAGCAATTCGCAAGTGCTTATGGAGCGACAAGTTACACCACTGCGGTTGAGGCTGCGTTGAAGGTGGAAGCTATAGAAAATGCCAAACATAGAGGGCAGCAGATGAGGCAGGGCAAGAGATAGCTGGTGGGAGAGAAAATGTCCCACGAGTCAGACGTAAAGAAGAAGAAGGAAATATGTAGCTTCTTTGGCCGAGCCGGTCACCCGTTTGAGAAATGTTTCAAGCGGCTGGGGATGCAAAAGAAGGAGCAGGTGCACGCCATTCAGGGTGCGCCAACCAGAGACTTGGAGTGTACATTTTGTGGGAGAAGAGGTCATGATGTGGGCCACTGCTGGGCTAAAGATAAGGTGTGCTTCCAGTGTGGCAGACAAGGACATCTTCGCGCAAGGTGCCCGCAGATCCTGTAACGCCCCGAAACTCAAAGGAGCAAAGGGGGACGTTTTGGGCCAGTTTTGGTTTCTGGCTGACGGCACACGGCCTGGGACACGGGCGTGTCCCAGGGCGTGTCAAGTGTGTGCCGACACTTAGTCGCGAAGTCGTCGAGTTATACTCGACGATTCGTCGAGAAAGGGCACACGGCCTGCGACACGGGCGTGTCGCAGGGCGTGTCGACCCGTGTCGACACTTAGCCATGAAATCGTCGAGTTATTCTCGACGATTCGTCGAGAAAGGGCACACGGCCTGCGACACGGGCGTGTCGCAGGGCGTGTCGACCCGTGTCGACGATCGTCAAGGTGAAATCGTCGAGATTCACTCGACGATCGTCAAGACAAGGCACACGGCCTAGGACACGGGCGTGTCCAAGGCCGTGTCATCCAGTCGTCGTTCTCCCCTCGACGAAATGCCCCGTGTACACGGCCTGGGGGCCCAGGCGTGTCAATGCGACACGGGCAAGGACACGGGCGTGTCCTAGAACCCGTGCAGTGCTCGGGTTGGAAACGGGGGAAAAATCATGGGGTACACGGCCGGCTACACGGCCGTGTCCGCTGGAACACGGGCGTGTCAGCGCGAACACGGGCGTGTTCGATACCCGTGTGCGTGTTCAGAAGATTCGATTTTGACGGCGAATGCGGCACACGGCCCTGGACACGGGCGTGTGCCAGGCCGTGTTCGGCCCAGTTTGGGCATTTCAGCCCCGAATCAAAGCCGCTCGTTTTCTTAGGTTGAGATCCGACGGCTGGGGATGGTTCCTGGGAGGATATACACGGGTTTGACTTAAGAAAAATCCATTTTACTTCACTTGATCATCTCTCCAAACCCTTGGAGAAAGAGGAAAGCTATTGGAGGAAGAAGAGCTAGATCCGCCATTGGAGGAGCTTCGGAGCTCCGAATCGCAAGCCGACTCCGGATCCACGGAGGCAACGCAAGCGCGGTGATTTCTATCCGATTACATTTCGATGGCGCCAAAGAGGAACGCAAGGGTAACGATCCTCACTTGTGAGCATGAAAGCTCTCTTTCTTAGCATAGGAAGCCCTCTCTCGCGAGTTTGCGAAGAGTTGGAGGCGTTCCTTCGGGTAGATATGTAAAGTCCCCGTTGTTTAGCGTCCGTATGCGAGAACGGACATAGGCATTTTGGTTGAAGCCTACCCGGACATGTAGTTCGGATCGGTGATGTTGCATTGCATAAGGCCGGAGAAGACTCCGTGCTATTGGGTGTTTTTCGGGTTTTCTACGCGGTAGATTGCAGCAGGGAGCCTTGGGGACTAACCCAAAGGTGCACCCGGAAAACTGGGCGGACACGAGGTCTTGCCAACTTGGTGGCCTGAGAGCCAACTTGAACATAACGGGGTTATGTGATTTGTGGTAGAATGGGAATCGGTGAAAGTTTGACCCGCGCAGATGGCTTAAATTGCCGTTGCGATGTGAGCACGGGTTAGATGGAGCCGTACCCGCTTTATGTCGTTCGGGTTAGAGAGACCTAAAGTTACATGGTACTCGCCGTTGGCATAGATGTGAGTCTTCGGTGGTCGATGGCTTAAATTGACGTGACCAATACCATGAAGACAAATTGCTCATAGGAATGACCGTCTAAGTGGCGGTGATGAGTCCGGAATGTTAATGGCTTTAATTGACGTAACATCGACCGGTTCACCGAGAATGTGCCCTGAGTGCACGGGACGTGTGGCCGTACGAGCCAACGTCTGTGATGTATTGGCTATGGTTATATGCATTGCTCGCTTGTGCTAATGAAATGCAGGGAAGGAGCATCGCCGCCCCGAGTTGGGGGCGGGATCGTTATAATTTGGTCAGCATTGCTGACCGTTGCTTTGTTTGTCACCGTGCGGTGGTTTGTTTGCTTGCAGGTGCAGCTGGACCAAGCGGTCAATAGCGGGCTAAAGCCCTTTTTGCGAAGCTGGCCCTCGAAGGCCCAAGTGGAAATGTTTTATGTTTTATTCATGTATGGCCGGCCTGCGAGCCGAGGTTTGGAAATCATGTAAAAGACAAGTGAAACATTTTGTAAGGCCTTAAGGCCGACTTTTGAGTATTTTGTAATAACATTCCTATTATCATGTTAGTGGACATTCATGCTTGTGCTGGGTTCTTGTTTTGCAACTTATAAACTGCTTCCGCTAGAATGCTCTGTGTAGGACGTTGAGATTGGTTGGATGGTTTCCATACGTAACCACCCGGTCTGTCTGTGGTATATGGCGTCGGGCCCCGGCCGGACCTACTGCTATATGCTATGCGACGGATAGGGGGTGTTACAACTACTGGTTTTGGTTGGGCTTGAATTGAATTCGTGGGCGAATTCTTTTTAAGGGGTGGTGAGCACATTGTGTGCGTCATCGTTATAACAGTAAAAAGAACCCATGAATGTCCACTTAGGAATGAAAATACTCGTGTTTGAGGAACCTGCGTGTTCCTATAATTGCTGTTTGCAATGTTATTTGGTCGCTTAACGGTGTTTTGTACCACTATAGGTGACCCGAAGTGGTGTTGGGCCGTCAGAACGCCGAGGTTCTGAGGCTAGTAGTGCACCAGAAGTTGCTCCCGCAACACCTTTGTCGGCTGAAAATATAAGATTGGTGGCTGAAGCGGTGTTGGCCGTGATAAATGCGCAGCCTGGGAGGCAAGCGCAGCAGCCCGCTCCTGTGATGGAGCAAGTACCTCGTCAAGAGGCCGAGCCGAGGAGGATGGAGCAAGTGGTTGTAGAACCAATAGTGCCAAGGAGGGCGACTGAGAGGCAGTTGAAGCATGTAATGAGCTTTAACCCTCCGTTATTCTCGGGGTTGGGAACCCCATCGCAGGCTGAAGACTGGCTCTCTAGGGTGAAGAGAGTCATGACAGCGACGGAGACGGAGGAGTGGCAGATGACCACCATCGCTACATTCCTGCTGGATGGAGAAGCGAGGATGTGGTGGGAAGGTTTGGAGCCGCATCATTTGAGAGGTAGACAACTGATAGACGTTCCGATGGAAGAGTTCTCGGAATTGTTCTTAGCAAGATACCTCCCTTCGACTCAGAGGATTTCAATGGAGAATGAGTTCCTGAGGTTGGTGCAGGGTGAGCGAAGCGTGGATGAATATCTCCACGAGTTTACGCGGTTGAGTCGTTATGCGAGCTCTACCATCATGGATGAGGAGCGCAAGACTAATCGCTTCTACGAAGGTCTGAGGGATGAGCTGAGACTATTACTGTCGGGGCCGATGACGCAGGGTTTCTTAACCTTGGTCAATACTGCCCGGTCCTTGGAGAAGGACATGAAGAGTGTACAAGCGAAGAAAGGCTTGGCTGATAAGAAATCTGAGTTCAGAGTGCCGACTACCTCAAAGTCAGGCTATCGGAGGACTTTCAAGAAGCATAGGACTTCGGGTCCAGCTCCTTCTGGCGCTTCTGGGGCGACTACGGGTCGGACCCCGGGTGCGTGCTTTACGTGTGGAAAGACGGGGCACTTTGCCCGTGATTGTTGGAGCGGACGTCCTAAGTCCGAAAGGAGGCCAGGAGCTACTTATGAAGAGAAGGGAAAGGCGGTGGAGTCGACCGCATCCCACTATGTTCCGGCCCAACCAAGGGTTTACAATCTTGGCCAACAGGAGGCCATTAAACAAGCTGATGTGGTGACAGGTACGGTTTAATTTATAGCAAGTCAATTCCTTTATATGCTTGTTATGTATATGTTACCTTACCACTGCTTGTTAGGATTTGTGTTGATTTGTGAAAACCCGGCACGAGCACTCTTCGATACGGGAGCTTCACACTCCTTCTTGTCCGAAGGATTTATATCACGCATCGGAGTCCCTTCTTCGATGGCGAAGGACAAGTTGGATGTGTTATTGCCCAATGGGTGTTCGATGCGAGCGGTTAGGATCTGCGAGGTTAAGACTCGTATTGGAGAGCAGGAGTTCGACCTGCGGGCGTCTTTACTTCCGTTAGTGGAGTTTGACGTCATATTTGGCATGGACTGGCTCTCGGAGCAGCAGGCCCATATAGATTGCGGTAGCAAGGAAGTAAAGCTGGGAGCAAGTCGTGAGACGACTTTTACGGGCTTAAAGGGGTCGAGCAAGACGTTGATCTCTGCTCTTCAGGTGGTGAAGGCGGTTCGTGCCGGAGCAGAACTGTTCTTTACACTAGTGGAGGTTGCAAAGCCGAAGCCCGCGATGGATTGTATTTCAGTGGTATCGGAATACCCTGATGTGTTCCCCGCAGATCTTCCTGGAGCCCCGCCTCAACGGGAGATAGATTTTACGATCGAGCTAGTGCCAGGTGCAAAGCCTGTGTCACGATCTCTGTATCGGCTAGCGCCTAAGGAAATGGCGGAGCTGAAAGTTCAACTGCAAGAGTTGTTGGAGCAAGGGTTTGTGCGCCCGAGTTCTTCACCTTGGAGCGCACCGGTCCTCTTTGTTAAGAAGAAGGACGGAAGCTTGAGATTGTGTATTGATTATCGGGAGCTAAACAAGCTGACTGAGAAGAATAAGTACCCGATCCCTAGGATTGATGATCTCTTTGATCAGTTAGTCGGGTCGACGGTGTACTCGAAGTTAGATCTCAAGTCTGGGTACTATCAGCTGCGGATAAGGGAGAGTGATATCCCAAAGACAGCGTTTAGTACGAGATACGGGCATTATTAGTTTACGGTCATGCCGTTTGGGCTGACTAATGCGCCGTCAGTGTTCATGGATTTGATGAACAGAACGTTCAGGGAGTACTTGGACCATTTCGTGATCGTCTTCATCGACGATATTTTGGTGTACTCGCAAAGTGAGGAAGATCACTTCAAGCATCTTCATTTGGTGCTGGAGACGCTAAGGAGAAACCAGTTGTATGCCAAGTTCTCGAAGTGCGAGTTTTGGCTATCCTCAGTAGCGTTCCTCGGGCATATAGTGAGTGGAGAGGGTATTGCGGTGGATCCGGCGAAGATTGTTGCGATACGGGAGTGGCCTGAGCTTGCTACGGTAGCAGAAGTCCGGAGCTTTTTGGGGCTTGCCGGCTATTATAGGCGCTTTGTAGAGAACTTCTCGCGGATAGCGTTACCTCTCACTACTTTGACGAGGAAGGAGCATAAGTTCGTTTGGACGCCGGAGTGCGCGCGAGCTTTTGAGGAATTGAAGTGTCGGTTGACCACGGCGCCTGTGTTGAGTTCGCCGGTTGGAACCGAAGGCTATGAGATATATAGTGATGCTTCGGGCAGCGGTTTGGGTTGCGTGCTATTGCAGCACGGCAGCGTGATAGCTTATGGCTCGAGACAGCTAAAAGTGCACGAGAGGAATTATCCGGTCCATGACTTGGAGTTAGCGGCCGTGATTTTTGCCTTGAAGCTGTGGAGACACTATTTGTACGGTGTGAAGATTGATATCTACACCGATCACAAGAGCCTAAAGTACCTGATTGATCAGAAGGATCTGAATATGCGGCAGCGTAGATGGGTGGAGTTCTTAGGGGACTATACATTCAAGATCCACTACGTGCCTGGCAAAGGGAATGCGGTTGCGGACGCGTTGAGTCGCCGAGCCCCAGCTCAAGCGAATTGGCTATCAGTGCATGATGAGCGGTTGGTGCAGGAGCTGGAGGCGTTGGAGATTGTTTGTGTGGATAGACAATCTAGTGCTGAAGCAGTGCTGAATTGGACTGAAGTCCAATATGACCCGGCTGATCGGATTCGGCAGGCTTTGGATATGGATGCTCATATGAAGCAGTTCATGATAGAGGCTCTGGATGGGTCAAATTCCCAATTCGTCGTGGAGGACGGGTTGCTGTGGAAAGACGGTCGTCTGTGCGTCCCAAGCGTGGGCAATTTACGGGTGGAGTTGTTGTACGAGGCACACCATACCAAGTACTCGATTCACCCGGGGAGCACGAAGATGTACCGCGATATAAAGAAACTGTTTTGGTGGCCGGGTTTGAAAAAGGATGTGGCGCTATACGTAGCGAAGTGCCAAACCTGCGCCTTGGTAAAGGCGGAGTGCCAAAAGCCGGGAGGATTTCTTAAGTCCTTGCCTATTCCGGAGTGGAAATTTGACGACATCTCTATGGACTTTGTGCACGGTTTGCCAAGGTCGCAAAAGGGGAACGACGCCATTTGGGTGGTCGTGGATCGATTAACGAAGGTGTCGCATTTTATTCCGCATAGGAAGGACGATCCGGTGGAGAAGCTGGCGAAGCTCTATGTGGATAATAT
The DNA here is from genome assembly GCA_039583875.1 of Platanthera guangdongensis. Taxonomy (NCBI): domain Eukaryota; kingdom Viridiplantae; phylum Streptophyta; class Magnoliopsida; order Asparagales; family Orchidaceae; genus Platanthera; species Platanthera guangdongensis. The sequence goes on along the minus strand of CM077159.1, from coordinate 96,395,888 downwards.
AGTACGGCTTCATGGTGTGCCCCGTAGCATCGTGAGTGACCGAGATGGGCGGTTCACGTCCAATGATTGGAGGCTGGTGCAGCAAATGTTGGGAACAAAGCTGAAGTTTAGCACAGCCTTCCATCCGCAAACGGATGGGCAGACCGAGAGGGTTAATAGAACCATGGAAGACATGCTTCGCATGTGTGTCTTGGATTTCGGAAAGCAATGGGAGGACCACCTATATTTGGTGGAGTTCGCATACAACAACAGCTACCAAGCAAGTATTCAGATGGCACCTTTCGAGGCCCTATATGGTAGAAGATGTCGCACGCCGTTGTCTTGGTTAGAAACGGGCGAGTCGAAGTTGTATAAGCGATCGGAAGTGGAGGATGCTACTTCTTTGGTGAGAACCATTCGGGAGAGGTTGCTCATCGCTCAGGACCGGCAAGCAAAGTACTATAATGCCAAGCATAGGAACGTGGAGTTCGCTGTGGGTGATTATGTGTACCTAAAGATCAAGCCGTTCAAGGGTGTCTCGCGGGTGCGACGGTTGAAAAAGCTAAGCCCGAGGTACCTTGGACCGTTTGAGGTTCTGGAGCGAGTTGGAGAAGCGGCCTATAGGTTGAAGCTTTCTGTGGAGCTAAGTGGTTTACACGATGTATTCCACATTTCGGTGCTTCGGAAGGCGGTGCAAGAGCCTACGCAAGTGATCGCGGTCGATCAAGTGCCGGTGGATAGTGGGCTAACGACAAAGGTAAAGCCCGTGCGGATTGAGGACTCGGAGGTCAAGCGGCTACGCAATAAAGAGATCAGGATGGTCAAGGTCCGATGGGACAATTGCGGTCGTGAGGAGCTCTCCTGGGAGCGAGAGCAGACTATGCTTGACGAGTATCCGGAGTTGTTCCGCTCAGGTACAAATGTTGTTTTTGTATATCTTTCCTTTATGTAATTTCGTGGGCGAAATTCTTTTAAGAGGGGGAGAGTTGTAACGCCCCGAAACTCAAAGGAGCAAAGGGGGACGTTTTGGGCCAGTTTTGGTTTCTGGCTGACGGCACACGGCCTGGGACACGGGCGTGTCCCAGGGCGTGTCAAGTGTGTGCCGACACTTAGTCGCGAAGTCGTCGAGTTATACTCGACGATTCGTCGAGAAAGGGCACACGGCCTGCGACACGGGCGTGTCGCAGGGCGTGTCGACCCGTGTCGACACTTAGCCGTGAAATCATTGAGTTATTCTCGACGATTCGTCGAGAATGGGCACACGGCCTGCGACACGGGCGTGTCGCAGGGCGTGTCGACCCGTGTCGACGATCGTCAAGGTGAAATCGTCGAGATTCACTCGACGATCGTCGAGACAAGGCACACGGCCTAGGATACGGGCGTGTCCAAGGCCGTGTCATCCAGTCGTCGTTCTCCCCTCGACGAAATGCCCCGTGTACACGGCCTGGGGGCCCAGGCGTGTCAATGCGACACGGGCAAGGACACGGGCGTGTCCTAGAACCCGTGCAGTGCTCGGGTTGGAAACGGGGGAAAAATCATGGGGTACACGGCCGGCTACACGGCCGTGTCCGCTGGAACACGGGCGTGTCAGCGCGAACACGGGCGTGTTCGATACCCGTGTGTGTGTTCAGAAGATTCGATTTTGACGGCGAATGCGGCACACGGCCCTGGACACGGGCGTGTGCCAGGCCGTGTTCGGCCCAGTTTGGGCATTTCAGCCCCGAATCAAAGCCGCTCGTTTTCTTAGGTTGAGATCCGACGGCTGGGGATGGTTCCTGGGAGGATATACACGGGTTTGACTTAAGAAAAATCCATTTTCCTTCACTTGATCATCTCTCCAAACCCTTGGAGAAAGAGGAAAGCTATTGGAGGAAGAAGAGCTAGATCCGCCATTGGAGGAGCTTCGGAGCTCCGAATCGCAAGCCGACTCCGGATCCACGGAGGCAACGCAAGCGCGGTGATTTCTATCCGATTACATTTCGATGGCGCCAAAGAGGAACGCAAGGGTAATGATCCTCACTTGTGAGCATGAAAGCTCTCTTTCTTAGCATAGGAAGCCCTCTCTCGCGAGTTTGCGAAGAGTTGGAGGCGTTCCTTCGGGTAGATATGTAAAGTCCCCGTTGTTTAGCGTCCGTATGCGAGAACGGACATAGGCATTTTGGTTGAAGCCTACCCGGACATGTAGTTCGGATCGGTGATGTTGCATTGCATAAGGCCGGAGAAGACTCCGTGCTATTGGGTGTTTTTCGGGTTTTCTACGCGGTAGATTGCAGCAGGGAGCCTTGGGGACTAACCCAAAGGTGCACCCGGAAAACTGGGCGGACACGAGGTCTTGCCAACTTGGTGGCCTGAGAGCCAACTTGAACATAACGGGGTTATGTGATTTGTGGTAGAATGGGAATCAGTGAAAGTTTGACCCGCGCAGATGGCTTAAATTGCCGTTGCGATGTGAGCACGGGTTAGATGGAGCCGTACCCGCTTTATGTCGTTCGGGTTAGAGAGACCTAAAGTTACATGGTACTCGCCGTTGGCATAGATGTGAGTCTTCGGTGGTCGATGGCTTAAATTGACGTGACCAATACCATGAAGACAAATTGCTCATAGGAATGACCGTCTAAGTGGCGGTGATGAGTCCGGAATGTTAATGGATTTAATTGACGTAACATCGACCGGTTCACCGAGAATGTGCCCTGAGTGCACGGGACGTGTGGCCGTACGAGCCAACGTCTGTGATGTATTGGCTATGGTTATATGCATTGCTCGCTTGTGCTAATGAAATGCAGGGAAGGAGCATCGCCGCCCCGAGTTGGGGGCGGGATCGTTATAATTTGGTCAGCATTGCTGACCGTTGCTTTGTTTGCCACCATGCGGTGGTTTGTTTGCTTGCAGGTGCAGCTGGACCAAGCGGTCAATAGCGGGCTAAAGCCCTTTTTGCGAAGCTGGCCCTCGAAGGCCCAAGTGGAAATGTTTTATGTTTTATTCATGTATGGCCGGCCTGCGAGCCGAGGTTTGGAAATCATGTAAAAGACAAGTGAAACATTTTGTAAGGCCTTAAGGCCGACTTTTGAGTATTTTGTAATAACATTCCTATTATCATGTTAGTGGACATTCATGCTTGTGCTGGGTTCTTGTTTTGCAACTTATAAACTGCTTCCGCTAGAATGCTCTGTGTAGGACGTTGAGATTGGTTGGATGGTTTCCATACGTAACCACCCGGTCTGTCTGTGGTATATGGCGTCGGGCCCCGGCCGGACCTACTGCTATATGCTATGCGACGGATAGGGGGTGTTACAGATCCAACCTGTTTTGCAACCCGCACCACTCCAAGCTTTGCCTCCGCATCCGCGTTTAGACAAAGGCAAAGGGAAGTTGAATGTGGTCTCTTCAGAGGAAGCTCAGACGTCACCTCAGGTTATCTCAGATTCGATTCATTCCTCTAGTTCCTGTTTTGTTTCTGCCTTTTACGTGTAGTTCTTAGCATATATACCCTTATAGGAAACTTTAAGGTAAAGAACCATTGGGCGCGTGTTCTATTTGATTCTGGCGCGACCCATTCATTTGTGGCGCGAACCTTTCTGGATCGGTATCATTTGACACCAGATCGAGTGGGGAATGCGTTTTTGGTGAAATTTCCTTCTGGTGCTTCGGTGGTGGCAGACTGGGGTCTTCTTGATTGTCCCATTTTGTTGGGCGATTTCTTAGCAAAGGCTGATTTCAAAGTGATCGATTTGGAGGATTTTGACGTCATTCTGGGCATGGACTGGTTATCCCGCTATGACGCCGTCATCCAGTGCAAAGGGAAGTGCTTGGATTTTTTCAAAGACAATGGTCAGCCGGGAAGTGTTTATGGTGATTCATGCCAGGATAATCCAGGGATTTCGGCAGTATGTGTTCGGACGTTGTTTGTTTCCGACTGTTTTGCTTGTCTAGTCTCAGTTGTGGGGACTAGTGCTGTTTTGCCGTGTTTGGAGGAGATTCCTGTTGTGCGTGAATTTCCAGATGTTTTTCCTACGGATCATCCTGGTCTTCCCCCTGATCGTGATGTCGAGTTCGTTATTGATTTGGAACCGGGTACGCGGCCTATTGCGAAAGCGCCATACAGAATGACCCCGCGTGAGCTATCAGAGTTGCGTACTCAGTTGGATGACTTATTGGCAAAAGGGTTTATCAGGCCGAGTTCATCACCTTGGGGTGCACCGGTGTTATTTGTGAAGAAGAAAGATGGGTCGATGCGGCTTTGCATCGATTACCGGGAATTGAACAAGATGACGATTAAAAACAAGTACCCTCTGCCAAGAATCGATGATTTGTTTGATCAACTGCGTGGCAGTTCCGTATTTTCGAAGATTGATCTCCGCTCGGGCTATCATCAGCTCAAAGTCCGGGAGTCTGATATTCCGCGGACTGCATTTCGATCAAGGCATGACAATTTTGAATTTCTGGTGATGTCGTTTGGTTTGACCAACGCACCATCAGCCTTCATGGATATGATGAACAGGGTGTTTAAGGACTATTTGGATAAGTTTGTGGTCGTTTTTATTGATGACGTACTTGTCTACTCCCGCAGTGCTGAGGAGCATGAACAACATCTACGTTTAGTATTGGCCACTTTGCGAGACCAAAAGTTATTTGCCAAGCTAAGCAAATGCGAGTTTTGGTTGTCTCAAGTTGCCTTTCTGGGTCATGTCATTAACCACCATGGAATTTCAGTGGATCCCGAAAAGATTGCTGCAGTCATGGAGTGGAGAAGACCGGAGACACCCAAGGAGATTCGAAGCTTCTTGGGATTGGCCGGCTATTATCACAGATTTGTAGAAGGTTTTGCTACGTTGGCCGCACCTTTGACTCGCTTAACCCAGAATAATGTGGCGTTTGAGTGGAATGACAAGTGTGAGGCCTCATTCCGGGAACTCAAGAACAGGTTATATACCGCTCCTGTGTTGATCTTGCCGACAGAAGGGATAGATTATGACGTTTTTGTGGATGCGTCGCACGTTGGACTTGGATATGTATTAATGCAAGACAAAAAGGTAATTGTGTATGAGTCTCGGCAGTTGAAAAGTCATGAAAAGAACTACCCAACGCATGATTTGGAGTTCGCAGCGGTGATATTTGCATTGAAGTTGTGGAGACACTTACTGTATGGTGCACAGTGTAAAATCTTTACAAATCATAAAAGTTTAAAGTATGTCTTCACACAGAAGGAACTGAATCTGCGCCAACGGCGATGGCTGGAATATGTAGCTGATTATGATGTGGACATTCAGTATTACCCGGGGAAAGCGAATGTTGTGGCCGATGCTTTGAGTCAGAAGACGGGGACATTATTTCATCTTTCAGTCGACCGTCTTGTGGAGGAATTTCTATTGATGGATATTTTTGTGGGAAAATATGACCCGCAGAGTCATTCGATGGTAGAAGAACCTTCATGGCTGGTGCTTGCAAGACAACATCAAAAGGATGATCCTGATCTTTTACATTTGTTTTGTCGAACTGAACAGACTGAATTACCAGATTTTTCTATTGATGAAGGGGGCACGTTAAAGTATCATGGTCGATTTTGTATTCCCGTAGTTGGAGATATTCGCGAGATGGTGTGTAGGGAAGCACATGGCTCAAGTATGGCCTACCATCCAGGCTCAACAAAAATGTACCGTGATCTGAAACAAACTGTCTGGTGGTATGGAATGAAAAGAGATATAGCGCGATTTGTATTTGAATGTCATACCTGCAAGCGGGTGAAAGCTGATCATGGGAGGCCTGGTGGCAAGTTGACACCATTGGAGATTCCAACATGGAAGTGGGAAAGCATCTCAATGGATTTTATTACAGGTTTACCAAGATCTCCACGAGGACATGACTCCGTGTGGGTAGTCGTGGATAGATTGACCAAGTGTGCTCATTTCATACCATTTAAGGTCAACTACCCGATGAAGACAATAGCGGAGCTCTATTTGAACGAAATCGTCCGACTGCATGGTGTGCTAGTCAATATCATATCAGACAGGGATTCCCGATTTACTTCTCGTTTCTGGAAGAGTCTACAAGAGGGTTTGGGGACGGATTTGCGGTATTCCACTGCTTACCACCCTCAGACGAATGGCCAAACAGAACGAGTAAACCAAATTGTAGAAGATATGATTCGATGCTATATTCTTGAGTATGGCGGAGCATGGGATGAATGTTTGCGGCTTATGGAATTCGCATATAATAACAGCTATCAAGAAAGCTTGCAAATGGCTCCGTTCGAAGCTTTATATGGGCGTCGATGTCGGACTCCCCTCTTTTGGACTGAGGTTGGCGAGCGGCTTTTGTTGGGCCCAGAGGCGCTCGAGGACATGGAAGTTGCCGTACGATGTATCCGAAAGAAGCTCTGAATCGCCCAAGAGCGATATGAAAAGTACGCCAACCGATGAAGGTCGGAAGTAGAGTTTGCGGTGGGGGATTTCGTTTTCTTGAAAGTCTCCCCAATGGTTGGGATTAAAAGGTTTGGAAAAGAGCGCAAATTAGACCCAAGGTTTGTGGGTCCTTTCAAGATTCTTACGCGAGTTGGTGCATCCGCTTACAAAGTAGAGTTACTCGTGAACTTTCCTGGTGTTCACGACGTGTTTCATGTTAGCCAACTTCGCAAGTGTGTGCGGCATGACACACAAGTGTTGGACGTGGTGCCGCCATTGGCGCCAAACCTTTCTTATGTGGAGATGCCCATCCGAATATTGGACTCCCAAGATCGCGTGTTACGGAAAAGGAAGATTCCTATGGTCAAGGTGTTATGGAAAAATCAGAATGTGGAAAGCGCGACGTGGGAGCTCGAGTCAACGATGAGGGCGGCGCACCCTCATTTGTTCCCGTAAATAAGCTGGTATGTGCATTGGTGTTTTTGTTGCATTGGTGTTTTTGGTTTGCTACCTTATTTTGGATGGAGATCAAAATAATTGAAAAGTTTCGAGGCGAAACTCTTTGTTAGGGGGAGTGACTGTAACACCCCGGATTTGTGATTGCGTACGCATGATGGGCGTTACGTTGGCTTTGAACGTTGTTCGAGCACGGTTTTTCCCGCTGGCTTGCGAGTGGCTGTTTTGGTTGCCGAGTTGCACGATTCCCCAGCAAACCAGAGTCCAAATTGGGGACTCGGTGAGGCCTCTTAGGGAATGTTTGCACTTTTTCGCGCCCGGGAAATGTCGCTCAAAAGTGAGTTGCTGGTACAGGAAACAAAAAAGGGTAAAAAGTTCTTAAGGCAAAAATGGTCTAGGACGACACAGGAACATTTTTCAAAACAGGGAAAATTAGTCATTTTTGTGCGTGACACGCCCCCCGACACGGGCGTGTCGGGCGTGACCCGGGGCGTGACCTGGGCATGACCTCCTTGACTCGACGATTTCCGAGTGTCGAGCTGAGCTCGAAGAATGGGGTACACGCCCCGTGACACGGGCGTGTCACGGGCCGTGTCCCGCAGTGTCGAGTGTCGAGTGTCGAGTGTTGAGTGTCGAGTGTCGGGTGTCGAGAGAGGGGACACGGCCTGTGACACGGGCGTGTCACAGGGCGTGTCCAGCTGTGTCGAGTGTCGACACTTTGTGTCGACAAGGTGTATAGACACGGGCTACACGCCCTAGGTCACGGGCGTGACCGACCCGTCACGGGCGTGTACCCGGCCGTGTACCATGTGGATAAACTTAGATTTGCCGACTTTCTGCGCCACTTATGGTACACGCCCTGTGTCACGGGCGTGACACAGGGCGTGACTGGCCCGAAAATCGAGTTTTTCCAGTTTTTTTGTGCAGTTCATTTCCTTGATTCTGCATCTAACAGTCCAGCTCTGTTCTGGAGGAAATAAGGCCGAAACAGAGAATTGTTCTTCTCATTTCACCTTCTCTTCATCTTCTTCTTCATTCTCAAAAAGGAACTCTAGGGAGCAAGGCTCAAGCAAGGCAAGGAAAGAGAGGAGCAGCCGTCGCGGCATCGTCTCGGTTCAGGCAAGCGGTGTTCTTCACCCTTGTCAATCTTCTTTCTTGATTTGGATTGTGCCAACTTAGCTAGTTGTTTCTCTTTCACTTTTCCTAGCTTGTCCTTCTTGTTTTGGGTTTTTCCTCACTAGCCTTTATGATGCCTTTGAATTTCCCTATGCTCCACGACTATGATTTCCATGCGTAGTTTTCGTTAGCAAGTCCATGTTAGATTGCTTCATGTCGTTTATCTTGTTCATGTGACTCATGTAGCTCTATTTATTCATGTTCATGTAGCCTTTTTCTTGCCTAATCATGTGATTTGTTCTCGTTCCTCATCATATAATTCATGTGGATCATAGCTTAATTAAATTTCTATCAACTTGTCGTCATGCGTGAGGACGATGAAAGGAACGTGTTTAGCTTGGGTTATGGGGCGTTTTGCGAGGCGAATTGTGAACCATGGCAGGAGCGTTTGTGTGAGAATTCGGCAAGGGGTGGTGTGGTTTTAGTCTTGGTGGCCACCGGGTTTTGGTTTATGGTATGAGAGACCATTTTGGCCCCGATTTGGGCTGGGTTTGATTGGTGCGTTCCACTTTAGGGCCACCACCGAAAGACCCTTGCGGAATTGAACTTAACCGCTTCTTATGTTTCACTAGTTTGGTTGTTTCTTGTTTGTAAGATGCTGAGTTTGGGCATGTGTATTGCCCTTTTTCTCCTGCGGGTGGAGCAGGACTTGTTGAACTTGTACGCACTTGGTGTGTTTTACATTTTGGAATTTACAGTGTTTAACACTTGGTTTCCACCTGTTCTTTTCATTCAGTACATGGCTACAGGGTCGGTAAGCCCCTTCTTTATCGATTATGCAATTCATGCTCTCTTTTGTATAGCTTGGTTGATTGCTGAGGTATTCTTTCTTGAATGCCTCAGGTGCAGGTTATAGCCGGTTGAGCGGCTAGGTTGGTTGGTGGCGTTTCTTGGGAGCTAGTCGAGCATACTTAGCGAGGTAGTTCTTTTCTTTGTTGTACAGACATACATGTGCCCCAATGGGTTCGTGTCAGCTTGTTGGCGCCCATTGGTGGTTTTCTTTACTTGTGATGTATGAATAATAGACTGCTATGTGACTCATTTGGATGATGTCTTCTTGCTCTTGGGAAGGATTTATGGTAGGTTGCATTATGTATTTTTAAGCTAAACCAAAACTATTATTGTATCCATGCATAACATGTTTTGGTTACCAAACACGTATTTTCTAAATGACGTAAACAAAGATGGTTTCTTATAGTAGTATCACTATAGACTGCATATAGGAGATCGTCATAAATAAACAAAGTATTTCCGCCGCGTACAAATACAGTTTTTAATACCTAAGGCCGAGGGATACGGCCATTCAATCCAAAGGTTTTCTTACATTTCACTGTTGAATTTCAACTCATAAAGTAAGCGTCAATAGTTGCCTGAGCGTGTGCAGTTATCCCCTGCACGACGTGGCATCATAACCCGTAGTTCCTCTTGCTCTAATACGATGTACTCGTTGAGGAAATGCGGGTTGTGACAGCCGGCCACAGGGCAGACCGCGGGATGCGCCCGCGTCCGATCGGGGAGGCCGGCCACAGTTCCGGACCCCCCTTGCAGTCTCGGTGGGTCCGACCTCCGATGGCGGTGGCAACGGAGGTGGTGTGCATGATGGCAGCAGCGGATCACGTGCGAGGTGGTTACTCCCATAACCCCACACTAGATAAGCGGGGAATGTGGGCGCGCGCGGGGCCACCCTACGTGTTGTGTTTTGCGTGTGTGGTGGATGCTCTCGTGCGCTATGCGGACGTGGGTATGGTCCCAGTGCTCTTTACGCGCGTGCGCCCGGGAAGTTTGGTACGTACGTGTGGAACCTTTGCATGCCACACACATCCTCAGGGCGGTCTTTTCTTGCTGCATGTACCTGTTTTTTACCTTTTGTGAGGCAAATTTTATTATGTTTTTTCTTATTAGGTATCGAGGTGTAATACGCAGGGTCGACATATACGGTTGCGCTCTTCTCTCACCACTGATCAAATTGTTGTTTGGAGTAAAAGATATGGATTACTTATTGAACTTGAAGTAGGGATACCGTGAGTTGAAGGAGTTCAGAATCCACCTAAGGGATGGTTGACATTGTGTGAGATGTCTCTGTGATTCGGGTTCCGTTTACAGCCGGACGATGAGTAGATCGAGATCTTACTGTTCTATGGATTTCCTGTGTCCCAATTCACCCATCTTGGGATGACCTACTTTATGGGGATGATCGCATTCTTCCGGGAGTATGGTTCGAATTTCTCTTTAGATCTGTTCAATGAATGGTGCAAGATTCGAATTGATGGCGATGGGCGTATTGATGTTCACATAAATAAGCGTTGGCTCGAATTCGATAATCGTACAAATTGACGCCATGAAAATGCTTTATATTGTTATATCCGAAATTCTTAGGGCTTGCCAGAGCCTTGGAACTCACTTCCAGATCATTGTCGTTGAATGAAGGGTTGTGAGTGGGAATATTCACTAGTGTTGGGGTTCTCGAAACCTCATGAATTAGCGAATCATCTCTTCAGCATCTCCTTATTAGTGGAGGAAAAATGTTTACTGATGTGCGTACTTTTTGTTGATCTTGTGCGTGCATCTACAGTTCCACTGGTTCGTGACAAAAAAAGGAAGCTAGTTATTAAAGATTATGGCGGTTTAGAGTTGTAGCCTCAATCTTTTTTATATTCGAGAGATTGCCATGTAGAGGAAGCTCCTTGCAACTCTAGGGTTGTTGTCACGCTGGCCGAGTTTGACCTTGAGTTCATAGGATCTTCTTCCCCCAGGCTCTTCCTATGGGGGCTTTTGCGCCACAAGCGGTAAAATGGAAGTGTGTATCTTTGTATTTAGATGCAATGAATAATGTGGTGAGTAAAATTCCTCCTCTAATTTCGTTTGTTGTTTTGTTGACCTGTACTTATCTACCTTTTAATCTTTATTCCAGATTGAGGCTCAGACCAATGTAACGTTGATGTGAAATGACTGTTACATGATCCTGAAGGATGGATACCTGGCGCTTTAAGCAAAGCTTCAAGGAGCAGAGAGCTCTTTTTCTGACTTGAGAAAAAAACGAGATCGAGATATACCTCGCTTTCGGTAGGTTGTGTTGGAGCTCAGGGCGCAGCTCGAGGAGTCGCGAGCGGCTCTTCGTACAGAAAAATCCCTAGTGAAGAAGACTGCACGACTGTTTAGGAACGCACAAGAATATGCTACTAGTTTGGAGTCCGAGTTGGGGGCTTCAAAGGCCGAGGTGGAGTGAGTTCCTTTTGAAGAACGAGTTACAGAGCTGAAGGTCGCAAGTCTTGCTGAGTACAAGGACTCTTTGGATTATATATGGGGTCGCTGCATACTTGGCAAGGAGATCGGGAGGAGGTCTGGACCACGGAGGTGGGGCCCTAGATTGAGGATGTACAGGAGGTTTGCTCTTAGGCATGAATTGTCGAAGGCTCTTCGGATGGTGGCCCGAAAGTTTGAGTGTGACATTTCTAGCTTTGGCTTTGATGATCTCGCCGATCATGAGGGCTCGAGCTCTAATTCTGATGTTGATATAGTGAGTGAGTAGTTGCCTCACTATTTAATATTTGTTTATGTACTTTATACTTGCATGTTTTTTGTCGGTGAGTGATTTTCTTGGAACTAGTACTTAAGTTTATATACTTGCATTTTATGGTGATCTTTGTTCGCGACATTCTAGACACTTTTTTGTATTGCATCTTTGTTTGTGGATTTTTATAGCAGTGAACCTTGTTGTGATATGGGTTGAGCATGGTACTTATGCATTGAGCATGATTATGATACCCTTCTTTTGATGTTTGAGATTGAAGGACGATACCCAGGTGATGTCATAACCTTCAATCAAGGCGAGGGGTAAACCCTATTAGCCATATAGTAAGAGGTCAGAGCGGCGAGCCGGGGGATGTTATTGGTCGGTTGTCAGTAGAAAGATGAGACCCAATGACTCTCAATCTACTACCAAAACTAAGGGCAAGCACTTCTAGCCTGGTAGAGAATGAGATATCCAAATCGGGGGTTTTCACTAATGGTGGTGAAGGGTGAGCCTTTGAACTTGGGCAATCATTAGTGGGCAGAAACTGACAGCGGAGTGACCTACTATTTGGGAGAAGAGTGAACCTTCGATCTGAGGCAATGAGAGGTCATTAGGACAAGGCCTCGAAGATGGCGAGGGGTAGACCCTACCAGTCATTGGTGAACGCAAGGGGGGCTTTCCCTGGCGATGTCGTGACCTACTGCGGGGAGAAGGGTGAACCTTCGATCTGGGGCAGTGAGAGGTCACTGTGGAAAGACCCTGACAACGTTCCCTTACAATGGGGTAGAAGGGTGAACCTTTGATCCAGGGTGATAAGAACTACCGTGGTGTAGATGGTTGATGATTTAGTTGACAATCAACGAGCATTCCTACAATAGTAAAGCTGGAAGCAAGCAAACATAGTATATTAACTAAAAATTAGAGTTCATATGCAGACATATGCTAGCAAGTTTTTAGAGTCAGTAATTGTCTTTGTAGCATAAACAAAAAAGTAATGTAATTAAATGTAAGAGTTTCTAAGCCAGAATATAGTAGGGCCTCCTACCATATTCCAAGCTGTTCTTCAACCGCTTTTAAGGGAGAGATAATAGAATGTATTGGTTTGGAAATCATCCATGAGTGATTGTTGGAGTATGGCAGCATAGTAGAAATCTGCTTGAATGATGACAAATTGTATGTTGTAGGTCATTTGTATTGGTTATCTGCCTAAAGTGATCAGGAGAATGGTGGTTTAAGTTCATCATGTGCAGGATGTTCCATGAAACACGTTTAGACAGGTTGTCTAAGTGTTTGTGACAGGTGGTCACAAGGTAGAAATATGGAGAGACAAAAATCTGTCCAAATCCACAGGCGTTGAGTGAAGCCAGTTCACTCAACGCCAGATGTCAAGAAAGGATGTTGGAAACACTGGAAATCGTCCAAGTCCACGGGAGTTGAGTGAAGCTAGTTTACTCAATGCCAGATATCAAAGAAGGATGTTGGAAGGACTGAAAATTATCTAAGTACACGGGCGTTGAGTGAATCCAGTTCACTCAATGCCAAATTCCAAAAAGCATTAAGTCAATGATGGACAGTCAAAGCCCAGCAGTTTGCAAGACAGAAATGCAACTAAGTCCATAGGCATTGAGTGAAGGCAGATCACTCAACGCCATATAGCAAGAGGCGTCGAGCATAGCTGAGTCTGTCAAAGCCTCAGCATTGGAAAGCAAGAAAATCGGCTAAGTCCAGAATCGTTGAGTGAGGACGGCTCACTCAATGCCCGAAGAGAAGCATTGAGTCAAGCTCAAGCATTTGAAGATTCTATCAAGAATTTTGGATAATTCCAGAAGCATTGAGTGAGGACAGCTCACTCAACGCCCAAAGAAGAAGGCGTCGACAAAGCAATGATCAGTCAAAGCCTAAGGAGAGATAGACAGAAAAATCTGTCTAAGTTCAGATGTGTTGAGTGAGGACAACTCACTCAATGGACTCAATGTCTCAGCAAGATGGCAGACTTCATAGAAGGGGCTAAGGACAAAAGCATTTAGTGATGAAGGCTCACTCAACGCTCTCAACGCCTAACAGATGCAGAAAGATGCGACTAATTACAGAAGCGTTGAGTGAAGCCAGTTCACTCAATGCCTCAAAAATGATGGCAGGAAATCAGTGAAGCGGCTAAGTCCAAAAGCGTTGAGTCATGAAGGCTCACTCAACGCACTCAACGCCTGAGATGCAGAAGTGATGGTTAGGTCAAATTCATTGAGTGAAATCCATTCACTCAAAGCACTCAACGCCTAATAATGTAGAGGTATTGGCTAAGTCCAAATTCGTTGAGTAGGGTCATTCACTCAACACACTCAATGCATAGAATGAAATTGAGAATTTGGCTAAGTCCACAGATGCTGACATCAGCATGAATCAATAAAGTTTCAAATTATTGTGGGAAAGCTACAGTAGATGACAAATGGCGCCGCAGGTCTACAGTATGACTTTTACTGATAAAGATAAGTTGCAGCAGTCAACTATGGTGGGTCCCACTGCTCTAAGAGACATTGGATGGAAGAAGATAAAAGGGATAAGTTCGGCGGATGCAAAATAAACTTTTAGGGTTTAACATTTCGAAAAGAGGCGGAACTTCATCGTCTTCTCTCTTGCCGTTGTTGCTGAGCTTGAAGCTGAAGTTCAAACTCGCCGAACTAAAAGTTCTTCCAGTTAGCTGTAACAATTTTCACCAACTACAGCAAGATCAGAAAAGCTTTTTGAGAAAGAAGACTAAGTAGTGCCTTCAAATTTCTACAGTCAAGAGTTAGCTGATTAAAAAGCATATAGAACTGCCAAATCTGTCTTCAACAACAAGTTCAGAGATCGTGTTTCTGAGATACTTCCAGCACAAGCAGTAGTTTATTGAAGACCAACTTTCTTGTTGTTGAAAAGAATTTAGGGCTGAGTTAACTCGGCTCAAGAAGCAGTAGACTCAAAGAACTTCTCTGGAGTCAAAACAACAACAACAAAATAATTTATTCTGTAGGATCTTAACAGATCTGAGTATAGGCCTATTTTATAAAGGACGAGGTAGGATCCAATTGTGGATCTGAGTTGCAGGGTCTGTGTGCATGAGGTAAGATCATTTTGGATCTGAGTTATAGGTCTAATTTATAAAGGCTGAGTGTAAGATCATTTATTGATCTGAGGTAGGATCTTTTGTTAATCTGAGGTAGGATCCCTGTAGTAGATCTGAGTGTAGGGCCTCTGTGCCTGAGGTAGGGCTATTTGCCTGAGGTAGGAGAGTCATTCTCTTTGAGGTAGGGCCTTTGTGCCTGAGTTTTCGGATCCAGATTTGGATTTGAGGTAGGGCCTTGTGCTTGAGCTGTAGGAGAGTCATTCTCTCTGAGTTGTAGGGCTATCCTCTATAGCCATAGTAGTAGGACTTGTGTTCAAGTCTGAGGTAGGTGATCTTTTGATCACTGAGTTGTAGGAACAAGTTTTCTCTGAGGTAGGGCTTTGTGCCCGAGTTATAGGTCTTGGAGGAGATTGAGAGATCCTGCGAGATCTGTGTTGTAAGCTCTTAGGAGCCGAGTTTTGGAGAAGTGCCTTGTCTAACAAACTGTTAGAAAGGTGGGAGGGACAGTGGATGTACCCATAATCTGGGGAACCACTATAAATATTGTGTGGGATTTTGTGGATTGTCTTGAAAGCAAGCTAACCTAGCTAACTCACATCACACTAAGTTAAAGATAGACATAAAAGATTAGAAAACCTATTCACCCCCTCTAGGTGTTTAGCTTCCCTTGAAACTAATGACTTTCAAGTGGTATCAGAGGGAGGTTGCTCAAAAAGGACTTAATAGTCTGAGTTGATCTCCAATTATAGCTAAGGATTATCCCTATGGGTTCAAGAGTGAACCATAAGGAGTGGAACTCAATGAAGCTTCAAGTCTGTAGAAAGGAAAGCCTTGGTATCAGGAAGGAGACTGGGTTGTTTGCTGCTACTATAAAAGATGATGACTATCCTGTAGGTTGGATAAGAATCAGAGCCCCACTGTCCTTTGTGTTCAGTGACAGTGATGAAGATGATGTCAATCCAGAAGCCAGGATAGATATCAGGGCCCCTCTGTCACATTTAGATAGTGACTCAGAGGAGGATGATGAGGATGACATATGCTGCTATGGGCTGATAGCAATATCAGATGAGGAGTCCAGCCAGGATCAGCCTGGTCTAGAAAAGATACATTCTCTATCTAGTTCTTCTTCTAAGACTGGTAATGAAACTAGTCCAGATTCTAATACATCCTCATCCAGTGATGAAGATGACTCACCATCTGAGGAATTTGTTAATCATGTGATTGATAAATATGGTGCCCTTCTGGATGCTTTGAAAAGAATCAAAAAGTTGTCCAAGAAGCAAGCTGAGGAGATTATCTCTCTATAGCTAGATGCTTGCCAGCAGTATGAGTCAGCATCCTTGTTGGAATAAAAAATGAGGGAATTCAGACAACTAAAGATCATCTCAATCATCCAGATTGAGACCCTAAGCCAAAAGGACAAGATCATCTTAGATCTTGAAGAGAAGCTCCTTGAGGAGAAAATGATTATGGCTGAATTTAGTAAGCCCAAAATTGTGCTTCCACTGATTGACTCTTTTACCTCTCAAAGAGATGAGAGAGGTTTAGGGAGTAAGTGGAATTCTGGGGTTGACCTTTCCAAAAGGAAAGGTAAGGCTCCTGTAGTGCCTCAGGCCACCTTTCACAAGGTAATCCTCCCTTCTAACAGGTATGACCAAGACTGCCTGTATGGTCACTTGAAGAATGAGACTTCTCCTTGTAAGAGTTCAAGTGTATCTTACAATGGAATAAGGAAGGGTATGGTTTTGAGTGCACTGAATGCTTCCCATGAAAAAGTCCAAATGACCAATCATGGACCATTTATATTTGGTGCTCTAGCCCATGCACTCAAGGAGAAGGCAGTGGCCTATTCTCAGGCTCTTCTAGCAAAAACCCAGACCAAGGGTAAGTCAGTCAGTAAGGCTAACTTGTCTATCTCTGAGGCCATTAACATCATGTCAACTACAAATAAGACTTCTGTTGATGAAACTCAGAGTAAGCCAAGTACTTCTATAGGCAGACTCACCTTTAGTTAGATTCTTGCTGAGAGAAACAAGAAGAAGGCTACATCACTCCCCTCTGAACTGGTAGCTAGTAATGACTTGTTGTAATGCCTCCACTCGTCACATGGAATATAACGGTGGGTCCGGCCGGGGCCCCATGCCATACTTCACAGACAAGCGGCGGAATTACGTGTGGAAATCAAAATCTACTCATACCATAACTCAAAACATTCTAGCGCAGCATTTTATGTTAGATAAACTCAGCTCAATGAATGTCCACTAATATATAAACTCCACATTTATATATCAAAATCAGGAATGTATACAACATACACACACATGACCTTAAGGCCTTACATGTTTCTCTTTACAGACATATACAATTTCATACATCGGCACGCAGGCCAGCCACACATGAAATCCAAACACGCTTTCTTCGCACGGCCTTCAAGGGCCTTTAACAGCAAGCCTCCATTCCGCTCAAATCAATTCAATCATCAGCACCTACAATTAGATATCCACCCAAGAGCGGCAAACAAAGTAACAGCCAACATTATCTGACCAAGTATAACGACCCTACCCCTTACCCTGGGCAGTGGTTCCTTCCCTGTATGCATTGCCATCACAAGCTATCAAACTACCAATCACAACCACATCACAAAAGCCGGTATCCACCATACGCTTCGTGCACTCAGGGAACCTTATTGGTGTACTGGATGTCCCAGTCGTACACCATCGATCAGAGGTTCTTCACTTGTTGGTTGGGCGGTTCAATCCTAGTCCACCAATCCTGTGGGCTGGCGATATTCCATCCATACCACTCAGAGGTACTACCTCACAACATCCACAAACATAACCAGAGTAGATCGACCCACCCTAGTGGTGTAGCAAGCCGGGTTTATCGATGCTCCCAAGGCATTACCACCAATCGACCCCTCAACATATTCCTGATCGACCCACCCTTGTGGTATAGTAAGTCGGGTTTAACTCGGCTCCCCAGGCGTTGCCACCAATCGACCGCTCATCTATCCAGATCAACCCACCTTAGTGGTATAGCATGCTGGGTTTATCCCGCGCTCCCCAGGCGTGCTACCAATTGACCTCTCATCACAACCAGGAGCTTACTCAAAGCATCCATACATACATAAGTAACATCCATACATACATCCATACATCCATTCAACAAAGCATAACCTTTCATATCATCAAATCCACGGAGTCTTCTCCGGTTTACCAATAATCATCACCAATCCAGACTACCCGTCCAGATGGGCTTCTGTAACACCCCCTATCCGTCACATAGCATATAGCAGTAGGTCCGGCCGGGGCCCGACGCCGTATGCCACAGACAGACCGGGTGGTTACTTATGGAAACCATCCAACCAATCTCAATGTCCTACACAGAGCATTCTAGCGGAAGCAGTTTATAAACGTTGTAATAAAGAACCCAGCATTAAAGCATGAATGTCCACTAATTACCAAAATAGGAATGTTACAAAATACACCAGTACAAGCCTTAAGGCCTTACAAATATGATTCACTTGATATTACATGATTTACAAACCACGGCACGCAGGCCAGTCATACATGAATAAAACAGTAAACACTTCCAAATAGGCCTTCGAGGGCCGGCTTCGCAAAAAGGGCTTTAGCCCGCTATTGATCGCTTGGTCCCGCAGCACCTGCAAGCAACAAACCACCGCACGGTGGCAAAACAAGGCAACGGTCAGCAATGCTAACCAAATTATAACGATCCCGCCCCCAGCTCGGGGCGGCGATGATCCTTCCCTGCATTTCATTAGCATAAGCGAGCAATATAACATCTCAATACATCACAGGCGTTGGCACGCATGGCCACACGCCCCGTGCTCTCAGGGCACATTCTCGGTGATCGTAGTCTAAGCCGCTAACTCACCACCATCTCCAGGACGGCAATAACTCGTGAGCAAAATGGTCTTTTAGGCAAACATTACGACACTTTAATATCATCAACAGCCTATGTCACGACACTTTAATGTCATCGACAGAAGACCCGTCCTCTATGCCCTCGGCATAAAGCAAGAACGGTTCCCACTCAACCCGTTGCTCACTTGCCACGACACTTAAATATCATCGGCACGGGTTAAGCTTCCCCGAAGCCCGTGCATCGAACGTACGATGCTACATAACCCAGTTATGTACTAATTGGCACCTAGGCCCACAAGTTGGCAAGATCTCGCATCCGCCCAGTTTTTCGGGTGCACCTTTGGGTTAATCCCCAAGGCTCCCTGCTACAATCTACCGTGTAGAAAACCCGAAAAACAATCAATAGCACGGAGTCTTCTCCGACATTTATGCAATGCAACATCACCGATCCAGACCAACATGTCCGGGTAGGCTTCACACATCATGCCTATGTCCGTTCTCACTTACAGACTCTAAACAACGGGGACTTCACATATCTACCCGAAGGAACGCCTCCAACTCTCCGCAAACTCGCAAGAGCGGGCTTCCTATGCAAAGAAAGAGAGCTACTCATGCTCAAGATGAGGATCGTTACCCTAGCGTTCCTCTTTGGCGCCATTGAAAAGTAAACGGATGAAAAGCACCGCACTAGCTTTGCCACCGTGGATCCGGAGTCGGCTCGCGATTCGGAGCTTCGAAGCTCCTCCAATGGCCGGATCTAGCTCCTTCTTCCTTCCTTGGCTCTCTACTTTCTCTAAGGTTTTAGAAAGCTAACCACTCATGAAAAGTGAGGGTTTCTAAGTCCAATCCCGGGTATATCCCTTCAGGAACAACCCCCAGCCGTTGGATCTCAAAATAAGGAAACGAACGGCTTTGATTCGGGACTGAAATTCCCAATCTGGACCGAACACGGCCTGGCACACGCCCGTGTCCAGGGCCGTGTGCCTCATTCGCCGTCAAAATCGGCTCGCATGGAACCTCACACGGGTATCGAACACGCCCGTGTTCGAGCTGACACGCCCGTGTTCCATGTGACACGGCCGTGTGGCCGGCCGTGTACCCCTATCATTTTTCCCCGAAATCAACCCGAGCACTGCACGAGTTCTAGGAAACGCCCGTGTCCTTACCCGTGTCACCTCAACACGCCTGGACCCCAGGCCGTGTACACGGTCTCGACACTCGACACTTCGTCGAGCGAAGATCGTCGACCTGATGACACGGCCTTGGACACGCCCGTGTCCTAGGCCGTGTGCCTTGTCTCGACACAATGTTGAGACCAAAGTGTAGACTTCCCGGGATGAGTGTCGACACGGGTCGACACGCCCTGCGACATGCCCGTGTCGCAGGCCGTGTGCCATGTCTCGACACCTCGTCGAAAGCAGAGTGTCGACTTCGTGGCTAAGTGTCGACACGGGTCGACACGCCCTACGACATGCCCGTGTCGCAGGCCGTGTGCCCAGTCTCGACACAATGTCGAGACCAAAGTGTCGACTTCCCGGCTCAGTGTCGACACCAGCTTGACACGCCCTGGGACACGCCCGTGTCCCAGGCCGTGTGCCTGCAGCCAGAACCCAAAACTGGCCCAAAACGTCCCCCGTCGCTCTTTTGAGTTTCGGGGCGTTACAACTCTCCCCCTCTTAAAAGAATTTCGTCCTCGAAATTACATAAAGGAAAGACTTGTACAAAACCAAAATTTATACCTTAGCGGAACAACTCCGGATACTCGTCAAGCATAGTCTGCTCTCGCTCCCAAGAGAGCTCCTCACGACCGCAATTGTCCCACCGGACCTTGACCATCCTGATCTCTTTATTGTGTAGCCGCTTGACCTCCTAGTCCTCAATCCGCACGGGCCTGACCTTTGTCGTCAACCCACTATCCACCGGTACTTGATCAACCGCGATCACTTGCGTAGGCTCTTGCACCGCCTTCCAAGGCACCGAAATATGGAATACATCGTGTAAACCACTAAGTTCTACTGAAAGCTTCAACCGATAGGCTGCTTCACCAACTCGCTCCAGAACCTCAAACGGTCCAAGGTACCTCGGGCTTAGCTTTTTCAATCGCCGCACCCGCGAGACACCCTTGAACGACTTGATCTTTAAGTATACATAATCGCCCACAGCGAACTCCACGTTCCTGTGCTTGGCATTATAGTACTTTGCTTGCCGGTCCTGAGCGATAAGCAACCTCTCCCGAATGGTTCTCACCAAAGAAGTAGCATCCTCCACTTCCGATCGCTTATACAACTTTGACTCCCCCGTTTCTAACCAAGACAACGACGTGCGACATTTTCTACCATATAGGGCCTCAAAGGGCGCCATCTGACTACTCGCTTGGTAGCTATTGTTGTATGCGAACTCCACCAAATAAAGGTGGTCTTCCCATTGCTTTCCAAAATCCAAGACACACATGCGGAGCATGTCTTCCATGGTTCTATTGACCCTCTCGGTCTGCCCATCCGTTTGCGGATGGAAAGCTGTGCTGAATTTCAACTTTGTTCCCAACATTTGTTGCACTAGCCTCCAATCGTTGGACGTGAACCGTCCATCTCGGTCACTCACGATGCTGCGGGGCACACCATGAAGCCGTACTATGTTATCCACATAAAGCTTTTCCAACTTCTCCACCGGATCATCCTTCCTATGCGGAATAAAATGCGACACCTTCGTTAATCGATCAACAACCACCCAAATGGCGTCGTTCCCCTTTTGCGACCTTGGCAAACCGTGCACAAAGTACATAGAGATGTCGTCAAATTTCCACTCCGGAATAGGCAAGGACTTAAGAAATCCTCCCGGCTTTTGGCACTCCGCCTTTACCAAGGCGCAAGTTTGGCACTTCGCTACGTATAGCGCCACATCCTTCTTCAAACCCGGCCACCAAAACAGTTTCTTCACATCACGGTACATCTTTGTGCTCCCCGGGTGAATCGAGTACTTGGTATGGTGTGCCTCGTACAACAACTCCACCCGTAAATTGCCCACACTTGGGACGCACAAACGGCCGTCTTTCCAAAGTAATCCGTCCTCCACGACGAATTGGGAATTTGACCCATCCAGAGCCTCTACCATGAGCTGCTTCATATGAGCATCCATATCCAAAGCCTGCCGAAAACGATCAGCTAGGTCATATTGTACTTAAGTCTAATTCAGAACTGCTTCAGTTCTTGATTGTCTATCCACACAAACAACCTCCAACGCCTCCAACTCTCGCACCAACCGCTCATCATGCACCGATAGCCAATTGGCTTGAGCTGGGGCTCGGCGACTCAGCGCGTCCGCAACCGCATTCCCTTTGCCAGGCACGTAGTGGATCTTGAATGTATAGTCCCCCAGGAACTCCATCCATCTATGCTGCCGCATATTCAGATCCTTCTGATCAATAAGATACTTCAGGCTCTTGTGATCGGTGTAGATATCAATCTTCACACCGTACAAATAGTGTCTCCACAGCTTCAAGGCAAAAATCATGGCCGCTAACTCCAAGTCATGGACCGGATAGTTCCTTTCATGCACTTTTAGCTGTCTCGAGCCATAAGCTATTACACTTCCATGTTGCAGTAGCACGCAACCCAACCCACTGCCCGAAGCATCACTATAAATCTCATAGCCTTCGGTCCCACATGGCGAACTCAGCACAGGCGCCGTGGTCAACCGACACTTCAACTCCTCAAATGCTCGTGCGCACTCCGGCGTCCAAACGAACTTATGCTCCTTCCTCGTCAAAGTAGTGAGAGGTAACGCTATCCGCGAGAAGTTCTCTACGAAGCGCCTATAATAGCCGGCAAGCCCCAGAAAACTCCGGACTTTCGCTACCGTAACAAGCTCAGGCCACTCCCGTATCGCAACGATCTTCGCCGGATCCACAACAATACCCTCTCCACTTACTATATGCCCGAGGAACGCCACTGAGGATAGCCAAAACTCGCACTTCGAGAACTTGGCATACAACTGATTTCTCCTTAGCGTCTCCAACACCAAATGAAGATGCTTGAAGTGATCTTCCTCACTTTGCGAGTACACCAAAATATCGTCGATGAAGACGATCACGAAATGGTCCAAGTACTCCCTGAACGTCCTGTTCATCAAATCCATGAACACTGACGGCGCATTAGTCAGCCCAAACGGCATGACCGTAAACTCATAATGCCTATATCTCGTACTAAATGTTGTCTTCGGGATATCACTCTCCCTTATTCGCAGCTGATAGTACCCAGCCTTGAGATCCAACTTTGAGTACACCGTCGACCCGACTAACTGATCAAAAAGATCATCAATCCGGGGGATCGGGTACTTGTTCTTCTCCGTCAGCTTGTTGAGCTCCCTATAATCAATACATAACCTCAAGCTTCCGTCCTTCTTCTTAACAAAGAGGATCGGTGTGCTCCAAGGCGAAGAACTCGGGCGCACATACCCTTGCTCCAACAACTCTTGCAGTTGAACTTTCAGCTCCGCCATTTCCTTAGGCGCTAGCCGATAAGGAGATCGTGACACAGGCTTTGCACCTGGCACTAGCTCAATCGTAAAATCTATCTCCCGCTGAGGCGGGGCTCCAGGAAGATCTGCGGGGAACACATCAGGGTATTCCGATACCACTGAAATACAATCCAATGTGGGCTTCGGCTTTGCAACCTCCACTAGTGTAAAGAACAGTTCTGCACCGGCACGAACCGCCTTCACAACCTGAAGAGCAGACATCAACGTCTTGCTCGACCCCTTTAAGCCTGTAAAAGTCGTTTCACGACTTGCTCCCAGCTTGAATTCCTTGCTACCGCAATCTATATGGGCCTGCTGCTCCGAGAGCCAGTCCATGCCAAATATGACGTCGAACTCCACCAAAGGAAGTAAAGATGCCCGCAGGTCGAACTCCTGATCGCCAATACGAATCTTAACATTGCAGATCCTATCCGCTCGCATCGAACACCCATTGGGCAACAACACATCCAACTTATCCTTCGCCATCGAAGAAGGGAATCCGATGTGTGATATAAATCCTTCGGACAAGAAGGAGTGTGAGGCTCCCGTATCGAAGAGTGCTCGTGCCGGATTTTCACAAATCAATACAAATCCTAAACAAGCAGTGGTAAGGTAACATGTGCATAACAAGTATTTTAAGAAGTTGACTTGCTATAAATTAAACCGTACCTGTCACCACATCAGCCTGTTTAATGGCCTCCTGTTGGCCAAGATTGTAGATCCTTGGTTGGGCCGGAGCATAATGGGATGCGGTCGACTCCACCGCCTTTCCCTTCTCTTCATAAGTAGCTCCCAGCCTTCTCTCGGACTTAGGACGTCCGCTCCAACAATCACGGACAAAATGCCCCGTCTTTCCACAAGTAAAACATGCGCCCGGGGTTCGACTCGTAGTCGCCCCAGAAGCACCAGAAGGAGCTGGACCCGAAGTCCTATGCTTCTTGAAAGACCTCCGATAGTCGGACTTTGAAGTAGTCGACACTTTAAATTCATATTTCCTATCACCCAAGCTTTTCTTTGCTTGCACATTCTTCATGTCCTTTTCCAAGGACCGGGCAGTATTGACCAAGGTTAAGAAACCCTGCGTCATCGGCCCCGACAGTAGTAATCTCAACTCATCTCTCAAGCCTTCATAAAAACGATTAGTCTTGCGCTCCTCATCCATGATGGTGGAGCTAGCATATCGACTCAAATGGGTGAACTCATGGAGATATTCATCCACGCTCTTCTCACCCTGAACCAACTTCAGAAATTCGTTCTCCATCGAAATCCTCTGAGTAGAGGGGAGGTATCTTGCTAAAAACAATCCCGAGAACTCTTCCATCAGAACGTCTATAAGTTGTCTACCTCTCAAATGATGCAGCTCCAAACCTTCCCACCACATCCTCGCTTCACCGTCCAGAAGGAACGTAGCGATGGTGGTCATTTGCCACTCCTCCGTCTCCGTTGCTGTCGTGACTCTCTTCACCCTAGAGAGCCAGTCTTCAGCCTGAGATGGGGTTCCCAACCCCGAGAATAACGGAGGGTTAAAGCTCATTACATGCTTAAGCTGCCTCTCGACTGCCCTTCTTGGCACCACCGGTTCCACAACCACTTGCTCCACTCTCCTCGGCTCAGCCTCTTGAAGAGGTTCCTGATCCATAGCAGGAGCGGGCTGCTGCGTTTGCCTTGCAGGCTGTGCATTTATCACGGCCAACACCGCTTCAGCCACCAATCGTATGTTCTCAGCCGATAGAGGTGTTGCAGGAGCAACATCCGGTGCACTACTAGCCTCAGAAACTCGGCGTTCTAACGGCCCAACACCACTTCTGGTCACCTATGGTGGTACAAAACACCGTTAAGCGACCAAATAAAATTGCAAACAACAATTATAGGAACACGCAGGTTCCTCAAACACGAGTATTTTCATTCCTAAGTGGACATTCATGGGTTCTTTTACCATTATAACGATGACGCACACAATGTGCTCACCACCCCTTAAAAAGAATTTGCCCACGAATTCAGTTTAAGCCCGACCAAAACCAGTAGTCTGATACCAAATTGTAACACCCCCTATCCGTCACATAGCATATAGCAGTAGGTCCGGCCGGGGCCCGACGCCGTATGCCACAGACAGACCGGGTGGTTACTTATGGAAACCATCCAACCAATCTCAACGTCCTACACAGAGCATTCTAGTGGAAGCAGATTATAAACGTTGCAATAAAGAACCTTGCATTAAAGCATGAATGTCCAATAATTACCAAAATAGGAATGTTACAAAATACACCAGTATAAGCCTTAAGGCCTTACAAATATGATTCACTTGATATTACATGATTTACAAACCACGGCACGCAGGCCGGTCATACATGAATAAAACAGTAAACACTTCCAAATAGGCCTTCGAGGGCCGGCTTCGCAAAAAGGGCTTTAGCCCGCTATTGACCGCTTGGTCCCGCAGCACCTGCAAGCAACAAACCACCGCACGGTGGCAAAACAAGGCAACGGTCAGCAATGCTGACCAAATTATAACGATCCCGCCCCCAGCTCGGGGCGGCGATGCTCCTTCCCTGCATTTCATTAGCATAAGCGTGCAATATAACATCTCAATGCATCACAGGCGTTGGCACGCATGGCCACACGCCCCGTGCTCTCAGGGCACATTCTCGGTGATCGTAGTCTAAGCCGCTAACTCACCACCATCTCCAGGACGGCAATAACTCGTGAGCAAAATGGTCTTTTAGGCAAACGTTACGACACTTTAATGTCATCAACAGCCTATGTCACAACACTTTAATGTCATCGACAGAAGACCCGACCTCTATGCCCTCGGCATAAAGCAGGAACGGTTCCCACTCAACCCGTTGCTCACTTGCCACGACACTTAAATATCATCGGCACGGGTTAAGCTTCCCCAAAGCCCGTGAATCGAACGTACGATGCTACATAACCCAGTTATGTACTAATTGGCACCTAGGCCCACAAGTTGGCAAGATCTCGCATCCGCCCAGTTTTCCGGGTGCACCTTTGGGTTAATCCCCAAGGCTCCCTGCTACAATCTACCGTGTAGAAAACCCGAAAAACAATCAATAGCACGGAGTCTTCTCCGGCATTTATGCAATGCAACATCACCGATCCAGACCAACATGTCCGGGTAGGCTTCACACATCATGCCTATGTCCGTTCTCGCTTACGGACTCTAAACAACGGGGACTTCACATATCTACCCGAAGGAACGCCTCCAACTCTCCGCAAACTCGCGAGAGCGGGCTTCCTATACAAAGAAAGAGAGCTACTCATGCTCAAGATGAGGATCGTTACCCTAACGTTCCTCTTTGGCGCCATTGAAAAGTAAACAGATGAAAAGCACCGCACTAGCTTTGCCTCCGTGGATTCGGAGTCGGCTCGCGATTCGGAGCTTCGAAGCTCCTCCCATGGCCGGATCTAGCTCCTTCTTCCTTCCTTGGCTCTCTACTTTCTCTAAGGTTTTAGAAAGCTAACCACTCATGAAAAGTGAGGGTTTCTAAGTCCAATCCCGGGTATATCCCTTCAGGAACAACCCCCAGTCGTTGGATCTCAAAATAAGGAAACGAACGGCTTTGATTCGGGACTGAAATGCGCAATCTGGACCGAACACGGCCTGACACACGCCCGTGTCCAGGGCCGTGTGCCTCATTCGCCGTCAAAATCGGCTCGCCTGAAACCTCACACGGGTATCGAACACGCCCGTGTTCGAGCTGACACGCCCGTGTTCCATGTGACACGGCCGTGTGGCCGGCGTGTACCCCTATCATTTTTCCTCGAAATCAACCCGAGCACTGCACAGGTTCTAGGACACGCCTGTGTCCTTACCCGTATCACCTCAACACGCCTGGACCCCAGGCCGTGTACATGGTCTCGACACTCGACACTTCGTCGAGCGAAGATCGTCGACCTGATGACACGACCTTGGACACGCCCGTGTGCCTTGTCTCGACACAATGTCGAGAATAAAGTGTCGACTTCCTGGGACGAGTGTCGACACGGGTCGACACGCCCTGCGACACGCCCGTGTCGCAGGCCGTGTGCCATGTCTCGATACCTCGTAGAAAGCAGAGTGTCGACTTCGCGGCTAAGTGTCGACACGGGTCGACACGCCCTGCGACACGCCCGTGTCGCAGGCCCTGTGCCCAGTCTCGACACAATATCGAGACCAAAGTGTCGACTTCCCGGCTCAGTGTCGACACCAGCTTGACACGCCCTGGGACACGCCCGTGTCCCAGGCCGTGTGCATGCAGCCAGAACCCAAAACTGGCCCAAAACGTCCCCCGTCGCTCTTTTGAGTTTCGGGGCGTTACAGCTTCACACAGTATATCTATGTCGTACTCCACACTTCCGGCTCTAGATGCAGACTCAACCAAGGAATCACTTACAATATCCACCTCTTGGCGGAGGATTCCATGTATATGTATAAAGAAATGACTTCGATGTCCAAGAATGAGATTGTTACCATTGAAGATCACTTCGGAGCCATCACCTAGCCGGATGGAAATCACCGCCTCGACCTTGCCTTCACGAATCCGATCTCGGATCTTCGCTCCACACTCCGCAGCTCCTACAGCAGCTGGCTTTCTCCTTCCTCCTTTCCTTCCCTTGCTCTCCCTCTCTCTTTCTGAAAGTGCAGGTTAGATCTGAAATACTCTAGAGGGGGGGGGGGGGTGAATAAACTAAGCACAGCAACCTAAACAATCACAGATCACAGCCAAAACAAAAATAAAGGGCAACCAGACGACACAAGAAATTTTATAGTGGTTCCCCAACCTGGGTACATCCACTCTTCTACCACCCTGGTAGGAATCCACTCAGGTTTTTGATCAGGTGCCTGACACCAATGAGCTTTTGTTCAGGTGCTCAAAAATCAAAACCTCAAGTCTTTTGGAAGGAGACTTGCAACCAGAATAATTTTGAAGGGAATTAAAACCCTATACAATAGTTGGAAAAGAGGTGATGGTGTCTTCTCTTTCTCAATAGCAGCTGAGAAGACTGTGGATTGATGTTAGCAGATTTGCTCCCCCTGAGATCAGGAAAACTGGAGCACTGCTTCAGGGTGATAGGTCTTCAAAGACCTAGAGTGCCTGGACCAAAAATTGCTTCAGGAACTTCTTTTGACAGATAGATTAATTTGTTGTCCTTTGAAGTTGTCCTGTAGAGTTGAAGGAAGAAGACCCTTGATAGTATTTGAATGTTCTTCTTCTTCAAGATGTTCTCTGGCCTGGGCTAATTGCAGTAGAACTTTTGATTTATGTAAGATTGTTGTTCTGTGCAATCTGTCTGTGTGTCTGTCTGTAGTAATTGATTCTTTCTTCTTTTCTCACTTTTACTGACTGAGAATATTCAAAATTTGAATGTTAAGCAGTAATTGCAGTCGACCTTGGAAGGAAGCGGCAATCAATGATTTCCCCAACTGTCCCATGGAAAAACGGCATGTAATAGTCCATAGTCAATGCGCGTTCTAACGGTAACATTCCGAGAAGATCTGACATTAATAACTCTGGAATCATCGCCAAGAAACGGGACGGGAAACTGAAGAAGACCTAATCTGGATTCGTCGAACGTAGAACACAATTCGTCGAGCTGAGTTTGAGTTCATCGACCAGAGAATGACACTTAGTCTTCTAAGGAAACTTGTCAATTCTGCTTCAATCTTCGTCGAGCTGACAATCTTCATTCGTCGAACAGACAATCTTCATTCGTCAAGCTGAGATCCAAATCCGTCGAGATGAGAACAGTTCTGGACTTAGTCAAAATATACTGTATCTACTGATATTCAGTGTCGACATAAGCTGGTGTCGACTGATATCCTGGAGTCAACACAAATCTTCTGGTGTCGACATGAGCTGGTGTCGACAGATATCCTGGTGTCGACACAAATTGTCTGGTGTCGACATATGCCCTAAGTGTCGACACAAATCCTCTGAATTTAGAATTCGTCGAGTAGAGTACTGCATTCGTCGACCTGAGAAGCTGACTTCGTCGACCTGAGAGGTTGAGAACTTGAGATCCAAGTTCATCGAGCTCAGAAACTTGTTCGTCGACCAAAGTCTGAAGCTGGACTTAGAAAAAATCTGAAGTTGTCCTGACTTTAGCTTGATGTAGAAACTCAGTCTTCGTCGAAAAGAGAACAAGGATCGTCGAGCTCAGCACTAAGAATTGCCTCACGATCGTCGAGCGCAGAACACCTTTCGTCGAGCTGAGTTCGACGAACGTCGAACTCACTTCACTTAGCCTTGAAATCTTCTAAGTCTGGTGTCTCTGATGGTCTTGTTGATAGCTGGTCCACCTGAAATTGAACCTAAGGACTTGGCCTAGACTCTAGGACACAAACTTGACCCTGGCTATACATGATGGGTCACATCCTAAGCTAGTGAACCTAGCCCAAATCAACTAGGAATCCAACACTTTCTCTCTCTTGGAAAGTGAGGAGAAGAAGAATATGAAATGAAGAGATAAGTCCTCATTTTTTGGCCTTATATCCATAGGGAAGAAGCCTGGCCCTTGGATCCAGGATAAGGGAAATGAACGACACAGATTTGCCCAAGAATAGGCTGAACACGACCTGACACGCCCTGTGACACGCCCGTGTCACAGGCCGTGTCACTTAAGCGGTAGGCAACCGACTCAAATCCAACTAGTACACGGCTGTGTGACATGCCCATGTCACACCTTACACGCCTGTGTCATGCCCGACACGCCCATGTCCAGTAGTCGTGTACTTCACACAGCATAATCTCCAATTTACCCGAACGGGACACAGCCATGGGAAACGCCCGTGTCCCAAGCCGTGTACCCCAGGACACACTCGTGTCCACCAGTACACACAGTCCTGCCTGAAACCCGCAAAGGACACGCCCT
Organism: Platanthera guangdongensis; assembly: GCA_039583875.1. Classification (NCBI taxonomy): domain Eukaryota; kingdom Viridiplantae; phylum Streptophyta; class Magnoliopsida; order Asparagales; family Orchidaceae; genus Platanthera; species Platanthera guangdongensis. The sequence continues at coordinate 96,365,993 of CM077159.1, read as the reverse complement.
GTGACACGCCCATGTACCCTGCACTCGACAATAGGCGACCAAAATTCGTCGACCACACACCCAACTCCTCATCCCGAGCACGACACGCCCTTGGACACGCCCGTGTCCCAGGCTGTATCACCCAACCTGAAACCCAAAGTGGGCTTTGTGGTGTTACAACCCTCCCCTCCTTCAAAAAAATTTTGTCCCCAAAATTTGACTCAGCGACCACCAGCAACATAACCACTCACGTTGCACCATACACAACCGCGCACTCAAATAAGGCAAGTCGGGTTTGTTGGATCCCTAGTTGGATTTGGGCTAGGTTCACTAAGTTAGGATGTTTAACCCAACATGTATAGCCAGGGTCATGTATGAGTTCTAGAGTCTAGGCCATGTCCTTAGGGTCAACACTACATGGACCAGCCATCAACAGACTATAGAAGACTCAAGACTTAAAGAAATTCCAAACTCAGAAAATGAGTTTGACGTTCGTCGAACTCAGGTCGATGAAAGTCGTGCTCAACTCGACGAAATCAGAGATAATTCTCTGAGCTGAGCTCAACGAACTTGAATCTCAGGTCGACGAATTCCAGAGTATACTTCAACACCAAGTCCAGAATTCTTCACACTTAACTCCAGTCAACGAACTTAGTTCTCAGGACGACGAACTTAGTTCTCAGGTCGACGATCTCTGGGTATTCTACTTCAACATCTTATTCCAGAAACATCTAAGTATTTGAAGTCCAATATCACACTCCAGTCGACGAAGTTAGAATATCAGCTCAACGAATTTGGATCTTAGTTCGATGATTTCTCGATCATCTACTTCAACACTATACGACCAGAAACAACTGAGTATTCTAAGTCTAGAATCACACTCCAGTCAACGAACTCACCTTCTTAGCTCGACGAACTTAGACCACAGTCTTGGCAAGATTTATCAAGTAGTAGTTAGAAGTTCTCAGCTCGACGAAACTAGTTCTCAAGTCGACGAACCCAGTTCTGAGGTCGACGATTTCTGGACATGTTACTTCAACATTCTCAAGTCCAAGAAACATGGAGTTATGTTATTCAGCCGACGCAGTTATATTCTCAGCTCGACGAACTTGATGCACAGAATCGACGGTCTAGAGAAAGCAGTTGTCAGTTCTTCGGTCGACGATCTTGGATCTCAGCTCGACGAACAAAGATTATCTGGTCGACGAACTTGACTTCTCTGTTCGACGAACTCTGGAAACAGATCGACGAATTCTGCTCAACAAATTCTGTAAAGTTCCAGACTTAGAAATTTTCCTCCCTCTGTCTCTCTTCTATTGTAATAATTCCTGAGTAATCAATGCATAAATATTCTCTGAATATTATCGTTAGAAGTAAGCGTTGGTTACGGTCTTCATCAGGATTATTGCTTGCCATTTTTCCATGGGACAGTTGGGGAAACCAATCAATGCAAATATTCTCTAGTCCGTCAGAATTCAATGCAGAAAGGAATTCAAATTTCAAAAGGCAATTTATATGGAAAATATAAAAGAGATTTTCTTTCTCTTCCTGAATAACTCTCTAGCAGTAGTCAGAAATATATAGTGAATAAGGATCTTCTTCATCTCTCTCGACAACACACAGAAAATATAAAGACTATAGAGCTCACAGGGCAACAACACTGTCAAGAGACAAGAAGCCCTAGCCCTAGACCAGAGAAAGAACATCAAGCTGAAAGAAGAAGAAGAACAACCATTCAAATCAAGAGTCTTCTTCTGTCTTCATTCCAGGATTCTTCAAAGCACAACAAACATTCAATCTGTCAAGGAGTTCCTGGAATTCATCTGGTCAAAGAAAAACCTTGAAGACCTATCACCCTGCAGCAAGGCTTCAACTTCCTGAACCATTCTATATCTCATGGGGAGCCTTTGCTAACATCATTCTTCCACTAGAGTCTTCTCAGTTGTATTTGAGAAAGAGAAGACAAAATCACTCTCTCATCCACACTGTATAAAAGGGTTCTTAACTCCCTTCAAAAGGCATTCCTGGTTACAAGTCACCTGATCAAAAGACTTGAGGTTTGGTTTTTGAGCACCTGATCAAAAGCTCATTGGTGGCAGTCACCTGATCAAAAACCTGAGTGGATTCCTACCAGGGTGGTAGAAGAGTGGATGTACCCAAGTTTAGGGGAACCACTGAAAGTGCAGGTTAGATCTGATATACTCTAGAGGGGGGGGGGGGTGAATAGAGTATGGTGCTTGCTAAAAACTTTTTACAACTGTTATTGTATTCCTAAGTGAACACGGAAGCAAATGAAATAAAGCAAACACAGCAACTAACTAAACACAGAGCAATCACAAACCACAACCAGAAAACAAAAGAAAGTAAGCAACCAAATGACACAAGAAGCTATAGTGGTTCCCCAATCAATCTGGGTACATCCACTCTTCTACCACCCTAGGTAGGAATCCACTGCAGGATGAGTTGATCAGGTGTCCTGGGCACCAATGAGCTTTTGATAAGGTGCTCAAAAACCAAACTAGATTTTTTGATCAGGTGTCTTTCCACCACTGAGTTTTGACAAGGTCTCAAAAACCAGCACAAACTTTTGAATGGAGTTTGATAAACCCTTTACAGGAGAGAGAGAGAGAGAGAGAGAGAGAGAGAGAGAGAGAGAGAGAGAGAGAGAGAGAGAGAGAGAGGATGATATGATCTTCTCTGTCAACAATCAGAGAGAAGATGTGGATGTTGTCAAAGCTCCTCCTGAGATCTTGAGTTGTTCAGGAAGTGAAGCTTTGTAGTAGGGTGATAGACCTTCAGAAGATTTGATCTCCAGCAAAAGATGATTTCAGCAGCAGCTGAAATGTGTGTTGTCTGGAGTCTTGAATGATGATGGCCTTTGAACACTGGAATCAAGAGGGATCTGAAAATTTCAGTATGTTGATCTCCTTTTGTGATGGTGTTCTTATATGAATTCTTAGACTGTGAATATCTGCAACTCTTTCTCTTTCTGTTGTTATGATTGTTGTAAGAGTTGTTGTTGATGATGTTGTTTTTTTTATTCCAGTAGAATATGAATATCTCTTTTATTCCTTAGATCTGAATAGAATGATTCTCTGTCCAAGATAGCCGTTAGCCTGTCATAAATGACTTCCTTAACTGCATGTTGTCTTCTGGAGAAAAGTCCAATAAAACATTCCTGTGAAAATCCCTTTAAACTTGCTCCAGATTAATTGAAATGGCTACAAGATCCTTGAAATAAATGCTGAGAATAATTCCATAACTGTCTGAATTTGAATCTTGAAAAACTTCGATCTCTCCAGAAAAACATCGGCCTGAGCTCTACTATCGTTGAACTGAGCTCAGAGACTGGTCTTAGACTGAAACAGAGATCGTCGATCTGAGCTCAACTATCGTCGAACTGAGCTCAGAGATAGAGAAACAAACTAGAGACAAGAACATCGATATGAGCTCGAAGATCGTCGAATGGAGTTCGACGACTCGTTGAAGTTGAGCTCAGAGATCGTCGAATGGAGTTCGACGATTCGTCGAAGTGAGCTCAGCGATCGTCGAATGGAGTTCGACGATTCGTCGTCCTGAGTACGACGAAATGACTTAGTCTCCAAAATTGAAATATCTGGTCTTGAGGGCAGCTTTCAAACCTAAATACTAACCCTTAGACTCAATTCTAATTGACCTTTAAATCTATACAAGGATGTCAAACCAGATTTCCTAAAAGACATAGTGATCCTTGCCCAAATCAGTAATAGGGTGTTCCAACAATCTCCCCCTATTTGGGTTAGGATTACTATTTACAGATATTGGAAAAATAAAAACATACAAAGCAGAGATATAACAAACAAGACATTGCAGAAACACAGACATTATCTCAGATAGTTCAGAAAACAAAATATATTGTCATCTTACAGAATCATTCCTTTTCCTTGCTCTTTATGAGAACTATTTCTCTGTTGAGATTGAGAGCTTCTTTCTTGGATCTTCTATCATCAGCTGCACCTAGAGAGGTTTGATGCTTTGGCCTGGGCACTACAGCTTCTGGGTGTAACTTCATATAGCTTTCTGAATCAAAAAATTTACTAGAGGAGTATCTCTCAAGTTCTTTCTTTCTTTGATCTGATAAAGTAGTGATATTTGAAGTATCTCTTCCTTGTTCTCTAGCCTTCTTGATTTGGTACAAAGCAGCCAATTCTTTCATTCTTGTTGTCCATGAGGTGGGGTTATTTTCTTGATCTTCAAATGGAACAGGAGGCTCATATCTATTTGAAGAAATATCAAGAGGGGATCTAGAAGAGACTAGTTATTTAAGCTTATAAGGGAAGGGACCAGAAGTAGTGTCAGATGGACCTTGTCCTTCCCTTGGATAAGGATGTTGCCCGGAATATACTCTGAGTCCTCTTTGATTTCCTCTGTACTGTCCTCTTCTGGACTGGTAACCTCTAGATTGATTTCCTCTGTACTGGGATCTTCCTTGAGGTTGATATGAAGTTTGGCTTCTGGCAGTAGATTGGAAGACAGAACTACCACCTGCACCTGCATCAGGTGAAGGAGGAGGAGGAGGATTAAAATGCGATGATCATTTGTCATAGCTTTCAGTTGATTCCTGGAGTATTGCATCCAAGGTTCTGTGATAGGGTAATCATGCAGTATGTAGTATGGAATGTCATTTGTATCTTTCACTTTTTCTGGGGGAACTCTCTTCATGGCTTTGCTTCTAGCTTTCCTTTTCCTTGCAATTATTGCAGAGGAATCATCTGAGTCAGTCCTAAACTGATCACTGTTTGAGCTTTGATTATCATACAATGTATCAATCCTTTTGAGATAATATTTCTGTTGTTGAGACTAAGCAGAAGAAACAACAGAGACAGTAACAGTAGCAGCAACAACAACAAGAAGTGGAGTAGAAGCAACACTGGCAGAAGGAGCTATGACAGCAGATTCAGATACAACAATTTCAGAAACAGAAGCTACAGCAGCAGTAATGGAAGCAGTAGTAACATATGAAACTGGAAAAACAACTTCAGAAGGAGCAACAACAGCAGTAACATCAGGCTTAAGAACAAATGCCTCTATCATATGCATATCCTCATAAATAGCAATATCAGAACTGACAGAAATATCAATAGCAGCAGTAGGAGCAGCAGTAGTAGGAGCAGCAGAAGTAGCAGTGTCAACATCATTGAAGGAATTTATATAAGAGCTTATTAAGCTGGGGTCACATCTGGAAATAGGCACAATGGCCTTAGTAGGGTCTTCAGAATGCTGGACTGGAAGGTAGTTGAAGTACACAGAATCAAAAACTGACAACAGTGACCTGAGGTCCACTATAATGAATGCAACTGGAGCTACTGGAGCTTGGACTGAGGATACTACAACAGGCAATCTTTCAGCTTCATAAGGCATCTCCCCCTGCCTAGATTCAGTGAGAACTGGATCAAGGCACCCATAGGAAGGGATTGCTTGAGGAGGAAGGAAAGAAGATAGCCTGGCAGACAGCTCCTGAACTGTTTTTAGAAGTGGAGCCAAAGAGCTCTCCAGCAATAGTGATAGCCTTGGTGCTATCAGCTCATATAACCTGTCTGCAAGAGCTGGAAGAGCTACTTGCTCAAGAGGGACTTGAGTAGAGGTAGGAATGGAAGTTGGAGCAATGAAGGTTGGAGCAGCAGGAGATGTTGGTGGAGAACTTGTGGATGGTGGAAATGATGGTTGGGAAATTGGAATTGTGGAGATGGAAGATAATGGAATAGAGATGGATGGTGTGAATGATGGTTGAGCAATTATGTCCTGAATTAGTTGTTGATAAGAGGTGGATGAGGATGGTGGCTCAGGAGGGGATGAAGGAGAATCATCCATATAGGAATCATCTATAAGAGTGAAAGATGGAATATGAGAGGATGAATCAATATCCATGAGTGGGTAGTGATATAGAGGATGGAAGATTTCTTCAGTGAATGGTGGAGTTGGAGAAGGAATTGAAGTTGGAGATGGGGTGGAAATTGTGATGGTGGATGTGACTGTTGTAGATGAAATAAGAGGTGGAGGAGGAGGAGAAGTGGCAGGCAAGTCTTCTACAGGGGCAGAAACCTGAGGGGAAGAGACTGAAGCAGTCCTTGTGCCTGAAGTAGAGATTGCATAAGGCCTACTGGGCTTTACAATCCGCCTGTCCCATTTCCCAAATAGGGCACAGGTAAGCCTCTTGGAGGCATTGATGTGAATCCCACTGGAAACAAGCAGTGCAGGGCATCTGTGGTGAAGGAACAGCCCTAAAATCCTTCCAAAATTAACAAAGTTCTTGTTAACCTTTTTCTTAATCAAATCAAAGAAAACTTCTCCCCAGTTGAGTTGCTTCTTGTCCACCAGGGCACCCATCAGACAGAGCTGATACCTAGATATGGTATCATGAGCTGAGTGTTTGGCCAACAACACTTTTCCAACAATATCAGCTAGAAATCTGTACTCAACAGACAAATTTTTCTTAAGCAATTTGCTAGGGTTTGCTTCTGAGTGTCCCATCTTTTCAAGCATATTAGAAAACTCCTCTCCAGAAAGCTCAACAGAATCTTCTCCAGAATTCAATTGAAAAACCTCTGTCAAGGCAGGAGGTGTTAGAGATACCTGGGTTCCTGATATGGTTCCAACAACTGTATTCTGATCCAGGTTATAGGCAGTATACACTCATTCCTTTATCTCATCTGCAACCAATTTGATCCTTGTAGTCATTATGGTAACTAGCTGTTGTTCTTTGAAAAGTTCCAGAATGTCCTTGAAGATTTGATCGTTGTTGTTGAAAGAATCCATGTCGATATCAAATCCAGCGTCAAATTTCATTGTGGCCAAGATGGCGACTGATACTGCCATTGATTCCTGCAAAAATGAACAAACAAACGACCAAGTGTAGAGAAGTTTGGAGGGAAAGAGAAAATTTGCACAGAGTATGAAAGCGCAAAGGGAGAACGACAGCCAAAAAATGAGTTTTATATTAGGGTTCGACGCAGAAATGGAAAGATCGTTGAACTCTGTTCAACGATCTGGACTTCTAAAGGAAACTGAAAGGTCATCAACATCATCGATATTTGTTTGACGATATTGTAGAGCGTCGAGCTCCGTTCGACGACCTGAAGAAAGATAGTTTAGCATTATCTGAGAAGAGCTGAACTCAGGTCGACGATTTCTGAAGTCGTCGATCTCCGTTCGACGATCTCGGGGAAAATCGTCGAGCGCAGTTCAGAGACCAGAAACATACTCTATACACAAAAAAACATATTGATTTGCCTAGTCTTGGTCATTTTTATAATTTTAAAATCTTGGATATTATTTTAGACTTCCTCCATCTAACATTCCTAACTGATTCATGAAGAATGTATGTTTCTTTTCATCCAAGGATTTGGTGAAAATATCTCCCCTTTGTAAATCAGTTGGGATATATTGAAGTTCAATTTTATTTTTCTCAACATTATCCCTTAGAAAGTGATGCCTAATTTCTATGTATTTTGTCCTACTATGGAGGACTGGATTTTGTGCTATAGAAATAGCACTGGTATTATCACAAAATATTTTAGACTTTTCTAAGTCGTAGCCATAGTCTAGGAGTTGATTTTGAATCCACAAGATTTGTGAACAACAACTACCTGCAGCCATATATTCAGCTTCAGCAGTTGAAGTTGACACAGATGTTTGTTTATTGCAAAACCAGGAGACAAGTCTGTCACCAAGAAACTGACAAGTTCCACTGGTGCTTTTCCTGTCTATTCTGCATCCAGTATAATCAGCATCTGAAAATCCAGTAAAGTCAAATGCTGAATCTTTTGGATACCAGAGACCTAGATTTGGACAAATTTTTACATACCTAAGAATCCTTTTTACTAAGGTTAGGTGTGACTCTCTAGGGCTCACTTGGAATCTAGCACATATACATGTAGCAAACATTATGTCAGGTCTACTAGCTATAAGGTACAATAAAGAGCCAATCATTGCTCTATATGTTGTCTGATCAACAGGTTTCCCATGTTCATCAGCATCTAATACAACATTAGTAGGCATATGTGTTTTCATACATGATGCTTCAGACATACCAAATTTCTTAACCAATTCTTTTGCATACTTGGTTTGAGAAATAAATATGCCTTCAGCATGTTGTTTGATTTGCAATCCTAGAAAGAAGGATAGCTCACCCATGCTACTCATTTCAAATTTAGAATGCATTAGATTGAAGAACCTTTTGCACAAATTTGAATCAGTAGAACCAAATATAATATCATATACATAGATTTGTACTAGTAGCGTATGAGACTTATGGGTTCTAATAAAAAAAGTTTGGTCTACTCTACACCTTATAAACTCATTTTTCAGAAGAAAGCATGCTAGGGTCTCATACCATGCTCTAGGAGCTTGCTTTAGACCATATAATGCTTTATGCAATTTGAAAACATAATCAGGATGAGTTGAAGAGATAAAACCTGGGGGTTGTCTGACATAGACTTCTTCTTTGATATCTCCATTGAGAAAATCACTCTTTACATCCATCTGGTATAATTTGAATCCTTTGTGTGCTGCATATGCTAAGAAGATTCTTATGGCCTCTAACCTTGCAACAGGTGCAAAGGTCTGGTCATAATCTATCCCTTCTTCTTGAGAGTACCCTTGAGAAACTAGCTTTGCCTTGTTCCTTACAATGACTCCTTAATCATCCAATTTATTTCTGAACAACCACTTTGTTCCAACAATGGAGTGATCCTTTGGCCTTGGTACTAGTTCCCAAACTTTGTTCCTTTCAAATTGATGCAACTCTTCTTACATTGCAATGATTCAGTGTGGATCTTGCTCTACATCTTGAATGGATTGAGGTTCAATTTGAGAAAGAAATTAAGTGTGCATCAGGTTTTGGTTGACCTGATTTCTGGTTTGCACACCAGCTGAGATGTCTCCAATCACTTGGGAGATTGGATGGTCTCTTGATGTTACTAAATCAACAGGAGATGTTGATTGTTCACCAACCTGTGTTGTTGTTTCCTCTGGTGGTACAACAACTGGCTCTTCAAGAAGTTTCTCTTCAAGGTGTTGAATGTCTTCTTCATCTTCACTGCTTTCCTCTTTTTGAATAATTTGTAACCTGTCCAAGTCTTCTGCAAGAGAGTGTACCTGCAAAGGTTCTATGGTAGAAGTATTCTTCTCCTTGAAAGACATGTTAGATTCATCAAAAGATATATGAACAGATTCTTCAATTTTGAGAGTTAATTTATTATATACCCTATAAGCTTTACTAATCATGGAGTATCCCAGAAACACTCATTCATCAGCTTTAGCTTGAAATTTTGCTAAGTATTTCTTGTCATTATTATGAATGTAACAAATACAACCAAAAATTTTAAAGTAATCTACTTTAGGTTTCTTCCCTTTGAGTAATTCATAGGGAGTCTTGCCCTTCAGTTTATGTATTAAACTTCTATTCAACACATAGTTGGAGGTGTTCACTGCCTCTGCCCAAAAGGATAGAGGAAGGTGAGCATCTGACAATAATATAGTAGCAGATTCAATAAGCGTTCTATTTTTCCTTTCAGCTACCCCATTTTGTTGAGGAGTTCTAGGAGCTGAGAAAGTGTGCCTGATCCCTTAACTCTGACAGAACTCTTGCATAAGAAGAGAATCAAACTCTGTCCCATGATCACTCCTGATCAGGGCAATATGAGTATTGAACTCACTCTATATGCATTTGAGAAACTCTGTCAAACACTTAAAGTTATCAAACTTCTTCCTCAGAAAGAACACTCATGTGAATCTAGAGAAGTCATCTACAACCACTAAAGTATAGGATTTCCCTCCTAAGCTTTGTACTGTAATGGGTCCAAAGAGATCCATGTGTAACAGATACAAAATCCTAGGTGAATCACTCTTATTAAGTGACTTGAAACTATTTTTGGTTTTCTTGCCTGATTAACAAGCCCTGCAGAGTCCTTCCTTCTTGTAGGGGCCAGAAGGTAGTCCTCTAAAAAGGTTGTCCTTGGATAGCCTAGCAATGGTTCTAAGGTTTATATATCCTAATCTCTTATGCCATAGTTCATTAGGTCTACTAATAGAGTTAAACAAACAAATATCTACTTTAGTTGAAAGAAAGTCTACTAAATAGATGTTACCTTTCCTTTTACCTGTCAACACAGTTGTGTTGTCCTCTGATTTGATCTTGCATAAGGATTTGCTAAAAGTCACTTGGTAGCCTTCATCATATAGTTGACTGATGCTGATCAAGTTGTGCTTCAGTCCTTCCACATAGGCTACTTTCTTGAATGTGACTGTGCCAATCTGGACTGCACCATATCCTTTTGTTAGTCCAAAGTTTGAATCACCAAATATTACTTTGGGTCCAAGCTTGGCTTTGAAGGATGTGAAATTGTCCTTGTTTCCTGTCATGTGCTTTGAGCACCCACTATCCAGATACCATTGCTGGTTTGATGTTGGATAGGTCTTCACCTGCACATAAAACAATTTATTTGTTTTTGACCCAGTTTACCTTGGGCCTAGGTTGATAACCTTTGAATTCAGACATAAAAGACATCCCTGGTTGACTCTTATAGCCTTCAGGATGATATCTCCTTGGAGGTATTATCCATTCAGTATAAGGGTTAAATCTTTGGGATGAAAGACCTCTAGGATTGAACTTTGATTTACCATGGAAAAAGTTTTCAAAACTCTGATCTCTGCTTGAGGATCGTTGAGCTGAGTTCGACGATCTTGGCTCAGATCGTCGAGCTCCGTTCGAAGATCGACTGTGGTAGAGTTCAGGGTTTAGAGATCGTCGACCTGAGTTCAACGATTTAGCCTGAGATCGTTGATCTGCATTCGACGATCGTCTAGCTCCGTTCGACGATTTCTGTTGAACTCTTGTTTTCTTAGGTAAGTCAGAATTCTTCCTAGCTACCTCTACAACTCCCTTGCCTTTATCAGAGATAAACTTGATTGGGGTTGTTAATACTATAGGTTGGCTGGATGAAGCACCCAAGCCCAGTGTACTATTGAATCTTGAGTTCACTATACTTGTGATGTCCATTAGCTTGATAATTCTCCCATTAAGGGATTCTTCAAGCTTTTTGGCCTCGGATAGCTCACTTTTCAGTGAGGCTATCTGCTCCCTACAACATTCCAACTCCTCAGAGAGTTTGAGGTTATCTGATTTTAAAGTACTGTGTTCAGATAACTGATTTCTGAGAGAAATGATTTCCTTCTCAGATCTTAATAAATCTAAACATAGTGCCTTAAACTCACACTTGAAGTCCTCAGAATTGAAATCAAAAGAACTTATTACCCGGTCCTCTTCAGATTGAGTCTCTGATGCAGATTCTGACTCTTCTGCATCAGAATTTTGTTGTGAGGCATTGATAGCCATCATGTATAATTCCTTTTCTTCAGCATCATCTTCATCATCACTTGAGCTGGATGAAGCTTAAGATTCTTCTTCTGTCTCACTCCAAGTTTCAGCAACAAATCCCTTCCTTGTATGTTTGTTCTTGCTGGAGGAAGGTTTGCCATTGCTGCTCTTCTTGAAGTCCTTTTCTTTTCTGCTTTCTTTCCTGTCCTTTTTGTCCTTGTTTTTATTTTCTGGACAGTCAGGCACAATGTGGCCTGGTTTCCTACAATCAAAATAGATAATCTCTTTGTTATTTGATTTGTCATACCTTGGCTTAAAATGCTCTCTGTCTGATCTTTTCCTGAAATCCTTCCTAGCCATTTTGTAAAATCTTTTGGCCAGTAGGCTTAGCAACTCTTCATTGCCCGTGACCTTATCTTCAGGCTGATCTTCAATGGCTTTGAAAGCTATTGATTTTTCTTTTCTTGTAGCTGGTGAGGCAGCCTTCTGCTCTTCTTCTCTATTCTTGATGAGCAGCTCATAAGACTTGAGCTTGCCCAAGAGAGCTTCAGTTGTGATCTCATTTAGGCTTCTGTCATCCTTGATTGGCCAGGTCCTTGAGTCCCAAGTGCTTGGGAAGCACATTAGAATTTTATCATTGAGCTCAGTCAATGAGATCTCCTTATCCAAAGTTTTCAGTTTATTGACTATGAGACTGAGTCTATTATACATGTCTGCTACTGACTCAGCTTCTCCTTTCTTGAAATTCTCATACTGGGTTATGAGATGAGATCTTCTATCTTTTCTCTCATCAGCAGATCCTGAGACTATCTCAGATAACTTGTCCCAGATGTCCTTTGCTGAGTTGCATTCAGCTATATTTTTAAATATTTCATCAGACATAGTCTGGGCTAGAATGTTCATAGCCTTTGCATCAGCCAATTTCCATTTCTTTATTTCTGCATCTGTTCCTGAAGGAGGTGGAACAGCACTTGTACTTGTATTTTCTGGAGGTCTTGGAACACTGTCAAAACAGAATTAAAAATGTCTTCATCAATAGAGTTCATGTACAATCTAATCCTTGTCTTCCAAAGTGCAAACTTAGATAGATTGCACACTGGAGGTCTGGTGCTAGCATAATCTTTATTTTGGGCCATGTTTTGTGAAGAAATAATTCTAATAAAAAACTTAAAACAAGCAGATCTAACTAGAGGGATCTTTGGGTTCAGGTGTTAGCCTGTGCAACCACTAAGGTGTGGTATTTTAACCAACCCTAGAAGATGTGGTATGTTTAACCAATCTGCCTTTGATACCAATTGAAAGTGCAGGTTAGATCTAATATACTCTAGAGGGGGGGGGGGGTGAATAGAGTATTGTTGGGTATTGTATCCACAATGTACCTGATTTGACGAAGCTCCTGGACAAGCTAAGGTGAATAGACTATGTATTTGATAAACATTTTCTAGTTGTGCTTGTAGTTTTTCCACGCTAAGTGCACACCAATGTCAGGGTGCAGTAGGTCAATATACACGGGTCTGCACGACGTAATCCCTCGTTGAGCAGATCAGTGTGTTGGCCTACGTGTACTCTCTCTATTGGAGTGCACTTATTTTCAAGCACAGGGCCGCTCATATGCAAGAGAAGACAAGGAGCATGGAGGGTCAAGGAGCAGCTCCTAGGTGGAAGACGAAAAATCGTCCAAGGCAAATTCGACGAGAATCACCAAGTGATTCTCGCCGAATCGGCGAGAATCACTTGGTGATTCTCGCCGAATCGACGAGAATCATCAGTGATTCTCGCCGACTTCTTCTGGCCATCTCAAAATGGTGCCAAGTAAGATTCGGCGAGAATCACTTGTAATTCCCGCCGAACCAGTGGTCAAGCAGCCCATGAACACAAAGTCCAATTCGTTGAGAATCGACAAGAGATTCGACGAGAATCACAAACGACTCTCGACGAATCGTCGAAAATCACTTGGTGATTCTCGCCGATTCGTCGAGAATCGTCTGCGATTCTCGCCGATTTTGACTTGGCGGTTTCTCAGCTTATTCCCTGAACCGGATTCTGCCGCTGTTTAAAATCTGGACCGGGATTTGGGGACTATCTCTGTGGGTCCCACAAACGGTCTTATTGGGGGTAGCTACAGTATAAATACATGGGTATTTTGAACAGTAAAAAAACACACAGAAAAATACGCGAGCTCACGGAAACCCTAAAATCGCGAAATCCTTCCGCCGCCTCCGTCGCCGCTCGCGCAAGTCCGTCGCCACCGATAGATCTTCTTCCCGATCTCCGGCGACAGTAGCTTAGCAAGGCTCGAGTCTCACGCGTCTATCCAGAGATCCCTTGTCTCTCGATTTGTTGATCGGAAACACTTCCCATCCGAATCGATCGAGACGACCGATCCTCGTGTGACCGTTGGTAGACCGAGCTTGCTTCGCAACGAAGTTTGGATCTCCAAGTTCAGCAGCTGCTCTTCTTCGTAGCCGCCGATCCCGAAGCTAGCCGCCGCTCGTGTGCCGCCGCCGGTTCCGGGGAGATCTTCTCCAAGCAAGACCAAGGTCGTAGACTCTTCATCGACTTCAAGAACACGTCGTCGACCAAAGAGGAACACCGGAGTCTCCAAGAGAAGTTTGTATCACGTGTACATTCTACTTTTATTTTATTGTAAAGGAACTTTTGTTCCGCGGTGTAAGGGTTGGGTGCAACCCGATTTGTGGGAGTGTTGACTCTCACGTGTGGAAGGGCACCTTCCGTTAGTGAAGGGATTGGATTTCAATCCCGTTGGAGAAGTGACCGAGTCGTCCCTTGTTGGGGAGATAGGTCGAAGGGGGAAAGTGGATGTACCCAAGTCGGGGAACCACTATAAATTTGCTGTGTATTCTGTGTTCTGTGTTTGTTGCTTTTATTGTGCAGGTACATCTGTGAATTCCGCAAAAGAACCACACGTCACCTATCCCCCCCCATAGGTGCACATAGCCGACACTAGGTGGACTTTCAAGTGGTATCAAAGCGAGGTTCCTCAACAAAAAGGCTAACACCTTGAGGTGAATCCTGCCACTAGTGTCAACAAGGAGACATACATCTACCATGGACGGACTCAAGTACTCCGGCAAAATCCCAGTATGCAACAGACTCAACTTTCCTATCTGGAAGGAAAGAATCAGGTTCTACATGGAAGCAGTGGACCCTCGACTGTTCATGATCGTGCTGGAGGGACCTTATGTCCCCACTAAGGCCTCCACCATTGATCCCACCAAGAAAGTGCCGAAGACACTCTCTGAAATGGACAAGGATGAGATGGTTCTAGTGGGCCTTGACATGAAGGCTAGAAACATCCTGGTCAGTGCAGTTGATGACTCGATGATGCAAAACTTCAGCAACTGCAAGACAGCTCAGGAGATATGGCAGTGTCTGATCATTCTGATGGAGGGCACAGATGAAGTAAGGGATGATCGGAGATCCCTCCTGAACCAGAAGTATGAGGCTTTTCGGCAAGGGCCTAAGGAAGAGATCGGAGTCACATACGAGAACTTCCTGAAGATTGTCAACGCCCTCAAGGGCTATGGAAGAGTGTTCACCAATGGTGAACTCAATGACAAATTCCTTAGGTCCCTGACTAAGGAATGGGACACAAAGATCTGCGCCATCAGAGAATTTGGCAGACTAGCAGAAACTGATCCTCAAATCCTGTTCGGGAAGCTGATGTCCTATGAACTTCAGCTGAACACCAGGAAGGCAGAGGAAGAAGCAGAGAAGGCTGCTGCAAAAGAAAAGACTGTGGCCCTAAAAGCCAGTCACTCCAGAAAAGGGAAGGGTGCGGTGTCCTACCGTGCTAGAAATAAGGAAGAAGAGGAGGACTCCGATCCATGCTCCTCCAGCTCAGAACTGTCGGAAGAGGATTTCTCCCTCATCACTCGAGAGTTCAAGAAATTCCTCAAGATGAGGAATCAAAGAAAGAGAGACGGCTCCTCTTCCAGACATCAGAAGAAAAACTACTCTTCTGACAGGTATGCATCTAAACCTAACAAACACCGTTCTTCTGATATTATTTGCTTTGGATGCAATAAGCCAGGTCACGTTGTGGCCGACTGCCATCAAAGCAAAAGAGATAAAGGGAAAGGAGAGGAGCTCAAATCCTCCAGAGATAAGAAGAAGGAGCGGAGCTATATCGCCAGAAGGCCAAAGACACTAAGTGAGTCTGATTCTTCAGACTCCAGTGATGATGAAGAAGCCTACTTCGGGCTGGTGGGTCGATCGGACTCAGAAGGAGAATGCCCCCCATTCACTGGGAAGGTAAAAACTCACACCCCTCTTTCCGACTCCGACTCTGATCCTGAGTCTCAGGATGATGAACCTGAGGATGGCCCTTTGGCCCGTGAAGCTGAGCTCCTCGACAAGTATGAGCTTCTGCTTAACACTTTTGACGAGTGCCGCAAGAGACTGAAGGCTGAGAAGAAGGAAGTAAGATTCCTTAAGGGTGAGTGTGTATCCCTAAGGGAAGAGGTCACTAGCTTGATCTCTCTCAGACAGGAGCACATTGACCTAACTTCAAAGCACTCAGAGTCTTTGAAGCTCCTTGATCTCAAGCAGGAGGAAGTCAACAGATTGGAAGAACTACTTGCGGCAGAAAGGAAGATCGTACAGAGCTTCTCTATGCCTAAAACAGTGCTTCCAGTCGTTGACACCTTCTCTGCTCAGGCCAAAGGAGCTGGCTTGGGGCATGTTGGGGCATCTGGTTCTTCATCTCGGAGAAACAAGAACCAGAGGAAGAATAAGGCCGCCAAGAAGGCCTCTGCTGATGAAAAGGGGAAGGCTCCTCTTAGTCCTGTTGCATTCAGAAAGCCTGGCTTTCCTTGCAACCAACATGACTTTGAGTCAACATATGGGCATCATTTCCGGCCCTCGGTTGCAAAGCCTAAGAGCCGGTATGAAGGTTGGAACTTCCCCCGGAACTTTGGGGAGAGTGCCTTCAAGGCACCTTATGAGGAGATCCACATAGGAAGTTATGGTCCGTTCTCTAGCGGCCATAATGGAAAGCAGGCGCCAAAAGTCAAGCCTGTTATTCAGAAGGTGACAACGTCATGTGACTGCCATCACCATGAGGCCTCCACCTCCAGATCCAAGGCCCCAGCTGTACCCGTTGTTCCCAGGGTAAGGCAGGAGCCTCGGAAGAGATACAACAGGTTCGACTGTTGGTGCTGTGGCAAAGTCGGTCACTTTGCCGTGGATTGTTGGTTTAATCCAAGGAACTACGAGACTCCCCATGTTAACAATGCGAGACCGACCACTCGTAGGGTTAACCAACCGAGGGGGAGTGTGCTAACCAGGAATCTAGGACCCAAGTTCGATTGGGTTCCTAAGGCAAATTAATTTTGTTTTGCAGGAATGTCCAAAGGCCACCAAAACGCCAATCTGGTATTTGGACAGTGGATGCTCCCGGCATATGACCGGGACAAGAAGCCTGCTGCGTGATTACACTCCAGTCGAGAATGGACCCAAAGTCATCTTTGGAGGGTCAGATCGAGGAGTCACCAGAGGTTATGGTATGATTTCCAACGGTATAATCTCTATCACCGACGTGGCTTATGTTGAAGGGTTAAACCATAACCTGATCAGTGTAAGTCAGTTATGTGATAAAGGTTATGACGTTAAGTTCTGCAAGGATAAATGTCTGATAATTTCACGTACCTCCTCTGAGACGGTATTATCAGGCATTAGGAGCAGAAATATCTTCTGCTTAGATTTTCTTAGTATAGATTCATCTACCCCCGTATGCCTTGTGGCAACAGGCAGTGCTTCTCTTTGTGAACAGTGGCACAAGAGATTGGCACATATTAATTATAAGACAATTAGTATGCTATTTTCTAAGAATTTAGTAAGAGATGCTCCCAGTATCAAGTGCATCAAGGATAGCCCCTGTCATGCATGCCAGATGGGCAAACAGACCCGGGCTACCTTTAGGAGCATTGCAGACAAAGACTCTTCCCGATGTCTTTACCTGCTACATATGGACTTGTTTGGCCCAATGCAAGTTCATAGCTTGGGAGGCAAGTCATATACGCTAGTGATAGTTGATGATCACTCACGGTTTACATGGGTGTTCTTTTTAAAACGAAAGTCAGATACTTTTGACATCTTCACTAATTTTGTCAAGCAGGTTCAGAACGAATTTAACTGCTCCGTGGTCAAAATCCGAAGTGACCATGGAACAGAATTCGAATCTGGTGCTATGACAGAATTTTGTGAAGAACATGGTATCTTTCATGAGTTTTCCTCCCCGCGCACTCCTCAGCAAAATGGAGTTGCGGAGAGGAGAAATAGAACTCTCATTGAGGCCTGCACGACTATGTTGAAAGATGCTTCTCTCCCGGAATACTTCTGGGCAGAGGGTGTCAATACGGCATGTCATGTACAAAACCGAGCGTTGATCAACAAACATCATCGTAAGACGCCCTACGAGCTACTGAAAGGCAGGAAACCAACCATGTCCTACTTAAGGATCTTTGGTTGCAGATGCTATGTACTAAATAATGGGAAGTATCCGCGTACTAAATTC
Organism: Platanthera guangdongensis; assembly: GCA_039583875.1. Lineage (NCBI taxonomy): Eukaryota > Viridiplantae > Streptophyta > Magnoliopsida > Asparagales > Orchidaceae > Platanthera > Platanthera guangdongensis. Next base: position 96,348,120 of record CM077159.1, on the reverse strand, counting down.
GGTGAAAAATGCTTCGAAGGCATATTCATGGGATATAGTTCCCATAGTCGGGCATATAGGGTCTTCAATAAGAAAACCTTAGTGGTAGAAGAATCAATAAATGTTGTATTTGATGAAGGAAGCTTGCTTAACAGCAATTCTTCCAGTTGTATTCTTGAAGATGCAGGTGCTAGACTTGACCAGCTGAATCTGGATGAGACCCCTAAAGATGACGCACCCAAGTACGTCAAAGTTTCCACCTCCACGTCATCTGAAAATGTTGAAGATCAAGATGGAACAAATCTTTTAGAAGAACGAGAAGCACAAGAAGTAGCTGAAGCTCCCGACGCCAGACTTCTAGAGCTCCGTCACGTGAGGGATCATCCTAGAGAACAGATCATCGGAGATCCTCGTGTAGGCGTCAGAACTCGAAGAGGTACAACTAACGAAGTATTGCATCTCAGCTTCCTGTCTCAGGTTGAGCCAAAGAAGTTCGATGAGGCGAACAAGGATGCGGCATGGATTCTGGCCATGCAAGAGGAACTACATCAATTCGAACGTTGCAAGGTTTGGACGCTGGTTCCCAGACCATACAAGCAGAATGTCATTGGCACGAAGTGGATTTTCAGAAACAAGCTGGATGAACGTGGTGTCATCATAAAGAACAAGGCCAGGCTGGTGGCTCAAGGTTACAGACAGGAGGAAGGGATTGACTTCGACCAAACCTTCGCACCAGTCGCAAGGCTCGAGGCAATCCGGTTGTTCCTGGCATATGCTTCACACAAAGGATTCACTGTCTACCAAATGGATGTAAAATCGGCATTCCTGAACGGAGACCTGAAAGAGGAAGTATACGTCGCTCAACCCCCAGGTTTTGTCGATCCTACTTATCCCAATCACGTTTATTTTCTCAATAAGGCCTTATATGGGTTGAAACAAGCTCCCCGAGCTTGGTATGAGACTTTATCTAGTTTTCTTCTTGAGAACAAGTTCTCCAGAGGTAAAATAGATAAAACATTGTTTCTCAGGGAAGTCAAAGGCAAGATTTTGCTGGTGCAAATCTATGTCGATGACATAATATTCGGCTCAACGGACAACAATCTTTGCAAAAAGTTTTCCAAACTTATGCAAGGAAAGTTTGAAATGAGCAGTATGGGAGAGCTCAAGTATTTCTTAGGCCTTCAAGTGAAACAGTCTGAGGATGGAATCTTCATCTCTCAGACGAAGTTCACAAATGAACTCCTTAAGAAATTCGGTATGGAGAGTGCAACCTCTATGAGGACTCCAATGGGATCCACCATGTCTCTGGATAAGGATGAGAAAGGTAAACCTTTCGATGAAACCAAATACAGAAGCATCATTGGATCCCTGCTCTACCTTACTGCCAGTAGACCGGATATTATGTTCTCCACATGTGTATGTGCCCGATATCAGGTGAACACTAAGGAATCTCACTATGTCGCTGCAAAGCGAATTCTAAGATACCTTAAAGGTACTCCTAATCTTGGCTTGTGGTACCCGAGGAACAATGATGTCGAGCTAATAGGCTTTTCAGATGCTGATTTTGCAGGGAGCAGGGATGACAGGAAAAGCACCTCCGGGACGTGTCAATTCCTCGGCAGGAGGCTTATCTCATGGAACAGCAAGAAACAAAATTGCGTTGCAACCTCCACTGCAGAGTCAGAGTATATCTCGGTAGGGAGCTGTTGCGCACAACTTCTTTGGATCAGAAATCAGTTGGCCGACTACAACCTTCAGTTCAAGGAAGTTCCAATGTACTGCGACTCCTCCAGTGCAATTGCCATTGCCAACAATCCGGTGTCGCACAGCCGGACGAAGCATATTGAAGTACGCTACCACTTCATTCGGGAGCACGTGGAGAACAAGGATATCTCTCTCTGTTATGTCCCCACGGACAAGCAGATTGCTGATATATTCACAAAGCCCCTAGACGAGGCCAAGTTCAATCTTTTCAAGACTGAATTGGGAATGCTCAACTATGAGGAGTGAAGACTCCAGAAGCTCCAGGCTAGTGCAAGAACCGAGGGGGAGCAAGGAACTCCGCGTGCGTACAGCTGCAAGAACTGAGGGGGAGCAAAAAGTCAATCGCTACAGACCCCGCTTTGTAGAAGCCGAAAAGGGGGAGATTACCCTCTCGGGGTCAAGGCTAAGGTGTGGCTCCAGCTTGCTTCCAAGAAAGCGGTATTGGTAAGGGATAACCCCACCCAATGTTAAGTTTATGAATTTCATTTGACGAAGCTCCTGGACAAGCTAAGGTGAATAGACTATGTATTTGATAAACCTTTTCTAATTGTGCTTGTAGTTTTTCCACGCTAAGTGCACACCAATGTCAGGGTGCAGTAGGTCAATATACACGGGTCTGCACGACGTAATCCCTCGTTGAGCAGATCAGTGTGTTGGCCTACGTGTACTCTCTCTATTGGAGTGCACTTATTTTCAAGCACAGGGCCGCTCATATGCAAGAGAAGACAAGGAGCATGGAGGGTCAAGGAGCAGCTCCTAGGTGGAAGACGAAAAATCGTCCAAGGCAAATTCGACGAGAATCACCAAGTGATTCTCGCCGAATCGGCGAGAATCACTTGGTGATTCTCGCCGAATCGACGAGAATCATCAGTGATTCTCGCCGACTTCTTCTGGCCATCTCAAAATGGTGCCAAGTAAGATTCGGCGAGAATCACTTGTAATTCCCGCCGAACCAGTGGTCAAGCAGCCCATGAACACAAAGTCCAATTCGTTGAGAATCGACAAGAGATTCGACGAGAATCACAAACGACTCTCGACGAATCGTCGAAAATCACTTGGTGATTCTCGCCGATTCGTCGAGAATCGTCTGCGATTCTCGCCGATTTTGACTTGGCGGTTTCTCAGCTTATTCCCTGAACCGGATTCTGCCGCTGTTTAAAATCTGGACCGGGATTTGGGGACTATCTCTGTGGGTCCCACAAACGGTCTTATTGGGGGTAGCTACAGTATAAATACATGGGTATTTTGAACAGTAAAAAAACACACAGAAAAATACGCGAGCTCACGGAAACCCTAAAATCGCGAAATCCTTCCGCCGCCTCCGTCGCCGCTCGCGCAAGTCCGTCGCCACCGATAGATCTTCTTCCCGATCTCCGGCGACAGTAGCTTAGCAAGGCTCGAGTCTCACGCATCTATCCAGAGATCCCTTGTCTCTCGATTTGTTGATCGGAAACACTTCCCATCCGAATCGATCGAGACGACCGATCCTCGTGTGACCGTTGGTAGACCGAGCTTGCTTCGCAACGAAGTTTGGATCTCCAAGTTCAGCAGCTGCTCTTCTTCGTAGCCGCCGATCCCGAAGCTAGCCGCCGCTCGTGTGCCGCCGCCGGTTCCGGGGAGATCTTCTCCAAGCAAGACCAAGGTCGTAGACTCTTCATCGACTTCAAGAACACGTCGTCGACCAAAGAGGAACACCGGAGTCTCCAAGAGAAGTTTGTATCACGTGTACATTCTACTTTTATTTTATTGTAAAGGAACTTTTGTTCCGCGGTGTAAGGGTTGGGTGCAACCCGATTTGTGGGAGTGTTGACTCTCACGTGTGGAAGGGCACCTTCCGTTAGTGAAGGGATTGGATTTCAATCCCGTTGGAGAAGTGACCGAGTCGTCCCTTGTTGGGGAGATAGGTCGAAGGGGGAAAGTGGATGTACCCAAGTCGGGGAACCACTATAAATTTGCTGTGTATTCTGTGTTCTGTGTTTGTTGCTTTTATTATGCAGGTACATCTGTGAATTCCGCAAAAGAACCACACGTCACCTATCCCCCCCCATAGGTGCACATAGCCGACACTAGGTGGACTTTCAAGTATGGTGCTTGCTAAAAACGTTTTACAACTGTTGTTGTATTCCTAAGTGAACAGGGAAGCAAATGAAATAAAGCAAACACAACAACTAACTAAACACAGAGCAATCACAAACCACAGCCAGAAAATAAAAGAAAGTAAGCAACCATATGACACAAGAAGCTATAGTGGTTCCCCAATAATTCTGGGTACATCAACTCTTCTACCACCCTAGGTAGGAATCCACTACAGGATGAGTTGATCAGGTGTCATGGGCACCAATGAGCTTTTGATAAGGTGCTCAAAAACCAAACCAGATTTTTTGATCAGGTGTCTTGCCACCACTGAGTTTTGACAAGGTCTTAAAAACCAGCACAAACTTTTGAAGGGAATTTGATAAACCCTTTACAGCAGAGAGGGAGAGAGAGAGGGATGAGATGATCTTCTCTATCAACAATCAGAGAGAAGATAGTGGATGTTGTCAAAGCTCCCCCTGAGATCTTGAGTTGTTCAGGAAGTGAAGCTTTGCAGTAGGGTGATAGGCTTTCAGAAGATTTGATCTCTAGCAAAAGATGATTTCAGCAGCAGCTGAAATGTGTGTTGTCTGGAGTCTTGAATGATGATCGCCTTTGAACATTGGAATCAAGAGGGATCTGAAAATTTCAGTATGTTGATCTCCTTTTGTGATGGTGTTTTTATATGAATTCTGAGACTGTGAAAATCTACAACTCTTTCTCTTTTTGTTGTTGTGATTGTTGTAAGAGTTGTTGTTGATGATGTTGTTTTTTTATTCCAGCAGAATATGAATATCTCTTTTATTCCTTAGATCTGAATAGAATGATTCTCTGTCTAAGATAGCCGTTAGCCTGTCATAAATGACTTCCTTAACTACATGTTGTCTTATGGAGGAAAGTCCAATAAAACATTTCTTTGAAAATCCCTTGAAACTTGCTCCAGATTAATTGAAACAGCTACAAGATCCTTGAAATAAATGCTGAGAATAATTCCATAACTGTCTGAATTTGAATCTTGAAAAACATCGATCTCTCCAGAAAAACGTCGACCTGAGCTCTACTATCGTTGAACTGAGCTCAGAGACTGGTCTTAGACTGAAACAGAGATTGTCGATATGAGCTCAACTATCGTCGAACTGAGCTCAGAGATAGAGAAACAAATTAGAGATAAGAACGTCGATCTGAGCTCGAAGATCGTCGAGTGGAGTTCGACGACTCGTTGAAGTTGAGCTCAGAGATCATCGAATGGAGTTCGACGATTCGTCGAAGTAAGCTCAGCGATCGTCGAATGGAGTTCGACAATTCGTCATCTTGAGCTCGACAAAATGACTTAGTCTCCAGAACTGAAATATCTGGTCTTGAGGGCAGCTTTCAAACCTAAATACTAACCCTTAGACTCAATTCTAATTAACCTTTAGATCTATACAAGGAGGTCAAAACAGATTTCCTAAAAGACATAGTGATCCTTGCCCAAATCAGTAATAGGGTGTTCCAACAACCACTATAAAATTCTTGTGTTGTATGGGTTACGCTTTTTCTTTTGTTCTTGCTGTGGCTGTGATAACTAGGTTGCTTTGTTTGTGTTTTTAATTTAATTCCTGCAGCACTAGAACAAGATTGAATTAGTTAGAAAAAATTTTATAAACCCTAAATACTCTATTCACCCCCTCTAGAGTATTTTAGATCTAACCCTTACTTTTAATTGGTATCAGAGCAAGGTTCCTTTGGTTGTACAAGCTAGCCATTCAACCAAAGATCTTGAGTTAGATCTGCCTTTTATTTCTATTAGATTTATATTCACAGCATGGCACAGAACAAGGACTATGCAAGCACCAGACCTCCAATATGCAATCTAAATAGGTTTGTCATCTGGAATGCAAGAATTAAGTTATATATGAACTCTATTGATGAGGATATATACAATTCCATCTTGACAGGTCCTCCTCAAGCCACTACCTCTACATCTATAGCAGCTTCAAGCACAAATATAGTTCCACCACCTGAGTGGACTAAAGCCCAGAAGAAAGCAATGGTTGTTGATGCCAAGGCCATGACATTCTGGCCCAAACCATGTCAGATGACATATTCCAGAAGGTGGCTGAATGCACATCAGCCAAGGCCATTTAGGATTCCCTTAATCAAATGGTGGCTGGATCTGCTAATGAAAGAAAGGATAGAAGATCCAATCGCATATCACAATATGAGAACTTCAAGAAGGAGGAAGTTTAATCAGTTGCAGATATATACAATAGGCTGAGCTCAATCATCAATGAGCTAAAGACATTGGACAAGGACTTCACCCTCACTGAGGTGAATGACAAAATCCTCATGTGCTTCCCAAGCTCATGAGATTCAAGGATCTGGCCCATCAAGGAGGCTAGGAGCCTAAATGAAATTTCCACATAATATCTTTTAGGAAAGCTCAAATCTTATGAGCAGCTCATCAAATCTAGAGAAGCAGCTGAGCAGAGAACACCTCCACCAGCAAGGAAGGAGCACAACATATCTTTTAAAGCTGTTGAAGAAGCTGAAGCCTCAACTGTGAATGAAGAGCTGATGAGTCTCTTTGCCAAGAGATTCTATAAAATGGCAAGGAAGGATTTCAGAAGGAAGTGTTGGGTACATTGGAATAAATGTACCTGATTTGAAGAAGCCTCACCCTACTCAATGATATACATCAAAATGTATTTGATGTATTTTGAGTTACCTTGTGCAGGTTAAGTAATTGCAGGGAAAGCTGAAAAGTTTCTAAGTCCATGTGTCGACACCTAGAAGAAAAGTGTCGACACTTAAGAAGGCTTGTGTCGACACCCAGAGAAGTAGTGTCGACACTTGGAGTAATTGTGTCGACACCAGGAATGCAAAGTCGACACCAGAAGGAAAGTGTAGACACATACAGGCTGTGTCGACACTCAATGAAGAAATGTCTAGAGAAGCTGTGTCGACACTTAGAAGCAGTGTCGACACCCAGAGGAACTTTGTCGACATCAAAAGTGTCGACACTAGAAGATGTGTCGACACTCAGCAAAAGTTCAACAAAGCTCAAGTACAAGTGTCGACACTATAAGATGTGTCGACACTCAGCAAACTTCAACAGAGTTTACGTACAAGTGTCGACATAATAAAGAATGTGTCGACACACAGCACAAGTCTCAACACATGAAGAAAGTGTCGACCCTAGGAGGCTGTGTCGACACTCAACAAATTTCAATGAAGTCTAAGTACAAGTGTCGACACTAAGAAAATATGTCGACACTCAGCAAGTATCAACATAGAAGGCATGTGTCGACTCTAAGAAAATGTGTCGACACTCAGCAAGTATCAACACAAGAAGATGTGTCGACACAAAGGAGTTGTGTCGACACTTACAAGAAATCAGCTAAGTATCAAAGAAGAAGGACTTGTGTCGACACACAGGATCAGTGTCGACACATGTTGAAGAAGCAGTGTCGAGAAGCAAATTCTACAACACAAGGAGTTGTGTCGACACCATGAAGGCTAGTGTCGACACTTAGTCAACTTGTGTCGACACTTAGTCTATAAGTATCGACACTTAAAGACTGACTGTCTCGACACTTTCAGACAGTTACAGAAAATTCAAGAAGTGACTGGATGACTTGACAGCTGCCATTCCAGCCGATCTACTGCAACTGTCAGAGCTGTTAGAAAGCTGTTAGAAACCGGATCAGCCGGTCACCATGAAGGAAGCCTATATAAAGGCTTATTCTGTCAACAGAAGAAGAGGATTAACAACAATCAACTAAAGTGATCAGAAGATCTAAGAAGTTGGAGAGAGAGAGCTCCTTCTAAGAAGACAGCTGTTGAACCAGTCTGTGAAGAAAGTTTTAGATTGAGATCTGAATCTTAAGTTGCAGTGATTGAAGATCAACTGCATAGAGAATTAACCCTACTGTGTTCTAAATTCAAGAAGCTTTGAAGGAAGCCAAGGGAGGTTGATCTCAGCAAAGTTCATCCAAGAACTCATCAAGAAACCTGTCAACTCTTCTCTCTTATTCAGAGTTGAGGTTATATACATTGTAATTTTAATTTCTTGTAGGATCCTTAGGGATCTGAGTTGTAAGCCTGAAATTATAAAGGCTGAGTGGTAGGGCCTATGTGCCTGAGTGTAGGAGATTCATTTCTCTGAGTGTAGGCCTTGTTGAGGGCTGAGTGTAGGCTTTGTTGAAGGCTGAGTGTAGGTCTTTGTGAAGACTGAGTGGTAGGGTTATGTGCCTGAGTTGTAGGAGTGGGATCACTCTGAGCTGTAGGAACCTATTTGGGGTTCTGAGTGTAAGATCTGAGGATCTAAGGTATAGTGGAGAAGTTGGGCCGAATCTAGTACACTACTAGATAGGCAAAGGGGGAAAGTGGATGTACCCAGACCTTGGGGAACCACTATAAAACTATGTGTACTCTGTGTGTGCTTGATTCTGTGATTATTGTGCTGTATTGCTATGAATAATTATTTATAATTCTGTGATTCTGCCTAAAAGTTTAAAAAGATTATAGTCACCTATTCACCCCCCCCTCTAGGTGATTAGGTACAATTTCTTTCAAGTGGTATCAGAGCCAGGTTACTCAAAAAGTACATAACAGTCTGAGTAAAAGATCCTGTTGGCAGATTCAGTATAATCAAGTGCATAATCAAGAAAATCAAGAAAATGGGTTCAATAGAGAATCACAAAGAACTTGGATCCATGAAGTTGACAATCTGTAGAAAGGAGATTTTTGGCATCTGGAAAGAAAGGGTTAGACTATTTATGGAAGCCTCTGACCCTAAAATCTATATCATAGTCAAAGAAGGGCCATATGTGCCAATGAAAGTATCAGTCCTGGATGCAAATCAGAGAACTCCTAAAGACTATTCTGAAATGACCAAGGATGAGATTATTCTGGCCACTATGGACAAGAGGGCCCAAAATATTATTTTGAGTGCAATAGATGATGCCACATTCCAGAATTTGATTCACTGTAAAACATCAAAGGAAATGTGGGACATACTGATAGTGTACATGGAGGGCTCTGAAGAAGTTAGACATGACATAAAGTCTTTATTAAACCAAGAGTATGAGAGCTTCAGACAAGGAAGGTCTGATAGCATAACTGAGTGCTACAAGAAATTCTATAGGATTGTCAATGAGTTGATGTCTTATGGAAGATAATTCAGCAATTATGAGCTGAATGATAAGTTCTTGAGATCCCAAACTAAAGACTGGGATACTAAGATTTGTGCCATAAGGGAAATGACCAAGTTAGTAGATATTCCTCCTCCAACATTGTTTGGAAAACTGTTATCATATGAGATGCAGTTAATGGTAAGGAAGGAGGAGGAGAAGACTACAAGAATTGAGCACAAAGAAAGAGCTGTGGCTTTCAAGACAGAAGCCACTAGTAAATATAAAAGTAAGTCTCCATCTCCACCTCCAAAAGTTGCTGAGACTGAGACAGATGAGTCAGAAAGTAAGAATTCTGAAAGCAGTGAGAGTGATGAGGACTTTGCAGCTTTCACAAGACATTTTCAGAAGTTCCTAAAGAAGAAACAGTGGAGGTCTAAGCCATCCACTTCACAGAAGTCATCAAAGAATGACAGGAGAAAGCCCAAGTCAAGTAGAACTACATCTTTAAAGATAGTTTGTTATTGTTATAACAGACAAGGACATGTTGTTGCTGACTGTCCAGAGAAAAGGAAAGAGTCAACTGATAAGAAGAAGACTCAGATCAAGGGCAAAAAGGAAAGGTCCTTTGTTGTTAAGAAGGACAAAAGTCTGTCAGATATGTCTTCTTCAGAAACTTATTCAGAAGCTGAAGCTTACATTGGACTGTTTGCTGAAGAAGAAGAAGAAGATGAGTTTATCCAATTAATGAACTCAATATTTGAGCAAGAGGACAATCAGTGCCAGGGACTGATGGCCTTATTAGAAGGAGACAAAATCCAGGATCAGCCTGGACCAAGTCAGGTACAAAAGTGTTCTGTTAGTTCAATTTCTAGTACTGGATCAGAATCAGATTCATCAACATCAAGTGATGAGAGTGGATCTGAATCTGAAGGAGATATTCATCAATTGATTGATGAATATAGAGTAGTGTTGCAAGCTTTAAAGAAAAGCAAATCCTTGGCCAAGAGTCAGGCTAAGGAGATTGCCAGTCTTAAAGTTACTGCAACAGATTTTGATAAGTTGATTGATCAGAAATTAAATGAAATAGCCAGACTGAAGTACATAACTGTTATTCAGATGGGGACTATAACATTTAAAAATGATCAAATCAGAAATCTTGAGAATAGTCTTCAGAAAGAGAGAGATATAGTAGCAAGGTTTTCTAAATCAAAGTCTGTTCTACCTTTGATAGATGAGTTCATTTCTCAAAAGGGTAAAACAGGATTGGGGTTTACTAAACCTGCCAGGACTGTAAAGTCCAAGTCTAAGGGCAAAGCCCCAGTACTCAACAAGCCTACTGTAGATACTACAACCAGGGTTGTACCTAAGCAAAGGTACAACAGATTTGAGTGCTGGTGTTGTGGCAAGGTAGGCCACTTTGCCATAGACTGTTGGCACAATTCTAGTGCAAGGTGAGTAGCAATCTGCCTGCTAGAAAAGCTTCAGGTAGTTTTGTTAAGAGGCAAACTAACCAGCACCAAGGACCCAAGAATTCTTTGGGTTCTAAGGTTAACTAATCTGTTTTGCAGGTGAGTCCAAGTGGCCATGCCCCAATATGGTACTTGGACAGTGGATGTTCCAGGCACATGACTAGAACTAGGGGATTGCTAAAGAACTACACACCAATCAAGGATGGTCCTAAAGTCACCTTTGGTGGTTCTGAAAAAGGAATCATCAAAGGTTTTGGTAACATTGCTAGCAACCTTATAACAATTACTCAAGTGACTTATGTTAAAGGTTTGAAACACAACCTCATTTGTATAAGTCAGCTGAGTGATTTAGGATATGACATCTCATTTGTCAAAGATGGTTGTCATATCAGGAGATCAAATGATCAAGAGATCATTCTGACTGGTTATAGGAAGAGAAATGTCTATTGTCTAGACATTATGTGTGAGAACAATGTTTCTCCTGTGTGTCTTGTAGCTGATGAGAAAGTCTCTCATTGTGTCAAATGGCACAAGAGGCTAGCCCATCTTAACTACAAGATAATTGGCCAACTCTATAGCAAAGAGTTAGTGAGGAATGATCCTCAAGTTAAGTGTAAAAAGGTTGGGATATGCTCAGCTTGTCAAAAGGGCAAGCAGACCAAATCCACCTTTAATAGCATTGAGAACAAAGATGCTGTGAGGTGCCTATACCTCTTGCATATGGATCTTTTTGGTCCTATGCCAGTTCACAGCCTAGGTAGGAAGGTCTACACATTTGTGGTTGTAGATGACTACTCAAGGTTTTCCTGGGTGTTCTTCCTTAGTCAGAAATCTGAAACTCCAAGTATCTTATACAGCTTTGTTAAACAAATTCAGAATGAATTGGATAGTACAGTGTTCAAAATCAGAAGTGACCATGGTACTGAATTTCAGTATGACAGTATGACAAAACTGTGTGAAGAATTTGGAATTTTTCAGGAATTTTCTTCACCAAGAACACCTCAGCAAAATGACATTGCTGAAAGGAAAAATAGAACCTTGATAGAGGCTGGTAGAACCCTATTAAGTGACACATCTCTCCCAGAATATTTCTGGGCTGAGGCAGTAAACACTGCATGCCATGTAATTAATAGGGCTACTATCACCAAAAGTCACAATAAGACCCCCTATGAGATTGTGAAAGGCAGAAAACCAAATCTATCCTATTTCAGGATCTTTGGTTGTAAATGCTATATACTTAACAATGGTAAGTCTTACTTAACCAAGTTTGCTGTCAAATCCCAAGAGGGGATCTTTGTTGGGTACAACAATAACAGTAAGACTTATATGGTCTACAACTTGACTACTCAAGTTGTATAAGAGTCAGTACATGTAGTATTTGATGAAGCTAGACTCATTAACAATGAATTGTCTAGAAGTATTTACAGCTCCACAGGTGTGACTGAGAAGATGGACAAGCTCACTATTGAAGAAGGTTCTACTGCAAGTCAGTATGTGGATGATAGTGGCTGCTGTCCATGGGGAGTACTAGATGCACCAGATGCAGAAGAAGACCAAGGGGTGCAGCAAGTTGAAGAAGCTGAAGGAGTACAACCAGAAGACAAGCTGCCTCCAGCTAATAGTCATCTAAAAGATCATCCAGCCAATCAAATTATTGGTGATCTCAGACAAGGGGTACAAACAAGGAGCAGAAATCTAAGTTCAGTACTCTACTCCAGCTTTCTATCCCAAGTTGAGCCAAAGAAATTTGAAGAAGCCATCCTAGACCCTCATTGGATTGAGGCAATGCAAGAGGAGCTGAACCAGTTCAAAAGATGCAAAGTATGGGAGCTTGTTCCTAAACCAAAAGACCACAACATAATTGGAACTAAGTGGATCTTTAGGAACAAGATGGATGAACATGGAGTGATTATAAAGAACAAAGCTAGACTGGTTGCTAAGGGATATAGGCAGGAAGAAGGTATTGACTTTGATCAAACCTTTGCTCCAGTAGCCAGACTGGAGGCAATAAGGATGTTCTTGGCCTATGCAAGCTATCAAGGGTTTAAAGTATACCAAATGGATGTTAAGTCAGCCTTTCTGAATGGAAATCTGAAGGAAGAAGTCTATGTGGAACAACCATCAGGTTTTGTTGATTCTATCAAACCTAATTATGTCTATAGACTTAGGAAGGCTTTGTATGGGTTAAAACAAGCCCCTAGGGCTTGGTATGAAACCCTATCTAGTTTCCTCATTAAGAATAAATTCATAAGGGGGAAAATAGATAAGACTCTATTCCTTAGGGAATCCAGAGGCAAGATCATTCTAGTCCAAATATATGTAGATGATATCATATTTGGGTCTACTGAAAGTAGTCTTTGCAAAAAGTTTGCAAAACTAATGCAAGGACAATTTGAAATGAGCAGTATGGGGGAACTTAAGTTCTTCTTGGGTCTCCAAGTTAGACATACTGAGAATGGTTTATCCATATGCCAGTCTAAGTTCACTCTAGAGTTGATAAGGAAGTATGATATGGAATCATCCAGTACCATGAAAACTCCTATGGGGTCAAGTATGTCTCTTAGCAAAGATGATGCAGGGAAACTTGTAGATGAGACTTTGTATAGAGGGATAGTTGGCTCCCTATTGTATTTGACTGCAAGTAGACCCGATATCATGTATGCTACATGTGTCTGTGCTAGGTACCAAGCTTGCCCTAAAGAATCTCATTTGACAACAGTCAAAAGGATTCTGAGATATCTTAAGGGCACTCCTTATCTAGGCCTTTGGTACCCTAGGAATGGAGACTTTGAACTGACAGGTTATTCAGATGCAGATTTTGCAGGCTACAAGGAAGATAGGAAAAGTATAACTAGAACCTGTCAATTTCTAGGTGGAAGACTGATATCATGGAGTAGCAAGAAGCAAACAAGTGTGGCTATCTCCACATCAGAATCAGAGTATGTTTCTGCAGGAAGTTGCTGTGCTCAACTTCTATGGATTCAACATCAGCTAGAATACTTTGGTATACAAGTAAGTAGAACACCTCTATTTTGTGATTCTACTAGTACTATTTCTATTGCAAACAATCCTGTCTCCCATAGTAGGACTAAGCATATAGAAATAAAATACCATTTTCTAAGAGAACATGTGGAAAAAGGAGATATTTCACTAGAGTATATTAATACAGATAATCAACTAGCTGACATGTATACTAAGCCCTTAGATGAAACCAAATTCAATAGGTTTAAAATTGAATTAGGTATGTTAAACTTAGAATAGTTTACAAAAAATTGGCTAAGTAAAAAGGTGTCGACACACAGAGTTGTCTGTGTCGACACATAGAAATGGTGTCGACACATCTAGGAAGTAGGTGTCGACACTTCAGAGAATTAGTGTCGACACATGCAATGTAGGTGTCGACACATCCAAGGTGGTGTCGACACTTAGACTTTACTTAAAATTAGTTTAGTAAAGTCTCAACTAAGTGTCGAGCAAAGCGGTGTCGATACATAAACAAGTGTCGACACATATATTATGTCGACTATACTTGTGTCGACACATAGTTGTCGAGACATTATAAGTAAGTGTCGACACTTTTCAACAGTGTCGACACAATTTAAGTATTTTGACGCGCCCTTTCATCTTCGATTCTAGAAAGGTATAAATAGGTTCTCGTCATTGTCTATCGACACGCTCACCAAAGTTTCGAGACCAAACTTGTGTGTTGACATCTCTCTTCTCTAGATTCAAATTTCTTCAAACCCTAATGGCGCCCAAGCTAGAAGAGAATGTGAATGAAGGATATGAACTCGTGCGGCACGCATTTGATGACGCAGAACCTGATATCAAAGGCGTGATAACCCTAATAGCTGAGACTGGGTTAGACTTTCTTATTTCAGAACCAACCAAGATATGGAAGAAGGAGGTCCTGGAGTTTCTGAATGCAGCAACAATAGATGAATCAGGACTCAAGATTAAGTCAAGAGTTCATGGGGCAAAGGTGAAGGTCTCTCCTAAGAGTCTGAGAAAGGTACTTCAACTACCAAGGACTAAGGAAGAATAAGATGTTTCTGCTTCTAAGACTAGAGAAGCATTGACATGGTGTGGACTGGACTCCAACATGAAAATAGGATCTGTTTTCAACAGAAAGGGAATGAATATGTAAGGCAAATTCTTATCTGAAATTGTTGGCAAGGTTATCCTGAGCAAACCTGGAGGACATGATAGAATATCTGCTTATATGTTCAGTCTAATGACAAGAATTATCTTCCAACTCAATACTGATTGGTCTGCAGTATTGTTTGATAAGATAAAAGAGAGTATGAAGATGCCCAATTTGGGTAGAATACTAAGTCTATACCTAGCTGGTAGTATACCAGAGGTGATGAGTCAAGCAGATGTGTTGGAACACCCTATTACTAATTTGGGTCAGGATCACTATGTATCTAGGAACCTTTGCTTGACCTTCTGTATAGCTTAATAGGTAAATTAGAATTGAGTCTAAGGGTTAGAAGTCTAGGTTTGGAAGCTGCCCTGAAGACCAGGATTCTCAGTCTGGAGACTAAGTCTGATCGTCGAGCTCAGCACGACGATTCGTCGAACTCCGGTCGACGATCGTCTAGCTCAACTTCGACAGATCGTCGAACTCCATTCGACGATCGCTGAGCTCAACTTCATAATATCGTCGAACTCCATTCGACGATCGGTGAGCTCAGGTCGACGATTTTGACTCTACATTGGATCTTTATCTCTGAGCTCAGTTCGACGATCTTTGAGCTCAGATCGACGATATTTTGCTGCTTAAGATTTCCTGATCGCTGAGCTCAGCTCGACGATAGCAGAGCTCAGTTCGACGATTTCAGATAACTTCCAGAATTCAAATTCAAAATCAGTTAGGAGTTATTTTGCAATTAATTCAGAGATTTGCTAGCCGTTTTCATTCAATTCTGGACCAAGTTTCAAGGGATTTTTCAAGGAATGTTTCTGTGGACTTTCCTCCAGAAGAGATTATGCAATTAAGGATGCAATTAATGCAGGCCAACGACTATACTTGATAGAGAATGATATTCTATTCTGTACCAGAGATTAAAAGACAGGATTTTTGAATCTCTCATATAGAAGAGCACACACAATACAGATTATAGAGACACATTCAAAAATCTTCTGTCATAAAGAATTCTGAAGAACACTCATCCAAGGAGATCAAGTTTTCAAATCTTCAGATCTCTTTAGTTTTCAAAGTGTTCAAGGCCAACATATTTCAAGACTCCAGACTCTCAACATTTCAGCTATTGCTGAAATCATCCATTGCTGGAGTTCAATCTTTGAAGGCCTATCACCCTCAGCAAAGCTTTTCTTCCTGAAGATTTCAAGGATTCAGGGGGAGCTTTGACATCAATCCACATAGTCTTCTCAATTGTTTGAGAAAGAGAAGACTTCCATCACTCTCTCACCCCCACTCTGTAAAGGGTTTTTCAAACTCCCTTCAAAAGTTTGAACTTGGTTTTTGAGCACCTTATCAAAAGCTCATTGGTGGCAAGACACCTGATCAAAAAATCTGTTTTGGTTTTTGAGCACCTTATCAAAAGCTCATTGGTGCCCAGGACACCTGATCAACTCATCCTGCAGTGGATTCCTACCTAGGGTGGTAGAAGAGTGGATGTACCCAAGTTTGGGGAACCACTATATTTCCTTGTGTCTTCTGGTTTTGCTTATTTTCATTTTTGTTTTTGACCTTGGTTTTTCTGTGCTTAGTTTTTGCTTACTTTAGTGCTGTGATTAGATTTATTTTTTACTTCCCTGCTCACACATATTACAACAATTGTTGTAAAAGTTTGTAAAAGTTTTTAAAGCACCATATACTCTATTCACCCCCCTCTAGAGTATATCAGATCTAGTTGCACTTTCAATTGGTATTAGAGGGAGGTTGGTTAAACATACCATACCTGATTGGTTGTACAGGCTAACACCTGAACCCAAAGATCCCAAACTAGATCTATTTTTCTTCTGTAGTGTATTATTAGATTTTGTTTGCACAAATCATGTCCCAAAACAAAGATTATGCTAGCACCAGACCTCCAGTGTGCAATCTTTCCAAGTTTGCACTTTGGAAGGCAAGGATTAGACTTTACATGAATTCTATTGACGAAGATATCTTCAACTCTGTTTTGACAGTATGTCCAAGACCCCCAGAGAGCACAAGCACAAATGCTGTGCCACCTCCATCAGGAACAGATGTTGACATCAAGAGATGGAAGGTAGCTGATGCTAAGGCTATGAACATCCTAGCCTAGACAATGTCAGATGACATATTTCAAAAGGTAGCTGAATGCAATTCAGCCAAGGAAATTTGGGACAAGCTCTCAGAAATAGTCTCAGGCTCAGCTGATGAGAGAAAGGACAGAAGATCCCATCTCATCTCCCAATATGAGAATTTCAAGAAGGGAGAGACTGAGTCAGTGGGAGACATGTACAACAGACTAAGTCTAATTGTCAGTGAATTAAGGACATTGGACAAAGAGATCTCTCTAACTGAACTTAATGACAAGATCCTAATATGCTTCCACAGCACTTGGGATTCAAGAATCTGGCCAATTAAGGATTCCAGAAGTCTGAATGAGATCACCACTGAAGCTTTGTTGGGTAAGCTCAAATCTTATGAGCTACTCATCAAGAATAGAGAGGAAGAACAGAAGGCTGCTTCACCATCCACAAGGAAAGAGAAGACCATAGCCTTCAAGGCAACTGAGGATCTGCCTGAAGACAAAGCCACAGGCAATGATGAACTACTCAATCTATTGGCCAAAAGATTCTACAAAATGGCCAGAAAGGACTTCAGAAGAAGATCATACAAGGAGCAGGATAAGCTAAGGTATGACAAGTCCATTGGTAACAATAAAGACATTATTTGCTTTGGTTGCAGGAAACCAGGGCACATAGTTCCTGACTGTCCAGAGAACAAGAACAAGGACAGAAGGGACGGAAAAGAAAGAAGAAAGGAGAAAGACTCCAAAAGGAATGGCAATGGCAAACCTTCTTCAAGCAAAAATAAGCATACAAGAAAAGGGTTTGTTGCTGAATCCTGGAGTGAGACAGAAGAGGAGTCAGAAGCCTCATCCAACTCCAGTGATGATGAGGATGATGCAGAAGAAAAGGAGTTCTGCATGATGGCAATCAATGCCTCACATCATAATTTAGAGGAAGAAGAGTCAGAGTCAGACTCAGAGACTCAACCTGAAGAAGATCAGGTAATTGGTTCCTTTGATTTTAGTTCAGAAGATTTCAAATCTGAATTTAAAGCACTGTGTTTAGACCTGCTGAAGTCCGAGAAAGAGATTATCTCTCTCAGAAATCAATTATCTGAACACAATGCTCTAAAGTCAGAAAACCTCAAACTCTCTCAGGAGTTGGAGAGCTGTAGGGAACAGATAACTACACTGAAAAGTGAGCTCTCTGAGGCCAAGAAGCTTGAAGAATCCCTTAATGGGAGAAGCATCAAGCTGATGGACATCACAAGCACAGTGAACTCTAGATTTAACAGTACACTGGGCTTGGGTGCTCATCCAGCCAACCTATAGTCCTAACAACTCCCATCAAATTCATTTCTGACAAGGGAAAGAGAGTTGTAGAGGTTGCCAGGAAAAATTCTGATCTGCCTCAGAAAACCAAGTCCCAGCAGAAATCGTCGAACGTAAATCGACGATCGCCGAATGAAGCTCGAGGATCGCCGAACGCAGCTCGACGATCTCAGGCAAAATCGTCGAACGTAGATCGACGATCTCAGCCAAAGTCGTCGAACGTAGGTCGACGATCTCAAATACCTGACCTCACCCATAGTCGACCGTCGAACGGAGCTCGATGATCTGACCCAAGATCGTCGAACGCAGCTCCAAGATCGTCGAACAGAGGTCAGAGCTCTGGAAAATTTTTCAAAGGCAAATCAAAATTGAATACTGAGGGTTCTTCATCCCAAATCTATAACCCTTATACTGAATGGATTTTACCTCCAAGGAGATATCATCCTGAAGGATATAAGAGTCAACCAGGGAAGTCTTTCATTTCTGAATTTAAAGGTTATCAACCTAGGCCCAAGGTAAACTGGGTCAAAAACAAATGAATTGTCTTATGTGCAGGTGAAGACCTATCCAACATCTAACCAGCAATGGTATTTGGATAGTGGGTGCTCTAAGCACATAACAGGGAACAAGGACAAACTCACATCCTTCAGAGCCAAACTTGGACCCAAAGTTATCTTTGGTGATTCAAACTTTGGACAGACTAAAGGATATGGTGCAGTACAGATTGGTTCAGTAACCTTCAAGAAGGTAGCTTATGTAGAAGGACTGAAGCACAACCTAATTAGCATCAGTCAGCTGTGTGATGAAGGCTACCAGGTGACCTTCAGCAAAGCCTTATGCAAAATCAAGTCAGAGGACAACACAACTGTGTTGACAGGTAAAAGGAAAGGTAACATCTATCTAGTAGATTTTCTTTCAACTGATGTAGATATCTGCTTGTTTAACTCTGTCTGTAAACCAAATGTTTTATGGCATAAGAGATTAGGACAGCTAAACCTTAGAACTATTGCTAGGCTATCCAAGGACAACCTTGTTAGAGGACTACCTTCTGGCCCCTACAAGAAGGAAGGACTGTGCAAGGCTTATCAATTAGGCAAGCAAACTAAAAACAGTTTTAAGTCACTTAATAAGAGTGATTCACCTAGGATATTGTATCTGTTACACATGGATCTTTTTGGACCCATCACAGTACAAAGCCTAGGAGGGAAATCCTACACTTTAGTAATTGTAGATGACTTCTCTAGATTCACTTGGGTGTTCTTTCTAAGGAAGAAGTCTGATAACTTTAAGTGTCTGACAGAGTTTCTCAAATGTATACAGATTGAGTTCAATACTCACATTGCCCTGATCAGAAGTGATCATGGGACAGAGTTTGATTCTCTTCTTATGCAAGAGTTCTGTCAGAGTGAAGGGATCAGGCATACTTTCTCAGCTCCTAGAACTCCTCAACAAAATGGGGTAGCTGAAAGGAAAAATAGAACCCTTATTGAATCTGCCACCACATTGTTGTCAGATGCTCATCTACCTCTATCCTTTTGGGCAGAGGCAGTGAACACCTCCAACTATGTGCTGAACAGAAGTCTGATACATAAACTAAAGGGAAAAACTCCCTATGAATTACTCAAAGGGAAGAAACCTAAAGTTGACTATTTTAGAGTCTTTGGTTGTATTTGCTATATTCACAATAATGACAAGAAATATCTAGCAAAATTTCAAGCAAAAGCTGATGAAGGAGTGTTTCTGGGATACTCCATGATCAGCAAGGCCTATAGGGTCTATAATAAATCATCTTTGAAAATTGAGGAATCTGTTCACATTTCATTTGATGAAACTAACATGTCTTTCAAGGAGAAGATTTCTTCTACCATAGAACCTTTACAGGAACATTCTCTAGTTGAAGATATGAACATGTTACAGGTTACTCAAGAGGATGAAAGCAGTGAAGATGAAGGAAATGCTCAACACATTGAAGCACAACCTGAAGAGCCAGTTGTTGTACCACAAGAGGAAACAACAACACAGGTTGGTGAACAATCAACACCCCCTGTTGATTTAGTAACATCAAGAGACCATCCAATTTCCCAAATAATTGGAGAAATCTCAGCTGGTGTGCAAACCAGAAATCAGGTCAACCAAAACCTGCTGCACACCTGCTTCCTATCTCAAATTGAACCTCAGTCCATTCAAGATGCAGAGCAAGATCCACACTGGATCATTGCAATGCAAGAGGAGTTGCATCAATTTGAGAGGAACAAAGTATGAGAACTAGTGCCAAAGCCTAAGGATCATTCCATTGTTGGAACAAAATGGGTATTCAGAAACAAACTGGATGATCAAGGAGTAATTATAAGGAACAAGGCAAGGCTAGTTGCTCAGGGATACTCTCAAGAAGAAGGAATTGACTACGACCAGACCTTTTCACCAGTTGCAAGATTGGAAGCCATCAGAATATTTCTAGCTTATGCAGCTCACAAAGGCTTCAAAGTATATCAGATGGATGTCAAAAGTGCTTTCTTAAATGAAGACATCAAAGAGGAAGTTTATGTCAGACAACCTCCAGGTTTTATCTCTCCAACTTATCCTGATTATGTTTTTAGACTGAACAAAGCTTTATATGGTCTCAAGCAAGCTCCTAGAGTATGGTATGAGACCCTAGCATGCTTTCTCTTGGAAAATGGTTTTATAAGGGGTAGAGTAGACCAAACTCTTTTTATTAGAACCCATAAGTCCCATACCCTACTAGTACAAATTTATGTAGACGATATCATTTTTGGTTCTACTGACTCAAAATTGTGCAGAAGGTTTTCTAACCTGATGCATTCTAAATTTGAGATGAGTAGCATGGGTGAGCTATCCTTCTTCCTAGGATTGCAAGTCAAGCAACATGCTGAAGGCATCTTTATTTCTCAAACCAAATATGCAAATGAATTGGTTAAGAAATTTGGTATGTCTGAGGCATCTTGTATGAAAACACCCATGCCTACCAATGCTGTATTGGATGCTGATGAACATGGGAAACCTGTTGATCAGACAACATATAGAGCAATGATTGGCTCTCTACTGTATCTTACAGCTAGTAGACCAGATATAATGTTTGCTACATGTATATGTGCTAGGTTCCAAGTAAGCCCTAGAGAGTCACACCTCACTTTAGTAAAGAGGATTCTCAGGTATGTTAAAAGTTGTCCAAATCTAGGTCTCTGGTATCCAAAAGATTCAGCATTTGAGTTAACTGGATTCTCTGATGCTGACTATGCTGGATACAGAATTGATAGGAAAAGCACCAGTGGAACTTGTCAATTCCTTGGTGATAGACTTGTCTCTTGGTTTTGTAAGAAACAAACATCTGTGTCAACTTCAACTGCTGAAGCTGAATATATGGCTGCAGGCAGTTGTTGTTCATAAATCTTGTGGATTCAAAACCAACTCCTAGACTATGGCTACAACTTATAGAAGTCTAAAATCTTTTGTGATAATACAAGTGCTATTTCCATAGCTCAAAATCCAGTCCTCCATAGTAGGACAAAACACATAGAGATTAGGCATCATTTCTTAAGGGATAATGTTGAAAATAATAAAATTGAATTATATTATATCCCAATTGATTTACAAAGGGGAGACATTTTCACCAAGCCCTTGGATGAAAAGAAACACACCTTCTTCCTAAATCAGTTAGGAATGTTAGATGGAGGAAGCCTTAAATAATCTCCAAGATTTTGAAAGACTAAAAATTGACCAAGACTAGACAAACTTCTGATTTTTCTTAGTGTCTAGAATTTCTCTGATCTCTGAACGACGCTCGATGATTTGCCCTAAGATCGTCGAACGGAGATCGACGATTTCCAAAAATCATCGAACTGAGTTCAGCGTCTCTCAGATAGTATGAACTATCTCTTCCGGTCAACGATCGTCGAACGACGCTCGACGATTATGTTCACTGAACGATCGTCGAACGGAGCTCGACGCTCTCCAAGATCGTCGAACGGAGATCGACGATGTTGAAGACTCTTCAGATTCCTTTAGGAGCCTCGATCGTCGAACTGAGTTCAATGATCTTTCCAATTCTGTGTCGAACCCTAATATAAAACTCTTTTTTCGCCGTCGTTCTCTTTTGCGCCTTTGATTTCTCTGCAAGAATTTTCTTTCCCTCCAAACAGTTCTACGCTTGGTCGTTTTGTTTGTTGAGTTTTTGCAGGTACAATGGCTGTGTCAGTTGCTGTCCTAGCTGCAATGAAGTTTGATGCAGGTTTTGATATTGATATAGAATCTTTCAACACCACTGATCAGATCATTCAAGATATACTGGGTTTGTTCAAGGACCAGAATCTGACAGCATTAATGACCACCAGGATCAAGTTGGCTTCTGATGAAATCAAGGAGTGAGTTTATACTGCTCATAATCAAGATAACAACACTATAGTTGGGTCAATAGCTGAAAATCAGGTACCCTTGACCCCCACAATTCTTTCAGAGGTTTTTGAGTTGAGAAATGGAGAAGAATCTGCTGAGTTATCTGGAGAAGAATATTCTGAACTGCTTGCCA
This sequence comes from Platanthera guangdongensis, assembly GCA_039583875.1. NCBI lineage: Eukaryota > Viridiplantae > Streptophyta > Magnoliopsida > Asparagales > Orchidaceae > Platanthera > Platanthera guangdongensis. Next base: position 96,325,616 of record CM077159.1, on the reverse strand, counting down.
GGATGGGTCATCCAGAGGGAAACCCTAGCAAGCTATTCAAGAGGAATCTGTCTGTTGAATATAGGTTCCTGGCAGATGTTGTTGGAAAAGTGCTCCTGGCAAAGCACTCAGCCCATGATACTATATCCAGACATCAGCTCTGTCTCATGGGAGCTCTTGTGGACAAGAAAAATCTGAACTGGGGAGAGGTTTTCTTTGACCTCATCAAAAAGAAAATCAACAAGAGTTTTGTTAATTTTGGAAGGATTATTGGAGTTTTTCTGCAGACCAGGTGTCCTGCCTTGCTGGTCTCCTCTGGAGTTCACATCAATGCCTCCAAGAGACTAACCTGTGCCCTCTTTGGCAAGTGGGACAGGCAAATAAGCAAGCCCAGCAGGCCCTCCTCCAGTGTCCCTTCAGGCACAAGGACTCCAAGAGTCACTCTCCCACAGGTCTCTGCTCGTGCAGATGACCTGGCTGCTGCTGTTACTGCCTCTCCTCCTCCTCCAATTCCATCCCTTCCCCTACCATCCACCATTCCAGCTCCATCCACCATCACCATATCCAGCCCATCTCCAACATCAACTCCATCTCCAGTCCCTGTTCTTTCTACACCAGAAGAACATTTCCACCCTCTGTTCTCCTACCCTCCACCTGATGTCACCTCCTCACCATCCATTCCATCCTTCACCCTACTGGATGATTCCTTTATGGATGATTCCCCTTCCTCTCCTCCTGAATTACCCACCTCCTCCACTTCCTTCCAGGATCTCCTACACCACATCATAGACCAACCAACATTCACTCCATCCATATCCATTCCCTTATCCTCCATCTCCACCCTACCAACACCTCAACCATCCATACCAACATTCTCCAGCCCATCCCTTCCAGCACCCCCAGCTGCTTCCATACCATCTACCTCTGCTCCAGCTGTGGAGCAAGTAGACCTCTCAGCCCTAGCTAACAGGCTGTATGAGTTACTTGCCCCCAGGCTAACTCTATTGTTGGAGACCTCCTTGGCTCCTCTACACCTGTCTGTGGTAGCCCTTTCTGCCAGGCTCTCTTCCCTCCTTCCTCAGGCAGCACCTACAGCAGTGTGCCTTGATCCAGATGTATCTGCATCTAGGCAGGGGGAGATGCCTTATGAAGTGAATCTTCATGCTGTTGCTGCTGCTGTTTCTGTGTCTGCTACTCCTTCTACTCCTGTTGCTGTGCCTCCTACTACAGTTTTTGCAATTGACCTCAGGTCTTTGCTATCTGTGTTTGATTCTGCCTTCTTCAGCTGTCTGCCAGAGGGTAATGCTGTCCAGCCTCCAGAAGACTTATCCAAGGCACTTGTGCCTTTTTCTTGCTGTGACCCTAGCATGATCTCCTCTTTTGTAAATTCAGTCATTGCTGCTGCTTTTGAAGAAATGACTAATTTTGCTTCTGAGAATGTTGATGCTGCTGTTGCTGAAGATATTCATACTGCTGCTGAAGTTCCAACTGTTTCTGATGAGCCAATATCCAAGGACATTCTGATGTCAGAGGCCACTGATTTTGAGCCTGCTGCAGTTTTTGATGATGAATCTGCTGTTTCTACTGCTGTAAGTGAGATAGTTACTGCTGCTGTCACTTGTCCAGAGCCAACTGCTGCTGTTGCTATTACACCTTCTCCATCTGCTGCTGTCCCTGCTGTTACCATCTCTGTTGCTGCTGCTGCTGTCTCCACTTCTGCCTCATCTGCCTCTGTTCAGCTAAAGAAAGAATTGATGAAGAAAATAGATGCTTTATATGATGATCAGAGTTCTGAATCTGATGAGTTTAAAACAGACTCTGATGACTCATCTGCTACCATTGCCAGGAAAAGGAAGGCAAGGAGCAAGGCTATGAAAAGGGTTTCTCCTGCTAAAGTTAAGGATAACAATGATATCCCTTATTATATCCTTCATAACTGCCAAATTACTGAGCACTGGATGCAGTATTCCAAGAACCAGCTGAAAGCCATGAAGAAAAAGAGAAAATATGAGAAGGGTTCATCCCCATTTAAGCACTCTCATCCTCCTCCACCACCTCCTCCTGATGCAGGTGCAGGTGGAAGCTCTACAAGTCAACCCCCAGCCAGAAGCCAGGCTCCCTATCAACCTCATGCCAGATCCTATCAAAGGGAAAGCCAATCCAGGGGTTCATATTCTAGGAGAGGAGGATATAGAGGCAATCAGAGAGATATGCAAGTATATTCTAAAGGGTACTCCAGGCAGCACCCATATTCTAGGGGAGGACATGGCTCTTCTGATACATCATCAGGTCCTTTCCCTTATAAGTTGAAAGAGACTGTGTCTGCCAGGCCTTCTCAAGACAATCCTTCCAACATGTATGAGCCACCTGTACCTTTTGAGGACCCTGAAAACAATCCAGCTGCTTGGACTGCCAGGTTAAAGGAATTAGCTGCACTGGATCAGATTAAGAAGGCTAAAGAGCAAGGATTAGATTCTTCCAACATCTCTACTATGTCTGAACAGAGACAAAAAGAATTAGAAAGATATGCTTCCAATAAATTCTTTGATGCTGACAGATACATGGAATTACATCCTGAAGCAGTGGTTCCCAGGCCTTCAAAGCAAACTTATCTGGGTGCAGCAGATGACACCAGATCCAACAAGGAAGCCCTAAATCCAAACAGAGAAATTAAAATGGTTAAAGGCAAAGAGAAGAAGTGATATTGTAAGGTGACAATTTCTGGAACTTCTGATTATCTGGATGCTATATATATATATATATCTGTGTTTCTGCATGTTTAGCTGTTGTTTTTATGTTTTACTGATTGTATGTTGTTATTCAAATTTTTCCAAAGTCTGTAAATAGTAATCCTAACCCAAATAGGGGGAGATTGTTGGAACACCCTATTAATAATTTGGGTCAGGATCACTATGTCTCTAGGAACCTTTGCTTGACCTTCTGTATAGCTTAATAGGTCAATTAGAATTGAGTCTAAGGGTTAGAAGTCTAGGTTTGGAAGCTGCCCTGAAGACCAGGATTCTCAGTCTGGAGACTAAGTCTGATCGTCGAGCTCAGCACGACGATTCGTCGAACTCCGGTCGACGATCGTCTAGCTCAACTTCGACAGATCGTCGAACTCCATTCGACGATCGCTGAGCTCAACTTCATAATATCGTCGAACTCCATTCGACGATCGGTGAGCTCAGGTCGACGATTTTGACTCTGCATTGGATCTTTATCTCTGAGCTCAGTTCGACGATCTTTGAGCTCAGATCGACGATATTTTGCTGCTTAAGATTTCCTGATCGCTGAGCTCAGCTCGACGATAGCAGAGCTCAGTTCGACGATTTCAGATAACTTCCAGAATTCAAATTCAAAATCAGTTAGGAGTTATTCTGCAATTAATTCAGAGATTTGCTAGCCGTTTTCATTCAATTCTGGACCAAGTTTCAAGGGATTTTTCAAGGAATGTTTCTGTGGACTTTCCTCCAAAAGAGATTATGCAATTAAGGATGCAATTAATGCAGGCCAACAGCTATACTTGACAGAGAATGATATTCTATTCTATACCAGAGATTAAAAGACAGGATTTTTGAATCTCTCATATAGAAGAGCACACACAATACAGATTACAGAGACACATTCAAAAATCTTCTGTCACAAAGAATTCTGAAGAACACTCATCCAAGGAGATCAAGTTTTCAAATCTTCAGATCTCTTTAGTTTTCAAAGTGTTCAAGGCCAACATATTTCAAGACTCCAGACTCTCAACATTTCAGCTATTGCTGAAATCATCCATTGCTGGAGTTCAATCTTTGAAGGCCTATCACCCTCAACAAAGCTTTTCTTCCTGAAGATTTCAAGGATTCAGGGGGAGCTTTGACATCAATCCACATAGTCTTCTCAGTTGTTTGAGAAAGAGAAGACTTCCATCACTCTCTCACCCCCACTCTGTAAAGGGTTTTTCAAACTCCCTTCAAAAGTTTGAACTTGGTTTTTGAGCACCTTGTCAAAAGCTCATTGGTGGCAAGACACCTGATCAAAAAATCTGTTTTGGTTTTTGAGCACCTTATCAAAAGCTCATTGGTGCCCAGGACACCTGATCAACTCATCCTGCAGTAGATTCCTACCTAGGGTGGTAGAAGAGTGGATGTACCCAAGTTTGGGGAACTACTATATTTCCTTGTGTCTTCTGGTTTTGCTTGTTTTCATTTTTATTTCTGGCCTTGATTTTTCTGTGCTTAGTTTTTGCTTAGTTTAGTGCTGTGATTAGATTTATTTTTTGCTTCCCTGCTCACACATATTACAACAATTGTTGTAAAAGTTTGTAAAAGTTTTTAAAGCACCATATACTCTATTCACCCCCCTCTAGAGTATATCAGATCTAGTTGCACTTTCAAGCTGGATCTCAGATCAACCACATGAGGAAGATGAATATGAGAATCTTCTCTAGGTGGGATAGAGTGTTAACCAAAGAAATGTCAACTCCTGAGAAGGTAACACCCGAGAAAAAGAAGAAGAAGATTGCCCCTGTGGCTCAAGAATCATCAAGCAGCTCTGAAGAGCATGTAGTGTTCACTCCAGATGAGGAAGACACTGGAAATGCTGGCCAATCTCCAGCAAGACAAGAAGATGCAGAGAGATAGGGGGAGCTACCCACAGCAAGCCCAATACACCAGGATTCCATCCAGGGGGAGCCTCTACTTGTGGAAGAGCCAACTCTTCTAGAGAGTGAACAAGCTACCCACACAATACTTGAGGTAATAACTGAAATTAATGAATTAGATTTCCCTATTGAGGATGATGTTTTGTCTGATTCATTACCTAATGTTAATCAGCAAACACAAACACATAGCCAACCCCAAGATGTTGTCATGGAGGACACATCTGTTGCTGATCAAGTTGTTGATGAGATCAGAGTTTCTCCACCCCATTCTCAACAGGAATTTACCCTAGAAGAGCTATTCCTAGATATTCTACAAATAGATTTTGAGAAAGAGAAAGCTGCTGCTGAGGGGGAGAAGGCCCATGTTGAGGGGGAGCATGTAGATATTGTTGAGGAGACTGCATGGAAGGAGACTGAGGTGACAAAAGCTGCTGAAGGGCTACATAGGACTGAGAAGGAGTTACCTCCAAGTCCTAAGGACAGAGTGAATATTGATAGCACATCTGCATCAGAGGATGAAGAGGCTGCAAGAGCTAAGAAGAGGAAATTCTAAGTCTTTAAGAGAAGGAGCCAGAATTATAAGAAAGCTTTACAAACAATTGCACCACAACCTGCACCACAGCCAGCCCCATCTACAGATTTCAGTTCTTTGATGGTTGCATTACAGATAAAGATGGATGAGCAAAGACAGGCTTTGCAATCTTATATGGATGAAGGGCATAAGTCACTGTAGTTTGATCTGGCCCAAGACATTAAGTCCATCAGATTTGAAATGAATCTGAATAAGAAAGAAATGACTGACTGCTTCCATAAGGGAGGAAATGCAGTAGTCTATCTGGCCACTCATCAGGAGAAGATCAAAGCTCAAGTGGATGATATTGCAGTGAAGCAAGGCTATGTCCTGGAGAACCAGCTGAGAATGAATGATAATCTCACTGCTTCACACAATGTAATAGTAACAGAAATGAAGAATATAGCTACTGGTCAGACTACAACAAGTGCTACAGCTAAGACAGAATTTGATAAAGCATTACAAGAAGGTATCACTGCTGTTACTTCTGCACTTCAAGATACCAGAAGCTAATAACTGAAAAGCTCCAAAGGTTGAAACCTTTCTACAAGGATGGAGTAAACTATCTGAATGCATAAATAAGGTTTCAGAAAGATGATCTTAGGGATCACATTAAAAGAGAAGTCATAAAGGGGGAGAGGTTGTTAGTCAAAGAAGGCTTTGATCATGCAAAGTGGATTTCAAATTCCATCAGAGCCACCCTTGGATATCCTCCATTATGTGATGATGATAATGTTGCAGAGTCTGGAATTAATCCTGCATATCTTGGAGGGGAGCAAGCTGAAGTGGCTCAAGTAATATACCCTCCACCAGACTTTGACATGGTACAACAAGAGATACAGTCAATGTATAGTCCTCCTGAAGGAAATCAAAATGAAGGAAATCAAAATGTCATCATAGAGAAAGTGGTTCAGCCAGTGCCAGAGGCTATACTGAAAGAACAAGAAGCTTTGCTAAAAGAACAAGAGACTCAATTGTCTAAGAAGAGATTCAGAGAGCAAGCTGAACTTGGGCCTGACTTTGAATAATGGAGCCCCACATCCAGGAATATCATTTTGACTGCTTGGAAAGCTGCCAAGGACAATATCTAGGATAGAAACAAGTGGTATTCTGAACTGGAGTGGAGGAAGCATGAGAGTAGGCAAGAGGCCATTGTGCAATATAGAAGAAAGGCTAAGATGGGAAAGCTACCTCCTACTGCCCAGGAGCCTAGCAAGTACTTTCCAAAGCCTTATCATTACTTTGAAAGACAAAAGATCAAAGCTGAAGAATTGAAAAAGAAGGATCTTAAAGGAAAGAAGCTTGCTACTGCTGAAGATGCTGAAGCCCCTGTCCAAGCAAAGATACAATCAGGAAAGGGCATTGTGATCAAGGAGCCTGAGCATCAATAGGATAGAATTTTTTCTTTAGTTTACAGTTGTAATCATTTGATTTTAAACTCTCTGTAAACTTTTGAATAATGAATATGTTGAAGTTGTTTAAAAAATGTGATATATGTTAAATCTATTACATTAATGTTCTGAGAAATTTGTGTATACATGTTTTGTTTATACATGTTTATGTACTTACCCTGTCATTTAATATTGTTTTACATCATACTGTGAATTTGTTATGTATGGTGTATATCATTGACTAAGGGTTATGACTTCTCCAAATAGGGGGAGATTGTTGGGTACATTAGAATAAATGTACCTGATTTGAAGAAGCCTCACCCTACTCAATGATATACATCAAAATGTATTTGATGTATTTTGAGTTACCTTGTGCAGGTTAAGTAATTGCAGGGAAAGCTGAAAAGTTTCTAAGTCCATGTGTCGACACCTAGAAGAAAAGTGTCGACACTTAAGAAGGCTTGTGTCGACACACAGAGAAGTAGTGTCGACACTTGGAGTAATTGTGTCGACACCAGGAATGCAGAGTCGACACCAGAAGGAAAGTGTAGACACATACAGGCTGTGTCGACACTCAATGAAGAAATGTCCAGAGAAGCTGTGTCGACACTTAGAAGCAGTGTCGACACCCATAGGAACTTTGTCGACATCAAAATTGTCGACACTAGAAGATGTGTCGACACTCAGCAAAAGTTCAACAAAGCTCAAGTACAAGTGTCGACACTAGAAGATGTGTCGACACTCAGCAAACTTCAACAGAGATTACGTACAAGTGTCGACATAATAAAGAATGTGTCGACACACAACAAAAGTCTCAACACATGAAGAAAGTATCGACCCTAGGAGGCTGTGTCGACACTCAGCAAATTTCAATGAAGTCTAAGTACAAGTGTCGACACTAAGAAAATATGTCGACACTCAACAAGTATCAACACAGAAGGCATGTGTCGACTCTAAGAAAATGTGTCGACACTCAGCAAGTATCAACACAAGAAGATGTGTCGACACAAAGGAGTTGTGTCGACACTTACAAGAAATCAGCTAAGTATCAAAGAAGAAGGACTTGTGTCGACACACAGGATCAGTGTCGACACATGTTGAAGAAGCAGTGTCGGGGAGCAAATTCTACAACACAAGGAGTTGTGTCGACACCATGAAGGCTAGTGTCGACACTTAGTCAACTTGTGTCGACACTTAGTCTATAAGTGTCGACACTTAAAGACTGACTGTCTCGACACTTTCAGACAGTTACAGAAAATTCAAGAAGTGACTGGATGACTTGACAGCTGCCATTCCAGCCGATCTACTGCAACTGTCAGAGCTGTTAGAAAGCTGTTAGAAACCGGATCAGCTGGTCACCATGAAGGAAGCCTATATAAAAGCTTATTCTGTCAACAGAAAGAAGAGGATTAACAACAATCAACTGAAGTGATCAGAAGATCTAAGAAGTTGGAGAAAGAGAGCTCCTTCTAAGAAGACAGCTGTTGAACCAGGCTGTGAAGAAAGTTTCAGATTGAGATCTGAATCTTAAGTTGCAGTGATTGAAGATCAGCTGCATAGAGAATCAACCCTACTGTGTTCTAAATTCAAGAAGCTTTGAAGGAAGCCAAGGGAGGTTGATCTCAGCAAAGTTCATCCAAGAACTCATCAAGAAACCTGTCAACTCTTCTCTCTTATTCAGAGTTGAGGTTATATACATTGTAATTTTAATTTCTTGTAGGATCCTTAGGGATCTGAGTTGTAAGCCTGAAATTATAAAGGCTGAGTGGTAGGGCCTGTGTGCCTGAGTGTAGGAGATTCATTTTTCTGAGTGTAGGCCTTGTTGAGGGCTGAGTGTAGGCTTTGTTGAAGGCTGAGTGTAGGTCTTTGTGAAGACTGAGTGGTAGGGCAGTGTGCCTGAGTTGTAGGAGTGGGATCACTCTGAGCTGTAGGAACCTATTTGGGGTTCTGAGTGTAAGATCTGAGGATCTGAGGTATAGTGGAGAAGTTGGGCCGAATCTAGTACACTACTAGATAGGCGAAGGGGGAAAGTGGATGTACCCAGACCTTGGGGAACCACTATAAAACTATGTGTACTCTATGTGTGCTTGATTCTGTGATTGCTGTGCTGTATTGCTGTGAAGAATTATTTATAATTCTGTGATTCTGCCTAAAAGTTTAAAAAGATTATAGTCACCTATTCACCCCCCCTCTAGGTGATTAGGTACAATTTCTTTCAGGAAGTCATCTAGGCAGGATGATAAGCCAAGGTATGACAAACCCCCACTAAAGAAGTGGTTTGCTTTGGCTGTAGGAAACCTGGACACTTCATCTCAGAGTGTCCAGAAAATCAAAAGAAGGAAAATAGAAGAGAGAAGGACTCTAGAAGACAGCAAAGCAGCAGGCCTTCCTCCAGCAAATACAAGAAAAAGGAGAAAGGCTTTGTAGCTGAATCCTGGAGTGAAATTGAGGATGAATCCACATCCTCCGGCTCCAGTGAAGATGAGGAAGAGGCAAGGGCCAAAGAAGTATGCCTCATGGCCATTGATGCCTCTAGGAGTCATTCAGATGAAGAAGATTCTCACAGTGAAGGAGCTTCTGAATCAAAAGTTGATCAGGTATTGTCCTCTTTTGATTATAGTTCTGATACTTTTAAAATTGAATTTAAAACCATGTGCATAGATTTAATAAATTCTGAAAAAGAAATCAAAGCACTTAGGGAAAAACTAACTAGTCTAGAGACACTGAAATCTGAAAACATCAAGCTAAAAGATTAACATACATTAGCTAATGATCAAATTATTCTGTTAAAAACTGAGTTATGTGAGGCCAAACAACTTGAGAAATCTCTCAATGGGAGAAGCCTCAAGCTGATGTACATTACAAGCACAGTCAATGCCAGACTGAATGACAAGCCAGGCTTGGGTGCTTCATTAAGTTTACCCCCAATTCTCAAGAAAAATATTTTAACAACCCCCATAAAATTTGTTTCTGCTAAGGGCAAAGAAAAAATAACCAATAAAGAAACCACATATGAAATGCACAACTTAAAAGGTCAGAACAAAAGAAATCAGAAAACCTTGAATAAAAACAAAGTTCAGCAGATTTCGTCGAACTCAGATCGATGAAATGTGGACAGTTCGTCGAACTCAAGTCGACGAACTCTGAACACAAATTTATATTATAATCATTTATCTTACTGCGATCGACGAACTGTGTATGGTTCGTCGAGCAGAGATCGACGAACTTGGGGCACAAAAAATGACTATGTTCATTCTCTAAGCAGAGATCGACGATCTCATTCCATTTCGTCGAACTCTGGTCGACGAACTCACAATAATTCGTGGAACCCAATCAGACTTAACAAAAATTATAATTATAATACCAACTCAAATCAAACTAAGAAACCATTTAACCCACTTATAGACTGGATAATACCTCCCAGAAGATATCATCCATTAGGATATAAATCACAACCTGAGTATTTTGTGGTATCCAGTTTTTCTTATCAACAATATAAAGGACCTAAGGTAACCTGGGTCAAGAATAACTAACTGTTTTCATTGCAGGAAAAGGGCTATCCAGTAATTAATCAAACATGGTACCTGGACAGTGGATGCTCCAAACACATGACTGGCAGCAAGGACAACCTAATCAACTACAAGTTCAAGCTGGGACCAAAGGTAATCTTTGGTGATTCAAAGTGTGGCCAGTCTGAAGGCTATAGAGAAGTAAGAATTGGAGCTGTCACATTCAAAAAGGTGACCTATGTAAGTGGACTCAAGTATAACCTCATCTCCATAAGTCAATTATGTGATGAAGGTTATCAGGTACATTTCAACTCAAAAACTTGTATTATTTCTAATAAAGAAAAGGAAAATGTTTTAATTGGAAATAGACAAGGAAACATTTATTTAGTTGATTTCTATTCTGCCAATTCAGATATTTGTTTGCTTAATATAGTTTGCAATCAAAATGAATTATGACATAAAAGGCTAGGACATGTAAATATGAAAAACATTGCTAGGCTATCTAAAGACAGTCTTGTAAGAGGTTTACCTTCTGGTCCCTACAAGAAGGAAGGCCTTTGCAGGGCTTGTCAACTATGCAAGCAAACTAAATCTAGTTTTAAATCAATTAATAAAAGTGATTCACCTAGGATCTTGTACTTGCTACACATGGATCTCTTTGGACCCATTGCAGTACAAAGCCTAGGAGGGAAATCCTACACTCTAGTCATTGTAGATGACTTCTCAAGATTCACTTGGGTGTTCTTTCTAAGATCTAAGTCAGATACCTTTAAAGTTATTATAAATTTTCTCAAGACCATACAGATTGAGTACTCTACTCATGTTGCATTGATCAGAAGTCATCATGAAATAGAGTTTGAGTCTCTTCTTATGCATGAGTTCTGTGAGAAGGAAGGCATCAGGCACTGCTTCTTAGCTCCTAGAACTCCCCAATAAAATGGGGCAGCTGAAAGGAAGAATAGAACCTTGATTGAAGCTGCAGGCACATTACTTGCAGATGCTTATATGCCACTATTCTTTTGGGCAGAGGCTGTAAGCACAGCAAATTTTGTACTGAATAGAAGTTTGATACATAAACTAAAGAATAGGACTTCCTATGAATTACTTAAAGGGAAGAAACCTAAAATCACCTATTTTAAAGTATTTGGATGTGTATGCTATATACATAATAATAACAAGAAATACATTAGTAAGTTTGAAGCTAACGATGAAGAGGGAATCTTTCTAGGATATTCCCAAGTAAGCAAAGCTTATAGGGTGTTCAATAAATCAACTTTAAAAATTGAGGAATCTATATATGTTACCTTTGATGAAACTAACATGTCTTATAAGGAGAAAGAGATTTCTACCAGTAATCCTTTGCAGGTACCTCACTTGTGTGAGAAATTGGATGGACTAAACCTCACCCAAGAGGCTCCAACACATCCTTCTCCACAAGTTCATGAAGACAGTGAAGAAGAAAGCACTGAAGTGACTGAACTTCATCCAATAGCAAACATAATTCCACAAGAGGAATTAAATCAAAATGTTGTTGCTGAACCAACTCCACCCACTGATCTTTTCACACTAAGGGATCACCCTAGATCTCAAGTGATTGGATACATAATAGTAGGTGTACAAACAAGATATCAAATCAACCAAGACTTGATTCATGCCTGTTTTCTCTCTCAAGTTGAGCCTCAATCCATACATGATGCTGAGCAAGATCCCCACTGGATCATTGCTATGCAAGAGGAACTCAACCAGTTTGAGAGATGTAGAGATTGGGATTTGGTTCCAAGACCCAAAGACTACCCAGTCATTGCAACCAAATGGGTATATAGAAACAAACTAGATTCCTAAGGTGCAATTGTGAGGAACAAGGCTAGGATTGTTGCTCAAGGATATAGACAAGAAGAAAGCATAGACTATGATCAGACCTTTGCACCCGTTACAAGGTTAGAGGCAATTAGAATTTTTCTTACTTATACTGCCTACAAGAAGTTCAAGGTATATCAGATGGATGTAAAGAGTGCTTTTCTAAATGGAATACTTAAAGAAGAGGTTTATGTTGAACAACCTCCAGGTTTTGTTTCTCCAACTCATCCCTCTTATGTATTTAGATTTCATAAAGCCCTCTATGGTCTGAAGCAAGCTCCAAGGCTTGTTATGAGACCTTAGCTAGCTTTCTGATAGAGCATGATTTCACTAGAGGCATAGTAGATAACACACTATTCACTAGACACCATAAGGATAAAATCTTGTTAGTACAAATCTATGTGGATGACATCATATTTGGATCTACTGACTCTAAACTATGCAAGAGGTTTTCTGACCTCATGTATTCTAAGTTTGAGATGAGTAGCATGGGTGAGCTCTCCTACTTCCTTGGTCTCCAAGTGAAGCAACTACCTGATGGCATCTTCATCTCCCAAGCTAAGTATGCTAAAGAGCTTCTTAAGAAGTTTGGGATGGCTGATGCCTCAGCAAAGAAAACACCTATGACTACTAATGCTGTAATAGATTCTGATCCACATGGGAAACCTGTTGACCAGAAGTTATATAGGGGCATTGTTGGGTCCCTACTATACCTTACAGATAGCAGACCTGATATCATGTTTGCCACATGCCTTTGTGCTAGGTTCCAAGTGAACCCTAAAGAATTTCACCTAATTTTTCTAAAAAGAATTTTGAGATATATAAAGAATTATCCCAGTCTAGGCCTATGGTATCCTATAGAGTCAGAATTTGATTTAACTAGATATTCAGATGCTGACTTTACTGGATGTAAGGTTGACAGGAAAAGTACCTCAGGAAGTTGCCAGTTCCTTGGTATGAGATTAGTGTCTTGGTTCTGTAAGAAACAATCATCTGTGTCTACATCAACAGCTGAAGCAGAATACATAGCTGCTGACAGTTGTTGTTCCCAGATGTTGTGGATTCAAAATCAACTCCTAGACTATGGTTTCAATTTAAATAATTCAACTCTACTATGTGATAACACAAGTGCTATATCCATAACACAGAATCCAGTCCATCACAGTAGGACTAAACATATAGACATTAGGCATCATTACATTAGAGAGTGTGTAGACAAAAACAAAAATAAACTTGTTTATATCTATACTGATTTACAAAGAGCTGATATTTTCACCAAACTCTTGGATGAAAGAAATCACTTGTTCTTTATAAATCAACTTGGAATGATCAATGGAGAAGCCTTAGTTTAATTTCTGTCTACACTCGACGAATTTGCCAAAGTTCGTCGAACGGAGCTCGACGAACTGGGGAAAGTTCTTGAGATATTCGTCGAATGGAGTTCGACGAACTCTCTGTGAGTGAAGTCATTTTCCTCGAACGGAGATCGAAAAATCTACTTCAGAAAACTTTCATCGAACAGAGCTCGACAAAATGTCTTCAAATCTTTAGACTGAGCTCGACGAATTATTTAACTACAAATTATTTTGTCGACCTCAGATTGAAGAATTATTTTATTTTTCGTGGAATGGAGTTTGTCGATTCATATTCTAGAAAAACTTATATCTAAGTTTTCTTCGACCTCCATCCCGCGCTTTCAGTTCCTTTGCACTTGATCGTCATTTTTCTCTTGCAGGTGCTCTAATGGCGATTCCAGCAGGAAATCTTGTGGTAATGAAATTCGACACTGGCTTTGATGTTGATTTCGATTCCTTCCAGCATTCCGACCCCATCTTCCTAGAAATCCTGCAACTGCTTGAATAATAACAGTTAAAGACTCTGATGTCAACCAGGATCAAACTCGCCAGCACTGAGATCCAAGAGTGGGTCTATACTTCCTCCACCACAGATGAGAACACTCTAACAGGGACAGTATCAGGTAATGCTATTTCTCTTACTCCCGCCATCCTAACAGAATTTTTTGGGTTAAGTAATGGTGAAGAAGAATTGGAAATTGACATTGAAGAATATGATGTGATGCTGGGTATGATGGGTTACTCTGGAGAAACCCCAAATAAGTTGCCGAAGAAACACTTGTCTGTTGAGTTCAAATTTCTAGCAGATATTATGGGCTAAGTGTTGCTGGGCAAGCACACTGCTAATGACTACATAACCAGACACCAATTCCTGGTTATGTGTGTTTTGGTTAACAAGAAGAAGGTCAACTGGGCTCGGATCATGTTTGATCTGATTAAGAAAAAGAATACAAAGAAAGAAGTTTGTTTTGGAAGGATCTTAGGGATCTTCCTCAAAGAAAAAGCTGTTGAATCCCTGGTCTCCCCGACCATATTCATCAATGCCTCTAAGAGGCTCACCTGTGCTCTCTTTGGCAGGTGGGAGAGGACCATCACCAAGCCCTCAAAGGCTTCTTCCTCCTCCACCAGGGCTTCTGAGAGTACTAGGGCTATTTCAGCCACTTCCCTCCCTACTGAAGAGATCCCTCCTCCACCTCCCTACCTCCAACCATCCCACCTCAACATCAGATGCTACAACAACCCTCTTCCATAATTCCTTCTCTTCAACAACCATAACAACAACCCCAACAACAACCCCAACAACTAATTCATATTCCTACTCCAGCTTCATCTCCTGCAACCTCTCCACAAATAAATATCACTGACATTCCCTCCTCTCCCATTCAGGAATACCATCAACCCTCTCCTTCTCAATCACCACAACCAACCCCACCTCAATCCCCCTGTGGTACACACATTCCCTCACCACCTTCATCTCCCTTATGCCCCCCCCATTTGGACAACATCCCATTCTTCAATCTTCCTTCATTCCCCCTCACTACATCTACTCCTCAGGATGAACTAATGCAAGATGCACCACCTCCACCTCCACCATCCTCCTCAATTCCTACCTCTGTCTCCACTGCTACACCTTCTGCACCACCCTCTGCAGCTTCACTATTGGATCCCTCCATCGTACCACAACTCATTTCACTTCTCACTCCCCTTCTTAAAACCATTATAACAAAGGTAAGGTCACCTCTTGCTACTTCCCTCTCATCCCTAGTTGCACAAATATTTGCTCTTTCTGCTCCTCCCTCTTTAGTTAGGGGCCTGGATCTAGCATACACTGAAACCAGGTAGGGGGAGATACTCAATGAAGAAGCAGCAGCAGAAATATCAGCAGAAGTAATAGTATAAGATGCTGATAAAGCAGCAGTAACAGCAGTAGAAACAACAACAACATCAGATGCTGATAAAGATTTACTTGATTTCATTAATTTTATTGAAACAGATATGGAAATAGATACTGTAGATGATATAGTAACAGAGGAAATAATAACTGCTGGTGATTTTATTATAAATCCCACAGTAGCTTTGTTAAATTTATTGAGAACTTTTGATACAGTTCATTTGAACTTTCTACCAGAAGACAACATTAAGCCTTCTATGGATATAATTCCTTACACCACACCAATAAGCCCGAAAGTTGTCAAGCAACTAAAGGCCAATTTTGTAGTAACAGAGACTCCAGCCATTCCATCTCCTCCCAGAGCTGTTTCACCCATTGTTTCATCCCCTCCAACAGATATTTCTGCTCCAGTTTTGTTATGGATGATTCACCACTGTCTGATCTTGATGACTGATCATGGCAGATATAGAAGAGGAAAATAAGTCAGTTGCTGAAAGCATTAAAGTGTACAGTTCTCTAGCTCCTGCTCCAGCTCTAGTTCCAGCTCCTCCTCCAGCTCCCTCCCAGGCTGAGAAACCTCTGATAACTGTTGAAGCCCTAAAAGAAATAAATGCAATGTATGATAATCCACAAGATTCTTCTTCTTCTTCTGATGATGATGATGATGAGCACTCAGATGATGAGCATAAGAAAAATAAAGTGTCTAAGAAGAGGAAAGCTCCTCCACCTCCTGCACCAAAATTAAATCCAGCAAATAACACACCATACTATATACTTCAAAAGATCACACCTTATAAGGGCAGGCTAGCATGTATGTGGCTGTCTAAGAATCAACAGAAAGAAAGGAAAAGGAGCAGAAGATATTCTCCTCCTCCAAAGAGATTCAGAAAGGACCCTCCTCCTCCTCCTCCAGTTACTGGTGCTTCTAGTTCTTCAACTCCAAGGACTACCTAGTTTCAAACCTATCAAAGACAGCATGGTAGATCCTCATCTTCAGGAAGAAGCCAGCAAAGGCATGATTCATCTGGCAAGCAGCACCACCACCAACAACAACAACATCAACAACAATAACAGCAAAAATTCCCTGAACATCAAAAGGCTGAAAGCCCCAAAAGACCTGCTTCCCCACTTGTACCATTTGAGGATCCAGAGATAGCTACAACAACTAGGATAGCCAGGTTCCAGGAACTGGTTGGCCTTTCCATGATTAACAAAGCTAAAGCTGAAGGGAAGGATACCTCTCAATACTCTACAATGTCCAAGTACAGAAAGGAAGAACTGAACATGTTTGCTAAGGCTAACAAGTTCTTTAATGTTGATGATTATATGAAACCACATCCACAAGCAGTAGTGCCCAGGGCTACATCTCTTAATATCATTGGGGCTGCTGACATGACAATGACCAAGACCCAAGCTGCAGATCCTAATAGGGAGATTAAGTTTACGCAGCCAGGTGAGAAGGCCAAAGAGGAAAAGCACAGGGAATAAAGGAAGAAGAAGTAAATTATAAACTGTTTTCAGTCTTTCTGTTATTTCAAAAACTGCTTTTTTATATTCTGATACAAAGCTCTGTGTATATATATATCTGCAGCATATTTTAAATTTTTCATGCCAGATATATGTTTTATTGCTTTGTTATTAATATGCGTCTGTAATTAGTGACCTTA
This sequence comes from Platanthera guangdongensis, assembly GCA_039583875.1. NCBI lineage: Eukaryota > Viridiplantae > Streptophyta > Magnoliopsida > Asparagales > Orchidaceae > Platanthera > Platanthera guangdongensis. The sequence goes on along the minus strand of CM077159.1, from coordinate 96,308,748 downwards.
CCCAAATAGGGGGAGATTGTTGGATCCCTAGTTGGATTTGAGCTAGGTTCACTAAGTTAGGATGTTTGACCCAACATGTATAGCTAGGGTCATGTATGAGTTCTAGAGTCTAGGCCATGTCCTTAGAGTCAACACTATATGGACCAGCCATTAACAGACTGCAGAATACTCAAGACTCAGAGAAATTCCAAACTCAGAAAATGAGTTCGACATTCGTCAAACTCAGGTCAATGAAAGTCGTGCTCAGCTTGACGAAATCAGAGATAATTCTCTGAGCTGAGCTCGACGAACTTGAATCTCAGGTCGACGAATTCCAGAGTATACTTCAACACCAAGTCCAGAATTCTTCAAACTTAACTCCAGTCAACGAACTTAGTTCTCAGGACGACGAACTTAGTTCTCAGGTCGACGATCTCTGGGTATTCTACTCCAACATCTTATTCCAGAAACATTTAAGTATTTGAAGTCCAGAATCACACTCCAGTCGACGAAGTTAGAATATCAGCTCGATGAATTTGGATCTTAGTTCGACGATTTCTGGATCATCTACTTCAACACTATAAGACAAGAAACAACTAAGTATTCTAAGTCCAGAATCACACTCCAGTCGACGAACTCACCTTCTCAACTCGACGAACTTAGACCACAGTCTTGGCAAGATTTATCAAGTAGCAGTTAGAAGTTCTTAGCTCGACGAAACTAGCTCTCAGGTCGACGAACCCAGTTATGAGGTCGAGGATTTCTGGACATGTTACTTCAATATTCTCAAGTCCAAGAAACATGGAGTTCTATTATTCAGTCGACAAAGTTATATTCTCAGCTCGACGAACTTGATGCACAGAATTGACGGGTCTAGAGAAAACATTTGTCTGTTCTTAGGTCGACGATCTTGGATCTCAGCTCGACGAACAAAGATTATCTGGTCGACGAACTTGACTTCTCTGTTCGACGAACTTTGGACACAGATCGATGAATTCTGCTCAACGAATTCTGTAAAGTTCCAGACTTAGAAATTTCCCTCCCTCTGTCTCTCTTCTATTGCAATAATTCCCGAGTAATCAATGCATAAATATTCTCTAAATATTACCGTTAGAAGCAAGAATTGATTACGATCTTCATCAGGATTATTGCTTGCCGTTTTTCCATGAGACAGTTGGGGAAACCAATCAATGCAAATATTCTCCAGGCCGTCAGAATTAAATGCAGAAAGGAATTCAAATTTCAAAAGGCAATTTATATGAAAAATATAAAAGGGATTTTCTTTCTCTTCCTGAATAGCTCTCTAGAAGTAGTCAGAAATATACAGTGAATAAGTATCTTCTTCATCTATCTTGATAGCACACATAGAATATACAGACTACAGAGATCACAGGGCAACAACACTGTCAAGAGACAAGAAGCCCTAGCCCTAGACCAGAGAAAGAACATCAAGCTGAAGAAGAAGAAGAACAACCATTCAAATCAAGAGTCTTCTTTTGTCTTCATTCCAGGATTCTTCAAACGACAACAAACATTCAATCTGTCAAGAAGTTCCCGGAATTCATCTGGTCAAAGCAAAAGCTTGAAGACCTATCACCCTGCAGCAAGTCTTCAACTTCCTGAACCATTCTATATCTCAGGGGGAGCCTTTGCTAACATCATTCTTCCACTGAGTCTTCTCAGTTGTATCTGAGAAAGAGAAGACAAAATCACTCTCTCACCCCCACTATATAAAGGGTTCTTAACTCCCTTCAAAAGTTATTCCTGGTTGCAATTCACTTGATCAAAAGACTTGAGGTTTGGTTTTTGAGCACCTGATCAAAAGCTCATTGGTGGCAGTCACCTGATCAAAAACCTGAGTGGATTCCTACCAGGGTGGTAGAAGAGTGAATGTACCCAAGTTTAGAGTAACCACTATAAAATTCTTCTGTTGTCTGGGTTGCTCTTTTTCTTTTGTTCTTGCTGTGGCTGTGATAACTAGGTTGCTGTGTTTGTGTTTTTAATTTAATTACTGCAGCACTAGAACTAGATTGAATTAGTTATAAAAAATTTATAAACCCTAAATACTCTATTCACCCCGACCCTCTAGAGTATTTCAGATCTAATCCTTACTTTCGGGGTTAGAGCTCAGAGGTCGTACCCCAAGGCATCGCACAAACCAAACAACACATGCAGCACATACACACGCACATATCTCCTCAGGTGCACAACCATCCATAATTTTATCGAATGCGATAGATCCAACAAAACACAACATATATATAGCAACCATGATTGATCGATCACATACGCAACACCAAATGTGCACCAATATTTACATAACATATAACATCTATGTACACAACCATCTCCTTATTCATGCTTTAGATACACCAGTAAGCACATCATCAAATAATACGAGTCACTTTTCTATGTTTCCTTCCGCTCAGCCGCCTGATTAAACACTCGAGGTGTCAAATTAAACACTCAAGGCTAAATTTCCCCAATTGAACTTTGCGGCTCTTGCACTTCCAAATTATGCAGTCGAGGTTGCGTTCGGGATGCAGATGACTCGGCCACTGCTTTACCCTTTTCTTCATAAGACGCACCTGTCTTTTTCTCACTCCCTGAAGGGGCACTCCAACAAATTTAGCAATATGTCCTTGCTTCCCGTAATTATAACATGTTCGTGTATCAGCACGTCCCTGCCCATAAGTTGCCCCCGAAGAGACAGTCGATGGAGCTTATTCCGCAGACTCGAACCTTTTCTTCTCTCATCGTCTAAACTCTGGTTGCTCCGCCTGTGACACTTTGAATTCTGGATTCTCCGCTGCCAATCTCTTCTTCTGTTGTACCCGCTTCAAATCCTTCTCCAACGCACGGGCTGTATCTACCAATGCTTGGAAGCCTTGGTTCACTGAACTCGGGAGTACCAATCTCAACTCATCCCGCAGTCCCTCATAAAAGCGATTCGTCTTCCGTGCCTCTTCAGCGAAAGTAGACCCCGTATAGCATCCCAGTCTGGTAAACTCATGCAGGTACGTGTCAATATCAGTCTCACCCTGCACCAAACGTTGAAACTTGTTCTCCATCGCAATCCGCTGCGACACTGGCAAATACTTGGCTAAAAACAATCTGGAGAATTCATCAATTAAGACTTCCTCTAATCCGCGACCTGCCAAGTGATGCACTTCCACGTCATCCCACCACAATCTCGCATCTCCTTCTAGCAGAAAAGTGGCTAAGGTCACTTTCTGCTCCTCCACAGTCCTGATTGCAGTCAGGATCCTTTTCACTCTTGCAAGTCAATCTTTCGCCTGCGTTGGGGAAATCGCCCCACCAAACGTAGGTGGATGAAATTCCATAAATCTTTTCAATGACTGATCCATTGCTTGCTCGTCCACCACAACTTCAGCGTGCTCTTGCCTTGCATCAGGCCGTACTGGCATCCCTCCAGGCCTTGCCTACCTAGTAGGCTGTGCCTGTAACACTGCAAGCACCATCTCCATCACCATCCATATGGTCTCCGCCAAGGGAGGCGTAGGCGCTTCAATGGGTGTTGCACTCTCATCGGACCGCTGGGGCTCAGACTGCCCAACACCACTCCTCGCCACCTATCAATCAATGTACAAAACACCATTAATCATGCAGTCCATAATGGCAAATATATACTGATGCACATTCCTAGTGGACATTCGTGAGTTCAATTATGTTCTTCCCTCCCAAACAGTCTCAACCTGGCTCTGATACCACTTTGTAACGCCTCCACTCATCATATGGAATATAACAGTGGGTCCGGCCGGGACCCCACGCAATACTTCGCAGACAAGCGACGGAATTACGTGTGGAAATCAAAATCTACTCGTACCCTAACTCAAAACATTCTAACGCAGCATTTTATGTTAGATAAACTCAGCTCAATGAATGTCCACTAATATATAAACTCTACATTTATATATCAAAATCAAGAATGTATACAACACACACACATGGCCTTAGGGCCTTACAGGTTTCTCTTTACAAACATATACAACTTCATACATCGGCACGCAGACCGGCCACACATGAAATCCAAACACGCTTTCTTCGCACGGTCTTCAAGGGCCTTTAGCAGCAAGCCTCCATTCCGCTCAAATCAATTCAATCATCAGCCCCTGTAATTAGATATCCACCTAAGAGCGCCAAACAAAGTAACGGTCAGCATTAGCTGACCAAGTATAAAGACCCTACCCCTTACCCGGGGTAGTGGTTCCTTCCCTATATACATTACCATCACAAGCTATCAATATAACAATCACAACCACATCATAAACACCGGTATCGACCAGACGCTCCGTGCACTCAGGGCACCTTATTGGTGTACCGGATGTCCCAGTCGTACACCGCCGATCAGAGGTTCTTCACTTGTTGGTTGGGCGGTTCAATCCTAGTCCACCAATCCCGCTGGCTGGTGACATTCCTTCCATACCACTCAGAGTTACTACCTCACAGCAACCACAAACATAACCAGAGCAGATTGACCCACCCTAGTAGTGTAGCAAGCCGGGTTTATCGATGCTCCCCAGGCATTACCACCAATTGACCCCTCAACCTATTCCTGATCGACCCACCCTTGTGGTGTAGCAAGCCGGGTTTAACTCGGCTCCCCAGGCGTTGCCACCAATCGACCCCTCATCTATCCAGATCAACCCACCTTAGTGGTGTAGCAGGCCGAGTTTATCCCTCGCTCCCCAGGCGTGCTACCAATTGACCTCACATCACAACCAGGAGCTTACTCAAAGAATCCATACATCCATAAGTAACATCCATACATACATCCATATATCCTTTCAACAAAGCATAACCTTTCATATCATCAAATCCACGGAGTCTTCTCCAGTTTACCCATAATCATCACCAATCCAGACTACCCGTCTAGATGGGCTTCACACAGTATGCCTATGCCATACTCCACACTTCCGGCTCTAGATACAGACTCAACCAAGGAATCACTTACGATATCCATCTCTTGGTGAAGGATTCCATGCATATGCATAAAGAAAGGACTACGATGTCCAAGAAGGAGATCGTTACCCTTGAAGATCGCTTTGAAGCCATGACCTAGCCGGATGAAAATCAACGCCTCGAACTTGCCTTCATGAATCTGATCTCGGATCTTCGCTCTGCACTCCGCAGCTCCTCCAACAGCTGGCTTTCTCCTTCCTCCTTTCCTTCCCTTGCTCTCCCTCTCTCTTGGAAAGTGAGGAGAAGAAGAAGATGAAATGAAGAGATAAGTCATCATTTTTCGACCTTATATCCACAGGTAAGAAGCCTGGACCTTGGATCCAGGATAAGGGAAATGAACGTCTCAGATTTGCCCAAGAATAGGCTGAACACGGCCTAACACGCCTGTGTCACAGGCCGTGTCACCTAAGCGGAAGGCAACCGACTCAAATCCAACCAGTACACGGCCGTGTGACACGCCTGTGTCATACCTTACACGCCTGTGTCATGCCCGACACGCCCGTGTCCAATAGTCGTGTACTTCACACAGCACAATATCCACTTCACCCAAGCGGGACACGGCCATGGGACATGCCCGTGTCCCAAGCCGTGTACCCCAGGACACACCCATGTCCACTAGTACACGCAGTCTCGCCTGAAACCCGCAAAGGACACGCCCTATGACACACCTATGTCAAAGGCCGTGTACCCTGCACTCAACGATCGTCGACCAAAATTTGTCGACCACACACCCAACTCCTCAACTCGAGCACGACACGCCCTGGGACACGCCCATGTCCCAGGCCGTGTCACCCAACCTGAAACCCAAAGTGGGCTTTGGGGTGTTACACTTGTACTCTTCAAAGGCTATTTAGAAGAGGAGATTTAACATCCTTGAATGTTGGTGTTGTGGTAAAGTGAGCCACTTTGTCATAGATTGTTGGCATAACACTAGTGTGCTAAGGGTAAGGGTGAGTCTTCCTGACAGGACTGCTGTAGGTAGACATGTGCATTTTTATTCTAACAAGAACCTAGGACCCAATTCATTTTGGGGTCCTAAGGTATACTAATCTATTTTGCAGGATAGTCCAAGTGCCCATACCCCCATGTGGTACTTGGACAGAGGTTGTTCCATGTATAAGACTGGAACAAGGAGCCATCTTGAGGATCATACTCCAATGAGGAATGGACCTAAGATCTGCAGTTGGGAAGTTGGAGATGGATATAGACCATTAAGGATACTCCTACCACTACCCAAGAGGAAAAAGGAAAGTGTGCATTCCTGAATAAGGATAAAGTACACAAGACTTTGGTAAAAACCTTCAAGTGGCATTGAGTGAATCCAGTTCACTCAACGCCAGAAGCCAATGAAGAATGCTAGATAGAATTGAAATCATCTAAGTCTACAAGCATTGAGTGAAGCCAGTTTACTCAATGCCAGATGTCAAAGAAGGATGTTAGAAGTATTTAAAATTATCTAAGTCCACATGCATTGAGTGAAGCCAGTTCACTTAACGCCAGATTCCAAAAAGTGTCGAGTAAAAGATGTACAGTCAAAGCCCAGAAGTTTGCATGACAGAAATACTGCTAAGTACACATGCATTGAGTGAAGGCAGATCACTCAACTCCATACAGCAAGAGGCATCGAGTATAGCTGAGTCAGTCAAAGCCTCAACATTGGGTAGCAAGAAAATCGAAAAAGTCCAGAATCATTGAGTGAGGACAGCTCACTCAACGCATGAAGAGAAGCGTTGAGTCAAGCTTAAGCATTTGAAGATTCTATTAAGAATTCTGGCCAAGTCCAAAAGCATTGAGTGAGAAAAGCTCACTCAACGCCCAAAGAAGAAGGCGTCGACAGAGCAATGATCAGTCAAAGACTAAGGAGAGATAGACAGCAAAATCTGTCTAAGTCCAGATGCATTGAGTGAGGTAAGCTTACTCAATGCACTCAACGCCTCAGCAAGATGACAGACTTTAGAGAAGGGGCTAAGGACAAAAGTGTTGAGTAATGAAGGCCCACTCAACGCCTAGTAGATGCAAAAAGATGTGACTAAGTACAGAAGCCTTGTGTGAAGCCAGTTCACTCAATGCCTCAGCATGATGACAGACAATCAGTGAAGCGACTAAGTCCAGAAGCGTTGAGTGATGAAGGTTCACTCAACACACTCAACGCCTGAGATGCAGAAGTGTTGGTTAAGTCAAATTCATTGAGTGAAGGCCATTCACTCAACCCACTCAACGCCTATTGGTGTAGAGGTATTGGCAAAGTCCAAATTCATTGAGTGAAGGTCAACGCACTCAACACATAGAATGAAACTGAGAATTTGGCCAAGTCCACAGATGCTGACGTTAGCATGAGTCAACAAAGTTTCAAATTATTGTGGGAAAGCTATAGTAGACAACAAATGGCATGGCTGGTCTACAATATGAGTTTTACTATTAAAGATAAGTTGCATCAGTCAACTATGGCGGGTCACATTGCTCTAAGAGCCGTTGGACTGTGAAAGATAAAAGGGATAAGTTCGTCGGATGCAGAGTAAACTTTTAGGTTTTAACATACGAAAAATGGCGAAACTTCATCATCTTCTCCCTCGCCGTTGTTGCTGAGTTTGAAGCTGAAGTTCAAACCCGCTGGACTAAAAGATCTTCCAGTTAGCTGTAGAAATTTTCTCCAGCTACAACGAGATCAGAAAAGCTTTCTGAGAAAGAAGACTAAGCAGAGCCTTCAAATTTTTGCAGTCATGGTTAGCTGATTGAAGAACATATAGAACTGCCAAATCTTTGTCTTCAACAGCAAGGTCAGACACCTTATTTCTGAGATACTTCCAGCACAAGTAGCAGTTTATTGAAAACTAAATTTCTTATTACTTAAAAGATGTTAGGGCTGAGTTAAGTCAGCTCAAGAAGCAGTAGACTCAGAGAACTTCTCTGGAGTCAAAACAACAATAACAAAATTCTTTCTTATGTAGTATCTTAATAGATTTGAGTGAAGGTCTATTTTATAAAGGCTGAGGTAGATTCAGTTATGGATCTGGGTTGTAGGGCCTGTATGCCCGAGGTAGGATCTTTTTGGATCTGAGTTGTAGGCCTGATTTATAAAGGATGAGTGTAGGGTCTTTTATTGATCTGAGGTTGGATCATTTGTTGATCTAAGGTAGGATCCCTATGTACATCTGAGTGTAAGGCCTACGTGCCTGAGGTATGGCCATTTGCCTGAGGTAGGAGAGTCATTCTTTCTAAGGTAGGGCCTTTATGCCTGATTTGTAGGATCCAGATTTGGATCTGAGGTAGGGCCGTGTGCCTGAGCTGTAGAAGAGTCATCCTCTCTGAGTTGTAGGGCTAACCTCCATTTCATGAGCCGTAGGACTTATGTTCAAGTTTGAGGTAGGTGATCTTTTGATAACCGAGTTGTTGGAGCAAGCTTACTCTGAGGTAGGGCTTTGTGCCTTTGTTATATGTCTTGGAGGAGTCTATAAGATCCCGTGGGATCTATTTTGTAAGCTCTTAGGAGCCGAGTTTTGGAGAAGTGCCTTGTCTAACAAAATGTTAAAAAGGTGGGAGGGGTAGTGGATGTACCCATAATCTGGGGAACCACTATAAATATTGTGTGTGTGCTTTTGTGGATTGTCTTGAAAGCAAGCTAACCTAGCTAACTTACAACACACTAAGTTAAAGATAGTCATAAAAAACTAGAAAACCTATTCATCCCCCTCTAGGTGTTTAGCTGCCCTTGAAATTTGTTGGGTTCATTGATCCAAATGTCCCATATTTGTAAGAAGTCAAACAAGTCAATGACATACACACAAGGTATATTTGATGTGTGTTTAAGTCTATGCATGTAGGTTAGTCCTTATCACAATGATTGGACAAGTGGACTGAATTAGGCTGGTGGAAAGTCAAGAATTTGCCAAAGACTACAAGCATTGAGTAAAGCAAACTCACTCAACGCCAGATGCCTTAAGGAAGACACTTGGATAGAAAAACTACTCTAAGTCCATAGGCGTTGAGTGAAGCAAGCTCACTCAACGCCATATGTCAAGAAGAGCAGCTGACAAAGTCAGAAAAGTGGCTAAGTCCACAAGCGTTGAGTGGAGTAAGCTCACTCAATTCCATATGCCAAATAGCGCTGAGATAAGTGTGAACAGCCAAAGCCCAACCATCAGCAAGCGAAAAATTGCCTAAGTCCACAGGCATTGAGTGATGTCAACTCACTCAATGCTATACAACAATAAGCATTGAGTAAGGACTACTCTGTCAAAGCCAGAGAGATTCTGTCAACAGAAAAGTTTCTAAGTCTAGAAGCGTTGAGTGAAATCAGTTTACTCAACGCCATACTGATTCTATCAAAGCCAAAGGAGATAGACATGAAAATATGTCTAAGTACAAAAGCATTGAGTGAAGCCTATTCACTCAACGCCAAATGACATATAGTGTTGAGACAAGCTCCGACATTCAACGCCAGAAGGAAGGACAGAATTTCACCCAAGTCCAAAAGTGTTGAGTGAAGCCAGTTCACTCAACGCCTAGATCAAACAGCTTTAAGTCAAGCTGCTGCAGTTAGAGCCTAAGAAGAAATCAGAATTTGACTAAGTCCATAAGCATTGAGTGAAGCCAATTCACTCAAAGCATAGTAAAAATTTGAGGTAGGAGGAAGAAAGCGTTGAGTGAGGCCAGCTCACTCAACGCCTTCAGCCAGAAGGAAATTAAGCTAAGGTAGAAAGCGTTGAGTGAAGCTTACTCACTCAACACTCTCGACGCCAAGGTTACAGAAAGGACTGAAGACTAAGCTAAGGAAAAAGGCGTTGAGTGAAGCTCATTCACTCAACGCTCTCAATGCCTAGATGAACTGAAGGAATGGCTAAGTCCAAAATCATTGAGTGATGGTCATTCACTCAACGCTCTCAACGCCTGGAGCAATTCTGTGAATTTGTCCAAGTCCAAAATGGCTGACGTCAGCATGAGTTAGCAAAAGTCAATAAAGTCAACGTAGTTCAAATTCTTTGCGGGAAAGATGCAGAATGCCTTCAATGGCGCCATTGGCTAGTTGTTGTTGTTTTCTGCAAATGGAAGGTGGTAAATCAGCAATTAAGGTTGGGCCCACAATGTAAAGTTCCTTTGATCGGCGAATCAATAAAAGGGGAAGATTGACTGAGTCAAAGACTACGCAATTAGGGTTTTCTGTTTACGCATTCTTGCGGCTGAACTTCATCTTCTTCCTCGCCTCTCTTGTCGAGCCTGAAGAAGCTGTTCAACACAGTGAACCTGAAAGCAAAAGATATAATTGAAGCAATCTTCATCTACGATAGCAGGTTCAGAAGCATTTTTTGAGAAGTAAGAAGAAGAGGCAGATCAAAACAAGTTCTGCAAGAAAAGGTAGCTGATTGAAGAAAAATCAAACTATCAACTCCATAGTCTTCATCGGCAGAATCTTGGGATGAAATCTGCTCAACCCAGGAAGAAGTGGACATAGAGTATTTACTCTGGCATTAATTCAACATAAACAACCTTTCATTCTCTTTGTAGGATCCTGTCTAGGATTTGAGTTGTAAGCCTTTATTTAAAGGCCGAGTGGTAGGATTCTATATAGAATCTGAGTTATAAGCCAGTGTTATAAAAACTGAGTGTAGGATTCATTTTGGATCTGAGTGTAGGGCTACCCTTCTAGCCCGAGTGTAGGGCTTTTGGGCCTGAGGTAGGTGATTTGTGAATCACTGAGTGGTAGGGCTTTGTGCCAGAGTGGTAGGTCTTGAAGGAGACTGAGTGGTCCTGCGGGATCGAGTTGTAAGCTACAAGGAGCCGAGTATTGGTGAAGAGCCTTATCTAACACACTGTTAGAAAGGTGGAGAGAGACAGTGGACGTACCCAAGATCGGAGAACCACTATAAAAATATCTATGTCGTCTGTGATTGTTCAAGAAAGCTAAAATAATCTAATCACCGAGCACATCCAAATCAGTTAAGGTCAAAATAAATTTAAAAACGAGCTCAGAATATCATTGTCAATGATATTGATGATTCTACCCTTCAGAATCTGATCCACTGCACAAATGCAAAGGAGATGTGGGACACTTTGGTGGTCTACATGGAGGGTACAGAGGAAGTAAGAGATGATAAGAAGTCCATGCTCAACCAAGAGTATGAGACTTTCAAGCAAAGCAAGACTGACAACATAGCAAAGTGTTATGAGAGATTCTTCTAGATAGTCAATGAGCTGAGGACATATGGTAGAGTCTTTAGCACTTATGAGCTGAATGACAAGTTTCTCAGGTCTCTAACTAGAGACTGCATACTAAAATGTGTGCCATCAGAGAAGTGGCAAGGCTTGCTAACACTCCTCCAGCAACTCTGTTTATGAAGCTGTTGTCCTATGAAATGCAGCTGACTGCCAGGAAAGAGGAGAAGAAAGTCAGCAAGTCCCAAGCTAAAGAGAAGAATGTGGCATTCAAGGCTGAAGCCTCAAGAAGGAGCAGAAGGAACCCCTTCTCCACCAAGGAGGGATGCTGAATCTGACTCAAAAAAATCAAAGACCGTCACAGCAGACTGCCATATGTCTGATGGAGACTTTTCTGCCTTCTCTACGCAGTTCCAGAAGTTTATGAAGAAGACACACTAGAGAAGCAGGCCCTCCTCCTCCTCTTATCACAAAGAATACTACTACAAGGGTAGGAAGGAATCCTCTAAGGAGGACAGGTATGGTTCTAAGCCCAGTAAACATGTTTAATTTAAAGTGGTTTGCTATTGTTGCGGCAAGCCATGGCATGTAATTGCCGTCTGCCCTGTCAAAAGAAAGGAATCTAGTGTGAAGAAGGACCACCAATAAAAAGGCAAGAAGGAGAAATCCTTCATTGCTAAGAAGCAAAAGAGCTGGATTGACTCTTCCTCCTCAAAGTCAAAAGAAGAAGAAGAAGAAGAAGAAGAATCATACATCGGGCTGCTTGATGTAGTGCCTGATATGGATGAAGACTTTCCTACTGCCAAGATAGGAATCAGGGCCCCTCTATCACAGTCAAACGGTGAGTCAGAGGTGGATGAAGATGAAGATGACAGCCGCTATCATGGTCTAATGGTTATGTAAGATGAAGTATCCAACCAGGATCAGCATGGCCCATCAAAGGTACATTCTCAGTCCATCCACTCCACTGAAACTGGCTATGAAACTAGTCGTGATATAGAGGCATCTAAATCCCGTGGTGAAGATGAGTCTGAATTAGAGGAAGATATCAATTCAGTTATTGATAAGTATGGTGTTTTGCTGAATGCTTTCAAGAAAAGTAGGATGCTAGCCAAGAAGCAAGCTAAGGAAATATCCTCCCTTCAGCTTACTGCTTCCTAGCATGCAGAATTGCTGGATCTAAAACTGAACGAAATCAGTGAACTAGAAACCACTTCCTTCATTCAGATAGGCACCATTGAGTACCAGGAGAACTGAATAATGGACCTAGAAGAATTTCTTGGGAGGGAGAGAAGGATAGTGGCTAACTACTCCAAGCCAAGTTCAGTGTTTCCCTTGATAGACTCCTTCTCCTCCCAAAAGGGTAAGAAGGGGTTGGGCTTCATGGGAAGAATAAGAGCTGCAATTCTCAAGGGTAAGGGCAAAGCTCCTATGTAGTCTGAAAGACATTGTTTTCAAGGTCAGCTAACACCTAGAGGGGGGGGGGTGAATCGGTTTAAGGTTTCTTTTAAATTATCTAGACCTACACCTTATTTGTTGTGCTTGGTGATTTGTTAAGTTTAGCTTTCAAGACCATCAACCAGATGACAGAGATCTTTTATAGTGGTTCCCCATAGTTTGGGTATGTCCACTGTCCCTCCGCGCCCTTCTAACAGTGTGTTAGACAAGGCTTTTCCCCCTAAACTCGGCTCCAAGGAGCTTACAACACGATCCCGCAGGACCACTCAGTCTTCTTCAAGACTTACACCTCAGGCAATATTCCCTACCACTCAGATCCCAACTGGATCCTACCTCAGCCTTTATATTACATGCCTATACTCAGATTCACTCAAGAATCCTACACTCATATCTATAACAGATCTTACCTTAGCCTTTATAATACATGCCTACACTCAGATTCACTCAAGAATCTTACACTCAGATCCTAGATTGGACCCTACAAAAAAATAACAATGATTTGAAACAATTAGACATCAGAGGAAAATCTCTGTGTCTGTCTTCCTGGGCAGAAACTGAGTCTCCCCAAACTTCTTCTTCACAACAACAAGTTGACAGATATCTTCAAATGAAGCACGACTTGTTCTGGAAGCAGTTTTGCAGAAATCTCTGCCTCTTCTCTGTTAGGAATCAGTCATGACCTTGCTATCGCAGATGAATATCACAACAAGTATCACTTTTTGCTTTCTGGTTGAATGAACTGAACAGGACATTCGTGTTGAATTCTGTGAAGTGAAAGTGGGTGAATGGAAGGCTTGGGAAACCTATCCGCGCGGACTACGCGGACTGGGTTGGCAGACTGCTAGGTCGGCAGGGATGTTGCAGGCGGTTTGCTCTATGGCGGCCTGGGCGATCTGTTCGCGCGGACTACACGGACAGCAGCGGCGGTCTGTCAGGCCGGGGATTACTCAGCAGGCAGTTTGTTCCCAGGAAGTAACCGGGCGGATAGCAATGTTATCCGCGGAGTCCGGCTTGAAGCAGACTGAAGAACTGGAGCTCGGCAGACCGGTTTGGCAGTTGCCTTGGTCTTGCTCTAGTGAAGCGGCAAGTGGAAGCCGCGGAGACCGCCGGTCAGCGCGGACAGGAACTGGAGGTCGCCCGGTATGGCGGGCTAGATCCAGTGTCCGCCAGTAAGTGCGGACTGGCCCTTGCGGCCAGTGGGCTAGACTTGGTGGGAATTGAACCAAGTCCAGGTTGGCTCAGTCCGGGGAGATCGCGCAGTGGAGCGCGGGCTGGTTTCTCAGTCCGCCAAGCGTAGTAGAAGTGCTTTGCCTTGTTTGCTAGCTTGGGGAAATGCGGACTGGAGAATTGCTTGTGCAGGAGCGTGCGGACTGGAGCCGGAGTCCGCTGAGTCCGGTTTAGCCTTGTGGTGAGGTTATGGACTCAGGAGTTGCGGACTGGAGTCTGCTGTTAGCGGACTGGATCGACGTGTCCGCTAAGTCCGTGTTGAAGTTGGAGACCGGGCGGTCTGTCTTGGCGGGTTAGAGACCGCGCGGTCTGGCGGTTTGACTCGGCGACTTGTAAACCGGGCGGTCTAAGCAATCTTCACAGGCGACCTCTCTGCATCTCTTATTGTAAGCCGTGCGGTTAGTGCTTCTGTCTAACCGCGCGGCCTGTGCGGTTTACTTTGTACAGTCCGCTTAGCTTGTAAATTTTAGTCCCACATCTCTTATTTGTATTCTCTCTTCTCTCCTCCATTCTATATAAGGGAGGGCATACCTTTGTAATAGTTATTATTTTTGGATAATAAAATTTCGATTATTCAAAAGTTTATTCGGCTTGTTCTCTTCTTTTCGCTTTCTTTCTCTACTTTCTAACATGGTATCAGAGGACACGGTCTTTTCCTCCTGATTCTGTGCGCTCTCTGTTGTTCGCGGCTTGTCTTCCGCGTTCTGCGGCTTGTTCGCGGCTTGCCTTCTCCTCTGTCCGCGCGGTTTGTTGCTATCCGCGCGGCTTGTTTCTGTCCGCTGCCTGTTTGTGCGGCTTGCTCTTCTTGTTTCTCTTCTCCTCCTGCTCTTTGTCGCAGCGACCTGTTTCCGTGTCGCCGCGCTCCTTGCTCTTTCCTGCCGCTCCGACTTCCTAGTCGCTGCGGTCTGTCTCTGTCCGCGTGTGTTGTCTCTGCACTCGCGGTTTGCTGCTGTGATCTGCCTGACCGTGCGGGTTGTTCCTTCCTTACCCGCATCTTGGTCGCGGTCACCTGCTCTTCTCCTCTCTTCTGTTCGCTCGGCCTTTTCAGTCCGCGCGACCTCTTCCCCGCTGTGCCCTTGACCGCATTCTCGCAACTGCTGTGATCTGCCTGACCGTGCGGGTTGTCCCTTTCTTACCCGCATCTTGGTCGCGGTCACCTGCTCTTCTCCTCTCTTCTGTTCGCTCGGCCCTTTGCAGTCCGCGCGACTTCTTCCCCGCTGTGCCTTGATCTGGATCCTAGCCGCTCGTGTTCAAGCGGCTTCTTCCCTTTTGTTCCCGCCGCGGTTTCACGCGGATTCTTCCTTGTTTGAGCGGCCCCTCCGCCTCTTCGCTCTTAGCCGCTTCTCTTGTTAGTCGCCGCGACCTCCTGGTTTAGTCGCGCGGCTTGTGCTCTGCACCTTGGTCGTGGCCCTTCGTGCCGCTGGTGTGCTGTCACCGAGACCGCTGCAGTTTCTTCTTCCTCCCTTCATGGCTTTCGCCTCGGTTGTCACGTCTTCTGGTCGTGCACACGTTGTTACTCAGGGCAAATGGCTGATCGACACTGGTGCTACGAATCATATGACCGGCCATCTCCCGTGTTTCTCTCTCCTAGAACAACATGCTCGCTTGCCCCCAGTTACTCTCGCTGACGGCTCTTCATCTCCAGTTCATGGCACAGGGATAGTTCATGTCACCCCGTCTCTTCACTTGGCGGATACTCTATATGTGCCCCAGTTCCCGTGCAACTTATTATCTGTTACATCTCTTTGCAAGCAATTACAGTGTTCCGTCACATTTACTTCTACTTCTTGCTCTTTTCAGGATCCGGACTCCCAACGGACGATTGCTACTGGGACTGAGAGTGGCGGCTTATACTTCCTAGACAACATTTCTGCTTTTTCCACCTTCTCCTCCACCTCCACAGATCTTCTCCAATGGCATCTCCGCCTTGGTCATGCTCCTCCCCGTATTCTTCGTCAACTTCTGCCCCACCTTCCTCCTCAAAGTCCTCCGCTCAACTGTGAGGCCTGTCAGCTTGGCAAGCATCACCGCTCCTCCTTCCCTCCAAAGCACGTTCGTAGCTCTACCCGTCCGTTTGATCTTATCCACTCCGACATCTGGGGTCCTTCTCCTACTCTTACCATTGGTCGGGTAGTTCCTATTTTGTCACGTTCATTGATGATTTCTCTCGCTGTACGTGGGTGTATCTGTTAAAAGATCGCTCCGAATTATTCTCTGTATGGACATCCTTCTATCTCATGATCAAAACTCAGTTTGATGTTTCTATCAAAGTTTTTCGGTCTGATAATGCCGCAGAATATCTCAGTCGTGACTTCTCTACATTCTGCATGCAAAATGGGATTCTTCATCAAACTAGTTGTGTCTATTCTTCACAACAAAATGGTGTAGCCGAACGCAAAAACCGACACCTGCTCGATGTCGCTCGCACCTTGATGACCCAGATGCATGTTCCTCGCTCCTATTGGGGCTATGCTGTTCTCCTTGCCTGCTACCTCATCAATCGCATTCCCTCCACGGTTCTCCATGGCCAAACCCCGTTCTCCATTTTGTATCCGGGCAAGGAGCCGTTTCATCTCCCTCTCCAAATCTTTGGATGCACTGCCTTTGTGCATGCCCCTTCTGCCACCCGTGATAAGCTCTCCCCTCGCTCCACCAAATGTGTCTTTCTGGGGTATTCCACCACTCAGAAAGGCTACTGTTGCTTTGATCCCGTCCTTCGTAAGCAGTTCGTCTCTGCTGATGTCACCTTCTTCGAGATAAGCTCTCCCCTCGCTCCACCAAATGTGTCTTTCTGGGGTATTCCACCACTCAGGTGCCTTGGAGATGAGGTAATGGACTTGGGATATGCGGACGGAAGCCGGGTGTTCGCTGAGTTCGGCAGGTGCCTTGATGGCGAGGCTGCGGGCTCGGGTTTTGCGGGCTGATGCCTTGTCCGCAGAATGGCGGACACGGCTGTTGTGGAGTCCGGCTGTGGTGGTCCTGGCTTGGTCTCTGGCGGAAAGGCGGGCTGGATATTGGAGTCCGGCCTTGGAGAAGCTGGGGCGGACTGGCTATCTACACAGGAGCGGCGAACTGGAATGTGTGTCCGCGAGCTGGCGGACACACTTGTTCTAGCTGCGGGTTGTGGCGGTGATCCTATCGGCTAGGGCGGTGACCATACTCATCGTCGTGCCTATAAATAGGACCCATGTCACATCAGGAAAAGGAACCTAGACCGAAGTAAGTGAACAGTAATTGAGCTCGCGTAAGTTGCTGCGGTCTGGACTTTGTGTCCGCGCGGATTGAGGGTTGACCCGGTTGTGCTGTGCAGGTTGTGCGGATAGCGCTAGAAAGCTAGGACTTGGCTCTGATTGCGGTCAGGGACAGTGCGGACTCTGCGGTTAAGCAACAGGCGGTAAACAGTAGGTCGCGGATAGCGACCAGGCGGCCTTCTCTTTGGCGACTTGGTTCGGGGTTCAGGAAGTCGCCTGCTTAAGGTGGACTGTTCCATTCGGTGATGCAGCTTGTGCGGTCTGGCGGCGTGCAGACCGGCGGTGAAGAGCTAAGCATTGGAATAAGGGTGAGTCCGCGCGGCTTGGGTTGCGGTCTGGCGACCTGGCGGACTGAGCGGACTCCACAGCAGTAGGTCGGCGGCTTGTTGATTGAGTCCGCGCGGCTTGTTTTTTGTTCTTGTCTTTGTAACTGTCTCTGCTCTCCCGCTGTTGGGTTTTGGTGAAGCATGTCTCGCCATGTATGTCTCGCCTTGTAAAGAATTTTGCTCTTGATCAATAAAGAAGCTTGTGCTGCATGTGTTGGTGGTTGTTACTGCTTTGTTGAGATAACCCCTGCTAACTCCACGATCCGGGAAAACTTTCAACATTATAAGTGGGCGTATTCTCCTTCGGTTTGTTGAGTTTTCAACAGGGTATCCAAGGGGGCGTCTACGGTTTGTTGAATTTTAACATGGTATCAGAGGGAGGTTGTTGGAGTGGTCAAGCAGTGCTCAATGGAAGTAGTTGCTCGTATGTAGAGGAAACCAGTGGTAGAACCATGGCAGTGGAGGATGCAAGTTGTCTTGGTATTGATCTTCTTACAGAGGCGAACTGTGAACGGTGGAAGTCCTGTATGAAGAGCTTTCTTCTTGGCGAGGACCTTTGGGAGGTTGTATGCGGAGCAGGAAGACAAGAGGATACTGCTGGCAATGCTGAGGCGATGAGAGCTTGGAAGGAGGCAAATGCAAAAGCGGAGTCTATTCTCAAGCAGGTGATCTCATCGGAGCTCTTGGACCACATCAGTGGATGTCGGTCAGCTGCGGAGGTCTGGACTTCCCTTGATGGGTTGTTCAGGAAGGAGGTGAAGGTTGCTGCTGATGATGGTCCCTCTACTTCATATCAGGAAGAAAGGAGTGTATCTCCTAGGCGTGATAGGAAAAGGAAGGAAGGACCACGGTGCTATAAATGCAAGCAGCAAGGTCATCTTCGGAAGGAGTGCAAGGTTACCTTGCTCTCGGCGAACGTTGCTCAGGTAGGGAGGAAGGAGAAGAACGTAGTTGGGATTTCAACTAGTTCTGGAGCTGATCGGATGAATGCCAGTGATAGTGCTGCTATCTGGCATGAAAGACTGGGGCATGTAGGGATGGACAAGCTGAAAGCAATGGCGGAAAGAAGACTCGTAAGAGGCTTGCCTAGATTGTCATCCTATGGCGATGGTCGGGGGTGTGCGGGATGTCAGGAAAGTGGAGCCTATCGCTTCATGGTCGACAAAGCACAATCCAGATGTAATGCACCATTGGCGGTTGTCCATTGTGCTCTAGTGGGACCGACCGTCACGGCCAGTCTTGGAGGCAGCAGGTTCATGCTGATATTGGTTGATGACTATTTTGGGTATACTTGGGTATACTTTATGAAGAAGAAGTCCAACATGGTACGCTTGTTTGTGGAGTTCAAGAAGCATGTGGAAGGCCAGCTTGGCTGGAGGATCAAGGTGTTGAGGACAAGTATCGGTGGTGAGTTTGGCTCAACCGAGTTCTCACGCTTTTGCAGGAAGCAAGGGATCCGGATGGAGCTTTCTTGTGGATATACTTCACAACAGGGTAGTATTGCTGCTCGGATGATCCGTTGGTTAATGGAGACCTGCAAGTGTTGGCTTCAGAGTAAAGGCGTTCCGAAGGCTCTTTGGGCGGAGGGAATAGCCTGTGCTGCTCATGTCATCAGCCGGATGCCTCTTAGTCCGATCATAATGAAGACTCCTTATGAGCTGATGTTCGGAGTGAAGCCCTCAGTGAAGCACCTTCGGGTGTTTGGATCTACCTGCTATATACACACTCCGGGTGCTCTCAAGACAAAGCTAGTCTTTGTTGGGTATGATGAGCAGAGAAGAAGATGGAGGTGTATGGATCCTGTGACGAAGAAACTCATAGTGTCGAGAGACATTGTTTTCGATGAGTTGACGCCGTATTGGGGTAGCTCTTATGTGGAGCTAGAGATAAGCAGGTCAGATGGTGGGCTGAAGGAGGCTGCTGCTAAGGAAGTGGAATTGCCTGAGTCACCAGGTGCTCCAGGTTGTTCTAGCTCCGGGGCAAAGGCGTCAGAGTTGGGAAGAAGGGGGAGCGATGCTCCAGGACCTTCTGGCTCGAAGGCGGAGGCTTCTGGTTCAGGAAGCAAGGGGAGCGATGTTCCATGCCGTTCTTGTTCAAGAGGGGAGTCTTCTGGTTCAGGTAGCAGGGGGAGCGTTGCTCCAGATGCTTTTGGTTCCAGTAAGGAGGCGTCTTGTTCAGGGAGCAAAGGGAGCATTGTTTCGGGTTTGCCCGGGAACGGAGCTGGTTCAATAGCAGCGGAGGTGGTTAGCCATGATCAGGTTCTTCGGAGATCGAAGAGGATCAGTAAGCCACCAGCTCGATATTGTGAAGGGAACATGGCGAACTTGGTTCCGTGTTTCCTTGTTAGCCCTCAGGTCGAGTAAGGTACTTCTGGCTGTGATGACCCCACTAGAATCAAGGAGGTGGTTGACACCAAGTCTGAAGAGGTGACTTCTCTCAGAGGCAACGAGGCTTGGACTTCAGGGTCCAAGGAAGTTGGTGATACTCCTGTGATGCAAGAGTGGAGGTTGAAGCTGAAGAAGGCAGAGGGAAGCATGACTCCTTCTTGGAGATGCTGGAGGGATCCCTCATGGTCCATGATATGCGGGGCGAGGACTATGTCTTGGACATCTCTTTGTAGATGCTATCGGAAGGACCAGGTGCAAGGTTACGGGAGCTGCTGGAGTTATTCACCACTTCTCAATTCAAGGGGGAGTGTTGAATTCTGTGAAGTGAAAGTGGGTGAATGGAAGGCTTAGGAAACCTATCCGCGCGGACTACGCGGACTGGGTTGGCGGACTGCTAGGTCGGCAGGGATGTTGCAGGCGGTTTGCTCTGTGGTGGCCTGGGCGGTCTATTCGCGCGGACTACGCGGACAGCAGCGGCGGTCTGTCAGGCCGGGGATTACTCAGCAGGCAGTTTGTTCCCAGGAAGTAACCGGGCGGATAACAATGTTATCCGCGGAGTCCGGCTTGAAGCGGACTGAAGAACTGGAGCTCGGCAGACCGGTTTGGCAGTTTCCTTGGTCTTGCTCTAGTGAAGCGGCAAGTGGAAGCCGCGGAGACCGCCGGTCAGCGCAGACAAGAACTGGAGGTCGCTCGGTATGGCGGGCTAGATCCAGTGTCCGCCAGTAAGTGCGGACTGGCCCTTGCGGCCAGTTGGCTGGACTTGGTGGGAATTGAACCAAGTCCAGGTTGGCTCAGTCCGGGGAGATCGCGCAGTGGAGCGCGGGCTGGTTTCTCAGTCCGCCAAGCGTAGTAGAAGTGCTTTACCTTATTTGCTAGCTTGGGGAAATGCGGACTGGAGAATTGCTTGTGCAGGAGCGTGCGGACTGGAGCCGGAGTCCGCTGAGTCCGGTTTAGCCTTGTGGTGAGGTTATGGGCTCAGGAGTTGCGGACTGGAGTCTGCTGTTAGCGGACTGGATCGACGTGTCCGCTAAGTCCGGAGGTGCCTTGGAGATGAGGTAATGGACTTGGGATATGCGGACGGAAGCCGGGTGTTCGCTGAGTCCGGCAGGTGCCTTGATGGCGAGGCTGCGTGCTCGGGTTTTGCGGGCTGATGCCTTGTCCGCAGAATGGCGGACACGGCTGTTGTGGAGTCCGGCTGTGGTGGTCCTGGCTTGGTCTCTGGCGGCAAGGCGGGCTGGATATTGGAGTCCGACTTTGGAGAAGCTGGGGCGGACTGGCTATCTGCACAGGAGCGGCGAACTGGAATGTGTGTCCGCGGGCTGGCGGACACACTTGTTCTAGCTGCGGGTTGTGGCGGTGATCCTATCGGCTAGGGCGATGACCATACTCATCGTCGTGCCTATAAATAGGACCCATGTCACATCAGGAAAAGGAACCTAGACCGAAGTAAGTGAACAGTAATTGAGCTCGCGTAAGTTGCTGCGGTCTGGACTTTGTGTCCGCGCGGATTGAGGGTTGACCCGGTTGTGCTGTGCAGGTTGTGCGGATAGAGCTGGAAAGCCAGGACTTGGCTCTGATTGCGGTCAGGGACAGTGCAGACTCTGCGGTTAAGCAACAGGCGGTAAACAGCAGGTCGCGGATAGCGACCAGGCGGTCTTCTCTTTGACGACTTGGTTCGGGGTTCAGGAAGTCGCCTGCTTCAGGCGGACTGTTCCATTCGGTGACGCAGCTTGTGCGGTCTGGCGGCGTGCAGACCGGAGGTGAAGAGCTAAGCATTGGAATAAGGGTGAGTCCGCGCGGCTTGGGTTGCGGTCTGGTGACCTGGGGGACTGAGCGGACTCCACAGCAGTAGGTCGGTGGCTTGTTGATTGAGTCCGCGCGGCTTGTTTTTTGTTCTTGTCTTTGTAACTGTCTCTGCTCTCCCGGTGTTGGGTTTTGGTGAAGCATGTCTCGCCATGTATGTCTCGCCTTGTAAAGAAGTTTGCTCTTGATCAATAAAGAAGCTTGTGCTGCATGTGTTGCTGGTTGTTACTGCTTTGTTGAGATAACCCCTGCTAACTCCACGATCCGGGAAAAGTTTCAACATTATAAGTGAGTGTATTCTCCTTCGGTTTGTTGAGTTTTCAACAGGGTATCCAAGGGGGCGTCTGCGGTTTGTTGAATTTTAACAATTCGGGCTTGGCAGCAATGGCGAGGAAGAAGACGATGTTCAGCCACAATTATGAAATTGGAAAATCCTAATTGCTTATTATCGACTCAGCCAATCTTTCCCTTTTATTGCTCGTCGATCAACAGATCTTTGTGCCATGTGGCCCAGCCTTAATTGCCGATTTACCACCTTCCATTTGCAGAAAATGACAAAAGTTGGTCGCCGATGCCATCAATGGTTTACTCCATCATTCCCGCAACAAATTTGAACTGCGTTGACTTTGTTAACTTTTGTTGACTCATGCTGACGTCAGCCATCTGTGGACTTAGCCAAAATAAAACAACATTAGTATAGGCGTTGAGTGAGTAAGCACCACTCAATGCCAAAACACTTAGACAAAATTTCTGTCACTAGGAGTTGAGTGAGAAACCATCACTCAACACCAAAACACTTAGACATAATTTCTGTCACTAGGTGTTGAATGAGCAACCATCACTCAACGACAAAACACTTAAAAAAATTTCTCTACTGCTAGGCGTTGAGTGAGAAACCTTCTCTCAACACCAAAACACCTAGAACAATTTCTCTGCCTCTTGGCATTGAGTGAGTAAGCTTCACTCTGCGCCATACCACATAAAAATAATTCATCACCTAGAGTTGAGTGAGTAACCTTCACTCAACGCATTTGAACTTAGCCAATTTTCCTGCTTGGAAGCGTTGAGAGCGTTGTGTCTACATCACTCAATGTCATATTACTTAGACAGATTTTTCCACTTGGTGTTGAGTGAGTAAGCATCACTCAATGCCAAACTACTTAACATATATTATCCTGTTATCTGGCATTGAGTGAGTAAGCTACACTCAACGCATTTGCACTTAGCCAAATTTCTGTGAAATCACAGTCTCTTACTGACTAAGGTGCAGTCAATGCTTTTTATCACATGGTGTTGAGTGAGTAAGCTTCACTCGACGCCTGTGGACTTCATCAAGTTTTTACACAGATTTTCTGTGGCTTTGACTGACTGGGCTATACTCAACGATTTATGTTGTATGACGTTGAGTGAGTAGACTTCACTCAACATTTGTGAACTTAGCCATATTTCAACCAGTTTCTCCTTAGGCTTTGATTGCCTTAGTCTGTCTCACAACTTTTTGTTGTATGGTGTTGAGTAAGTAGATTATACTCAATGCCTGTGGCCTTAGCCACATTTTTAGATTGCCAATTGTGAGGCTTAGACTAACCTAGCTATACTCAACGATTTTACTTACCTGGCGTTAAATGAATAGACTTCACTTAACGCCTGTGGACTTAGACGATTTCCAGCCTATCCAGCATCTTCCCTTGCATTTGGCATTGAGTGAGGTTGTTTCACTCAACGCCCGTAGACTTAGGCAAATTCCTGCCTGTCCACCAGCTTGCTTGGTGTGCACCTGCATGCATATACTCAAACACACATCAAATACAACTAGTGTGTCATTGACTTGTTTGACTTCTTATAAATCTAGGCCATGTGGATCAGTGGACCAAACAATTTCCCATATTTGAAGAAGTCAAAACCCTTATTCAAATGTTCACATTACTTAGTCAATGACACACACAACATAAGCAGCAATAAAATGTATTATATAACAGAGCAGATCTTGGAATGTTACCACATTTATTTCCTATTTGGTGAGCATCACCTGCTCCCCCTATCTAGCTGTAAGTTGTGCGATTGTTAACCCAAAAATCCACGACCCTCTCCAAGATGGCTAGCTTGCAAGCCGCAGACTGCTCCGTCCCATCCGGGGGGTTCGCGACCTATTTTCCAACAAACCACGCGGATAGACTTTTCTGTCCGCGCGGCAAGACTAGCCACCCTGTTGTTGTCATCTCTGCGTTGGCACAGACTGCTTCCCAGTTCGCACAATCAGGTCGCGCGATTAGCCGGGCGGGTGGCAGTCTCCTCTAGCCCACTGCTAGTAAGCGGAATCTCTTCAGCCCTCCTGCGATAGGCGTCCTCGTATTCCAGTCTGCGATAACCTTGTCATCAGATCGCTTGGCAGTGGATAATGCCCAAGCTTGGGGCGGGACCAATCTCAGTTCGCCCAAAGGCTGTAAATTCAATCTCAGTCCCCAACAGCAGGGACGACACTCCAGCTCGCAGCAGTAGGGGCAGGATGCCTCAAGGTCTCCCAGCAGAAGGTGTCCTGCCTCTAAGTCACCCAGCAGAAGGCGGCCTGCCTCCAGGTCGCCCAGCCGAAGGCAGCCTGCCTCCAAGTCGCCCGACAATAGGCAGCCTACCTCCAGGCAGCTCAGAAGAAGGCCCCTGTTGTTCACCCAGCAGTGTCCGATCTGATATCCACCAACAGGTAGCAGACTCAGTCTCAGTTCGCCTGGGGGGGGGGGGGGGTGGACTTACTCTACCCAGCAGCAGGCGGACTGTCCATCAGGTCGTACAACACATCGCAGATTCAACTTTGGTCCGCCAGTAGGTGGCGTACTCTCTTCTTCCCACTAATAGGGGTGACCTGCTCCTTTTATTTGCTAGAAGGTGGCGGACTCGGTCTCAGTCCGCCTAAGGGTGGTGGACTTGCTCCGCCCACCAGCAGATACTCTCCACCAGACCGCACAACACAGCGTAGACTCAACATCAGTCCTCCAGAAGGTGACAAACTCGTCTCATCCAGCAGCAGACGCGGACTCACCCTATCCGTCATGTACTAGGCAGACTCATTGTATAATCTGCCAGAAGCACTTCTATAACAACCCCATCCGTTCATATGATATATTCTAGAAGTTCCGGCCGGGGCCCCACAGGATATATCACAAAACAGACGGTGAAGGTACATGATGATACCAGAGTAGCGCATCGCACCTATCACAAATCATTCTAGCGGAAGCCTAGACTACAACTGGAACTCCTCATGAATGCCCAAATATAAAACTCCACATTTTATACGATATAGGAATGTCTTACAACAAGTACAAAGAGTTGGCCTTATGGCCTTACATGGCTTTCAAACAGTGGCCTAAACAGATTGGCGCACAGGCCGGCCACAATAAAAGAAAACACACAACAACACAGATAGCCTTCGAGGGCTAGCAGCAGTAGCAGCAACAACAGCAGGAACATCAACCTCTATGCGTCCCGCTCGGCTCTCCAGCACCTGTACAGGGACAATCCACCCAACGGTGGCAAACAAAAGCAACGGTCAGCGTTCAGCTGACCAAATTATAACGACCCTACCCCTTCTCTCGGGGCAGCGGTATTCTTCCCTGTAAGCATATTATATCACAAGTATGGCAATATATCATCAAAATGTGCTTTCACGCACACAAGCCATCACAACCGTTCGCCACCCGGCCCAACGGTTCGTGCACTCAGGGCACATTCTTGGTGTTCTGGCAAAGCTCTTGCCCACCACCGTATTAGGGTCACAACCCAACGGTAAATCTCTTGAGCATTTACTCCATGGCGTGCAGCCGGAGTTAGTCTTCCTACACCGGGATGGCCCGTAGCCCCCCATTGTGTCATGGCGCGCAGGCCGAAGACACTTGCTATGCGCTCCAACAGACCGTACCTTTTGGTCTCACGTCGGACGGACATAGCGCAGGTCGGATCCTCCACCCCCGTTGCTCAAATCGCCTTGCCTTCTCCGAGTATAGTGTACTCATGGCTATATTAAAGGCGCGGGTCGGTCTCACCAATCCTGTTCTTGGCATTCAAGCCTGGGTATTTCTCTATACCCATTTCTTAGCACAACAACGAGTCTTTCCTGGGCCTCCCAGTACTTCCTGTGACTCTCTTCACAGGTGGACACCGTACAAACACAAATGTCAGGGGTCTTTCCTGGTTATCATGCCAGTACTTCATGTTACTCGCTTCACAGGTGGACACCCTCCGACATCAAGCATCACAAAGGACCTTTCCTGGTCACACCAGTACTTCCTGTGCCTCATTCACAGGTTGGACCCAAAAACATCACATAGCTATTTTCCCGGGCTACCACCCCAGTACTTCCTGCTACTCCTTTTCGCAGACATAACCCGTAGACTCCTTAAACTACACGTTATCACGGAGTCTTCTCCGGTTCGTATGCAACATCACCAATCCAGACCAACCTGTCCAGATGGGCTTCACACAGCATGCCTATTCCGTACTCCATTTCCGGATCTATATGCTAACAAAGGGGATTTCAAGCATCCACCCAAAGATTCCCAAAATCAGCCACCTCTTGGTGGGGGAAATCACAAGATATGCCAAAAGGAAGCCTTCACATGGCTAGGAAGAAAAGTCGTTACCATTGACAACCGCTTCGGTGCCATGACCTCAAAGCTTGCTTGAAAGACTCGCAAGAGCGTTTCCTCCGCAACGCCGGCTTCGGAACTCTCGTCGGTAACCGACAGAACCACCAGCAGCAGCCCTCCCCCTTCTTCCTCCTTCTTCCTCTCTCTTTCTCACTCTTAACTTGATGAAAGATCAAGGCTAAGGAAAAATGAGAATAAGTTCTCAGTTTCGGCCTTTAGGAAAAGTGGAAAGAAGCTTCAGCCCTTGGATCCAGGCTGCAGGAATGGACGGCCATGATTTTGCCAAAAACACTGATTTTGACCTGACACGGCCTGTGACACGGCCGTGTCCCAGGTCGTGTGCCTCAAGCGGTGGTCAACCGACCTATCCAAACCAGTGACACGCCCATGGGACACGCCCGTGTCATGGGCCGTGTCACCAACATGCCTTCAGACACGCCCGTGTCTGTGGCCGTGTGCCTGAGCGAAAAAAATCCCAAAACATCCCGAGACTTCACACGGCCTGTGACACGCCCGTGTCCCAGGCCGTGTGCCCAGACACGGCACAAAGACACGCCCTGTCGAACTCCTTCGTCGGGCTGAGTTCGTCGACCCGATTTGACACGCCCTGTGACACGCCCGTGTCACAGGCCGTGTTCAACCTCTCGACACTCAACACTCGACACTCGACACTCATGTCTCGACACTCGACGATCGTCGAGTAAAAGTCGTCGAGCACACGACACGGCCGTGGACACACCCGTGTCCTGGGCCGTGTGCCCCCTCTCGACACATCATCGAGCGAAAATTGTCGACACCAAGGCCGATCGTCGACACAACCTCGACACGCCCTGCGACACGCCCGTGTCGCAGGCCGTGTCCACCGACACGCCCTGGGACACGCCCGTGTCCCAGGCCGTGTCACCCAAAAATTTCCTGTTTCAGAAATTTGGACTGTTACAATCCTCCCCTTCTACAAGAAATTTCGTCCTCGAAATTCAGACACAGGAAAGGCAACAGTAACCAGCAAGAAAAATGTTACAACATGCAAAATTTGATGTTACAACATCCTTTCTAGAGATTACAAAAACAGCTCAGGGAACTCTTCTCGCATGGGTTTCTCTCGCTCACATGTCAGTTCTTCACGGCCGCAGTTGTCCCACCGGACTTTCACCATGGCGACTGTCTTGTTCCTCAACTGTTTCTCGGCTCGATCTTCGATCTGAATGGGTCTAACTTTCGTTGTTAGCCCATACTCCACCGGCACACGATCATCTGCGATCACTTGAGCTGGATCTTTCACGGCTTTCCGGAGCACCGAGATGTGAAATACATCATGTAATCCACCCAAGTATGCCGACAGGACTAGCCGATAAGCCGCTTCGCCAACTCGCTCAACCACTTCAAAAGGACCCAAATATCTTGGACTCAACTTTTTCAATCGTCGAATCCTGGAGACACCTTTGAATGGCTTGATCTTCAAGTAGACCCAATCGCCAACCGCAAATTCCACGTTCCGGTGTTTGGCGTTGTAGTACTTCGCTTGTCGATCTTGAGCAATAAGCAATCTCTCTCGGATAGTCCGGATGGTTGAGTTTGCTTCATCAACCTCATTTGGTTTAAAAACCCGAGCTTCGCCCGCTTCTACCCAAGCAAAGGGAGTACGACACTTCCTTCCATATAGAGCTTCATATGGTGCCATCCCAATGCTCGCCTGGTAGCTGTTATTATATGCAAACTCTACCATATAGAGATGATCTTCCCATCTCTTTCCGAAGTCAAGGGAGCACATTCGGAACATGTCCTCCATTGTTCTGTTGGTACATTCAGTTTGACCATCCGTTTGGGGATGAAAGGCCGTACTGAAAGTCAATTTCGTGCCCAACAGTCGGTGAACTAGCCGCCAATCATTTGACGTAAAGCGTCCATCTCGATCACTTACGATGCTCCGAGGAACACCGTGAAGCCGCACAATCTGGTCAACATATAACTTTGCCAAACTTTCAACTGAATCATCCCGCCTGTTCGGGAGAAAATGTGCCACTCTCGTTAGCCGGTCAACAATTACCCAAATGGAATCATTTCCTCGCTGCAATCTTGGCAACCCGTGCACAAAATCCATGGAAATATCATCAAATTTCCACTCTGGGATCGGCAGTGACTTCAAATAATCGCCCGGCTTTTGGCATTCCGCCTTCACCATCGCACATGTTTGGCATTTGGAGACATAAAGGGCAACATCTTTCTTGAGCCCTGGCCACCAGAAAAGCTTCTTCATATCGTTGAACATCTTCGTGCTCCCGGGGTGAATGGAATACTTTGTATAATGCGCTTCATACAGCAGTTCTTCCCTCAATTTCCCCACATTCGGGACGCACAAACGGCCCTCTCTTCGCAAAAGACCGTCATTCCAGGTGAATTTGCCCTCTGGCCCTTCATGCACATAGCGTAAGAGATCGTCATCCAACTCTGTTGCCCGTCGAACTCGGTCTGCAAGGTCACATTGCACCTCAGTCTAGTTCAAACATGCAGTGGTAGTGGAATTCTTGTCAACACAATAAATCTCTAATGCTTCCAACTCCTGGATAAGACGTTCATCATGCCTTTGTAACCAATTTGCTCTAGCCGGAACCCGCCGACTCAAGGCATCCGCGACAACATTCCCCTTCCCGGGCGTATAATGAATCTCAAAAGTGTAGTCCCCAAGGAACTCCAACCACCTTCGTTGTTGCATGTTCAAGTCTTTCTGCTCCAAAAGATACTTTAGGCTCTTATGATCTGTATAGATCTCCACCTTCACTCCATAAAGGTAGTGTCGCCACAACTTGAGTGCAAAAATCACCGCCGCTAGTTCCAAATCATGGACGGGATAGTTTCGCTCGTGCACCTTCAGCTAGCGTGAGCCATAAGCAATAACCTTTCCATTCTGCAAACGAACGCAGCCTAAGCCGCTCCCTGAGGCATCACTATAAATCACAAATCCATCGGTTCCACATGGCGAAGACAACACCGGCGCCGTGGTCAACCGAATCTTCAGCTCTTCAAAAGCTCGTGCGCACTCTGGCGTCCAAACGAACTTCTGATCTTTTCGCGTCAATGTGGTGAGCGGCAAAGCGATCCGCGAGAAGTTTTCCACAAATCTTCTATAGTAGCCCGCAAGTCCAAGAAAACCCCTGACCTCGGCCACGGAAGACAACATTGGCCACTCCTGTATGGCCCTTATCTTCACTGGATCCACTGCAATGCCTGCTCCACTCACCACATGGACTAAAAATGCCACTGACGATAGCCAAAACTCGCACTTCGAGAACTTGGCATATAGCTGATTTTGCCTCAACGTGTTCAACACCAACCGCAAGTGAATCTCATGCTCGGCTTTGGACTTCGAGTACACCAGGATGTCATCAATAAACACAATCACAAACAGATCCAGGTACTCGCGAAAAATACGGTGCATCTGATCCATAAACACTGAGGGCGCATTGCACAGTCCAAATGGCATGACTGTGAATTCATAGTGCCCATAACGCGTTCCAAATGCGGTTTTGGGAATGTCATCTTCCCGAATTCTTAACTGGTAATAACCAGACTTCAGGTCCAACTTCGAATAGACGGTCGAGCCCACCAGCTGATCGAATAACTCATCAATCCGGGGTATCAGATACTTATTCTTCTCGGTCAGCTTATTCAGTTCACGGTAATCAATACACAACCGCAACCCACCATCTTTCTATAACAGCCCAAAGTGCAGATCAGGAAATTTTGGGTGACACGGCCTGTGACACGGGCGTGTCCCAGGGCGTGTCAGTTGACACGGCCTGCGACACGGGCGTGTCGCAGGGCGTGTCGAGGTTGTGTCGACGATTGGGCTTTGTCTCGACGATTTTTCTCTCGACGATGCGTCGAGAGGGAGGCACACGACCCAGGACACGGGCGTGTCCAAGGCCGTGTCGCATGCTCGACGATTTTTCTCGACGATCGTCGAGTGTCGAGAAGTGAGTGTCGAGTGTTGAACACGGCCTGTGACACGGGCGTGTCACAGGGCGTGTCAAATCAGGCGACGAACTCAGCCCGCCGAAGGATTTTGACAGGGCGTGTCTTTGTGCCGTGTCTGGGCACACGGCCTGGGACACGGGCGTCTCACAGGCCGTGTGAAGTCTCGGGATGATTTGGGATTTTTTTCATCCAGGTACACGGCCACAGACACGGGCGTGTCTGAAGGCGTGTTGGTGACACGGCCCATGATGAAGGGAGCACATTCGGAGCATGTCCTCCATTGTTCTGTTGGTACGTTCAGTTTGACCATCCGTTTGGGGATGAAAGGCCGTACTGAAAGTCAATTTCGTGCCCAACAGTCGGTGAACTAGCCGCCAATCATTTGACGTAAAGCGCCCATCTCGATCACTTACGATGCTCCGAGGAACACCGTGAAGCCGCACAATCTGGTCAACATATAACTTTGCCAAACTTTCAACTGAATCATCCCGCCTGTTCGGGAGAAAATGTGCCACTCTCGTTAGCCGGTCAACAATTACCCAAATGGAATCATTTCCTCGCTGCAATCTTGGCAACCCGTGCACAAAATCCATGGAAATATCATCAAATTTCCACTCTGGGATCGGCAGTGACTTCAAATAACCGCCCTGCTTTTGGCATTCCGCCTTCACCATCGCACATGTTTGGCATTTGGAGACATAAAGGGCAACATCTTTCTTGAGCCCTGGCCACCAGAAAAGCTTCTTCATATCGTTGAACATCTTCGTGCTCCCGGGGTGAATGAAATACTTTGTATAATGCGCTTCATACAACAGTTCTTCCCTCAATTTCGCCACATTCGGGACGCACAAACGGCCCTCTCTTCGCAAAAGACCGTCATTCCAGGTGAATTTGCCCTCTGGCCCTTCATGCACATAGCGTAAGAGATCGTCATCCAACTCTGTTACCCGTCGAACTCGGTCTGCAAGGTCACATTGCACCTCAGTCTAGTTCAAACATGCAGTGGTAGTGGAATTCTTGTCAACACTATAAATCTCTAATGCTTCCAACTCCTGGATAAGACGTTCATCATGCCTTTGTAACCAATTTGCTCTAGCCGGAACCCGCCGACTCAAGGCATCCGCGACAACATTCCCCTTCCCGGGCGTATAATGAATCTCAAAAGTGTAGTCCCCAAGGAACTCCAACCACCTTCGTTGTTGCATGTTCAAGTCTTTCTGCTCCAAAAGATACTTTAGGCTCTTATGATCTGTATAGATCTCCACCTTCAATCCATAAAGGTAGTGTCGCCACAACTTGAGTGCAAAAATCACCGCCGCTAGTTCCAAATCATGGACGGGATAGTTTCGCTCGTGCACCTTCAGCTGGCGTGAGCCATAAGCAATAACCTTTCCATTCTGCAAACGAACGCAGCCTAAGCCGCTCCCTGAGGCATCACTATAAATCACAAATCCATCGGTTCCACATGGCGAAGACAACACCGGCGCCGTGGTCAACCGAATCTTCAGCTCTTCAAAAGCTCGTGCGCACTCTGGCGTCCAAACGAACTTCTGATCTTTTCGCGTCAATGTGGTGAGCGGCAAAGCGATCCGCGAGAAGTTTTCCACAAATCTTCTATAGTAGCCCGCAAGTCCAAGAAAACCCCTGACCTCGGCCACGGAAGACAACATTGGCCACTCCTGTATGGCCCTTATCTTCACTGGATCCACTGCAATGCCCGCTCCACTCACCACATGGACTAAAAATGCCACTGACGATAGCCAAAACTCGCACTTCGAGAACTTGGCATATAGCTGATTTTGCCTCAACGTGTTCAACACCAACCGCAAGTGAATCTCATGCTCGGCTTTGGACTTCGAGTACACCAGGATGTCATCAATAAACACAATCACAAATAGATCCAGGTACTCGCGAAAAATACGGTGCATCAGATCCATAAACACTGAGGGCGCATTGCACAGTCCAAATGGCATGACTGTGAATTCATAGTGCCCATAACGCGTTCCAAATGCGGTTTTGGGAATGTCATCTTCCCGAATTCTTAACTGGTAATAACCAGACTTCAGGTCCAACTTCGAATAGACGGTCGAGCCCACCAGCTGATCGAATAACTCATCAATCCGGGGTATCAGATACTTATTCTTCTCGGTCAGCTTATTCAGTTCACGGTAATCAATACACAACCGCAACCCACCATCTTTCTGTAACAGCCCAAAGTGCAGATCAGGAAATTTTGGGTGACACGGCCTGTGACACGGGCGTGTCCCAGGGTGTGTCAGTTGACACGGCCTGCGACACGGGCGTGTCGCAGGGCGTGTCGAGGTTGTGTCGACGATTGGGCTTTGTCTCGACGATTTTTCTCTCGACGATGCGTCGAGAGGGAGGCACACGGCCCAGGACACGGGCGTGTCCAAGGCCGTGTCGCATGCTCGACGATTTTTCTCGACGATCGTCGAGTGTCGAGAAGTGAGTGTCGAGTGTTGAACACGGCCTGTGACACGTGCATGTCACAGGGCGTGTCAAATCAGGCGACGAACTCAGCCCGCCGAAGGATTTTGACAGGGCGTGTCTTTGTGCCGTGTCTGGGCACACGGCCTGGGACACGGGCGTCTCACAGGTCGTGTGAAGTCTCGGGATGATTTGAGATTTTTTTCATCCAGGTACACGGCCACAGACACGGGCGTGTCTGAAGGCGTGTTGGTGACACGGCCCATGATGAACGTCTTCTTCATCCAGGTACACGGCCACAGACACGGGCGTGTCTGAAGGCGTGTTGGTGACACGACCCAACTTCGAATAGACGGTCGAGCCCATATCCTCTTTTTCCTTCAAGGCCGAAATCAGAGAAGGATTAGTCATTTTACTTTGGCCTTCATCTTTCTTCAAGAGAGAGAAAGAGAAAGAGAAAGGAGGAGGAAGAAGGAAAGGGGGCTGCTGCTGGTGGTGCTGCGGTTTACCGACGAGAGATCCGAAGCCAGCATTGCGGAGGAAACGATCTTGCGAGTCTTGCAAGCTAGCTTGGAGGCCATGGCACCGAAGCGATCGTCAAGGGTAACGACTTTTCTTCCTAGCCATGTACAGGCTTCCATTTTGGCATATCTTTTGATTCCCCCACCAAGAGGTGGCTGCTTTTGGGAGTCGTTTGGGTGATTCTTGAAATCCCCTTTGTTGTGCATATAGATCCGGAAATGGAGTACAGAATAGGCATGCTGTGTGAAGCCCATCTGGACAGGTTGGTCTGGATTGGTGATGTTGCATACGAACCGGAGAAGACTCCGTGATAAACGTGTAGTGTAAGGAGTCTACGGGTTATACCTGCGAAAAGGAGTAGCAGGAAGTACTGGGGTGGTAGCCCAGGAAAATAGCCATGTGATGGTTTTGGGTCCAACCTATGATTGAGGCACAGGAAGTACTGGTGGGAGCAGGAAAGGCCCTTTTGTGATGCTTGATGTCATAGGGTGTCCACCTGTGAAGTGAGTCACAGGAAGTACTGGTGTGCCCAGGAAAGACCCCTGACATTTGTGCTTGTGCGGTGTCCACCTGTGGAGAGAGTCACAGGAAGTACTGGTGTGTCCAGGAAAGACCCGCTGTTGCTGTGAGGAACTAGGTATAGTGAAATACCTAGGCTTGAATGCCAAGAACAGGATTGGTGAGACCGACCCGCGCCTTTGATATAGCCATGAGTACGCTGTACTCGGAGAAGGCAAGGCGATTTGAGCAACGGGGGGTGGAGGATCCGACCTGCGCTATGTCCGTCTGACGTGAGACCAAAAAGTGCGGTCTGTTGGAGCGCATAGCAAGAGTCTTCGGCCTGCGCGCCATGACACAATGGGGGGCTACGGGCCATCCCGGTGTCCGAAGACTAACTCCGGCTGCACGCCATGGAGTAAATGCTCAAGAGATTTACCGTTGGGTGATAACCCTGATACGGTGGTGGGCAAGAGGTTGCCAGAACACCAAGAATGTGCCCTGAGTGTACGGACCGTTGGGCCGGGTGGCGAACGGTTGTGATGGCTTGTGTGCGTGAAAGCACCTTTTGATGATATAGCTTGCCATACTTGTGATATGATATGCCTGCAGGGAAAAATACCGCTTCCCCGAGAGAAGGGGTAGGGTCGTTATAATTTGGTCAGCTGAACGCTGACCGTTGCTTTTGTTTGCCACCGTTGGGTGGGTTGTCCTTGCACAGGTGCTGGAGAGCTGAGCGGGACACATAGAGGTTGATGCTCCTGCTGGTGTTGCTGCTGCTGCTACTGTTAGCCCTCGAAGGCTAAGTGTGTTCTTTTGTGTGTTTTCTTTTATTGTGGCCGGCCTGCGCGCCAATCTGTTTAGGACACTGTGTGAAAGCTCTGTAAGGCCATAAGGCCAACTCTTTTGACTTGTTGTAAGACATTCCTATATGTATATAAAATGTGGAGTTTTATGTTTGGACATTCATGAGGAGTTCAAGTAGTTTAGGCTTCCGCTAGAATGCTTGTGATAGGTGCGATGCGCGACTCTGGTATCATCCTGTACCTTCACCGACTGTTTTGTGCTATATCCTGTGGGGCCCCGGCCGGACCTTCTAGAATATATCATATGAACGGATGGGGTTGTTACATTTTTGGTATCGGTTGTCTTGGTCTTTCCATCTCAAAGTTGTGGTCGACTTCTTTTGTGGGGTGGCGAGCACGTGTTTGTGCACACCAAAGTCTACGATTGAACTCCTGAATGTCCATGATAGGAATGCATTTTGTATGTTTGAGGAACCTGCGTGTTCCTATTTTGTGTTGTTTGCTTGGAAACGACCGCTAATGTGTGTGTCTTGTCCACCTTTAGGTGACACAGAGTGGAGCTGGGCCGTCTAAGCCCCAGCGTTCTGATGAAAGTACGACACCAGCCGTGGTGCCTACACCTCCACCGTCCGTGGAGCATGTGCGTTTAGTTGTGGAGGCCTTATTTACCATGATCCAAGGCCAGCCCCTTAGGCAGGAGCAAGCGGCTGTGAGGCCAGAACAGGTGGTGGCAAGGCCTGAACCTGTTATGGATGTGGTTCCTCGAGCGTCTGAGAAGCAGCTAACGCGGTTTATGAGCTTTCATCCGCCTACGTTCTCGGGAGCGGGAACCCCGACGCAGGCTGAGGATTGGTTATCACGCGTCAAGCGAGTGATGACGGCGATAGGAACGGCGGAGCATCAGAAAGTTACCTTAGCCACCTTCTTGCTTGAAGGAGAAGCTCGGTTATGGTGGGATGAGATGGAGTTGCATCATTTGGCGGGTCGTCCGTTAACCCAAGTGTCGATGGAAGAATTCTCCAGGCTCTTCCTAGCGAAGCACCTTCCTGTGGCTCAACAGATAGCCATGGAAAATGAATTCCAATGGTTAACTCAAGGTGATGACAGTGTTGACGCGTACCTGCATGAGTTTACTCGCTTGGGGCGGTATGCAGGTTCGATTTTTGCTGATGAGCAGAGGAAGACTAATCGGTTCTATGAAGGACTGAGGGACGAGCTGAGGTTCCTTGTGTCCAGTTCTGTGAACCAAGGTTTCCAAGCATTGGTTGACACCGCGACAGCGTTGGAAAAGGATATGAAGAGGGTGCAAGGGAAGAGAGCTTTGGTTGTGTCGCAACAAGAGTGGAAGGCGCCCCGATCGGGAAAATCATTTTATAAGAAGAGATGGGGTAAGAAGTCCAAGCCTAGTGGACAAGCTCCTTCATCAGTTACAACGGGAGCAACATCAGGGGCAACCTCCAAGCCAGACACTCGTACCTGCTTCAATTGTGGTAGGATGGGGCATATTGCGTGTAACACCCCAGTTTTTGCAAGAGGTTCAGTCTGCAGTTCTGAAAATTTTTGGGCTTCTGGCAGGAGGCACACGGCCTGCGACACGGGCGTGTCGCAGGGCGTGTCGAGGCCGTGTCGACACTCGGCCCAAGTGTTGACACTTTCGCTCGATAATGTGTCGAGAGTGGGGCACACGGGCTGCGACACGGGCGTGTTGCAGGGCGTGTCGAGGCCGTGTCGACACTCGGCCCAAGTGTCGACACTTTCGCTCGACAAAGTGTCGAGAGTGGGGCACACGGCCTGCGACACGGGCGTGTCGCAGGGCGTGTCGAGGCCGTGTCGACACTCGACCAAAGTGTAGACACATTCGCTCGACAAAGTGTCGAGACTGGGGCACACGGCCTGTGACACGGGCGTGTCACAGGGCGTGTCACGCTTGGTCGACGATCTTCGCTCGACGTTTTTCCGCGGTGTCGACACAAAGCCTGTCGACGGGTGTCGAGACTTGGCACACGGCTTGGGACACGGGCATGTCCCAGGCTGTGTCATCTCTCGGGTTGGTTTCGGGGCCGTGTTGTTGGAGGCACACGGCGGCCACACGGCCGTGTCACTGGGGACACGGGCGTGTCGAGTTGAACACGGGCGTGTCGGATGCCCGTGTGCGGTTCCAGGCGCGTCGATTTGAGACGGCGAATGAGGCACACGGCCCTGGACACGGGCGTGTGCCAGGCCGTGTTCGGCCCAGGTCTTTTATTTTCCAGGCGAATCGTGGCCATTCTTTCCCAGATTTTGGGATCTGACGGCTCAGGACTGTTCTTGGGCAGTTAAGTCCGATTCTAGGGTGGAAACCCTCATTTTGTTTTCCAAGTCTTCTCTTTCTAAGTTCTTGAGAAAACTAGAGCAAGGAGGAAGAAGAAGAAGGTCTTGGGCTGTAGGAAGGGTTTCGGAGCTCCAAATCGCGAGCCGAGTCCGGATCCGTGAAGCTTAGAGCGTTGCGAAGATTTCCATCCGGCTATTTTTGTCATGGCAAGGAAGAGGAGTCGGAAGGTAACGACATCTCTCCTCTCGGTCCTTAGGATGCATGTATTAGCATCATTTAGCTTTCTTTCTCTCTAATTTTTGGGCACCGAACTCTCAAATGAGAGGGGTTTTGGTTTGCCAAGTTTCAAGAGGAACTTCCGGGTTGATTGAGTCCGTCCCCGGCATATTTTGCATTAAAGATCCGCTTCGCTAGTGGATTAGGCATGGTGGGTGAAGCCGTAGTCGCGACCGTTAGTCCGACTCGGTGATGTTGCATACGAACGTAGGAATTCGTAGAGATTTTCCGTCGCGGCAAGAGGCCGTTTGAATTGTGGTGGTGATTGTCCCGTTTGTTTGAAAGGTACGTGTAGTCGGACCCGGACAAGGTTAGGTCCTCGTGG
Organism: Platanthera guangdongensis; assembly: GCA_039583875.1. Lineage (NCBI taxonomy): Eukaryota > Viridiplantae > Streptophyta > Magnoliopsida > Asparagales > Orchidaceae > Platanthera > Platanthera guangdongensis. Next base: position 96,271,386 of record CM077159.1, on the reverse strand, counting down.
CGGTAGATGGTTTCCTTGGTGGACAAGGTTAGCTCCGCACGAGTTGGAGATGGTTTCCTTGGTGCGCGGGAGCGCTGCAGTACAATGAGGGATTATGATGTATTTAGTCTTGGTTTGTGTTGTGCCAAGGCGTGGCTATGTCTCTGTGGTCGGCTGGCTATCCCGTGACATATGCATCATGTGTGGAGAGTGTCCCGGTGAGACTAGTCCCCTTCTGTGAGACTGACGAGAATGCCAAGCTTGGGGCAAGCCCGGGCAAAGAGGCCATGAGCGGGTGGGGTCCAGCAAGGCTTCTTAGAATCGGTCGGTCTGTGTTTGTTGGAATCCTGATATGAGATGTCAGAGCTTGCAGGCAAGCCCGGGGCTAAGCCCACGAGCGGGTGGGGCCTTGGCAAGAATTCCTTGTGGCGGCCTGTGCGCCGTTTGAGGGAGAGGTGTCTCCCTTAGTGTTTGCGGCTTTATGCCAATGGGGAAATGTGAGTACCCAAATGATGTGATGTTGTGTTAGATGCATACGCAGTAGGGTACCTTGGGTGAAGCCCGGGTGTTGCATTCATATTGCACAGTAGGCCCTTTCTTTATATGCTCAACCAGTAGAGAACATGTTTGATGATTGAGACATCCAAGCCCGTTTTGATGCTTTTCTATTTATAGATATTTATATTGCATATGAAGTGCTGACTTGCAGGTTGGAGGGTTCCCTGGGGTCCGTTAGGGTCGGCCGGGAGGAGATGTGTTGTTACACAGTTTGAGGTCAGCCTTTGCTGACCCACGTTACTAATAATTTTTACAGGTCAAGGATCGCATGCAGGAGCTAGCACGCCGACCAGAAAGGCCTAAGCCCCATGAAGTGTTTTTCCCTCTTTTGTAGCACTTCAGTTATGATGATGTTTGTTTGAGACTTTTTGTCCGGCTTGCATGCCGAGGTAGACTAGGAGTGCTATGCACATTCATGATTGTACTTTTAATTGAGTATGGACTTTTGTGGTAGGCCTTAAGGCCTTAGTTGTAACTCTTTTGGTTAGTGGATAACTTCTAGTTGTGCTTGGTTTTCCGCTGTGTTGTGCAAGTGTTTTGAGTTTTGGGTAGCTATATCAACTTATAATACTAAAGCTGTGGCGTTCGTATGTTGTGGGGCCCCGGCCGGACCCATATTATACGTCCACTACAGGGGAGGTGTTACAATTTGGTATCAAAGCGAGGTTTGATTAAAGGTTAGAGCGTAGAGAAGTTATCCACATAAGAGTAATGCGGGACCATGAGTGTCCTTATGTTTTAGTCTTGAGATTGGAGACTAATCCCTTATTTCTTGTCTTCCTGAAGAGTGCAAGCAACGAGGCGGGCACTTCAAGAGCAAGGGATGATCTCTCGGCGAGCAGTGCTACTGCTCCGGGCCTTTTGGGCACGAGTGTAGACCCGACCGACTTCTGCCGCATGCTTGCAAAAGCGATGGTGGCAGCTCAAGCTGCAGCAGCGGCTCAGGTGGCAACCCCTGCCACACCAGATATGGCAACGGCCGTGCCAGGAGGAGAAGCCAGGCGAGTGGAGCCTTTGGCGGAGAGGGTAGTTGTCGGACATGGAGATCGGCACCTGAAGTATTTCCTGAGTTTTCATCCCCCGTCATTCAAGGGAGTTGGTACTCCAACGGATGCGGAGGATTGGTGGGTTCGTATTCAAGAACTGTTAAGGGCGGCAGAGACGCCAGAGGAGAAGAAATCCGAGTATGCGGCGTTCATGTTGGAAGGAGACGCCAAGTTGTGGTGGGTGAGCCATAGCGGCCGCCTGTTCCCGGGACGCACCCCGTCAGTGGAAGAGTTTGGGGACGCTTTTCTTAAGAGGTATATTCCAGTTTCAACACGATTGGCCCTGCAGAGGCAGTTTCTGCATCTAATGCATCGAGACAAGACAGTGGATGAGTACGTGCAAGAGTTCACCCGTTTGGGTCGTTATGCGGGAACGACAATGGCAGATGATGTAGAGAGGGATAACCTCTTCTACCAAGGTTTGAGGGAGAATCTGAGACAGCCTCTCATCTCCATGAAGAGGGCGGGATTTAATGAGCTAGTTGAAGCCGCCAGGAGTTTGGAGAGTGATCTGGAGCGAACCCAGCGTCAAAAGGGTTTTCTCACAAGCATGGGGAAGGGAAGCCCTCCCAATCTCATGTAAAGTCTGATGGGAGCAGGTGGAGGAGGAAGACTCACCCTTCCAGGTCGGGTGAGAGGAGCACTTGGACGCATGGGGGTTCTCACTCTAGGGGACCGCCAACGTGTTACAACTGCGGGAAGGTTGGGCACATAGCCCGTGCTTGTCAGCAAGGGGGAGCGGGGCAAGAGGCAAAGCAAGATCAGTCTGTGCGCTCGGGCCCCAGTGCTGCAGAGAAAGGAAAGATGGCGGAGTCGAGCGCTTCTCGGTTCCAACCGGTGCATCCGAGGGCTTACAACCTTGGACAGCAAGAAGCGATCCGCCAAACTGATGTGGTGACAGGTATGAAGAAAATTAAGTTTAAATTTTGTGCTTCATCCTTTTAGACTTTTGTGTAATGTCTATGTTGTAGGCTTCGTGTTAATTTCCGGATACCCCGCTAGGGTATTGTTTGATACGGGAGCATCGCACTCCTTTCTTGCGGAGAGCTTCATCCGGAGAATAGGAGTTGAGTCTTTCTCGGCGGATGCGGAGTTGAGAGTTCGCATGCCCAATGGGTCATCCATGACCACCGGGGTCAAAGGGCACATCTGTTGGGAGCTAGACGGGGTTAGCTTTGTGTTGGTGGCGGCAGTTTTGCCATTGGTAGAGTTCGATGTCATCTTGGGCATGGACTGGCTCGCAGAGCAGCGCGCCAGTATTGATTGCCTTTCTAAGGTGGTGACCTTAAGGAGAAAAGGGCAAACAGAAGTCAAATTTGAGGGCCTTGGTGGTGTGGCCTGTTCCCTGATATCGGCCATGCAGTTGGTGCGGGCGGTTAACCAGGGTGGTGTAGCGCTTGTAGCGTTATTGGAGGTTCGTCTCTCCCAACTGTCTATTGAGGAAGTGCCTGTGGTGGCAGAGTTCAAGGATGTGTTTCCGGATGAGCTTCCTGGAGCGCCTCCTCGGCGGGAGATCGACTTCTCGATCGAGTTAGTGCCGGAGGCTAGACCGGTGTCGCGTCCTCCTTTTAGGATGGCACCCAAGGAGTTGGCAGAACTTAAGGTACAGTTACAGGAACTGTTGGAGCAAGGGTATATTAGACCCAGCTCTTCACCGTGGAGCGCACCGGTGTTGTTTGTAAAGAAGAAAGACGGTAGCCTGCGCCTGTGCATAGACTACCGAGAGCTCAATAAGTTGACCGTCAAGAATAAGTATCCGATCCCTCGGATAGATGATTTGTTTGACCAATTGGTGGGGTCAGTGGTATATTCGAAACTGGACTTGAAGTCAGGCTACTATCAGCTGCGAATTCGGGACGAGGACATACCCAAGACTGCCTTTGGTACAAGGTATGGACACTTTGAGTTTACGGTGATGCCGTTCGGGTTGACGAACGCACCATCGGTGTTCATGGACCTTATGAACCGGGTATTTCGGGAATACTTGGATTCGTTTGTGGTTGTCTTCATTGATGACATTTTGGTGTATTCCAAATCGCAAGTGGAGCATGAGACCCACTTGAGGATAGTTTTGCAAGTGTTAAGGGAGAATGAGTTGTATGCAAAATTCTCCAAATGCGAGTTCTGGCTGGAGAAGGTGGCATTTTTGGGCCACGTGATTAGTGGTGATGGGGTGGCAGTGGATCCGGCGAAAGTGGAGGCCATCAGAGATTGGCCGGTGTTGAGGACCGTGGCGGAAGTCCGAAGTTTTCTTGGACTAGCCGGGTACTATAGGAGATTCGTGGAGAATTTCTCGAGGATAGCTCTACCCCTCACCTCACTCACTCGTAAAGACCATAAGTTTGTGTGGACCCAAGAGTGCAGGCAAGCATTCGAGGCACTGAAGGAGAGGCTTATGATGGCTCCGATCCTGTGTTTACCGCAAGGGACCGATGGATTTCAGATTTTCAGTGACGCATCAGGATGCGGTTTGGGTTGCGTGTTAGTGCAGCAGGGCAAGGTAATAGCTTTTGGGTCTCGACAGCTGAAACCTCATGAGAGGAATTACCCCGTCCATGACTTGGAGTTGGCGGCGGTAATCTTCGCGTTGAAAATATGGCGACACTATGTGTATGGCGCAAGGGTGGAGATCTTCACGGACCATAAAAGCCTGAAGTATCTCTTGGATCAGAAGGACTTGAACATGCGGCAACGCAGATGGGTTGAATTTCTTGGAGACTACGAAGTGGCGATTCAGTATACGCCGGGTAAGGCCAATGTGGTGGCGGATGCGTTGAGTAGAAAGTACTCGGGGCAAGGAAATTGGATTGAAGCTCATGATGAGCGGTTGGTTCGGGAATGGGAGTCCCTTGGGTTGGAATGTGTTGCGAGAGGCGAGTCTAGCGTGGCTCGGTTGAACTGGATTGAAGTGCAAAGCGACTTGTCCGATCGTATTCGGGAAGCGACTCGATTGGATGTGGAGTTTCAACCTTTTGTGTTGGAGGCTCAAAAGGGCGAGAGCAGCGCCTGGGAGATGATTGAGGGAATCTTGAGAAAGGATGGAAGGGTTTGTGTACCGCAGTTTGGCAATCTTCGTGAGGAGTTGATGTTTGAGGCTCACTTCTCAAAGTACTCCATTCACCCGGGCAGTACAAAGATGTACTTGGATATGAAGAAATCCTTTTGGTGGCCGGGGTTGAAGCGAGATGTAGCTTTGTATGTGAGTCGTTGCCAAACATGTGCCTTGGTGAAGGCCGAATGTCAGAAACCGGGCGGGTTCCTGAAGCCCCTTCCAATTCCTGAGTGGAAATTTGAGGACATCTCCATGGACTTTGTGCATGGTTTGCCTAGATCGCAGCATGGTAATGATGCTATTTGGGTGATCGTGGATCGCCTAACCAAGGTGGCTCACTTCATCCCAAATCAGAAAGAGGACAGCGTGGAGAAGCTGGTGGAGTTGTATGTTCGCAATATTGTGCGGCTGCACGGAGTTCCTAGGAGCATAGTCAGTGATCGAGATGGACGGTTTACGTCCAAGGACTGGAGATTGGTTCAGAAGAGCTTGGGCACGAAGCTAAAGTTTAGTACGGCGTTCCATCCTCAAACTGATGGGCAGACGGAGAGAACGAACCGTACTATGGAGGACATGTTGAGGATGTGCGTTCTTGATTTTGGCAAGAGGTGGGAGGATCACCTCTTCATGGTAGAATTTGCGTACAACAACAATTTTCAAGCTAGTATAAAGATGGTGCCATACGAAGCTTTGTATGGGAGGCGGTGTCGAACGCCAATGTCTTGGGCAGAGGCGGGAGACACCAAACTTTTGGGAAAGGATGCGGTAGTTGACGCTTGTGAGTTGGTACGGACCATCCAAGAGCGTATGAAGGTGGCGCAAGACAGGCAAGCAAAATATTTTAATGCTCGTCACCGGAAGTTGGAATTTACAGTTGGTGATTGGGTTTATCTGAAGGTCAAGCCGTTCAAAGGCGTCTCATGGATTCGCCGACTCAAGAAGTTGAGTCCAAGGTTTTTGGGGCCTTTTGAAATTGTTGGGCGGGTAGGAGAAGCAGCCTATCGGTTGGCATTGTCCGCAGACTTGAGTGGATTACATGACGTCTTCCACGTCTCCGCTTTGAGGAAAGCCTTGGTGGAGGCTAGCGTGGTGATAGAGCCGGCATCGGTGCCGATTGAGGAAGACTTGAGGACGCAAGTCCTCCCAATTGCTATAGAGGATTCGGAGACTCGGCAGTTGCGGAGTAAAGAAGTTAAACTTGTGAAAGTTCGTTGGGACAACTGCGGTCGTGAGGAGTTCTCTTGGGAACGAGAACAGGCCATGCTAGAAGATTATCCAGAACTCTTCATGTCAGGTACAATTTAAGTTTTGTACTCTTTTGTTTTGAAATTTCGGGACGAAATTCTGTTAAGTGGGGGAGAGTTGTAACACCCCAGTTTTTGCAAGAGGTTCAGTCTGCAGTTCTGAAAATTTTTGGGCTTCTGGCAGGAGGCACACGGCCTGCGACACGGGCGTGTCGCAGGGCGTGTCGAGGCCGTGTCAACACTCGGCCCAAGTGTTGACACTTTCGCTCGACAATGTGTCGAGAGTGGGGCACACGGGCTGCGACACGGGCGTGTCGCAGGGCGTGTCGAGGCCGTGTCGACACTCGGCCCAAGTGTCGACACTTTCGCTCGACAAAGTGTCGAGAGTGGGGCACACGGCCTGCGACACGGGCGTGTCGCAGGGCGTGTCGAGGCCGTGTCGACACTCGGCCAAAGTGTAGACACATTCGCTCGACAAAGTGTCGAGACTGGGGCACACGGCCTGTGACACGGGCGTGTCACAGGGCGTGTCCCGCTTGGTCGACGATCTTCACTCGACGTTTTTCCGCGGTGTCGACACAAAGCCTGTCGACGGGTGTCGAGACTTGGCACACGGCTTGGGACACGGGCATGTCCCAGGCCGTGTCATCTCTCGGGTTGGTTTCGGGGCCGTGTTGTTGGAGGCACACGGCCGGCCACACGGCCGTGTCACTGGGGACACGGGCGTGTCGAGTTGAACACGGGCGTGTCGGATGCCCGTGTGCGGTTCCAGGCGCGTCGATTTGAGACGGCAAATGAGGTACACGGCCCTGGACACGGGCGTGTGCCAGGCCGTGTTCGGCCCAGGTCTTTTATTTTCCAGGCGAATCGTGGCCATTCTTTCCCAGATTTTGGGATCTGACGGCTCAGGACTGTTCTTGGGCAGTTAAGTCCGATTCTAGGGTGGAAACCCTCATTTTGTTTTCCAAGTCTTCTCTTTCTAAGTTCTTGAGAAAACTAGAGCAAGGAGGAAGAAGAAGAAGGTCTTGGGCTGTAGGAAGGGTTTCGGAGCTCCAAATCGCGAGCCGAGTCCGGATCCGTGAAGCTTAGAGCGTTGCGAAGATTTCCATCCGGCTATTTTTGTCATGGCAAGGAAGAGGAGTCGGAAGGTAACGACATCTCTCCTCTCGGTCCTTAGGATGCATGTATTAGCATCATTTAGCTTTCTTTCTCTCTAATTTTTGGGCACCGAACTCTCAAATGAGAGGGGTTTTGGTTTGCCAAGTTTCAAGAGGAACTTCCGGGTTGATTGAGTCCGTCCCCGGCATATTTTGCATTAGAGATCCGCTTCGCTAGTGGATTAGGCATGGTGGGTGAAGCCGTAGTCGCGACCGTTAGTCCGACTCGGTGATGTTGAATACGAACGTAGGAATTTGTAGAGATTTTCCGTCGCGGCAAGAGGCCGTTTGAATTGTGGTGGTGATTGTCCCGTTTGTTTGAAAGGTACGTGTAGTCGGACCCGGACAAGGTTAGCTCCTCGTGGCGGTAGATGGTTTCCTTGGTGGACAAGGTTAGCTCCGCACGAGTTGGAGATGGTTTCCTTGGTGCGCGGGAGCGCTGCAGTACAATGAGGGATTATGATGTATTTAGTCTTGGTTTGTGTTGTGCCAAGGCGTGGCTATGTCTCTGTGGTCGGCTGGCTATCCTGTGACATATGCGTCATGTGTGGAGAGTGTCCCGGCGAGACTAGTCCCCTTCTGTGAGACTGACGAGAATGCCAAGCTTGGGGCAAGCCCGGGCAAAGAGGCCATGAGCGGGTGGGGTCCAGCAAGGCTTCTTAGAATCGGTCGGTCTGTGTTTGTTGGAATCCTAACATGAGACGTCAGAGCTTGCAGGCAAGCCCGGGGCTAAGCCCACGAGCGGGTGGGGCCTTGGCAAGAATTCCTTGTGGCGGCCTGTGCGCCGTTTGAGGGAGAGGTGTCTCCCTTAGTGTTTGCGGCTTTATGCCAATGGGGAAATGTGAGTACCCAAATGATGTGATGTTGTGTTAGATGCATACGCAGTAGGGTACCTTGGGTGAAGCCCGGGTGTTGCATTCATATTGCACAGTAGGCCCTTTCTTTATATGCTCAACCAGTAGAGAACATGTTTGATGATTGAGACATCCAAGCCCGTTTTGATGCTTTTCTATTTATAGATATTTATATTGCATATGAAGTGCTGACTTGCAGGTTGGAGGGTTCCCCGGGGTTCGTTAGGGGCGGCCGGGAGGAGATGTGTTGTTACACAGTTTGAGGTCAGCCTTTGCTGACCCACGTTACTAATAATTTTTACAGGTCAAGGACCGCATGCAGGAGCTAGCACGCCGGCCAGAAAGGCCTAAGCCCCATGAAGTGTTTTTCCCTCTTTTGTAGCACTTCAGTTATGATGATGTTTGTTTGAGACTTTTTGTCCGGCTTGCATGCCGAGGTAGACTAGGAGTGCTATGCACATTCATGATTGTACTTTTAATTGAGTATGGACTTTTGTGGTAGGCCTTTAGGCCTTAGTTGTAACTCTTTTGGTTAGTGGATAACTTCTAGTTGTGCTTGGTTTTCCGCTGTGTTGTGCAAGTGTTTTGAGTTTTGGGTAGCTATATCAACTTATAATACTAAAGCTGTGGCGTTCGTATGTTGTGGGGCCCCGGCCGGACCCATATTATACGTCCACTACAGGGGAGGTGTTACATTGCGCGCGATTGTTGGATGCCGCCAAAGAGTGAAAAGAAGGCGGGAGCATCCTATGCGGAAAAAGGAAAGGCGGTGGTGGATTCCTCTGCCTCGCAGGCGCAACCCCGGGTCTACAATCTTGGCCTGCAGGAGGCCATCAAGCAGAGTGACGTTGTCACAGGTATGAGTTAGTTTTGCATATGCTATTGTTTGTATGCTTAGCTTAGTACGCCTATGTTTGTGGTTTGTGTGTGTGACATGTTTGTCATAGGCTTTGTGATGATTCGGGACACGCTGGCGCGAGCACTGTTTGATACAGGGGAATCGCATTCTTTTATGTCTAGTGAGTTTCTTACGCGGCTTGGGATACCCAGTCGTGCAGAGACAGATAGCGTCAGAGTGGTGTTGCCGAATGGCTGTTGGATGCTTGCGGATCAAGCTTGCGATGTGGCGGTTCAGTTAGGAAGTCGGGATTTTCATTTAACCGCATTTGGTTTGCCAATATCGGAATTCGATGTGATTTTTGGGATGGATTGGCTTGCGGAGCAGCATGCTATGATTGATTGCCAGTCCAAAGAAATCACGGTGGGCCAGAATACCGAACAGGAGACCAAGTTCGCGGGTATGCGAGGAGTAGGCGGGACGTTGATGTCTGCACTCCAGGTAGTCAAAGCTGTTCGGAAGGGTGCGGAGTGTTACTTTGCACTAATTCAGGCTGTTGAGCCTAAGGCCACTTTGCGCGAGGTTCCGATTGTGGCAGAATTTTCTGATGTGTTTCCCGCGGATCTCCCTGGGCTACCACCCCAGCGGGAGATTGACTTCACAATTGAGTTGGTGCCAGGTGCGAAACCTGTAGCCCGCTCGCCATATCGCGTTGCGCCAAAAGAGATGGCTGAATTGAAGGTTCAACTCCAAGAAATGCTAGAGCAAGGTTATATCCGCCCAAGTATCGATACCTCGGATTGATGAGTTATTCAATCAGCTAGTGGGCTCGACCGTCTATTCGAAGTTGGACCTAAAGTCTGGTTATTACCAGTTAAGAATTCGGGAAGGTGACATTCCCAAAACCGCATTTGGAACGCGTTATGGGCACTATGAGTTCACAGTCATGCCCTTTGGATTGTGTAATGCGCCTTCGGTGTTTATGGATCTGATGCACCTTATTTTTCGTGAGTACCTAGATCTGTTTGTGATAGTGTTTATTGATGATATCCTGGTATACTCGAAGTCCAAAGCTGAGCATGAGATTCACATGCGGTTGGTGTTGAATACGTTGAGGCAAAATCAGCTATATGCCAAGTTCTCGAAGTGCGAGTTTTGGCTATCGTCAGTGGCATTTTTGGGCCATGTGGTAAGTGGAGCGGGCATTGTAGTGGATCCAGCGAAGATAAAAGCCATACAAGAATGGCCAATGTTGTCTTCCGTGGCCGAGGTCCGGAGTTTTCTTGGACTTGCAGGCTACTATAGAAGATTTGTGGAGAACTTCTCGCGGATCGCTTTGCCGCTAACCACACTGACGCGAAAAGATCAGAAGTTCGTTTGGATGCCAGAGTGCGCACGAGCTTTTGAAGAGCTGAAGGTTCGATTGACCACGGCGTCGGTGTTATCTTCGCCTAGTGGAACAGATGGATTTGTGATTCGGCTTAGGCTGCGTTTTTCTGCAGAATGGAAAGGTGATTGCTTATGGCTCACGCCAGCTGAAGGTGCACGAGCGAAACTATCCCGTCCATGATTTGGAATTAGCGACTGTGATTTTTGCACTCAAGCTGTGGCGACACTACCTTTATGGCGTGAAGGTGGAGATCTATACCGATCATAAGAGCCTAAAGTATCTTTTGGAGCAGAAAGATTTGAACATGCGACAACGAAGGTGGTTGGAGTTCCTTGGGGACTACACTTTCGAGATTCACTATACACCCGGGAAGGGGAAAGTTGTCGCGGATGCCTTGAGTCGGCGAGTTCCGGCTAGAGCAAATTGGGTACAAAGGCATGATGAACGTCTTATCCAGGAGTTGGAGGCATTGGAGATCTATTGTGTTGACAAGAATTCCACTGCCATTGCATGTTTGAACTGGACTGAGGTGCAATGTGACCTTGCAGACCGAGTTCGACGGGCAACGGAGTTGGATGACGATCTCTTGCGCTATGTGAATGAAGGAGTAGAAGGCAAATTCACCTGGAATGACGGTCTTTTGCGGAAAGAGGGCCGTTTGTGCGTCCCAAATGTGGGGAAGCTGAGGGAAGAACTGATGTATGAAGCGCATTATACCAAGTATTCCATTCACCCCGGGAGCACAAAGATGTTCAACGATATGAAGAAGCTATTCTGGTGGCCAGGGCTCAAGAAAGATGTTGCCCTGTATGTAGCCAAATGCCAAACATGTGCGATGGTGAAGGCGGAATGCCAAAAGCCGGGCGGTTATTTGAAGTCACTGCCGATCCCAGTGTGGAAATTTGATGATATTTCCATGGATTTTGTGCATGGGTTGCCAAGATCGCAGCGAGGAAATGATTCCATTTGGGTGATTGTTGACCGACTAACGAAAGTAGCACATTTTCTCCCGAACAGGCGGGATGATTCAGTTGAAAGTTTGGCAAAATTATATGTTGATCAGATTGTGCGTCTTCACGGTGTTCCTCGGAGCATCGTAAGTGATCGAGATGGGCGATTTACGTCAAATGATTGGAGGCTAGTTCACCGACTGTTGGGCACGAAGTTGACTTTCAGTACGGCCTTTCATCCCCAAACGGATGGCCAAACTGAACGTACCAACAGAACAATGGAGGACATGCTCCGAATGTGCGCCCTTGACTTCGGAAAGAGATGGGAAGAGCATCTCTATATGGTCGAGTTTGCATATAATAACAGCTACCAGGCAAGCATTGGGATGGCACCATATGAAGCCCTATATGGACAGAAGTGTCGTACTCCCTTGGCTTGGGTCGAAGCGGGCGAAGCTCGGGTTGTTAAACCAAATGAGATGGATGAAGCAAACTCAACCATTCGGACTATTCGAGAGAGATTGCTGATTGCTCAAGATTGACAAGCGAATTACTACAACGCCAAGCACCAGAACGTTGAATTTGCGGTTGGCGATTGGGTCTACTTGAAGATCAAGCCATTCAAAGGTGTCTCCAGGATTCGACGATTGAAAAAGTTGAGTCCAAGATATTTGGGTCCTTTTGAAGTGGTTGAGCGAGTTGGCGAAGCGGCTTATCGGCTAGCTCTGTCGGCGGACATGGGTGGGTTACATGATGTCTTTCACATCTCGGTGCTTCGGAAGGCCGTGAAAGATCCAGCTCAAGTGATCGCGAATGATCGGGTGCCGGTGGAGTATGGGCTAACAACGAGAGTTAGACCCATTCAGATCGAAGATCGAGCCGAGAAACAGTTGCGGAACAAGATGGTCGGTATGGTAAAAGTCCGATGGGACAACTGCGGCCGTGAAGAGCTGACATGGGAGCGCGAGCAAACCATGCGAGCAGAGTTCCCTGAGCTGTTTGTGTAGTTTGTAGCGAGGATATTGTAACATAAACGTTTATCTAATATATGTTGTTACATTTTCTTGCTGGTTTCTGTTACTTTCCTGTCTCTGAATTTCGAGGACGAAATTTCTTGTAGGAGGGGAGGATTGTAACAGCCCAAAGTGCAGATCAGGAAATTTTAGGTGACACGGCCTGTGACACGGGCGTGTCCCAGGGCGTGTCAGTTGACACGGCCTGCGACACGGGCGTGTCGCAGGGCGTGTCGAGGTTGTGTCGACGATTGGGCTTTGTCTCGACGATTTTTCTCTCGACGATGCATCGAGAGGGAGGCACACGGCCCAGGACACGGGCGTGTCCAAGGCCGTGTCGCATGCTCGACGATTTTTCTCGACGATCGTCGAGTGTCGAGAAGTGAGTGTCGAGTGTTGAACACGGCCTGTGACACGGGCGTGTCAAATCAGGCGACGAACTCAGCCCGCCGAAGGATTTCGACAGGGCGTGTCTTTGTGTCGTGTCTGGGCACACGGCCTGGGACACGGGCGTGTCACAGGCCGTGTGAAGTCTCGGGATGATTTGGGATTTTTTTCATCCAGGTACACGGCCACAGACACGGGCGTGTCTGAAGGCGTGTTGGTGACACGGCCCATGACACGGGCGTGTCCCGTGGGCATGTCACTGGTTTGGATAAGTCGGTTGACCACCGCTTGAGGCACACGGCCTGGCACACGGCCGTGTTCGAGGCCGTGTCGGGTCCAAATTTATGTTTTTGGCAGAATCGTGGCCGTCCATTCCTTCAGTCTGGATCCAAGGGCTGAAGCCTCTTCCTCTTTTTCCTTCAAGGCCGAAATCAGAGAAGGATTAGTCATTTTACTTTGGCCTTCATCTTTCTTCAAGAGAGAGAAAGAGAAAGAGAAAGGAGGAGGAAGAAGGAAAGGGGGCTGCTGCTGGTGGTGCTGCGGTTTACCGACGAGAGATCCGAAGCCAGCGTTGCGGAGGAAACGATCTTGTGAGTCTTGCAAGCTAGCTTGGAGGCCATGGCACCAAAGCGATCGTCAAGGGTAACGACTTTTCTTCCTAGCCATGTGAAGGCTTCCGTTTTGGCATATCTTTTGATTCCCCCACCAAGAGGTGGCTGCTTTTGGGAGTCATTTGGGTGATTCTTGAAATCCCCTTTGTTGTGCATATAGATCCGGAAATGGAGTACGGAATAGGCATGCTGTGTGAAGCCAATCTGGACAGGTTGGTCTGGATTGGTGATGTTGCATACGAACCAGAGAAGACTCCGTGATAAACGTGTAGTGTAAGGAGTCTACGGGTTATACCTGCGAAAAGGAGTAGCAGGAAGTACTGGGGTGGTAGCCCAGGAAAATAGCCATGTGATGGTTTTGGGTCCAACCTGTGATTGAGGCACAGGAAGTACTGGTGGGACCAGGAAAGGCCCTTTTGTGATGCTTGATGTCATAGGGTGTCCACCTGTGAAGTGAGTCACAGGAAGTACTGGTGTGCCCAGGAAAGACCCCTGATATTTGTGCTTGTGCGGTGTCCACCTGTGGAGAGAGTCACAGGAAGTACTGGTGTGCCCAGGAAAGACCCGCTGTTGCTGTGAGGAACTGGGTATAGTGAAATACCTAGGCTTGAATGCCAAGAACAGGATTGGTGAGACCGACCCGCGCCTTTGGTATAGCCATGAGTACGCTGTACTCGGAGAAGGCAAGGCGATTTGAGCAACGGGGGGTGGAGGATCCGACCTGCGCTATGTCCGTCTGACGTGAGACCAAAAAGTGCGGTCTGTTGGAGCGCATAGCAAGAGTCTTCGGCCTGCGCGTCATGACACAATGGGGGGCTACGGGCCATCCCGGTGTCTGAAGACTAACTCCGGCTGCACGCCATGGAGTAAATGCTCAAGAGATTTACCGTTGGGTGATAACCCTGATACGGTGGTGGGCAAGAGGTTGCCAGAACACCAAGAATGTGCCCTGAGTGCACGGACCGTTGGGCCGGGTGGCGAACGGTTGTGATGGCTTGTGTGCGTGAAAGCACCTTTTGATGATATAGCTTGCCATACTTGTGATATGATATGCCTGCAGGGAAAAATACCGCTGCCCCGAGAGAAGGGGTAGGGTCGTTATAATTTGGTCAACTGAACGCTGACCGTTGCTTTTGTTTGCCACCGTTGGGTGGGTTGTCCTTGCACAGGTGCTGGAGAGCCGAGCGGGACGCATAGAGGTTGATGCTCCTGCTGGTGTTGCTGCTGCTGCTACTGTTAGCCCTCGAAGGCTAAGTGTGTTCTTTTGTGTGTTTTCGTTTATTGTGGCCGGCCTGCGCGCCAATCTGTTTAGGCCACTGTGTGAAAGCTCTGTAAGGCCATAAGGCCAACTCTTTTGACTTGTTGTAAGACATTCCTATATGTATATAAAATGTGGAGTTTTATGTTTGGACATTCATGAGGAGTTCAAGTAGTTTAGGCTTCCGCTAGAATGCTTGTGATAGGTGCGATGCGCGACTCTGGTATCATCCTGTACCTTCAACGACTGTTTTGTGCTATATCCTGTGGGGCCCCGGCCGGACCTTCTAGAATATATCATATGAATTGATGGGGTTGTTACACTTTCTTCTTTACAAAAAGCACAGGCGCGCTCCAAGGTGACATGCTTGGGCGTATATAACCTTGCTCTAGCATTTCTTGTAGTTGAACCTTCAACTCCGCCATCTCTTTTGGCGCAACGCGATATGGCGAGCGGGCCACAAGTTTCGCACCTGGCACCAACTCAATCGTGAAGTCAATCTCCCGCTGGGGTGGTAGCCCAGGGAGATCCGTGGGAAACACATCTGTAAATTCTGGCACAATCAGAACCTCGCACAAACTGGCCTTAGGCTCAACAGCCTGAATTAGTGCAAAGTAACACTCCACACCCTTCCGAACAGCCTTGACGACCTGGAGTGCAGACATCAACGTCCCGCCCACTCCTCGCATACCCGCGAACTTTGTCTCATGTTCGGTATTCTGGCCCAATGTGATTTCTTTGGACTGAAAATCAATCATAGCATGCTGCTCCGCAAGCCAATCCATCCCAAAAATCACATCGAATTCCGATATTGGCAAAACAAATGCAGTTAAACAAAAATCCCGACTTCCTAACTGAACCGCCACATCGCAAGCTTGATCCGCAAGCATCGAACAGCCATTCGGCAACACCACTCTGACGCTATCTGTCTTTGCACGACTGGGTATCCCAAGCCGCGTAATAAACTCACTAGACAGAAAAGAATGCGATGCACCTGTATCAAACAGTGCTCGCGCCAGCGTGTCCCGAATCAGCACAAAGCCTATGACAAACATGTCACACACACAAACCACAAACATAGGGGTCCTAAGCAAAGCATACAAACAATAGCATATGTAAAACTAAACTCATACCTGTGACAACGTCACTCTGCTTGATGGCCTCTTGCAGGCCAAGATTGTAGACCCGGGGTTGCGCCCGCGAGGCAGAGGAATCCACCACCGCCTTTCCTTTTTCCGCATAAAATGCTCCCGCCTTCTTTTCACTCTTTGGCGGCATCCGACAATCTCGCGCAATATGCCCCATTCGGCCACAATTGAAGCAGATACGAGTATCTGGCTTGGAGATAGCCCCTGACGTTGCTCCCGTTGCAACTGATGAAGGAGCTTGTCCACTAGGCTTGGACTTCTTGCCCCATCTTTTCTTATAAAATGGTTTTCCCGATCGGGGCGCCTTCCACTCCGGTTGCGACACAGCCAAAGCTCTCTTCCCTTGCACCCTTTTCATATCCTTTTCCAACGCACTCGCAGTGTCCACCAACGCTTGAAAACCTTGGTTCACCGAACTTGACACAAGGAACCTCAGCTCGTCCCTCAGTCCTTCATAGAACCTATTGGTCTTCCTTTGCTCATCAGCAAATATAGAACCCGCATACCACCCCAAGCGAGTAAATTCATGCAGGTATGCGTCAACAGTGCCATCGCCTTGGGTCAACCATTGGAATTCATTTTCCATGGTGATCCGCTGAGCCGCAGGATGGTGCTTCGCTAGGAAGAGCCTGGAGAATTCTTCCATGGATACTTGGGTTAAAGGACGACCCGCCAAATGATGCAACTCCATCTCATCCCACCATAATCGAGCTTCTCCTTCAAGTAAGAAGGTAACTAAGGTAACTTTCTGATGCTCCGCCGTTCCAATCACCGTCATCACTCGCTTGACGCGCGATAACCAATCTTCAGCCTGCGTCGGAGTTCCCGCTCCCAAGAATATAGGCGGATGGAAACTCATAAACCGCGTTAGCTGCTTCTCAGCCGCTCGAGGAGCCACATCCACGACAGGGTCAGGCCTTGCCGCCACCTGTTCTGGCCTCACAGCCGCTTGTTCCTGCCTAAGTGGCTGGCCTTGGATCATGGTAAATAAGGCCTCCGCAACTAAACGCACATGTTCCGCAGACGGTGGAGGTGTAGGCACCGCGGTTGGTACCGTACTTTCATCAGAACGCTGAGGCTCAGACGACCCCGCTCCACTTCGTGTCACCTAAAGGTGGACAAGACACACACATTAGCGGGCGTACCCAAGCAAACAACACAAAATAAGAACACGCAGGTTACTCAAACACAGCAAATGTGCATTCCTATCAGGGACACTCAGGAGTTCATTCGTAGACTTTGGTTTGCACAAACACGTGCTCGCCACCCCACAAAAGAAGTCGACCACGACTTCGAGAGGGAAAAACCAAGACAACCGATACCAAAAATGTAACAACCCCATCCGTTCATATGATATATTCTAGAAGGTCCGGCCGGGGCCCCACAGGATATATCACAAAACAGACGGTGAATGTACAGGATGATACCAGAGTAGCGCATCACACCTATCACAAATCATTCTAGCGGAAGCCTAGACTACAACTGGAACTCCTCATGAATGCCCAAATATAAAACTCCACATTTTATACGATATAGGAATGTCTTACAACAAGTACAAAGAGTTGGCCTTGTGGCCTTACATGGCTTTCAAACAGTGGCCTAAACAGATTGGCGCGCAGGCCGACCACAATAAAATAAAACACACAACAACACAGATAGCCTTCGAGGGCTAGCAACAGTAGCAGCAACAACAGCAGGAACATCAACCTCTATGCATCCCGCTCGGCTCTCCAGCACCTGTACAGGGACAATCCACCCAACGGTGGCAAACAAAAGCAACGGTCAGCGTTCAGCTGACCAAATTATAACGACCCTACCCCTTCTCTCGGGGCAGCGGTATTCTTCCCTGCAAGCATATTATATCACAAGTATGACAATATATCATCAAAATGTGCTTTCACGTACACAAGCCATCACAACCGTTCGCCACCCGGCCCAACGGTTCATGCACTCATGACACATTCTTGGTGTTCTGGCAAAGCTCTTGCCCACCACCGTATTAGGGTCACAACCCAACGGTAAATCTCTTGAGCATTTAATCCATGGCGTGCAGCCGGAGTTAGTCTTCCTACACCGGGATGGCCCGTAGCCCCCCATTGTGTCATGGCGCGCAGGCCGAAGACTCTTGCTATGTGCTCCAACAGACCACACCTTTTGGTCTCACGTCGGACGGACATAGCGCAGGTCGGATCCTCCACCCCCCGTTGCTTAAATCGCCTTGCCTTCTCCGAGTACAGCGTACTTATGGCTATATCAAAGGCGCGGGTCGGTCTCACAATCCTGTTCTTGGCATTCAAGCCTGGGTATTTCTCTATACCCATTTCTTAGCACAACAGCGGGTCTTTCCTGGGCCTCCTAGTACTTCCTGTGACTCTCTTCACAGGTGGACACCGCACAAGCACAAATGTCAGAGGTCTTTCCTGGCTATCATGCCAGTACTTCCTGTTACTCGCTTCACAGGTGGACACCCTCCGACATCAAGCATCACAAATGGCCTTTCCTGGTCAAACCAGTACTTCCTGTGCCTCATTCACAGGTTGGACCCAAAACATCTGTTGGGTATTGTATCCACAATCACCTGGATTTGAGGAAGCCACCTGTCAAGCTAAGATGAATTCACAATGTATTTGATGAAACCTCTTAAGTTGTGCTTGCAGTTATTCCACGCTAAGTGCACACCAATGTCAGGGTGCAGTAGGTCAATATACACGGGTCTGCACGACGTAATCCCTCGTTGAGCAGATCAGCGTGTTGGCCTACGTGTACTCTCTCTATTGGAGTGCACTTACCTTCAAGTACAGGGCCGTGTTTATGCAAGAGAAGACAAGGAGCAAGGATGGGTCAAGGAGCAGCTCTTGGGTGGAAAGACGAAAATTCGTCTAAGTGTAATTCGACGAGAATCACCAAGTGATTCTCGCAGATTCGGCGAGAATCACTAGTGATTCTCGCCGAATCGTCGAGAATCATTAGTGATTCTCGCCGACTCTTTCCGACTGCCTCAAAACGATGCCAAGTAAGATTCGGCGAGAATAACTAGTGATTCTCGCCGAACCCATCGCAGAGCAGATCCTGAATACCAAGTTATATTCGTTGAGAATCAAAAAGTGATTCGGCGAGAATCATTAGTGATTCTCGACGAATCGTCGAGAATCACTAACTGATTCTCGCCAATTCGTCGAGAATCACCTGCGATTCTCGCCGATTTTTACTTAGCGATTTCTCTGGAAGCTGCTGGACCGGATTCTGCCGCTGGACTATTTTGAACCGGATTTCGGGATTCTACTTGTGGGACCCACAACGGTCATATTTAAAGTGTCTAAAGTATATATACATGCGTATGTTTGAACAGTAAAGAGTGACGGAAAAAGATATACAAAGCTGAGCCGCGACTTGACCTAGTTCGCGATTTTCCGCCGCCGCCTCCGTCGCCGCACAAGAGTGTAGATCACCGATCTTGATCGTGGTTTCATCCAAATCTCTGGTCGATAGAAGCTTAGCTAAGCTCAGCGTCTCACGTGTCTAACCGGAGATCTCTTGTCTCTCGATTTGTAGATCGGGAAAATCTTCCCCATCCGAATTGATCGAGACGATTGATCCTAGTGTGGCCGTTGGTAGACCTAGCTTGCTTCGCTACGAAGTTTGGATCTCAAAGTACAGCAGCCGCGCACCGTCGTTGCCACCGATCCCGAACCAAGCCGCCGCTCGTATTACCGCCGCCGGTTCCGGGGAGATCCTCTCCAAGAGAGATCTAGGGTTGTAGACTCTTCGTTGACTTCACGAACACGTCGTCGAACGAAGAGGAACACCGTAGTCTCCAAACGAAGTTTGTATCTCGTGTACATTCTAGATTTACTTTTGTTGTAAAGAAACGTTTGTTCCGTGTTGTAAGGGTTGGGTGCAACCCGGTTTGTGGGAGTGTTGACTCCTACGTGTGGAAGGGTTCCTTCCGATAGTGCAAGGATTGGATTTCAATCCTGTTGGAGAAGTGACCGAGTCGTCCCTTGTTGGGAGATAGGTCGAAGGGGGGAAAGTGGATGTACCCAAGTCGGGGAACCACTATAAATTGCCTGTGTATTCTGTGTGCTGTGCTGTTCATTTTTATTGTGCAGGTACAATCTTAAATTCCGCAAAAACGCTGCACGTCACCTATTCCCCCCCCATAGGAGAACATAGTTGACACTAGGTGGACTTTCAACATCACATGGCTATTTTCCTGGGCTACCACCCCAGTACTTCCTGCTACTCCTTTTCGCAGGCATAACCCGTAGAGTCCTTAAACTACACGTTATCACGGAGTCTTCTCCGGTTCGTATGCAACATCACCAATCCAGACCAACCTGTCTAGATGGGCTTCACACAGCATGCCTATTCCGTACTCCATTTCCGGATCTATATGCTAACAAAGGGGATTTCAAGCATCCACCCAAAGATTCCCAAAATCAGCCACCTCTTGGTGGGGGAAATCACAAGATATGCCAAAAGGAAGCCTTCACATGGCTAGGAAGAAAAGTCGTTACCCTTGACGACCGCTTCGGTGCCATGACCTCAAAGCTTGCTTGAAAGACTCGCAAGAGCGTTTCCTCTGCAACGCCGGCTTCAGAACTCTCGTCGGTAACCGACAGCACCACCAGCAGCAGCCCTTCCCCTTCTTTCTCCTTCTTCCTCTCTCTTTCTCTCTCTTAACTTGATGAAAGATCAAGGTTAAGGAAAAATGAGAATAAGTTCTCAGTTTCGGCCTTTAGGAAAAGAGGAAAGAAGCTTCAGCCCTTGGATCCAGGCTGCAGGAATGGACGGCCACGATTTTGCCAAAAACACTGATTTTGACCTGACACGGCCTGTGACACGGCCGTGTCCCAGGCCGTGTGCCTCAAGCGGTGGTCAACTGACCTATCCAAACCAGTGACACGCCCATGGGACACGCCCGTGTCATGGGCCGTGTCACCAACACGCCTTCAGACACGCCTGTGTCTGTGGCCGTGTGCCTGGGCGAAAAAAATCCCAAAACATCCCGAGACTTCACACGGCCTGTGACACGCCCGTGTCCCAGGCCGTGTGCCCAGACACGGCACAGTGACACGCCCTGTCGAACTCCTTCATCGGGCTGAGTTCGTCGACCCGATTTGACACGCCCTGTGACACGCCCGTGTCACAGGCCGTGTTCAACCTCTCGACACTCAACACTCGACACTCGACACTCACATCTCGACACTCGACGATCGTCGAGTAAAAATCGTCGAGCACACGACACGGCCTTGGACAAGCTAGTGTCTTGGGCCGTGTGCCCCCTCTCGACACATCGTCGAGCGAAAATTGTCGACACCAAGGCCGATCGTCGACACAACCTCGACACGCCCTGCGACACGCCCGTGTCGCAGGCCGTGTCCGCCGACATGCCCTGGGACACGCCCGTGTCCCAGGCTGTGTCACCCAAAAATTTCCTGTTGCAGAAATTTGGACTGTTACAACTTCAGCTTCCCAGCATTGGCTTTTCCCAGCAATAGGCGAGCTACTCTTCAGTCTGCATCATGTCGCGCACTCAATCGTAGCTTGCCCATATCATCAGGGTCACGTCATCATGCCCATTTCTGGACGTCTCCTCCTCGAGCCTATAAATAGACCCACCATACCTCTCATTTAGGGAGGACGACCCTCAGGGACAACCATCACATCAAACCACGCGACTACAATTTCCTATCCACCGGCCTTGACCAGCGGTCTGCCCATCAGTCTGGGTGGACTCCGCAGACAAACCGCGCGACTAGGCCTTCAATCCAGTGACTACCGGCTCGACGAATAGCTTTACAAAGGCAGTCCGTGTGGCTAGGCGACTCGCCGGCTCAGTCTGCATGGCCTCTGCTGCTTCTTCTTCTAGCCGCCAGCAGTGTCTCTTGTACCCTTATATTTTCCATGTAAAGGAGCAACTCAAGCTGTAATATTGATTCATAATCAAAGGAAAGCCCGTCGCAGGAGTGACATTTAATCCACGGAGGGCAAACTCTGTTGTTGCCACTGCAAGAGGCCCTTGGAATATCTTCTTCCCTTCTCTCTCTCTCTTTCTTCTCCTTCCCTCTCTCGGCCTCAACCGCCATTCCTAACCATCAAAGTAACCGGCTGCTCGACAGTCCTCATCACCGTTCTTTACCCCTGTAACCCGGATCGAACGCTTACACCTCTAGAGCTCACGGAGAGGCGCATTTTCTTGCATCAATAATGATACCACTTGAATGTTTCATGGGAGCATTTCTTTCTCCCATGCATTTGATGCCACTTGATCAGAGCAGCATTTCTTTTTTTCCCTGAATTTGATACCACTTGATCAAGTTCTGATGCTACACTTGATGATGCTATACTTGATCAATCTTGAGACCATTTGATGTGCCACTTATTTCTCTCCCCCTTTTGACTTCTAAAGAATAGCCAGGGAAGAGCTGACTTCTTTCTCTCCTCACTTGATCAATCTTGACACCATTTAGTGTACTTCCCCCCTATCTGATTGTAGTTGATACCCTTGGTACAACTGCTAGCTACCCCTTTATGTAAGGCTGATTCTGCTCTTGCAGCTGCTGGACTTGCTCCCCCTCAACATGAGCCACTTATGCCATCAATTTATTGATGGTCACTTTGATCTTCTTACCACCTAGGGTCTTCATCTCCTGTAAGAAAAACATATCATGCACCAAAACTAAATCTATAAGGAGTGACTGAAGCTAGACTAGGTTCAACATACCCAACTCAAACTTGAAGGTGTTGAACTTTGCTTTATCTAGTGGCTTAGTAAAGATGTCAGTCACTTGCTTGTCTGTGGGGACAAACTCAAGACTGATATTTCCTTTTCCACATGCTCCCTAATAAAATGATATTTAATTTCTATATGCTTAGTCCTGCTATGTGAGACAGGATTCCTAGTAATAGCAATAACACTGGTAGAATCACAATAAAGAGGGGTTCTACTTACCTTGAGGTCATAATCCGGGAGCTGATGCTGAATCCATAGCAACTGAGCACAGCAGCTACCTGCTGAAATATACTTTGAATCTGTATTTGATATAACAACACTTATTTGCTTCTTACTGCTCCAAGACACTAGTCTTCCTCCTAAGAACTGATAGGTGCCTGTAGTGTTTTTCCCGTCCTCTTTGCATCCTGCAAAATCTGCATCTGAATACCCTGTTAGTTCAAAATACCTATTTCTATGGTACCATAGGCCATGATTTGGTTTGCCCTTAAGATATCTCAAGATTCTCTATACAGCAGAGTAGTGAGATTATTTAGGGCCGGCCTGATACCTAGCATAGACACATGTAACATACACAATGTTAGGCCTACTAGCAGTGAGGTATATGAGGGAGCCAATTATCCCTCTGTACAAAGTTTCATCAACAAGTTTCCCTGCTTCCTCTTTGTTTAAAGGCATACTTGTCCCCATGAGAGTTTTCAAGGTGGAGGCATTCTCCATTCCATATTTTTAATCAACTCTCATGTAAACTTGGACTGAGATATGAACAAGCCATCATCAGTCTGTCTAACTTGGAGTCCCAAGAAGAACTTGAGCTCACTCATACTACTCATCTCAAACTTCCCTTACATAAGTTTAGCAAACTTTCTATAAAGGTTATCATCAGTAGATCCAAAGATAATGTCATCAACATATATCTGGAGTAGGATGATCTTGCCCTTAGATTTCTTTAGGAATAAGGTCTTGTCTATTTTCCCCCTTGAGAATTTGTTCTTAATGAGGAAACTAGACAAAGTCTTATACCATGCTCTAGGGGCTTATTTCAACCCATATAGAGCTTTCCTACGACAAAAAATAAAATCAGGAGAGTTAGAGTCAACAGAACCTAATGGCTATTCTACATATACTTCCTCTTTTAAGTCCCCATTCAGGAAGGCCAACTTCACATTCATCTGGTAGACTTTGAATCCTTGATAGACATCAAATATAAGGAAGAGTCTTATTACTTCCAATCTGGCTACTGAGGCAAATGTCTGGTCAAAATCTTTCCCTTCTTCTTGCCTGTATCCTTTAGCCACCTGTCTAGCCTTGTTCTTGACAATAATTCCATTCTTATCTAACTTGTTCCTATAGATCCACTTAGTTCCTATGACATTATGTCCCTTAAGTCTAGGAACCAACTTGTAGACTTTACATCTCTTGAACTGATTCAGTTCTTCCTAAATTGCTCCAATCCTGAATTTGTCTTTGATTGCTTCTTCAAATTTCTTGGGCTCTTCTTAAGACAGAAAGCTTGAGTAGAGATCTGCATTGATACTCTTGCTTTTGGTATGGACTTCATGGCTTGCATGACCAATGATTTGGTGGGCTGGATGGTCCCTCGGATTCTTTACAGCTGTAGGCAATATAACTTTAGATAGTTGTTCTTCATTGTCTTCAGCTGGCTGTTCTTCAACGTCAACTTGTGAGTATTGAGCTCCTTCTGGACAACACACATCTTTTCTCTTATCTTGTACTGCCTGAGCATCTTCCTTGATGTTAAGCTTGTCCATCACTTTCTCTATTCCTGCAGAACTATAAGAGGAGCTAGGAAACTCACAGTTAATCATGTTTGAATCATCAAAGACAACATGAACTGAATCTTCTACAACTTGACTTGTCAAGTTGTAGATCCTATATGCCCCACTATTATTGTTGTACCCAACAAAGCTCCCTTCATTGGACTTGGCAGCAAACTTTGTCATATAGGGCTTTCCATTATGTAGTACATAACACTTGCTACCAAAAATCCTGAAGCAGGATAAGTTTGATTTTCTTCCTTTTAAGATCTCTTAGGGAGTCTTCTTATGGCTTTTGGTGATAGAAGCCCTGTTAAGGATATGACATGCAGTATTTACTGCCTCGACCCAGAAATATTCTAGGAGAGATGTATCACTTAACAAGGTCCTACCAGCCTCTATGAGGGTTCTGTTTTTCCTCTCAGCAATTCCATTTTGCTGGGGTGTTCTAGGAGAGGAGAATTCCTAGTGAATCCCTTGCTCTTCACAGAACCTTGTCATGATTGAAGACTGAAATTCAGTCCTATGGTTACTTCTAATTTTAACCACAGTACTGTCTAATTCATTCTGTATCTGCTTGACAAAAGTCTTGAAGACTTCAAGGGTTTCATCCTTTCTCTTAAGGAAGAACACCCAAATAAACCTAGAAAAGTCATCAACAACCACAAGGGTGTAGGCTTTCCTACCTAAACTTTGAACTGACATAGGACCAAATAAGTCCATATACATGAGGTATAGGCACCTCACAGAGTCTTTGACCCTAATACACTTAAAGGATGTCTTGGTCTGTTTTCCCTTTTGGCATGCAGAGCAGATGCCCTCCTTAGTGCATTTCAACTTTGGGCCATTTCTGACTAACTCTTCACTAAAGAGTTTGCCTATGGTCTTGTAGTTTAGATGAGCCAGCCTCTTGTGCCATTGTATACAATATGAGGCTTTCTCATCTACAACTAGGCATATGTGAGAGTCCTTACTTTCACAATCAAAATTAATACAATAGATATTTCCTCTCCTAGTGCTTGTCAAGATGACCCCTTGGTCACTTGACCTCCTAATTTGACACTTATCCTTGAGGAAAGAAATTGCATAACCAATATCACATAGTTGGCTTATGCATATGAGGTGTGTTGCAACCCTTTCTCATAAGCTACTTATGTGGTAGTGATTCTACCATTTGATATCTTACCATACCTTTTAATTACTCCCTTTTCTAAAACACCAAAGATGACTTTGGGTCCATTCTTTATTGGAGTGTACTCCTTCAGCATGCTCCTTGTTCCAGTCATGTGGCTGGAACACCCACTATTCAAGTACCATTTAGGGGCATGGTCACTTGGACTAACCTGCAAGGCATATATCAGTTAACCTTAGGACCCCAATTCTTATTGGGTCCTAAGTGCATGTTAGTCTGATAATAACTATGCCTACCTAAAGCTCTTCTAACAGGTAAGCTCTCTCTTGCACTTGGCACACTTGTATTGTGCCATCAATCTATAGTATAGTGGCCCACTTTGGCACAACACCAACACTCATAAATATTGTTCCTTCTTTTAAGAGTTGGTCTTGTAGCAGTGTTGTCAGCATCTCTCAACCCAAAAGGTACAATAACAACCTTTTTCTTGTATCTTCCAGCCACAGTCTGACTTGGGATATGTTTGGTAGCAGAAGTACTTTAGGTATCTTGAACCCTACCAACATTAGTTTTATTTTTAGAAAGCATACTTTTGATGTCATCAAATATGCTCAAGTCTGGCATACTAACAGACTTGCCCTTATTTTGAATGTGGGGTGGAATATCTTAAGATTTGGATACAACCTTGCCCTTGAGTGTAGGGGCCGGGGCACCAAACACAAATGATCCATGATGGTCTATTTATATTTCCTCACGGGCTGCCTTAAAGGCACTTGCATCATGACTATATTTTCCACCATGACAGTGAACATATTTGTTCACACCAGTGGATCTACCATTCTTACAGTGACCACAAATACTCTCTTGGTCATACCAATTAGAAGGTAACAACACTCTCTTGAAAGGAATAGGAGGCTTGGAGGCTAGTAGCTGTGCTAGAGCTTTGCCCTTTCCTTTGAGATTGGCAACTCTTGTGGATCCATTGAATCCCAACACCTTCTTACCATTTTGGGAAGTGAAGGTGTCTATCAAGGGAAACACTGAACTGGGCTTTGAATAACTAGCCACTATTCTCTTCTCCCTCTCAAGTAGAACTTCCAGGCCCCTTATTCTATTTTCCTGGTACTCTATGGTACCTATCTAAATGAAGGAAATAGTCTCTAGCTCACCGATCTCTTCCATTTTATGATCAAGCAGTGAAGCTGAATCAGTATGCTGGGAAGCACCAAGTTGAAGGGACGAAATTTCCTTAGCTTGCTTCTTAGCCAGCAGCTTGCTTTCCTTGAAAACACTTAGAAGGATACCATACTTGTCAATTACATAATTGACATCTTCCTCAGACTTAGAATCTCCTTCATCTCTTGATGAGTGAGCTTCAAAATCTGGGTTGGTCTCATAGCCTGACTCAGAAGAACACTTGGACAGAGAATTTAACTTTTGTTGACCAGGCTATTCCTGGCTGGACACTTCATCAGTCAGAGCCATCAGTCCATGATAGTAGATGTCTTCTTCTTCTTTCAGCATAGCAGCAATAAGCCCAATGTAGGCTTCATCCTCCTCTTCTCTTTCTGACTCTGAAGAGGAAGAGTCGGTCCAGCTCTTCTTCTTTTTAGCAATGAAGGATTTCTCCTTCTTTCCTTTTTGCTTGTGGTCCTTCTTCTTAATAGATTCCTTTCTTTTGACAGGGCAGTTAACAATCACATGCCCTAGCTTGCTGCAGCAATAACAAATCACTTTAGATGAAACATATTTGTTGGGTTTAGAGCCATACCTGTCATCTTTTCTTCCTGACCTTGTAGTAGTCTTCATTGGGATGAGAGGAGGAAGAGGGCCTGCTTCTCCAGTGTTTCTTCTTCATAAACTTCTAGAACTGCCTGGAGAAGGCAGCAAAGTCTTCATCAGACATATAGTAGTCTGATGTGCTGGTCACTGATTTTTCTGAGTCAGATTCAACATCCCTCCTTGGTGTAGAAGGTGTCTTCCTTCTGCTCCTCCTTGTGGATTCAGCTTTGAAGGTCACAAATTTTTCTTTAGCTTGGGACTTGCTGACTTTCACCTCCTCTTTTCCGTCTGTCCGCTGCATTTCATATGACAACAACTTCTCAAACAGAGTTGTTGGTGGAGTGTCAGCCAGTTTTCCACTTCTCTGATGGCATAGATTTTAGTATCACAGTCTCTTGTTAGAGACTTGAGAAACTTATCATTCAGCTCATAAGTTCTGAAGACTCTTCCATATGACCTCAGCTCATTGACAATCCTGAAGAATCTTTCATAGCACTTAGTTATGCTATCAGTCTTGCTCTGCTGAATGCCTCATACTCTTGATTGAGCATAGACTTTCTATCGTCTCTCACTTCCTCTATACCCTCCATGTAGACGACTACTATGTCCCACATCTCCTTTGTAGTCGTGCAATGTATAGATTTTGAAAGGTGGAGTCATCTATGACACTAACTATTATATTTTATGCTCTCTTGTCCATAGTGGCCAAGATGACTTCATCCTTTGTCATTTCAGAGTAGGCCTTGGGGGTCTGGACATTTATATCCAGAGCTAACACTTTCATAGGGATGAAAGGCCGTTTCTTGACAGTGATAAAGATTCTAGGGTCAGCTGCCTCCATGAACAACCAAACCCTCCCCTTCTAGATGTCAAACCCTTCTTTCCTGCATATGAGAAGTTTCATGGCATCCAGCTCCTTATAGTTCACTCCTAAACCCATAAGAATAGATTTTCTTGCTGACCTTGGAGATCTATTCAGACTATTGAGTCCTTAAAGAGCAACCTTGCTTTGATACCACTTGAAAGACTTTGTTTTCAAGGTCAGCTAACACCTAGAGGGGGGGGGGGTGAATATGTTTTAGGTTTCTTTTGAATTATCTAGACCTACACCTTATTTGTTGTGCTTGGTGATTTGTTAAGTTTAGCTTTCAAGACCATCAACCAGATGACACAGATCTTTTATAGTGGTTCCCCAGAGTTTGGGTATGTCCACTATCCCTCTGTGCCCTTCTAACAGTGTGTTAGACAAGTCTCTTCCCCATGAACTCGACTCCAAGGAGCTTACAACATGATCCCGCAGGACCACTCAGTCTTCTTCAAGACTTACACCTCAGGCAATATGCCCTACCACTCAGATCCCAACTGGATCCTACCTTAGACTTTATATCACATGCCTACACTCAGATTCACTCAAGAATCCTACACTCAGATCTACAACAGATCTTACCTCAGCCTTTATAACATATGCCTACACTCAGATTCACTCAAGAGTTTTACACTCAGATCCTAGATTGGATCCTACAAAAAATAACAATGATTTGAAATAATTAGACATCAGAGGAAATCTCTGTGTCTGTCTTCCTGGGAAAAACTGATTCTCCCCTAACTTCTTCTTCACAACAATATGTTGACAGATATCTTCAGATAAAACACGACTTGTTCTGGAAGCAGCTTTGCAGAAATCTCTGTCTCTTCTCTTTTAGGAATCTGTCCTGACCTTGCTGTCACATATGAATATCGCAGCTGCTATCACATTTTGATTTCAGGTTGACTGAACTGAACATGACCTTTTGGCTCAGGAGCAATGGCGAGGAAGAAGACGATATTCAGCCGCAATTGCGAAATCAAAAAACCCTAATTGCTTGTTGTCGACTCAGCCAATCTTTCCCTTTTATTTCTCGTCGATCAACCGCTCTTTGTGCTATGGGGCCCAACCTTAATTGCCGATTTACCACCTTCCATTTGCAGAAAATGACAAAAGCTAGCCGTCGGCGCCATCAATGGACTACTCCATTTTCCCGCAATGAATTTGAACTGCGTTGACTTTATTGACTTTTGCTGACTCATGCTGACGTCAGTCAACTATGGACTTAGCCAAAATCAAGCAATATTAGTATATCCATTGAGTGAATAAACACCACTCAACACCAAAACACTTAGACAGAATTTCTGCACCAGGCATTGAGTGAGCAACCATCACTCAACACCAAAACACTTCGACAGAATTTTTGTCACTAGGCGTTGAGTGAGCAACCATCACTCAATGCCAAAACAATTAGAAAAATTTCTCTACCGTTAGGCTTTGAGTGAGAAACCTTCACTCAATGCCAAAACACTTGGAAGAATTTCTCTGCCTCTTGGCATTGAGTGAGTAAGCTTCACTCAACACCATACCACCTAGAAATGATTCGTCACCTGGCGTTGAGTGAGCAACCTTCACTCAAAGTATTTGGACTTAGCCAATTTTCCTGCTTGGAAGCGTTAAGAGTATTGAGTGTCTCGACCCACATTTTCTCAACAAATAAATCATATTAGAGCAAGAGAAAATACGTGCCACGATGCCACGTCGTGCAGGGGATAACTGCACATGCTCAGGCAAATCCTCGGACTCTAATTCTTTGGATAAAATCATAATTTAATATGAAAGAAAACCAGTTAAGTTTGATGGCAGTATCCCTCAACACAGTGGATCAGCTAGTCCACTTATTAAAAATATACTTATACGTAGCGGAAAATACTTTGTTTAAGTTGATTTGACATCCTACATGAGTGTAAATATCCCCGAAGAACAACTCATGGAATGCAGGACTCTAGATTTATCATAGTATAAGAAAAATATCTTTTTACGTTACTTGGGAAGGTAGTGCTTTAGTTTTATAAACATGATGTGCATGAGGTACATATAGTAATGCTTTTAGTGTTTAAAAATACCTAACATGCAACCTAGCATAAAACATTCCCAGAAGCAAGTAAACAACCTCCAAAAAGACAAAAATAGCAGTTCTCAGTTCATATCTAGCATCACAAGCACGCCACCAGTGGGCATCAACAACCTGACACAAACCCACTGGGAGTATATATGTCTATACAGAAAGAAGAAAACTACCTCTCCAAATCGAGGAACAACAAACTCAGCTACCCCGTAGGCCACAAGCAAGCTCCACCAGAACACTAGCCGCTCAATCGGCCACAACCTGAACCTGAGGAATTCAAAGAAAGAATACCTCAGCAAGAATAGAATGAAAAACAAGGGAGTATTAGATTCATAAGCAATAAAAGAGGGGCTTACCAACCCCACAACAAGTGCTATCAAAAAGAGCGAAGATAAAATGAACAATACAGCAAGGGTAAAATACTGCCCAAGGCAAGATCAAAATGCACCAAGTGCGAGAAATAAAAAACATGCCCTGCTAAAAAAAACTGTAGCAGCCACAAGGCAAGCACATGCCAAAATAACAACTTTACAAAAAGGAACTAATAGTCCTAACTTGTGAATCATTAGCAGTGGTAAAGCCATGAGTCTGGGTTGGTGACCAAAAACAGTCATCATCCAAAAAACCAGACCCATAAATACTTAAGGGTTCAACGGTGGCAGCCCTAATGTCCAACACACCAACACAACCAGCCCAAACCGGGGCCAAATGGTGACAACACACCAAAACAGACAGCCCATCCAGGGGCCAAAATGGTGGTGACCAAAGCTCTACACCACACCACCCCTCACAGAGTCACCAAACAAAACCACTTGCCATAATTCATGACTCGGCCTTCAAAACCAGCCGAGAAACATCAACAACCCTAAATAAACCCATCCTTACCAACTCAGGAGAAAAATACCAGCCTAAGGAGAAAGGCGTCGAGTCCCTCTCGACACTAAGCCAGAAGGTGTCGAGTCCCTCTCGATACTCAGCACAAGGTGTCGAGTCCCTGTCGACACCAAAGCCAGAAGGTGTCGACAGAAAACCAGAAGGTGTCGACAAAAAACCAGAAGGTGTCGACACAAAGCCAGAAGGTGTCAACAAAAATCTAGAAGGTGTCGACACAAAGCCAGAAGGTGTCGACATAAAGCCAGAAGGTGTCGACACAAAGCCAGAAGGTGTCGACACAAAGCCAGAAGGTGTCGACACAAAGCCAGAAGGTGTCGACACAAAGCCAGAAGATGTCGACACAAAGCCATAAGGTGTCGACACAAAGCCAGAAGGTGTCGACACAAATCCAGAAGGTGTCGACACTAAGCCAGAAGGTGTCGACACAAAGCCAGAAGGTGTCGACACAAAGCCAAAAGGTGTAGAGAAAAAAATAAAATTCTAATTACTCTTTCTACCCCTTCTAGCCGGCTATAGCTATCCTCCAAGCTAGGCTAATACTAGCAAACTAAAATCCTACCTCCAGCCAACACTTGGATACAAAAAAGTGAAAAGAAGAGAGAAAAAATTAAAACTGGACAAAATTGAGCAAGATCTAGCTGGGATGAAAACTACAACAACCCTAGCTTCTAGGAAAAAGAAACAATGAGCTACTACAACAAGATTAATTAGAGTAAAAAAAATCAAGGTTGGCAAGGGCAAAGGGCGCCACTTGCCTCTACCTCCAGGAAACAGCAGCTGTCTTCCGAAATTCGGCACCGGCGGCAAGGTCAGCCACCTAAGAAAAGATCTGGAGCTTTTAGAGGGAAGAATGGGCGAACCCGAAAATAAAACCCTAGCTTCTAAGACAGCTCTAGAGCAAGAAATACATACCTAGGGAGGAAGATACGGGTGAGAGCAGTCCAAATCTGCCCTTTCCTGAGAAAAACGAGCTCTAAACCTCCAGAAATCGCCGGCCGAAGCTCCAACACTTATGTCGCCCGTCTCCTTCCACTGGAAGCTTTCCGTTGGGTTTGGGGAAGAAGGATAAGGATAAACTCAAAGAAGCTATCATATATTATATCGAACCACTATAGCTATTACATTATTAATATCCATATAATATTTGGCCACTAAGCTGGGAGCTATTCGCTGGAATCTAAAAGCATCCACTAAAATATACTATATCTTAAGTATATAAAACTTCTGCCACTATACCATATTAGAGCTTAATGTAATATTATTTAAAGATTAAATAATACTACAGAATAAAACGTCAAAACGACGCGAAAACCCAACTATCTCGGAATTTGACGAAATTCACACCGTAGCTAAATACCCACGCTACGAATCTAGTGGCGAAGTCAACAATATCATCTGATGAACAAAACTCAGGCTAACATCTCTCGAAGCCAAAACACAAGCATTCCCTGAGAGGCTCTGCCGAGTCACCAAAACAGACTCCAGCTAGCCGGGGAACCTTGCAATCAGGCTACAAAACAAGCCACTAAGAACTCCTCAAGAGCTAAGATGATTCTCTAACAACGGTAAAGGCCGGAAATGCATCCACGTAACGCCAAACAATGATTAAACAAATCACAGGAAAACCAGGGGCGTTATAGTCACTCCCCCTAAAAGAAAGTTTCTCCTCAAAACTTTACGCACAACACTTCTACCAAAGAAGGAACATATCAAATGAGGAGGTAAACGGAAGAAAACATACCAGGCAAACTCAAGGAAATAGATGAGGGTGAGCCTACCTCATAGCCGACTCCAATTCCCAAGTCGCGCTTTCCATGTCCTGGTTCCTCCATAAAACTTTCACCATAGGAATCCTCTTCCTCCACAACAAGCGATCCTGAGAATCCAAAATGTGGACATGCACCTCCACGTACGAAATATTTGGCGCTAACTGAGGCACAGAATCCAAAACCTGCCTGTCGCTTAGCACACACTTCCGGAGTTGGCTTACATGAAAAACATCGTGCAGACCAGGAAAATTTGCGGGCAAATCCAGCCTATAAGCTGCCACACCAATCCGCTCAACAATCTTAAACGGTCCCACAAATCTTGGATACAACTTCCGGTTCTTACCAAACCTCTTGATTCCAACCATCAGGGAGACTTTAAGAAAAACTAAGTCCCCCACAACAAACTCCAAATCAGATCTACGCCGGTTGGCGTTCTTCTCGTATCGCTCTTGAGCTATCTGAAGCTTCTCCCGAATAAGCTTTACAACAACTTCCATTTCTTCAAGAGCATCCAGACCCAACAAAGATCTCTCGCTAACCTCAGTCCAAAATAGGGGAGTTCTGCAGCGACTCCCATATAGAGCTTCAAAAGGAGCCATTTGCAAGCTTTCCTGATAACTGTTTTTATAAGCAAACTCCATAAGCCGCAAATGCTCATCCCACGCTCCTCCATGATCTAAAATGTAGCATCTAATCATATCCTCTACTATCTGATTAACTCGCTCTGTCTGACCATTGGTCTGCGGGTGGTAAGCGGTAGAATATCTCAAATCCGTACCCAAACCTTCTTGCAAACTCTTCCAGAAGCGATATGTAAACCGTGAGTCTCGGTCTGAAATAATGCTGACTGGAACACCATGCAATCGGATAACTTCATTCAAAGACAGCTCAGCTATTTTATTCATCGGATAGTCGATCTCATAAAGTACGAAGTGAGCACACTTCGTTAATCTGTACACGATCACCCAAACTGAATCATATCCCCTAGGAGGTCTCGGCAAACCTGTGATGAAATCCATCGAAATGCTTTCCCACTTCCAAGTCGGAATCTCCAACGGAGTCAACTTGCCCCCAGTCCTACCATGATCGGCCTTAACACGCTTGCAAGTATAGCACTCAGAGACAAAACTGGCTACGCCTCTCTTCATCCCATTCCACCAGGCAATTTGCTTTAAGTCACGATACATCTTGGTAGATCCTGGATGGTAGGCAATGCTCAAACCATGCACTTATCTGCATAACATAACTCGAATATCCATAACGGCGGGGATACAAAATCTGCCACGGTACTTCAATGTACCCGCATCATCAATCAAGAAATCTGGTAACTCCCCTTTCTCAGCTCTAATATATAAATGCAGCAAATCTGGATCATCTTTCTGATGCAACCTCGTAAGCGCAATCCAAGAAGGCTCTGCTACTACCAAACTACTCTGCAAGTCGCATCGCCCCACAGAAATATCCATCAAGAGAAATTCTTCCACTAATAGCTCGGCGGAGAGATTAAAAATCTTCCCCGTCTTCCGACTTAGGGCATCAGCCACCACATTAGCCTTGCCCGGATGGTACTGGATCTCAACATTGTAATCGGCAACATACTCCAACCATCGCTGCTAGCACAGATTCAATTCCTTCTAGGTGAAGACGTACTTTAAGCTCTTATGATAGGTAAAAATCTTGCACTGCGTGCCATAAAGCAGATGTCTCCACAACTTCAACACAAAAATCACAGCTGCAAACCCTAAATCATGCGTAGGGTAGTTCTTCTCATGAGTCTCCAGTTGCTTGGAACCATATGCAATCACTTTACCGCCTTGCATCAACATGCAACCAAGCCCAACATGCAATGCACCCACAAAAACATCAAAATCCTTGCCCTCCGTAGGCAGGGTCAAAACGGGAGTAGTGCACAATCTGTTCTTGAGCTGTAGGAAGGCTTCCTCACACTTCTTGTTCCAATCAAAAGCCACATTCTTCTGGGTCAACCTCGTCAAAGGTGCAGCTCGGGTAGAAAAACCCTCCACAAATCTCCTGTTATAGTCTACCAACCCCAAGAAGCTCCTAATCTCCTTGGGTGTGCCAGGTCTACTCCATTCCATCACTGCAGCTATTTTCTCCGGGTCGACTGAAATCCCATTCTTATTAACCACATGGCCCAGAAACGAAACCTGAGGCAACCAAAACTCGCACTTACTCAACTTGGCGAACAGCTTATGGTCCATCAAAGCAGATAAAACTATTCGCAGATGCTGATCATGCTCCTCAGCATTGCGGAAATAGACTAGAACATCGTCGATAAACACGACTACGAACTTGTCCAGGAAATCCTTGAACACATGGTTCATCATATCCATAAAGGCTGAGGGCACGTTGTTCAAACCAAACGACATTACCAGAAATTCAAAATGTCCATGTCTTGATTGAAAAGCAGTCTGTGTAATATCCGACTCACGGATCCTAAGCTGATGGTAACTAGAACGAAGATCAATCTTAGAAAATACCGCGCTACCGTGCAACTGATCAAACAAATCGTCGATCCTCGACAGAGGATACCTGTTCTTAATAGTGACTTTATTTAGCTCTCTATAATCGATGCAAAGCCTCATTGATCCATCTTTCTTCTTTACGAACATAACAGTAGCACCCCAAGGAGACGAACTCGGCCTTATAAATCCCTTCTCTAACAACTCATCAAGCTGGATACGCAACTCCTCCAGCTCTCGCGGGGCCATCCGTTACGACGCCTTCGCAATAGGACGCGTACCCGACTCCAAATCTATCACAAACTCAACATCTCTGTCAGGTGGAAGACCAGGAAGATCATCAGGAAAAACATCTGAAAACTCGTGCACAACATGAATCTCTTCTAAACGCGGCAAACTACCAATCGTCCCCAAAACTGAGACCAAACAAGCAAAACAGCCGGAAACTAGCAACGTCCGAGCACATACTGTAGAAATAACCGGAGAATCCTTGCGCGAATCACGATAAACACTCCCAGGCTGACCGTTGTCCTTTACAAAGTCCAAGCGCTTACCCTTGCACTGGATAACAGCATCATACCTGGACAACCAATCCATGCCTAAAATAACATCAAAGTCTTCCAAGTCGATCACCTTCAGATCTGCCTTAGCTAGAAAATCCCCAAAACAATCGGACAATCCTGAATGCCCTGATCTGAAACCACAATCACCGGAAGGGAACTTGACGTAAAAGGCATCCCCAACTCGATCTAGATCCAAACGGTACCGATCTACGAAAGCTCTAGCCACAAATGAGTGGGTAGCGCCAGAGTCGAAGAGAACATGCGCCCAGCGGTTCTTTACCATAAATCTTCCTATAAAGTTGTGCACGTATCCGAGGAAACATTTGGTAAAGCTATAATTACGAACTAAAATATTAGAACTAGGGAGAATGTATAACCTGAAACAACCTGAGTCGAAGTCTGAACTTCCTCTGAGGAAATCACATTCAACTTTCCTTTACCTTTATCCAACCGATGAGTTGGTGGAAATGCCTGAAGTTAGACTAGTTGAAGCATAGGCTGGGACTGCCGGCACTGAGCCTTGATGTGCCCCTTTTGTCCACACTAATAGCAAACCTTATCCTTTAACCAACAACGAGCAACATCATGCCCCTTCTTCTTGCACAAGGTACATTCCAAGTCCCTCTTAGAAGCACCCTGAATCGCATGAACCTGATCCTTATTCTGAGCTCCTATCCCCTTGAAACATCTCTCAAAGGGGTGGCCTGACCGGCCATAGAAGCTACAAACCTCTTTGCTCTTCTTCCTTGAAGCAGCATCGGGCACCTGAGGGCTCTTTCCTTCAACCAATTTCCTCTTATCCTTTCTCATTTGTTGGCCTCTGTTCTTAGTATTGTCAATTGCATCGACCTTTAAGACAGCTTCTACCACACTAGTATAACTCACTGCTACATAAGCACAAGCTAGCTGCTGGATGTCACTTCTTAGACCACCCAGAAATCTTTTAACTCGATCTGCCTCTGAGCTTACCAAGCCGGGGGCAAACCGACTCAGCTTGCTGGACTCGATCTCATACTCACTAACTGTGAGTTGCCTCTGCTTCAAATGTAAGAAATCATTCATCAGGCGGTCCCGCTCGACCGAGGGTAGAAACATTCCCAGTAGCATCTCCTTAAAAGACTCCCAAGATCATCCTTCTTTCAAGCTCTCCTTCTCTCTCAGCCACCAATGTTTTGCTAACCCCTTGAGCTGGTATGCGGCGATCATCACTCTCTGATCATCAATAACTCCAGAGTAGGAAAACATCTCTTCGATCGATATAAGACAATCATCCAAGACCATAAAGTCTTCCTTTCCATCATAAGTAGGAGGCCTGAGTCGCTGAAACTGAGAGATAAACATCATCTCTGGTGGAACCACTACCGGAGGCACCAGTGGAGCAGGAGGGGCAGGGACAGCTAGACCTATAGCAGGGTCCTGTACTCTCAGAGCTAGCCCAGATACAACTAACAACATAGACTGGATCTGAGACTGCACATCCACCATCTGCCTTGACAAGGCCTCATTGCTCTGTCACAGACTCTCCATCATCGCATTGCTCGGCACACCCGAAGACTCGCCCTTAGACTGTGGAGTTAGCCTCGTCAAAGGACGCTTCGACATCCTATCGAATTGGAACCAATCAAGACCTAGCCCAACTACTAGCGCAAAACTACCCGGTACAGACAAAACATACTTAAATATGAGCTTCAACTGCTAATTTGCTCTGGGATTTTTTTACAATAATGATGTTATGCTTAACCTAGGATGGTTCATCACCATCATACTGACTCGTGTGCCTAGACAATGAATGCATGAATTTGTAATTCTTTTGACTCAAAACCATGTGTGTACATATGTCATCATGCAAATCTTTAGCTTGGCACGTTGTGCTTATGCAATGTTATGCTATGCATGTTTTGTTATGCATTCTAAAAAGGCCTTAATGCATGCCATGAGCGGCGTAAACATGAAAATGTTATGCATCCCATATTACGTAACATTTGCATGCAACAAAAAAGAAAATGTGCTAGTCGCAGCCATGTGGTGAGATTATGCATCCCGTACTACATAACCCTCACATGTTGCCTCCTATGGTGGATCCATATACAAACACATATTATGCATCCCATACTACATAATATACCCCGTATACTTATATTCATGCTTATGAGTGTAGTGCTCATGCTTCAGCCAAGACGTACTGATGACACATCGGTGTGTGTATGATATGACACTAAACAACTAACACTAACAAGGGAAAGTTGCCCGACCAATTGTCAAGCAACCTGACTCTGATACCAACTGTCACGACCCGCATTTTCTCAACAAATAAATCATATCAGAGTAAGAGAAAATACGTGCCATGATACCACGTCGTGCAGGGGATAACTGCACACGCTCAGGCAAAACCTTGGACTCTAATTCTTTGGATAAAATCATAATTTAATATGAAAGAAAACCAGTTAAGTTTGATGGCTGTATCCCTCGGCACAGTGGACTAGCCTAAGGAGAAAGGCGTTGAGACCCTCTCGACACTAAGCCAGAAGGTGTTGAGTCCCTCTCGACACTCAGCATAAGGTGTCGAGTCCCTGTCGACACCAAAGCCAGAAGGTGTCGACACTAAGCCAGAAGATGTCGACACAAAGCTAGAAGGTGTCGACACAAAGCCAGAAGGTGTCGACACAAAGCCAGAAGGTGTCGACACAAAGCCAGAATGTGTCGACACAAAGCCAGAATGTGTCGACACAAAGCCAGAAGGTGTCGACACAAAGCCAGAAGGTGTCTACACAAAGCCAGAAGGTGTCGACACAAAGCTAGAAGGTGTCGACACAAAGCCAGAAGGTGTCGACACAATGCCAGAATATGTCGACACTAAGCTAGAAGGTGTCGACACAAAGCCAGAAGGTGTCGACACAAAGCCAGAAGGTGTCGACACAAAGCCAGAAGGTGTCGACACAAAGCCAAAAGGTGTAGAGAAAAAGAAATAAAATTCTAATTCCTCTTTCTACCCCTTATACCCAGCTACATCTATCCCCCAAGCTAGTCTAATACTAGCAAACTAAAATCCTACCTCCAGCCACCGCCTGGACACAAAATAGTGAAAAGAAGAGAGAGAATAAATTAAAACTGGACAAAATTGAGCAAAATCTAGCTGGGATGAAAACTGCAGCAACCCTAGCTTCTAGGAAAAAGAAAGAATGAGCTACTACAGTAAGATTAATTGGAGTAAAAAAATCGAGGTTGACAAGGTCAAAGGGCGCCACTTGCCTCTACCTTCAGGAAACAGCAGCTGTCTTCCAAAATTCGGCACCGACGGAAAGGTCAGGCACCTAAATAAAGATCTGGAGCTTTTAGAGGGAAGAATGGGCGAACCCGAAAATAAAACCCTAGCTTCTAAGACAGCTCTAGAGCAAGAAATACTTACCTAGGGAGGAAGATCCGGGTGAGAGCAGTCCAAATCTGCCCTTACCCTAGAAAAACGAGCTCTAAACCTCCAGAAATCGCCGGCCGAAGCTCCAACACTTCCGTCGCCCGTCTCCTTCCACTGGAAGCTTTCCGTCGGGTTTGGGAAAGAAGGATAGGGATAAACTCAAATAAGCTATCATATATTATATCCAGCAACTATAGCTATTACATTATTAATATCCATATAATATTTTGGCCACTAAGCTGGGAGCTATCTGCTGGAATCTAAAAGCAGCCACTAAAATATACTATATCTTAAGTATATAAAACTTCTGCCACTATACCATATTAGAGCTTAATATAATATTATTTAAATATTAAATAATACTATAGAATAAAACGTCAAAACGACGCGAAAACCCAACTATCTCGGAATT
The DNA here is from genome assembly GCA_039583875.1 of Platanthera guangdongensis. NCBI lineage: Eukaryota > Viridiplantae > Streptophyta > Magnoliopsida > Asparagales > Orchidaceae > Platanthera > Platanthera guangdongensis. The sequence goes on along the minus strand of CM077159.1, from coordinate 96,232,007 downwards.
TTACAAAATTCACACCGTAGCTAATTACCCAAGCTACGAATCTAGTGGCGAAGTCAAAAATATCATTCGATGAACAAAACTTGGGCTAACATCTCCCGAAGCCAAAACATTAGCATTTCCTGAGAGGCTCTGCTGTATTACCAAAACAGACTCCGGCTAGCTGGGGAACCTTGCAATCAGGCTACAAAACAAGCCACTAAGAACTCCTCAGGAGCTAATGAAGGATCAAGCGCATACCCAACTACACCAAAAGCAAGGACTATTGGAGAGGGCACTACTTAATTTCTTAAATAAGTAGCAAAGCGCCACGGGTCAAGTGAAGGAACGCCAGACCCAACAATCCCCCCCGGAATTCAGCACAACCCGTCGGCTCAGAGGTGGAGTTACCACATGGCCCACCTGGCTCAGTGATGCGTGTAATACGGCAAGTGCACCGGTCGCACAAGTAATAAAGTTTTGGGAGTAAATCCCCAAGTGTCGGTCTCTTGAGGAATGCAATTAGCGTAGAACGACAACAGTACTGAGAATATCGTTATGAGAGTTAAAAATAGAACAAAAAGAAAATAGCGGACTCGAGAGATTGTGGATGTTTGATCTACTGAACTAGTAAAAGCTATGCGGGTCGACGGCACCGCTTCGCAAGGTGAAATGGGTTTGTCGGCCGCTATGCCGAACTTCAGTTGGGCGAGTTGAAGGGAAACTAATGGATTGCAGCGTTCTTGTGTGGATTGCAATCGGACAAGGCACAGGAATGAAGTGGATGTGGGGTGAGTGAGGCGCATTCACAAGCATAAGAAGAAACTAACATTCTATTAACTAGAAAGTAAACTTGATGTTCAGGGATGGAAATGTTCATTACACTGCTCAAAACATTCATAACACAGAGGAAGGGGAAGAGGAGTAAACCAAAAGAGAATGAAGATCCACCGCGGGTCGTGGCCGGAGTAGCGAGTTGTCAATTCGCTTCCGGGCTCAGTCCAAGGAGGCTTCCGGTACCAACGATCTGTCACCTCGAAGGCCTTTAAATCCGTTCTCTAGGTTATCTACTTCACCAACTCTGCAGGAAAGCTTGGAGTTGAAGTCATCAATGGCCGAGGGCTTCGCCGGAGTGTTGAAAAGCTTCGGAGTAAGTGGAAATGGCTTCCCGATGAAGGTGGAAGTGATGGAGCAGCTGGAGAAGTGAAAAGTCGATTCCCGCGCACTCTCCGATCGCAGCAAATGACAGGCGTTGACCTAAAACGCGGAGCAGGGCCTTTTATACGGAGATAGCAGAAGCAGTGCGCACGATCAGTGGCGCACGACCAGTGGTCGTGCGCACTGTAGGTCGATGATCGTGCGGCTTTTCCAAATAAACCTGCAACCTGGACAAGAAGCATCAGCATATACGCGCACGAGCAGTGGCGCACGACCAATGGTCGTGCGCACTATGGCCAGTGCTCGTGCGATTACCGAGACAGGGTTATGAAAAAGGGGTGTAATGCGCACGAACAGTGGCGCACGACCAGTGGTCGTGCGCAGTAAGTCCAGTGGTCGTGCGCTTACCCCAGGCTGATTCTATAGAAAATGTAGAGTAGTGCGCACGATCGGGGGCGCACGACCAGTGGTCGTGCGCATTAGATCCCCTAATCGTGCGCAGTATTCCTGTTTCACAACCATCCCGGAACACGCACACGCCCCCTATACCAGCAGAAGGGGCAGAAAGGCCACCAGAACGTGCACCCCACATCCCCGAGATAGGGCTAAAGAATAACAACAAAATGGAAACATAGAAAGCACACAGAAGCGGGCATACAGTGCACTTAATCGTGAAAAAGGTACATAGGCACAAATAAGCAATAACGACTCTCAAGTGTAGTGCTAAGACGATAAAACTAGCCCAGATGAGTCCAAAAATCAGTGTAAAATGTGGACTCATCACACCCCCAGACTTAACCATTTGCACGTCCCGAGCAAATAATCACTCCATGGACTCGAAGATAGCTAACTGGCTCAGCAATTTCAAAAAGAAGTAAGACGAGAAATCAAATATATCATGAGTATAGAAGATATAATAGAAAAACTTTTTAATTATACAACGTAGTTTAAACTATTCGACATACGTAAATAAATATTGTAATTTCTCAAAATTAGAATTCTGGAGAATCGTGCGATCATGTGCAGGAAGAAAGTAGGCAGGCCACTAAGGTGAGCATTGCCAAAGTTCGGGACTCAGGATCACCTCCAAAGGAATCCACCAATGTCGGGGACCATACGCTTGCACGTTCACACTCTCTCCACAGTGCGGGTTAGACTCAAGCATGAATCAGTAGGACTTGTAGGAGGAAATGGGGCTTAGGCAACGGCTTGGTGGTCAAAGATAAACATGAAGGCTCTATGCAACCAAAGCGAGCGAAAACAACCCAAACCAAAACAGCCACTTAGAAAAGAATGGGGCACACGCCCCCAGACTTAGCTTGAAATCCGGGTGTGAACACGGCTGAACCCGACCAAATTCAATAAAGAGGATGGGGATCAAAATCTCAAAGCAATCCTTTCATATATATATTTGTTTTTTCTAGTGCACGAATCCGCTTTTTGATTTTCATAAACTGTTGTTTTCTTTTCTGCGCTAGCAATCCCCAAACGAAGCAATCAAAACAGGAATAAAATCAGCACCCCCAAAAACAATGTCCACTAATCACAACCTTGGCAAAACAGGAAATACAAATCAGCTCAAGCATTTGATTGCGAAGGTGGGTTTAGCTTCAGGCCTTGGTGAAAGTGAGTGGAGCTGGATCAAAGGAAGGGTAGGCACAAATTTGGCATGCAATGGTTAACAGGTAGGAATGGCTAAACAAGGCTCAAACTAGCCAAAAAGAAGGCCTACGTCATGCTCACGCTTAACTAACCGTGCACCAATGCTTCGAGAGTAGCTTAGGGCAAGTTCTTAGCCACCGAGAAAGATGATTCTTCCCCCCGACTCGAGCAATACGAGTCTAGTGGCGGCTACACACATTCCTACACTATCGTTTGATTATCCCAGATTTAGATTTTGAGCAGTACAAACAATATTGACGTGAGCAGAAAAGAATAATTCTACGAGCATAAAGAAAAATTAGTTCTATCCTAACTCTACACAAACCATGAGTATTCGATTAGGAGCACTGCATGAGTTTCGAACGACTCAATCCTGAAATCCTAAGCCAGTACCACTATTTTAAAGTTTACACAAAAGCAAGAAATTGAACTCGGGTTGTGCGCGTGGGTAAGAGCGCACTCGTGTGGGTGATTCAGTGTGTGCAACCAAAAAAAAACAAGAAATAAGTAAATAAGAAACTGGAATGCAACAGAAGGTACGGTGTAGTGACCACAGGCAGACTACCCCCCAGACTTAAAGTTGACAACGAGTAAAAATAAACATTCCAAATAGGAGAAAGAGCTAGGGTAGGAAGTACCTATGCTCAAAATTGAGCATACCAGTCAGGCAATGAGATGTCCAAGTGCGGCCAAGTTACCGTGCCTCACATATTCCCGCACCTGCGATTAAAGGATGCAAGCCAAACAAAAGCTGGACACATATATATATATGAAGAAATAAACCGAAATCAAAACACAGCATAGGACCGAACGGTACAACTCGGGTTGTCTCCCGAAAGCCCTTTTGTTTACCGTCCTTAAGGTGGACCAAATACCTGTATTAGCAGTTCAAATAGAGAGTTCTTGGCAGTAGCAAAAGGAAAAAAATTAAAAATAGAGCAACAACATTCAACAAGTAGCAAGAAAGAAGATGACACAATCAGCTATACGCAGATTTATGGTAAGTCTCTCCGGTGGGATGCGAGAGAACAACAGAGTGTCTTTTTGCATTCGGGGTAGGCATTATCCTATTACTGCGAGTGCACTCGTTCGCGAGCCGGAAGGCAGCGTAGCGCTCTTCGCGTAAACGCTTGGCCTCTTTCAGTTTCTCCACCGTGGGAGACTTCCAATGAAGGTAGGCTGTGGGGTTTGCTTGTATCGTGGTTGGTGGCGGCCTATCCGGCACCGTGACGGCAACCGGATCTACCCAAGTCACAGATCGTTTAACATAATTATACAAATTATTGTCCAGGGATTTCTCCCGAATAAAACTTAGTTCGCCATGCTCAACAACAGAGTTGGCTGGTAGTAGAAAGACAGTCGTGGCTTTGGTGCAATTGATCCCTTCATGGACCAGTAGTTCCTGCTTCTCATCGACTTTCGGAGGAAGTCCGTTCTTTGGCGTCTTCTCCAGATGTGCTTCTAATGCGGGGGAACCTGAATCCAGCTTGACATCTATGACACTCAGAGAAATGTTATTTGGGATGGAAGAAAAATGTAGGGATGTTTTATCGAGGGTGGACTCTTCGTTTGGCCAAGTGACACGGCCTTTGGAAAAGTCGAGGGATGCGCCACTGGCTGTTAGGAATGGGACTCCTAATATAGGAATGGAGTTATTGTCCTGTGGTCCCAAAACCTGAAAGTCAGTGGTGATACTGGTGCCGTTAACCTCGATTTCAACGTCCCGCACACCGCCCTCCGTGTCAACCAGATTGCCATTAGCTAAGATAAGTGATTTTCGATTTTCAATGTCAACTTGTAACTGCATCTTTGCAGCATCTTGCAAAGTGAGTATGTTGCTGGATGCCCCGGAATCGCATAATGCTGGAGTGTCGATGTTATTGATTTTACAATTAATGACAAGTTCGTTGCGGTTTCCCGAAGTGTCCTCCCCAAGGCACTTTCCTTGTTCATGGGGGTTCTTTTCAGTGTTGCTCGGTAAGGTGCCTTGGGTGCGCTCGGAAACCACTTGAGCCAATTGGCCCAATTGTGCCTCCAGTTTGCGCATCGAGGCGGCCTGATTTGTCATGTTGGTCTGGGAAATCTCAACAAACTTCTCGAACATTTCTTCTAAAAAATTTTTCTTAACGATGGGGGGCCCTTGGGAATAATTCGGTTGAGGCGGCCACGGTTGGCTACCGGAAGCATACGCATCGTTTTGATGCTGCCCCGGTTGCCATCTTTGGCCAGATGTGTTAGGATTCCAAGAAACGTTTGGGTGATTTCTCACCCCCGGGTTGTAAGTATTCCCGTATGGCACTCCCCTGTTTTGATTGGCAACAAAATTAACAGATTCATTCAAAAACAAAGATTCATCTTGTACCTCAACTCCTGAGCATTCGAAGTTGTGATGATCAGTGCTTCCACACCCTTGACATGAGATTGCCATCACTGGGGCGGCAGGAGTAGGCTTGGGGATATCCAAGGCAAACACTCCACTGGTGCTTCGTGGGATGTTTCTTCCTGCGGTCCAGTACGCACTGTGAGTTGCGGTGTCTTGTAAGACTTTCAGAGCATCATCTGGAGCAAGATTCATGATGGTTCCTCCGGAGGCAGCATCGATCATGGCTCGGTGGTGGGGATCAATAGCAAAGTAGAAACTTTCGACGAGATTCCACGTTTGGAATCCATGATTAGGGCACTTCCTCAGCAGCTCATTAAAACGCTCCTAAACTTCGGCTAAACTTTCATGATCGGCTTGTCGGAAGTTGGCTATTGCGCGCCTCAAGCTCACGATCCGATCCACCGGATGGAACTTAGCTAGAAATTTTGTAGTCAAAGCCTCCCAGGTGGGGGCTGTTCCAGGTGGAAGAGAGTGAAGCCATGTCTTGGCTTTGTCTCTTAATGAAAAAGGGAAGAGGCGGAGCTTGACTGTTTCATCTGGGATTCCAGCGTAGCGGAACGTGGCGCAAATCTCGGAGAATTCTGTAAGGTGAAGATGGGCATCTTCAGTGGCCATTCCGGAGAACTGAGCATTGTTCCGAATAATATTCAGAATAGCTGGTTTAATCTCGAACTGAGGATTGGTAATTGCAGGTCCGAAACCGGGGTATATACTCCCAACAGTGGGTGTAGTATAATCCCTCATGGTGCGGACCTGGGGAGGATTCACTTCATTTTCGTCGTCATGAGGTATCCCTCCAACTCGGTTGCCTGCATCAATATTCAGCTGGTCTCCCATTGGGGCAAAAAGGGTAGCTGCGGCGCGTCTTCGTGCTAAGAGAGTACGTTCGATCTCTGGGTCGTAGGTGACAAAATCTCTTGTAGCTCGGCCTTGCATTCACTGCGGCAAACACTACACACAAGAAGAAATAGCAGTCAAAACAAAACAATACTAACTCTGATAACAATATTGGAAGTCATCCAAAGTCGCTCTACAGTTGCATTCCCCGGCAACGGCGCCAAAAACTTGATGCGTGTAATACGGCAAGCGCACCGGTCGCACAAGTAATAAAGTTTTGAGAGTAAATCCCCAAGTGTCGGTCTCTTGAGGAATGCAATTAGCGTAGAACAGCAACAATACTGAGAATATCGTTATGAGAGTTAAGAATAGAACAAAAAGAAAATAGCGGACTCGGGAGATTGTGGATGTTTGATCTACTGAACTAGTAAAAGCTATGCGGGTCGACGGCACCGCTTCGCAAGGTGAAATGGGTTTGTCGCCCGCTATGCCGAACTTTAGTTGGGCGAGTGGAAGGGAAACTAATGGATTGCAGCGTTCTTGTGTGGATTGCAATCGGACAAGGCACAGGAATGAAGTGGATGTGGGGTGAGTGAGGCGCATTCACAGACAGAACTCACAAGCATAAGAAGAAACTAACATTCCATTAACTAGAAAGTAAACTTGATGTTCAGGGATGGAAATGTTCATTACACTGCTCAAAACATTCATAACACAGAGGAAGGGGAAGAGGAGTAAACCAAAAGAGAATGAAGATCCACCGCGGGTCGTGGCCGGAGTAGCGAGTTGTCAATCCGCTTCCGGGCTCAGTCCAAGGAGGCTTCCGGTACCAATGATCTGTCACCTCGAAGGCCTTTAAGTCCGTTCTCTAGGTTATCTACTTCACCAACTCTGCAGGAAAGCTTGGAGTTGAAGTCATCAATGGCCGAGGGCTTCGTCGGAGTGTTGAAAAGCTTCGGAGTAAGTGGAAATGGCTTCCCGACGAAGGTGGAAGTGATGGAGCAGCTGGAGAAGTGAAAAGGCGATTCCCGCGCACTCTCCGATCGCAGCAAATGACAGGCGTTGACCTAAAACGCGGAGCAGGGCCTTTTATACGAAGACAGCAGAAGCAGTGCGCACGATCAGTGGCGCACGACCAGTGGTCGTGCGCACTGTAGGTCGATGATCGTGCGGCTTTTCCAAATAAACCTGCAACCTGGACAAGAGACATCAGCATATATGCACACGAGCAGTGGCGCACGACCAGTGGTCGTGCGCACTATGGCCAGTGCTCGTGCGAATACCGAGACAGGGTTATGAAAAAGGGGGTGTAATGCGCACGAACAGTGGCGCACGACCAGTGGTCGTGCGCAGTAAGTCCAGTGGTCGTGCGCTTACCCCAGGCTGATTCTATAGAAAACGTAGAGTAGTGCGCACGATCGGGGGCGCACGACCAGTGGTCGTGCGCATTAGATCCCCTGATCGTGCGCAGTATTCCTGTTTCATAACCATCCCGGAACACGCACACGACCCCTATACCAGCAGAAGGGGCAGAAAGGCCACCAGAACGTGCACACCACATCCCCGAGATAGGGCTAAAGAATAACAATAAAATGGAAACATAGAAAGCACACAGAAGCGGGCATACAGTGCACTTAATCGTGAAAAAGGTACATAAGCACAAATAAGCAATAACGGCTCTCAAGTGTAGTGCTAAGACGATAAAACTAGCCCAGATGAGTCCAAAAATCAGTGTAAAATGTGGACTCATCACTCAGAGGTGGGGTTACCACATGTCCACGGTTGCCTGACCCGCCTGACCCACACAGGTAGAAGGGAAAAATCAGGATTTAATAGCGCCCCCCGGTCTTGAACCCGTGACCTCATCTGATACCAATTGAAGGATCAAGCGCATACCCAACTGCACCAAAAGCCCAGACTGTTGTATAGGGCGCTAATTGATTTCTTAAATAAGTAGCAAAGCGCCATAGGTCAAGTAAAGGAACGCCGGACCCAACAGCTAAGACGATGCTCTAACGGCAAAGGCCGAAAAAGCGTCAACGTAATGCCAAACAATGATTAAGCAAATCATAGGAAAACCGGGGGCGTTACATTGAATGTGTCTACATCACTCGACACCATATTACTTAGTAGATTTTGCCACTTGGTGTTGAGTGAGTAAGCATCACTCAACACCAAACTACTTAACAAATATTCTTCTGTTATGTGGCGTTGAGTGAGTAAGCTACACTCAACGCATTTACACTTAGCCAAATTTCTGTGAAATCATAGTCTCTTACTGACTAAGGTGTAGTCAACGCTTTTTATCACATAATGTTGAGTGAGTGAGATTCCCTCAATGCCTGTGGACTTAGTCAAGTTTTTACACAGATTTTCTGTGTCTTTGTGTAATGCCCCCATCCGTCGTATAACATATGACAGAAGGTCCAGCCGGGGCCCGACACCATATACAACGGACAGGTAAGGAGATTATAAGTTTTTGCCAAACTCAAGTTCAATTATAAACACACCTTACCTCAGAGCATTCTAGCGTAAGCATTTTAAGTTATGAACCCATATATCACAAGAATGCCCACTACACCACAAAAATGATATAAATATATACATATAACACATATTTCAGTTATAGCCTTATTATAACTGTTTCAGTTAACAACAGGTGGTTTCATACTTCGGCATGCATGCCGGCTACACATGAAAACAATAAATGTTCATTTTTGGTCCCTGAAGGGGCAGCCAATTGCAGCACATGGACTTCATCCCGCTACTTCCCACTTGGCTCTCCGACACCTGCACAAAAAAGCCCACCAAAACGTGGTAAACAAAGCAACAGTCAACATTTTGCTGACCAATTTATAACGACCTGATGAGTACAATTATGATAGGCTTTTTATTATCATAATTGTAATCATGTCCACTATTTTCTATCTCCCTATGTAGTAATTTCACGAATATTGTTAAGAATTTGCTTTATCATGAGTATAAGAGCACAGTTAGGAGTTTCTATTATTTTATGTATTAAGCTATCTATTTATTCCTTCAATTTTCTAATGCAGGTATTGCAAACTAGTGGAGCTAGAAGTCTTGGAGCACACAGAGGAGTTCACCGATTCAACATGGCTGATGACAGGACAAGAATGGGTGAACATGGGTAGGCACACGCCCGTGTTCCCTACCCGTATCCTATCCAGGATGGAACAGAAGAAATGGAGGAAAAAGATATAGCACCACACGGGTAGGAACACACCCGTGTTCCTACCTGTGTCCTTTTTGGCATAATTCAACTTCGGCTACCAACCAACCCGTATGCGAAGAACACAAAGAACAACACGGCCGTGTCCGTACCCATGTCATCTAACACGGCCCACGACCATACATGCCTATTCGTGTGGAACCGCCCTTGAATCGTCAACACGGCCTGTGACACGGTCATGTTGGAACCTGTGTCCGACCCTATTTACAAAGGGACTATAAAAAAACCTATAGAAAAATTAGATGGGGGACTTTGGATCATTTTCATTGGGAAAACTTCTGGAGCACGAAAGTGGAGCACCCAAGAGAAGGAGTAATTGAAGGAGATTTTTGTATGAAAAATTAGAGGGGGGCTTTTGATCTTTCATATATCTCTTTTAATCTTTCCTTTCTCTTGGTGATCTTACTTTATTTATCTTTTATTTCGCATAAAACTTTAATTTGAACAATTTGGTAATCATGTATCTTATTGTTTTCATCAAATTTGTGTTATTTTATTCGTATGTAGGCTTACAAACAAAGAGATTTATCCTAGTTATGAATTTATTATTTGCTTTGCATGAATTCCAACTTTTTAGATTGAGAAATTGGAAAGTTGTGATGATATTTATATGTTCATATTTAGGTGTTATTTCTCTTTGCATTTTAATTTGCATGATCGAGAGATATGTCGATTGTATAATTATAATACAGATAAATGGATTCATGGTATTTTAGAGATAGGATTTCATGAATTTATGTATTAGATAGGGTACTTTACTTTAATGTAAATTTGAGTGTTGTAAATTGTTCGAGAGAAAATTTTCTAACTTAGGTTTAGATTTTGAATTGCTCGAGAGAGAATTTGATAAATGTTTAGCCCTTACAATACAACGAAATTGATAATCTTATTATTACCTGATTACATAGAATTGAATTAATGAGCTGTTATATTCATGTGAATGCTCTTAGGCTTTCAGCTTTTTATCATCTTTAATCCTCCAATGTTTATTTATCCAAGTAGTCATAGTTAGGTTAATTTAGGTTAGAAATCAATTTTAATTATAGGTATGATAATAGAGTGAGGTCGAGTACGAGTATTTAAAAAGGCCCTGTGGAATACGACACGAGATGTAGATTTCTCCTATACTATGATTGATAGGTGCACTTGCCTGAAAGTTAAATCAATCTAGCTTATGCCAATCTACATAGTTTATACTAGAGTGTAGAATGAATCCACATCAAGTTATTACTTGTTTACAAAAAATAATCATCACGACCCCACCGCTAACTCAGGGTGGAGGTTCTCCTTCCCAGCAAGCAGAAGTATATATACATATAGTGGCAACAACAAAGTGCATTTAAGCACTATGCACCACAGACATTGGCCCAACGACCACATGCCCCGTGCACTCTGGGCACATTTTCGGTGTATCAGACTTCCCAGTGTATCACCACCATTCAGAGGTCCATGACTTAACAGTAACTTTGTCATTCAGAGGTACTTAACTTGATGACCACGTCATTCAGAGGTACCTAACTTGACGACTGATTGCCCATTCAGAGGTACTTAACTTGATGACCTAGTCATTTAGAGGTACTTAACTTGATGGCACAATAGTTGGCCTCCAGTGCTCAACTCATCACAAGCCACACGTCTTTGCCCATTTCGGGCTAGCACCCACCACTACTGGGCAATTTAAGCTCATAGATTTACATATAATGGCCCCCAGGACTCTTAGAGACAGGCCTCACAACATTTTAGCTCACAGGGAGCTATCGCCGGCGACACTCACTATCGCCCGACAAAACCAAAATTCTTCAAACTGTGATCTTTTCTGGGTTTTTTTTTCTGATATGCTTCCAGTACTTTGATGCAACATCTTGCATACCCCTAGACCACAGATTTCACACGTACATCACACACATATCCACGGAGTCTTCTCCGACATGCAAAGCATAAAACATCACCAATCCAGACCTACCTGTCCAGATGGGCTTCTCACAGCGTGTCTTTTCTGTACTCTACATTTTCGGATCTATATGCAGGAATATATGGGGATCAAACCGATCTACCCATTGGAATCCACCCTTTTTCACCTTTTCGTGAGGGTTTCCATGCAAGTATGCATATTGAGGATTTCACTTATCCAGTAGAAAATATTTACCTTTGTCGTTCTCTTCAGAGCCATGACAAAGCTTTTCTATGCGGATGGAAATGAGCGCCTCACTTTCCCCCATCGCTGATCTAGCCTCTGATCCTACTTTCGATGAGGAAATCTCCTTAAGCACCTTCACAAAGGTCAACCCAGACCCTTAGCTCCAGTCGTGAGTTCTCTTCTCCAGAACTTGGATGAAATTAAGAGAGAGAGAGAGAGAGAGAGAGAGAAGGAAATAATGATTTTCTCATTCCAACCCCTCTACATATGTGACCTTGGGTAAACCCCAACCATACTATCAATCCATCAAAATGAAGCATTGGCCTGGAGTGGAGTTGAAAGTCAACCTGACTGCTTTGACCAGCCAGCCGGTGCCGCTGTTACTCCTGAAATCCTTCTGACGTTCGTCGAAAGAATACAACACGTTTGTCAAAAGAATGCGCCGCTATTATGCGAGAACCCCTTTCATTTGATGTTCGTCAAACCCAATTCGACGTTCGCCGAAATAAGATAAGAATGATAACAGAAACATATTCGTCGAACTCCGTTCGACGTTCATCAAACTGCGTTCTATGTTCGTCGAACTCCAATCGACGCTTTAGCTTGTTACTTCCTACTTATTTTTGGGGTGTTACAATCCTCCCCTCCTTACAGAAATTTTGTCCTGAAATTTGTATACAACTATACGAAAGGCAATAACAAATATGTTACAACATATATTCTCTTTACAAAAAAAATATTACAACATTTTATACAAACAACTCGGGAAACTCAGCATGCATGGTTTGCCCCCGCTCCTATGTTAGCTCCTCACGGCCACAGTTATCCCATCGGACCTTGACCATCCCAATTATCTTGTTTCGCAGTTGCTTAACCGCCTTATCCTCGATCCTAATGGGCCTAACCTTCGTCGTTATCCAGATTCAACCGGTACGCGATCATTCACAATCACTTGAGCTGGCTCTTTTATGGATTTTCGAAGCACTGATATGTGGAACACATAATGCAAGCCTCTCAGTTCTACCGAAAGAGCTAGACGATAGGCAGCTTATTCAACTCGCTCCACTAATTCGAATGGACCAAGATACCTCAGACTTAAATTTTTCAAGCCTCGAATCCTGGACGTGCCCTTAAATGGTTTGATTTTTAAGTATACCAACTCGCCAATCGAAAACTCTATGTTTCGGTGCTTTGCATTATAGTACATTTCCTGCCTATCTTGGGCTATCAGTAGCCTCTCCTGGATAGAGTGTATTGTCGAATTAGCCTCTTCGACTTCCTTACGCTTATACAACTTAGACTCGACTGTTTTCGCCCAAGCTAACGGTGTACGACACTTCCTACCATATAAAGCTTCAAAGGGCACCATCTGTATACTAGCTTGATAGCTATTATTGTAGGCAAACTCAATCATATAGAGGTGATCTTCCCACCTCTTCCCGAAATCCAGGGTGCACATTCAGAGTATGTCCTACATCGTTCTGTTGGTCCTCTCAGTCTGGCCATCTATTTGCGGATGAAATGCCATACTGAAGTGTAGTTTAGTCCCCAACAACTGATGGATTAGCCTCCAATCATTTGATGTAAAATGCCCATCTCGATCACTTACAAAACTACGGGGCACACCGTGCAATCACACGATATTATCCACGTACAACTTAGACAGTTTCTCAACTGAATAGTCCTTCCAATTAGGTATGAAGTGCGACACTTTGGTTAATCGGTCAACGATTACCCACAAGATATTGTTTCCGCTCTGAGATCTCGGCAGTCCATGCCTGAAATCCATAGAAATTTCATCGAATTTCCACATCAGGATTGGTGGCGACTTCAGGAAACCGCCAGGTTTATGGCATTCAGCTTTCACTAAGGCACAAGTTTGACATTTTGCCATGTAATGGGCTATATCTTTCTTCAAACCTGGCCACCAAAAAGCTTTCTTCATGTCCTTGTGTTGGATCCCTAGTTTGATTTGGGCTAGGTTCACTAAGTTAGGATCTTGTGACCCATCTTGTATAGCTAGGTCATAGTTGTGTCCTATAGTCTAGGCCAAGTCCTTAGTTTCAACATCACATGGACCAACCATCATCAGACTGCCAGAGACTCAAGACTTAGAAATTTTCCAAAGACTCAGTAAAATGAGTTCGACGTTTGTCGAACTCAAGTCAACTATTATCGTTCTCAGCTCGACGATCTCAGAGAAAATTCTCTGGGCTGAGCTCGACGAATTTGATTCTCAGGTCGACGATCTTTGGACTCTATCTTCAACATTCCAAGTCCAGACTTTGTTCTCTAGATTCAGGTCGACGAACTTAGTTCTCTGGTCGACATTTTCTGGATTCTTTACTTTAACTTATTATTCCAGAAGCTTCTCAGTTTTCTAAGTCCAGAATCATCTTCAGTCAACGAATTCAAGATTCTTAGCTCGACGAATTTTGACCACTTTGGCTAAAGTTATCCAGCAGCAGTTAGTGATCCTCAGCTCGACAAAACAGATTCTCAGGTTGACGATTTCTGGATATTTCAACACTTCACACCAGAAGTTTGTGTCGACACCAGAAGTTTGAGTCGACACCAGAAGCAAGAGTTGTGTCGACACCAACAGCAATTGTGTCGACACACATGACTTATGTGAACACACTCCAGATTTCTGTCAACACAATAGCCATATCGAGACAAGAAGTAATTATGTCGGCACCCAGGACTTGTGTCGACACATTCCCCAGAAGTTCTGTCGATAAGTTATCAGCTCGACGAAATCAGCTATCAACACGACGAACTCCATACACAGAATAGGCAAAGTTTCTAGAGAATGCAGTTCTGTTTTCAGCTCGATGATCTTGGAACTCAGCTCGACGAACAGAAGTTATCCGGTGGACGAACACAGTAACTTGGCTCGACGAACTGTGGACTCAGCTCGACGATTTCTGTTATCTGTTCGACGAATCCAGACTTAGTCATTTCCAGTCTTTTGTCCCTTTCCTAATGCAATAATTCCTGAGTAATTAATACTTCAATATTTTCTAAATATAACCGTTAGACAAAGCATTAATTATGGTCTTCTCCAGGATTATTGCTTGCCGTTTTTCCATGGGATAGTTGGGGAAATAAATCAATACAGTTTATTCTCAAGGCCGTCAGCATTGATTGCAGAGGAATTCAAATTTCGAAAGACAATTTTGACAGGAAATATAAAAGAGATTTTCTCTCTTCTTCCATAAAGGAGATATCACAATAGAGAATATAGTACAACAGAATAGAAGAATAGAACATAGACACACAGACAACAATTACAATCAATCTACAACAAGAAACTCTCTGCTCTCTCTCTAAACTTTGATACAGCAAATCAAGAAGCCCTAGACCAGAAGAACATCTGCTACCTGAAGAAGAACAATCAATCAAAATCAAGAGTCTTCATTCTTCAACTCTCCAGGACACTTCGAAGGACATCAACTATTCCATCTGTCAAGAAGTTCCTGAAGATCTCTCTGGTCAAGGATGTTAAATATTGAAGACCTATCACCCTGAAGCAAAGCTCCAGATTTCCCTGAACCATTCTACATCATAGGGGGAGCCATTTGCTAAAATCATATCCACAAGTCTTCTCAGTTGTATATTGATAAAGAGAAGACAATATCATCTCTCACCCCCAACTGTATAAAGGGTTATAACTCCCTTCAAAAGTTATTCCTGGTTGTAAGTCACCTGACCAAAAGACTTGAGGTTTGGTTTTTGAGCACCTTATCAAAAGCTCATTGGTGTCAGGCAACTGATCAAAAATTTCAGTGGATTCCTACTAGGATGGTAGAAGAGTGGATGTACCCAGGTTAGGGAACCACTATAAATTTCTTGTGTTGTCTGGTTGCCCCTTCTTTTTGTTCTTGCTGTGTTTGTGCTTTTAAGATTGCTATTTTTACATTTTGTTAATTGTTTATGCACTTTCTCAATTACAGCAAAAGCTATAAAAGATTTTAAGGATTTAAGAATACTCTATTCACCCCCTCTAGAGTATTTCAGATCTAACACATCACTTTCAATTGGTATCAGAGAAGGATTCCCTTGCTTGTACAAGCTAACCCTTGAACCAAAGATCCTGAGTTCGATCTGTCTTTTCATTTCCAGTAGATTTACAGTCACACAGCATGACACAGAACAAGGACTATGCAAGCACCAGACCTCCAGTTTGTAACCTAAATAGCTTTGCCATCTGGAAGGCAAGAATTAAGTTGTACATGAACTCTATTGATGAAGATATCTACAACTCCATTTTGACAGGTCCCCCTCAAGCATCTACTTCTGCAACAGCTTCAAGCACAACTGCAGTTCCACCACCTGAGTGAACTGAAGCCCAGAAGAAGGCAAAGATTGCTGATGCCAAGGCAATGAATATACTGGTACAAACAATGTCAGATGATATCTTCCAAAAGGTGGCTGAATGCACCTCAGCCAAAGCCATTTGGGATTACCTTAACCAAATGGTGGCTGGATCAGCAAATGAAAGAAAGGATAGGAGATCCAATCTCATATCCCTCTATGAGAATTTCAAGAAAGAAGAAGCTGAGACAGTAGCTGATATGTACAATAGGTTAAGATCAATCATCAATGTGCTAAAAACCTTGGAAAAGGACATCGCCCTCACTGAGGTGAATGATAAGATCCTTATGTGCTCCCCAAGCTCATGGGATTCAAGGATCTGGCCCATCAAGGAGGCCAGAAGCCTAAATGAGATTTCCACTGAATCTCCTTTAGGAAAGCTGAAGTCATATGAACAGCTGATCAAATCCAGAGAGGCAGCTGAGCAAAGAACACCTCCTCCAGCAAGAAAATAACAAAGCATTGCATTCATGGCTGCTGAGGAGACAGAGACTTCAACCACAAATGAAGAGCTGATGAGTCTTTTTGCCAAAAGATTCTACAAAATGGCAAGGAAAGACTTCAGAAGAAAGTCATCAAGGCAGGATGACAAACCAAGGTATGACAAAACACCAACTAAAAAAGTGGTGTATTTTGGTTACAAGAAACCTGGACACTTCATCTCTGAGTGTCCAGAGAATCAGAATAAGGAGAAGAGAAGAGAGAAGGACACAAGAAGACAGCACAACGACAAGCTTTCTTCCAGCAAATATAAGAAAAAGGAGAAAGGCTTTGTGGCTAAATCTTGGAGTGAAACTAAGGATGAATCATCATCTTCCAGCTCCAGTGAAGATGAGGAAGAGGCAAGGGCCAAAGAAGTCTGCCTAATGGCCATTGATGCCTCCGGAAGCCATTCAGAAGAAGAAGATTTAGAAAATGAAGAAGCTTCAAAATCTGAAGCTGACGAGGTATTATCTTCTTTTGATTACAGTTCTGATTCATTTAAAACTGAATTCAAAATAATGTGCATAGATTTAATTAACTCAGAAGAAGAAATCAAGACTCTTATTGAGAAATTAGGAAACCTAGAGAATGTTAAATCAGAAAACAATAGGTTAAAGGATGAATTAACCTTAGCTAATGAACAAATCATATTATTAAAAACTGAGTTATGTGAGGCTAAACAACTTGAGGAAAATCTCAATGGGAGAAGCCTCAAGCTGATGGACATTAAAAGCACTGTAAATGCCAGGCTTAATGGCAAGCTAGGCTTGGGTGCTTCATCAAGTTTGCCCCCCCCATCCTTAAGAAACATATTTTGTCAACCCCTATTAAATTTGTTTCTACAAAAGGGAAAGAAATAATAAACTATAAACAAACCAGAGAAGAAATGCCAAAATCAATAGGTCAAAACAACAAAAATCAGAAAACATTAACTAAAAACAAGGTTCAGCAGAATTCGTCGAACTCAGATCGACGAAATGCTGCCAGTTCATCGAATCCCACTCGATGAACGTTGAACGCAAACTATAGCTATAATTATTCATCTAACTGCGATCGACGAACTCTGTATGATTCGTCGAGCAGAGGTCAACGAATGTGGGGCACAGAAAATGAATATGTTCATTCTCTGGGCAGAGATCGACGATCTCAACCCAATTCATAAAACTCTGGTCTACGAACTCACAGAAATTCGTCAAACCCAGAAAGACCTAACAAGAATGCTAATTATAATAGCAACTCTAATAAGTCAAGAAAACCATTTAATCCTATAGCTGATTGGGTAATACCACCTAGGAGATGTCACCCTCTAGGATATAAATCTCAACCAGAATTCTCTGTTATTTCTAGCTTTTCGTACCAGCAAAACAAAAGACCTAAGGTAACCTGGGTCAAGAATAATTAATTATTTCTCATTGTAGGTGAAGAGCTGTCCAATAAATAATAAAAACATGGTACCTGGACAGTGGATGTTCCAAACATATGACTGTCAGCAAGGACATCTTAACCAGCTATAAGTCCAAGCTAGGACCAAAGGTTATCTTTGGTAATTCAAAATGTGGCCAGTCTGAAGGTTTTGGAGAAGTGAAGATTGGAGCAGTCACTTTCAAGAAAGTGACATATGTCAGAGGACTCAAGCATAACCTCATCTCCATAAGTCAATTATGTGATGAAGGTTATCAGGTACACTTTAACTCATCTTCTTGAACTATTTCTAATAAAGAAAAACAAACTATTTTAATTGGGAATAGACAAGGTAACATATATTTAGTTGATTTTCTTTCTGCCAATTCTGATATCTGCTTACTAAATTTAATTAGTAACCATAATGATTTATGGAATAAAAGGCTAGGTCATGTAAACTTGAAAAACATTATTAGGCTATCAAAAGACAACCTTGTTTGAGGCTTACCTTCCGGTCCCTACAAGAAGGAAGGCCTTTGCAGGGCCTGTCAACTAGGCAAGCAAACTAAATATAGCTTTAAATCTGTTAAAAAAGTGATTCACCTAGGATTTTGTATTTGCTATACATGGATCTCATAGAGAAGGCTAAAAGAAGGTGGGATTTTTCCAAAGGGTCCGATGACATATTTATAGCATGAAAGTGGGACCCACCAAAAGATTCTCTCCAGCTCAGCAAAGCACTCACCGAACACGTGGGTTGGATGATTCTTTAAGAGCTTGGTCAAGCTCAAAAAGAGCGGGGATTGTGTACAACCCCGTGTTCGCCGAGTGGGTCCTCTAGGCTAGACGAGTGGACCAGGATGACCGGACCGCGCCAGAATTGCCTGTGTGCGAGATGCATGAGCGGGCTGACCCATCGCGCACGCGACTGGAGTTCGTCGAAATGGACATAGCTTTCATCAAACTGATCTTGGGTTGAGCTCGCAGTTCGTCGAACAGAGCTCAGAGCTCGGTGTTCGTCGAACGGAGCACGGAGCATGAAGCTCGGTGTTCGTCAAACGACGCTCAGCGATCGTCGAACGGAGCTCGGTGATCATCGAACGGAGCTCGGCAATCGCCGAACAAAGCTCGACATACTTTGAGCTAACCTCAGGAGATGAGAATCTGAATTCGTTGAACCCAGATCGACGAGCTTATTTGGAGCTTCTGTAATGACAATCTTAGACCGGCCGGCCCACTCTCCCATAGGTGACCTGGCCGCCAGCCTGCCTCAGAGTGAGGGTCGGTGGGCTGCGACATCCTGGCTTGTGTTCGCCTAAGGAGGGAAGGCGAGCTGCGGGAGCCAGGCCGCGTCCGCCCCAGCTAGGTGGAGAGTCGTGGCGAGCTGAGCTCCAGATCCCTGGAATCTGCCCAGTGGGGCCCATAGACAAAATTACCCGGTTGCCCTTATCAGGGGTGCGAATAACTTGTTAGAATAACGGAGTTACGCTATGAGCAGGCCCAGCTGGGATGCACATAGCTGTTCAAAATAACAGAGGTTGGCTATTTATAGGCCGTTTTCAGAAAACTATAAATAGGACCCAAGGGACACCTCAGAAGGCAGAATTACCAGTGTTCAGATCTTCTTGCGCTTTCTGAGGTAGCCTTTGCTCTGCCTTTGGCTAAGGAGAGAAAGCGCTTTAATATCTTCCGGGTGTGTGGTGGGACCTCCACGCCGAGCACTTGGGTCAGTTCTCTTTTGTTGTTCATCTTGTCGGAGAGAAGTAGGTGTGCGATCACCCCTTCCCTATGGGTAAACACCACAAGAGGCCGTGTTTTCTGTTCCAATAATTGTGATGTGCTAAGGCGTGGCTTTGTCTTTGTGGTTTGTTGGCTAACCCATGACATTGCAAAGTCATGTATGGAGATAGACCAGGCGAGACAAGTACCCTTCTGTGAAACTGACGAGAATGCCAAGCTTTGGACAAGCCCGAATGATGTTAACTGGGTCCTGCTGGGTCTCCTTCGGTGAACTTGGTCCCGATTTGGAGCCAGGCCTAGGTCATCACGAGAAGGGGGCATCGGTTTGTGATTTGTGAGATGGAATCCTGGCATGAGAAGCCAGAGCTTGCAGGTAAGCCAGAGGTTTGAGACCCACGAGCAGGTTGGGCCTAGGAAAGAGTTCCATGTGGCAGCTTGTATGTCGTTAGGGGAAATTGGAAGTACCCATGTGTTTGCATCTTGAACGCCGTACAGGAAATTGGAAGCACCCGATTGTTGATGCATGATGATTTGTTAGATTCATACACTATAGGGTGCCTTGTGTGAATCCCAAGTTTGCATACATGATGTATTTTAGGCCCCTTTTACTATATGCTCAACAAAAAAACATGTTTGTTGTATGCGACATCTAAACCAATGTTACTATTTTATATATTCATGTATATTTGTATACGAAGTGCTGGCCAGCAGGGTGATGGAGTTCCCCGGGGTCTGCTAGGGATGACCGGGAGGAGATGTGTTGGTTACACAGTTGATATCAGCCTTTGCTGACCCATATTCGCAAAAATTTTTATAGGGCAAGGATCACATGCAGGAGTAAGCTTGCCGGCCAAAATGTCCTAAGCCTCATGAAATGATCACTTTGTTTGGTAGATCTGTTTGGTTGAATGTTATGCTTAGTGCACTATGAATCCGGCTTGCATGCCGAGGTAGCCTAGGAGTGCTTTTGCACGTTGATTTGTTATTGTTTCCATTTTGGACTCAAGAATGTTGTGAAGCCTTAAGGTCGATTTGATACTCTTGTGGTAGTGGATAACTTCTAGTTTTGTTATTTGTTTCGGCAGTTTTTAGTCAGAGTTTTGAGTTGGGTAGTTTATATCATCTTATAATGCTGAAGCTATGGAATCTGTATGTTGTGGGGCCCAGACCGAACTCATATTATACGGTCATTACAGTGGAGGTGTTACACTCAAGACCCCATTTATGTCGTAGTACGCAGGAGTCCGCTGGTTGGAGGATGATTACAATGAGGCGTGCGAAGGCCTAGGCCTGGTAGGGTGAATACCCGCCTAGTAGTGGAGATGCCCGCTCCACTATCCCCATTTTTCCACGACGGGTGACGCCGAAGAGGGTCTCTACCTCTCGAAAAGTAGGAACTTAGTTCTATGTTGACATAGTAAACAAAGTGTGTGTGTAATCTTGTGTGAGTCATCATAATCATTCATTCATTGCATTGTATTGCGGCATAAAAGATCCCCATCATATAAATTTGCTTGTCACTTTTATATTATGAGTTACTTTGATGTACACGACCCTTAACTTATAAATTTGTATGGGCATTATTATAAATTAAGTTAAATTTTGTACTTATGATTTGATATGTTGTTAGTATACATTTTGTTTTACAAATGTTGATACCTACTGCTGTTACATTCTTATTATTTAAGTAATGATATATATATATATATATATATATATGTACTGCTAGATTTAACCATACTCTCATGTCACTTGTTTGATATATATTATTGTTATATTGTGCTCCTCTTCCTTTTCCATCTCTCGGTGCCTAAGAGTCGCCGTGGTGAGCGAATGTGAAGCCACTTAGTCTTTATGCCTAACGGGCGCTACACCCACCTTTTTAGGAGGATACCCCACCGATGGAGCAACAATAACACCCCGCGCAGGTGGGCAGTCAGGCCATAGGGACAGGGCCTGATACTATGATGCCTTCACTCTCCTCAGTGACAGATGCGAGCATTTTTTATTGCTTAATTATAGCCCTTCGAGAAATTTCTTATACTCTGGTATTACAGGAACTGATGTAGTTTCCTATTATGTTACACTACTTTTAGACATTTAATTTTGTGGGTCAAGACTTTTGTGTTATTCTCTTTGGTTGGGTTAGCATTGTGATATCAGAAATTAGTCGGTAGAATAAGCGACCTGTGGTATAGATTAGCCCATGTGCTGATGCTACCACAAGGCAGTTTTCTGGGCATAAAACTCTTCTCGACTGTATCTTGTGTTCTGGGAGGGGGGTTATATAGATCAACTCTTCCATCACTTTGTCGACTACCTCAGCCTCCTTCTCACAACTGATGTTGTTGAACGTGTTCAGATAACACTCCCTCACCACCTTCGGGTCGCTCACGATCCGGATCTACAACCATCCAATGTTGGTTTTTCAAACATATATAAAATGACAATGGCATGCATTGAAAGGCATTGATGATGGGCCTTCTAAAGATATCATTGTAAATGTTGCCATGTCAACTATCACGAAGCGACAGTTCTTTGAAACCCCTCTCAGGTGATGAGGAGTTCCACTCCTCCATCAAACTCCTTCCTTTCTCCTGCAAAACTAAAGAGGGGACCATCAGTTGAAGTCACTCTCTTATCCTCTACCACATGGCATCGAACGCCTTCTTTAAAACAACATTAACCGAACTTTTGTTCTTGACTAGAATGCGAGAGATCGTGAAGTTATCCACTACCTCCTGAACCACTAAGACATCATGGAAGGGATTTTCATGTTCGAACATGTCCTCCGCTGAGAATATAATTTATCCAATTAGGGGAGGGGCTTGTGAGGTGGAAGCCACACTTCTACGTCCAACCCCATGCAAGCTTTCTTTTTGGGTTGCCTCAAACCTAGCACCCTCCACGGATCGCTCAGATCGCACCGCGCTCCCCCTAATCAACTCGATCCTCGTACCCTCTCAGTGCCCGTCCACATGCTCCTTTGTTTCTTCCTTCTTCTCATGATCTTAGCTCTCGTTGCCCATCCCGAGATCCTGCCTCTTCTCCTCTTCTCATCTCCAAGAACATTGGGAAAGTTGTGGTGGTGTGGCCCTCGGACTGGTGAAATTCACAATGGAGGACCAACCTCCGCTCGTCTCCCCTCCTCAACTGATGCGGTCTCCCCCTCGTCCTCAACCCCTTCTTATTATATAAGCCTCCTTTCGAGCCACTTGGTACTACTTCTACGGACCTTGTCTACGCTTTGGCGAATATCCCTTTTCCTGACACTCGAGTGAGAACCTTCTCCCTAGTCAGCCTTGGTACGCTCCCCCAGCCATCCTCCGCATTGGCCTGGCAGGAGGTCCCCGAAACCTCCTCTCCTGATCCCTTTAATCTATGCTCTCCCAGACCCTTCTTTCCCCATGCCCGTTCAGCTCCTCCTTCCTCCTGATTTTCTCTATGCTTCATTCACTGTCTCTTGGACCTCTTCTCTAGTTAACTTAGCAGCTTGGTTTTGAACCCCCGGCTCATTGAGTCCTCCTCGACGTAATGCGTCACGTGATCAATCAACTCCTCAAATGATACTGGAGGAATTCGAGTCAACTCCATCTTGATGTGTTGGATCGATGTTTCACATGCCATGTGTTTGAGAATATCAACTCCAAGATTGTATTTGATCACGTCTTCCGTTGATAGAGTGTGCAGGTTGACAGGTTCAAGTGAAGAGAAGAAGCTGCATACAAATGTTACCGCCCGACGTTAGAAGTTATCGCTGAGCGGTAGCTTGAATTAAATCGACATGGCGCTCGGGAAGTTTTCAGCAAGCACTAGTACTAATGTTCCACGCTAGCTCACTCCACACCGCGTCGAGAGCGCTGAGAAGAAAAGCGTTGAGTGCATTGAGACAATGGAATTGAATGGATGCTACCGCCAAGCGCCATCACTTACCGTCCTGCGCTAGATCACTTAACGACGTGTTGAGAGTGCTGAGAAGAAAAGCATTGAGTGGCATTAAATGGATGATACCGCCAGGCGCTACAACTTACCGCGACGCGCTATCCGCTTGACGAGCATCAAGCTGGTTTCGTCGAGCTGCTGGCCTACCTCCAGTCGTTAGTGCTAAAGCACCGCGCTAGGTGCTCAATGAACATCAAGCATGGACGTTCGACGAATGCTACTCTACCGTAGGTGATAGCATTTACCGCCACATGCTAGCCCTTCGACTAACATCGATCCAGATTCGTCGAGCGCTGGACTACCTCCTAGCGCTAGTTCTACCACAGGCGCTATCACGATAATTTATTTGGACTTTGCGCTCTAGACAAAATTGGCGCTAGCCCTACCGCGTCGTGCTAGCCTCTCGATGAATCGACGCGCTGTTCTAGAATCATTGCGTCCAACATTACCTCATGGCGGAAGCGGTAACCGCGCGGCGCTAGCATATTTGAAACGACAAAATTTATTTTGAATATTTATTTCCAGATTTAGACGACAGCTGGCACAACAAGCGCACGAACCTACCATCAGGCGCTAGTCTTACCGCCGACGGTAGCCTATTTTCACGAAGACATATAAATGGCCGCCTTGGTTTCTGTGTCTGATCATCTGAGAAAAAGAAAGGACGGGACTTCATGAATTCTAGGGTTCGACCGCCTTCTTGCACTCCGTTCCACAAGTCTCCTTCAAAGAAGAAGATAGTCATCTCCATCCTGCTCGTGATTGAAAGACTCCGAAGATCCAAGATCTATAATGAATATGAAGAGTCGACCGATTGCCAACAAACAGAGATCTTAAGCACCGAACGCGGATCGCTACATGGAGTATTCTACAAGAGGGAGAACTTCATTCTTTTAAAAATTTATATCTCTTACCTTTGTAATCTTTTTGTCTTTTCTAAATCATGAGGAGAGGAAAATCGACTGGTAAGGGTCATCGGATTCCGTGGGAAATCATCCTGGGGATAAGGACGTCTAGATCTGGAGGATCTAGCGAGTCTCTACGACCCTTCCTTGCATGCAGGTGAAGTGCGGCTTGAAGACCTTTCTTGGAGGGAAAGGGAGAGAGCCAACCGGTCCGGGTAGTGGGTCGGTATAAAAAACTAAAAGAACTTTTATATTTCATCGCCTTCAATCTCTGGCGTTATAGAGATCAAGTTCTTATAATCACTTATAACATTTTTCACTTTTATTCATGTAATGGAACTTTTATTTCTTCTCCATCTGATTGTGTGATTGTTCTGGGTGTGTCAAGTTAGTGGTTGTGCTGTGTGATTTGCGAACGAAAGTGCGCAGGAAAACAAGTCCACAGACATACCGCCGCGTGTTAGATACCTAACGCCCCGCGGTAGTTTCCAGGACTTAATTTCCTAGCGCGAAATATTTTTAAATTTAATTTAAAATGTCAAACCTTATTCACCACCCCTCCCCCTCTAAGGTTGGCCATGAGATCCAACAAGTGGTATTAGAGCCAGGTTATTCCAAAATGGTTTCACCACCAGGAATAATGGCCAACACTGACCTCGAATAGACAAGTGGGGATGAAACATTATACACTGAAAATTCATTTGCACTGCCTCTATTCATAGGATTGAACTATAACGAATTGAGAACTCTGATGAAGCAATTCCTTATACTATTAGATATAGAAGTTTGGAACATGACTTGCATCAAGCCCCCAAGTAATTTAAATAAGCATAAATGTCATTTAAATGCCAAAGCTATGAATAGTTTATTTTGTGGGCTTGGTCAAGATATTTTCTAACAAATCTATATTCTTCCTACTGCATATGATATATGGAATTTTCTTGAGCTAACTTATAGTTCTCTTTCTATAGGAAATGAATCTGAGCAATTTCTCATGGATCCACATGAAGAACCAAATGGAGTCTTGATCTTGGAGGAAGACGGGACGACCGCATTGATGGAAAGGAAAGATGAAATCTTAACATTGGATGAGGAAACACATTGAGAAGTCAAAGAAACTCTACACATCAATCTTGCCTCATCAAATAGTTCTATAAGGAAGTCAAATTTCCTTTTTGCTTATAAATCTATCTCAACATTGTGTGTGCTAGAAAATGCTAGACGTAGAATTAAGAAGTTGAAAAATATTAATTCAAACCTACACAAAACGTTAAAAGCACAACTTAATGTAGAACCTTATTGTGATATGACTTGCCCTCCCAACTGCTCTTTAGATATCACGATTACACCTTGTATATATTATGATGAATTAAAAGAAAAATATAAGTTTCTTGAACAAGAGCTTCATTTTGTAAAGGAACAAAATGATAAATTATGTTCAGAAAACACATCGTTAAAAGGTGATTGTGCTGAATACAAGATTTATAAAATAGAAATTAAAGAGATGGATGAGACTTTTGAGGAATACAGAAAGAAGTATAAAGCTCATATTGACTCTATAGTCTCCACTCTTAAAAATAGCACAATCGCATACAACAAAGGTAGACATAATTTTAAAATTTAAAATAAAGAATTAGTTACAATGATCAACATTCTTAAGAAAATTATGTTTAAAAGCTCGCAACACACAACTCCGAAGTTTCAAGCAAAACTTGAAAGCATGTTGAATATGAATGGTTATATAATAACTAAGTCTGTTAAAGGGAGTAGAAAACCCCAAGCTCAAGCATGTGAAACTCCTAAACATACAAATCACCTTCACATGCAAAAACAAAGCACTCCCCTCTTAAAAACAAATGAATGTAGATTTCCTTTTAAAAATAACTACTATATGAGTGCCTATGTTATGCAAAATAATCTTAACCTGAGGAACAATAACAATATATTTAAACCTCCTATGCAATATTGTTCAACTAAAGTTCATCACATAAGGACTTGTAGAAAGTTAAATGGAAACTTGCAATAGAAAAATAACATTAAGCAAAAGTATGACTGGAGGCCCATCATACAAAATAGCGCACCTATTCCACTCAAAAGGGCACATTCATCATCACCTACCCATGGTCTATCACGCTATATTTGGGTACCCAAAGGGACCGCAACACTTGGCTCCTTTTGGATACCTAAATCTCTCATCCATTAGTATCCACCAATTGCGTGAGAGTAGAAACTAGTTAAACAAAAAGAACTTGATAATCTACTTCACGATATGCATATTGTTCTCTTTTTGTTTCATTTTTTTATATTTAGTTTTATTTTTGCTTTTGTATTCTTTAAGACAACATGTCATGGACACTTAAGATATATTTTCGCTCTCTGACTTTCCCTTATTTAGATTAATGATAAATCAATCTGACTGAATAAATTGGAATAAAAGTCATATTACTGCTAAGTGTCTATAATTTACCTTCTATAATTATTTTATCACGTTGTCCTAGTATGCCTGCGATCATTCACCCATTATGTATGTCTCATAATAGCGGTGGCATATGTGTGTGTGCTGTAGAAACGCTAACCTATAAAGCACGTCTTGTCCTTGACCAAGGAGGATTCCAATAGGTCCTTGTATGGCACTAGGGGAAAGAGTGTTAGGTTGAATGGGTTCTTTTGTGTGTACATGGGATTAACACCCTACCCTACGGCATTTATGCAGCTCCTCATGCCCATCTGTCACTTAATACGGGGCTAGGGTGTAGACATATAACTTAGATATTGGATTTTTGGGTATACTTAGGATACACATATCCAATGCATGAACATTATTTCACTTATCAAGTACGTTATATTCATGCACTATAATCTATCATGCTATCTTATGTTTGCATCATATATCTTTTTGAGTATTCATGTTTTTAGAAAAAAACACAAGTATTTTTTTAAAAAATAAATAGATATATGATTATAAAATAATTTAAAAGAACAAAAATTTATACATCTCTTTGTGTGTTTATTGTTTTGTATTTTATTAAAAGAATCAAAAAAATTATTATAAAAATTGCTTATTATTCATCGTCATTGTCAAGGATAAATACATTATATCAATTAAAGATTAAATACAATGGTTGATTTAATTGTCAAGTTTCTTAAAACATTGTTTTGGTTATATCATGCATTGAATATTATCTTATTATGTGCAATGAAATTGAATATAAAAAACATGTGTATGTGTTCTTTGCATGCCTCTAAGTATGAGTAATGTTTTATGTTTGATAGTGATTCTATTCACTCACCTATTTTGATAACCTACATGTGATTTTAATCTTACACCAACATGACTGTGTAGTGCAATAATATAATAATTAAAATGCATAAATAGATTACCTACACTACACTGAATTGAGTATTTCAATTCTTGGTTTTTTTCATGCACTTATTCTTTGGATAAATGTGTCTTTACAAAAATTGCTATTGTTTGCGCAACAAGTGAATTCGTGGTCTTTTGTCACTAAAATAAAAATCAAATAAAAATTGACAAGAAAAACTCCACCAAACACTACTCACCCTCCTGATAAGTCTTAATAAGCATTGTGAAGTTGTGCTCCTTGGAAAAAGAAGTGTAAAGTGTCTTGTAGCAAACAAAACTTTCACCATTTCTCTTAGTACATCAGATCACAAAAAATAAAAATAACACTAAAATGGCATAAATATGATTCCCCATGCACTACTCTACTCCCTGATAAGTGTTAATAAGCATTGCATGTGTAGAGCACCTTGGTAGTTGTACTTCTTACTCACGTGCATTGAAAAATAGTGGAAGTAATATTATTTTTGTATTTTAATGGTATGTTTGTTCACTATATATGTCACGTATTTTGATTGATTCACATGTATACTTTCTCAAAACACTACTTGTACACATTATTATCTCTCATAAAATTTCCACTCATGAGAATTGGATCCTAAAGCATACCTATATTATTCTCTAAAATCATAAGTAAATGCACTAGATAGCAAAGCATGACCGCAACAATGTTTAATTTTACTTGAAATGCAAATTAGCTCACATTGTGGTTTGTATCTCTCTTTGATATTTTGAAATCATGCTTGCAAAAATATCAAAAAAAAAGCATCTCTTGGATTTGTATTGAATTGAAAACATCTTTGTATTAGGTTTAAAATATCATATACTTAATTTGATATTATTTTCCAAAAAAAGGGATGTTCATCTTAAGAGTGCTTGACATATTTTTTTGTACCACTTGGGCTTTTTCATGAATATATACTTTCTAGTCAAGTTTTAAACAATGGGCAGTAAGTGGTGTTGTGTGTGCTTAACAAGTGTTGTTCGTTTCTTAAGTCTGATATTTCTTTGAGATTCTTTTCTGGTATATCTTCCTTTTTGGTTACTTAAGTTTTTCCGTCTGCTTAACAAAAATCAAAAAAATGCTGCTGATTTACTTGCTCAGGGCTCACATGACTGTGACTTAAACCATAACGCATACGTTCAATGTTTGAGTTTAGATGTGTAATCTATGTAAACATTGTCCTCCGGTCATAGTGGGCTTAATCTATTGGTGCTTAGCTATTGAGTGCAATAAGAAGAGGTCGTGTGTGTTGACTATGCCTCTAGGTATGTGTAAGGATTTAGATAGGGGAATGACTTCACATGAAACACACATCCCTAGCCGGTGCATGCAAGACGAAACATGCTACGTGTGCATGCTATATCTCGTGACACTATCCTTAACATGCTAGAAATATGCTAAATAATCAATGTGAGGATACATTTGTGATTATATTAGGTGTGAAACTTTGGGCCAAAACTCTAGTACAAAAGTCATATGTATACAAGTTAAAGTGTATCTATCTAGGTGGATAGATTTAGATTGACTCGGGGCTCCGTGAATAAAAAAATAATAACAAAAGTGCTAGCTCTACGCTAACAAAATAAAAATATGCTCGCTATCACATCTCTTGCCACGGTCCCCCCAAGAACTACTCACTCCTCCTAATAAGTCTTCATAAGTATTGTGAGGATGAGCACCTTGGTTAACGAGTCACTTCGAACATGTGCATCTATTATATCTTTAGATCAGTGCCCCTAGTTTTTGCCCATGTATGACATCGAATGACATGTGAGGTGATTATTAATCTTACTTCTCTTATGCTAGGTCCCTAGACGATCGAGATTTAAATGGATAATATGCAATTTTATTTCTTGGTGTTATCTCACTTTCGATGCTACACGCACACATGTCATTGCCTTGTCTAAGACTTCCGTGCATAAGAATTGGACTACAACTACATTATCCTTCTCTTTCGTACAATACGTACTAGAACACGATTTACAGTCAGGACGTTCTTCGTTGTTTGCCTCACTTGATTATTTCCTTGCCCTTATAGTAATGTAGACGTACTTGTTTTGTGCTTAGTTTAGTCTGTGCTGTTTGATTCTTGATTAATCTGAAACTTGATTTTTTTCTAACTGTGTACCTTGCTCCATTGTGTGACTCATGTGTCAAAATTCTCTGATATATATTTTTGTTGGGTCACCTCTGTACTTGCTATTTCTTACAATGCTCATCATTTCTACTACTTTTCATCCTGCATGTCTGCTTGGCCATGCCCACCCCTTTTGATATTATCAAAGGGGGAGAACAAAGTGTTCATGAGTATGCTATTGAGTATGGGATTAAGAGATGTCACATATAGGTGGAGTGCATATAGATAAGGGGAGATTGTCGAACATGCAGATAGGGGAGCATGTGTAGGGAAACTATATAGAGAACCTGCTGCAACCTGATGATAGCCTATAACCTATATTCTTTATATAGCCTATAACTTGTATTCTGTATATGCACTCTATGTAACATCTCATTTCCAACTAGACCCCTAAGAGTGGTTTTGGCCATGGCTAGGTCATGACAAAATCCTAGGAAGCTAAAAAGGGCCAAGTGATAGAAGGCCAAGGTGAGAATCACCTTGGTCTGCCTATGGCACAACCTCATCACCAAACCTAGGGTTTGGCCTTAGGGTCTCACCATGACTCCATGACCACACCACAACATCACTAACCCATTAGAGGGTCCACTAGAGCCTCAAGGGTCCATTGGAGTCAACCCAAAGTGGCCAATTTGACCTAGGACCACCATAGGCCTAAATTGGGCAAGGTGCCCTAACAAAGGGGAGTTGGCCCCTAATGTGCCCAACCAACCATGCCCAGGTCTTCCTAGACCTAAAGTGAGGTCAATGGGTCACTAAGGACATATTGGGTGTAGTCCTAGAGACCAAGTTGACCCAAGTCAACTCAAGCCCCAAAGTGGTCAAAGTGCCCTAACCAAGGGTCAAGTGACCTCCAAGTTGCCAAGTCAACCCTACCCAACCCTACATAGACCTTAGGGGAGGCCAATGGGTCACCAGGGACCCATTGGGGTCAACCCAAATGGTCATGTTGACCAAGGTCAACTCTACCTTAAGGTTAAGTCAAATTAGCCCAAATAGGCTAACCCAAGCTCAAGCCCATTTCCCCTCATTTGGGCTAGCCTTGATATCATGGAAATGATGAATGAGTGGGCTCCAAATAGGCTAGAGTGATGAACAAATTCGGCCACGAGGTGCAGGAGTGAGAAAGCTCAAATTTCCCTTTAATGGAGGAGAGAGAAAATGGAGTAAAGGCCATTCATGCCATGGGGAAGCCAAGGACCATTCTTCTTTGCTTGGTTCACCTCCCCTAACATCCCTGAGAAGATCAGGAGGCTTTTTAGGCTCTTCCAATGGCTGGATGCACTGAACCACCAAGGCCGAGAGGTAGCTTTCAAGGCCATTAATGGCCATTGATGATCCAGCCTCTCCTCTCCCCATCTGAGGCTTTAAACACTTTCAGTGGGCCGAGAGGAGGATTTCCCAATCCTTACCTGAATAAATCGAGCCACCCCACTGTGTAGTTGCAGAAACTGAGTGGCGCCGCCTTCAAGTATGGTTTCCCGGCGATCTTCTCGACTTCAGGCCGCCGGCAAGGTCCTCCTCCTCCCCTTATCTCAAGGTTAGATCGTAGCAACGTGTAGGTTCAAGGTTTGGGCTCAATTGAGCCCGAACCAATTTCGTATTTCCATGGTTTCGGGCCTCGAATTAACTTGGTAGAACCGCCGGAATATGACTCTCCGGCGGCTGTGCCGCCGCCTGGCGACAGCCACCACCTCAACGAAGGTGATGGTGGCGGTGGCCGGCCAGGGCAGGGGCTGGATCGCCGGCGGCAGTGCTTGGAAAGAGCTCCAGGTGGGATGAATCCATGCCATTGGTTGGAGCTAGATGATGACGGGATACCGTCCAAGGCGCGCCAAGATTTGTGCTATATCAAACCTTAAACTATAGGATATATTTCCATGCTATTCATTTATGTCAAAGATTTTGCTATTAATGTTTATATTTATTAAAAATATTTAGATGCCAGATCAAAAAACATTGTCAACATATAAACTGTAGCTCTTGATGTCTAGTTTAATTTAAAATTGATTTCACTCAATTTGGAGTCATGGTTAGACCACAACACTCATTTTGGTGAGGTCTATCCCTAGGGCTGTCCAGAGCATAAATTGGATGCCCACTCCAAACCAGACATCCAAATGATCTGAAATTTGGGGAATGGGCTACTATTAACTATATATAGGACACATCCAAAAATCAGAATTTTTGGAAAACTATTTTTCTATAGTGTTTAGAAAAATTTAATAATCCATGAATAAATTAATTAGGAGTCATAAACACCTCAAAATCCCCCCAACTTTGAGTGGGTGGTCTTAGAGAGCATGTTAGGGCTCTGGTAAAATTTTCATCTCATTTGGAGATGTTTTGGTTAGGTATTGATCCAACCCTAGGTTGACCCTTTTAGGGTTAACTAGGTCAAGCAACCCCCCCCCCCCCCCTTTTGGTTTTAAGTGGTCAAATCACCTCAATAGAGACTGATATTTTGTCCACTGACTCTCTATAGTATGACTCACCCTCCAATGGAATTTGTGGTGGTTAAGAGTAGGGTAGCCCTAGAGCCCTAGGGTAGGTCCCTTAATGGGGATTTTTAGGGTTTGAAGGTCATGGGGTCAAATGACCTTGGAATGACTTGAAAATTTGTGGAGAGGACCATATGATTAGTATGGTCCTCTGGTTAAAATTTTAGGGAATTTGGAAGCTTTAAACCCCCTCAAAACCCTAACTCTAGCTCAGGGCACAAACCATGTAGTGAAGGAAAATGTCACTAAAACTCATTGAAAAGTGATGAGATTTGGGTTGAGTAGTTTTTAAAGATAGTACAAGCTCTGGAGATTTTATTATGAATTTAGGATTATTATTTTGGATACTTCATTAACAATTTGGTAATTTATATTATTTACTTAGAAATTTATTATGAAGTAACTACTTGTTATAAATTGATGAATTTTAGTCAGAGGACTTTTTATTATGTTTTAAAGCTCTGTGAAGTTTTATGGAATTTTTGGAAGAATAATTCTAAGGGTTGCTTCATTAAGTACTGTTTCCCAAGAAAAATTAATTAAATTTATTTTGGAGTCTAGCAAGCCTGTAAAATTATGATTTTTTGAACAATGACCCTTTCTGTACCATATTAAGATTCTGTAATTTTTATATAATTTTCTGATGAATAATTTTGGTACTTCCTTCTTTACATATGATTAAGTGAATTATTTCAGATAAATTAATTAGAGGTCAAATATTTTTAGACAAATTATAATATATCTCTGTTATTTAGTGATCAAAAGTTTTGGGTGGCCATTACTTCAGTAGATCATATAGTTCATGTTCAAAATTGCTCATGGACAAACATTTGGGAAAATTCAATAAATATCAAATTAATTAGAAAAATTATGAATCTCTGATTTTAGACTAAACTTGTTATGGTGGACCTCTGGTAAATTTTATAGGAAATTTGGAAGAAAATCTGGAGTACCTTCTTTATACGTCTCATATAGTATAGGGTGGTCTGCATATAGTAACTGCGGAAACTGAACTAGAGTGGGTAATGAATTTTGAAGAGTTGAATCCTCAGTAGGTTGCTGGTTTGGGTAAATAAAGGAGTTCAGCATTGGAAGACAGGATTAGTAGAGTGTGAGGTTGACTGATGTTAGGTGGTGCTCGGGATTGGCGAAAGATCGTCCTTCCCGTAGGGAGGAAGTGTTTAATGCACTAGGGCTAGATTCAGTAAATTAATTAAGGGTTGGGAAATCAGGTAGCAACCAATAATAGTAAGTGCTTTGCGAAATAAAGCTTTGGGCGTAATCCAATCGTAGTCCCTAGTGCCTTCGAGAGCCCTTCACGGGGTATACCTTGGGCAGGCCTGGGTTAACGTAAACTGTCGGAGTGACAAATCTTAAAGAGCAACTAGAATAATTAGGGGTTAACTTTCACATACCCCGGTGTCTCGGGAAGTTGGTTTGACTAGGATGTTCGGGCGGTAGGCTCGGTGGTTGTGGAAAGGGGCGGGATGGCCCGACGAACTTTGACTCGGTTGATATTTCTGAGGGGCAGGATGGCCCGGCGAGCTTTGGCTCGGTTGATGTTTGTGACGGACGGGATGGTCCGGGGATCTTTGGATCAGTGCTGATACATAAGGTTGCATGTGCATAAAGTAAAGGTGGTGGGTCTTCGGTATTGGAGTGTCGATGCACCGATGGCAATACGTTGACTTGGCAAGTGTGGCTAGCACTTTGCCAATAGAAGTCTGGTGTGCCAGCCGACAAGAGTACGTAGGAGCTCCACATTGTGCACCAGCATTGAGGGGTACGACAGGTCTGACTGGTAGAGCAATTACCGGTTTAGAGGTGGGTGAGGCCCAATCAACCGCTTCCGTTTGCCACTACGGAGGTATCCTGGGAGGTTCGGCTCCAGAAATGGGGAACTAAAGGTCTGTGTGCACAGAGTCGGGTGGGTGAGTTGCACTTGCATGATCACATCATAACCCACTTGCATGTCATAGCATAATCATAGCATAAAACCCCTATCACCTATTGTATAAGTGGTTTGGGACGCTTATACGATAGGCCCTGCAAAACGACCCCTTGGTCTATAAGCTTGTGTGGGCAAGTTTATAAATTAAGGTTAAATTCTTTAAATA
The DNA here is from genome assembly GCA_039583875.1 of Platanthera guangdongensis. Classification (NCBI taxonomy): domain Eukaryota; kingdom Viridiplantae; phylum Streptophyta; class Magnoliopsida; order Asparagales; family Orchidaceae; genus Platanthera; species Platanthera guangdongensis. The sequence continues at coordinate 96,197,633 of CM077159.1, read as the reverse complement.
TATATTGATGTTAATAACCGACACCGCAATGTATAAATTGGTATGAGACTCTTTATACGATGGGAGCCCTGTAGAAGATCCCTTTCTTATATGTTTTTGTATAAGTTAAGGTTACTTTTCATACATTACTTTACTGCCACATGTACTATAAAATTGCTAGTATAGGTCCGCTGCCATCTGTTTCTTGATTACTCTCCACCTTCAAGTCCTACCCTTTCTTCCTCTCCGCTCGGTGCCTAGCGGCCATGGGGAAAGGGGTGGGGGATGATAGGACTTAGTTTTATAGACTAACGGTTTTCAGACCACAACATTTAGGGGATCGTGGAGCTCAACATGGAGGAGCAGCCTCGGAGGTCGGCCCATTTGGAGATAGGGCAGTCTAGCTCAGGAGTTCAGACCGTTGGGACTGTGAGCCCCTGACCTTAGTAGTGTTTTATTTTGCTTCTGCTTAAGTGACTATGTAGTGAGGATTTGATGTATCTGGCTTAAGCCCTTATTTTCAGTTCATTTAAATTTTGTGGATGTAGAATGTAGCGAATAAGAAAGAACAAACGGATAGACTTTTGAATAATTGAAATTTTATTATCCAAAAAAGATATCATTTACAAAGGTATGACCTCCCTTATATAGAATGTAGGAGATATGAGAGAGTATAAACAAACAATGTGGGACTAAACATGTACAGGGCAGAGCGGCTAGAAATAAAGGAGACCGCACAGGCCGCGCGGTTAGTCAGATGGGTTAACCGCTCGGCACCTCTAGCAGGATAAGAATAGGCCGCATTGAGAGTCCGATAGACCGCCCGGTCTCCAAGCACCAGAGGAGACCGTGTAACACCCCAGTTTTGCTAGAGGTTCAGTCTGCAGTTCTGGAAAATTTTTGGGTTTCTGGCAGGAGGCACACGGCCTGCGACACGGGCGTGTCGCAGGGCGTGTCGAGGCCGTGTCGACACTCGGCCCAAGTGTCGACACTTTTGCTCGATAAAGTGTCGAGAGTGAGGCACACGGCCTGCGACACGGGCGTGTCGCAGGGCGTGTCGAGGCCGTGTCGACACTCGTCCCAAGTGTCGACACTTTTGCTCGACAAGGTGTCGAGACTAGGGCACACGGCCTGTGACACGAGCGTGTCACAGGGCGTGTCCCGCTTGGTCGACGATCTTCGCTCGACGTTTTTCCGCGGTGTCGACACAAAGCCTGTCGACGGGTGTCGAGACTTGGCACACGGCTTGGGACACGGGCGTGTCCCAGGCCATGTCAGCTCTCGGGTTGGTTTTGGGGCCGTGTTGTTGGAGGAACACGGCCGGCCACACGGCCGTGTCACTAGGGACACAGGCGTGTCGGTTTGAACACGGGCGTGTCGGATGCCCGTGTGCGATTCCAGGCGCGTCGATTTGAGACGGTGAATGAGGCACACGGCCCTGGACACGGGCGTGTGCCAGGCCGTGTTCGGCCCAGATCTTCTGTTTTCCAGGCGAATCGCGGCCATTCTTTTTCTGGTTTTGGGATCTAACGGTTCAGGCCATCTCTTGGGAAGTTAAGTCCGAATTTAGGGTTGGAAACCCTCATTGTTTTCCAAGTCTTCTCTTTCCAAGTTCTTGAGAAAAGCTAGAGCAAGGAGGAAGAAGAAGAAGGTCTTGGGCTGTAGGAAGGGTTTCGGAGCTCCAAATCGCGAACCGAGTCCGAATCCGTGAAGCTTAGATCGTTACGAAGATTTCCATCCGGCTATTTTGCCATGGCAAGGAAGAGGAGTCGGAAGGTAACGACATCTCTTCTCTCGGTCCTTAGGAGGCATGTACTAGCATCTTTTATTTTCTTTCTCTCTAATTTTTGGGCACCAAACTCTCAAATGAGAGGGGTTTTGGTTTGCCAAGGTTCAAGAGGAACCTCCGGGTTGATTGAGTCCGTCCCCGGCATATTTTTGCATTAGAGATCCACTTCGCTAGTGGATTAGGCATGGTGGGTGAAGCCGTGGTCGCGACCGTTAGTCCGACTCGGTGATGTTGCATACGAACTTAGGGATTCGTAGAGATTTCCGTTGCGGCAAGATGTCGTTTGTGTTGTGGTGATGATTGTCTCGTTTGCTTGAAAAGGTACGTGTAGTCGAACCCGGACAAGGTTAGCTCCTCGTGGCGGTAGATGTTTTCCTTGAGGGACAAGGTTAGCTCCGTATGAGTTGGAGATGGTTCCCTTGGTGGACAAGGTTAGCTCCGCATGAGTTGGAGATGGTTTCCTTGGTGCGCGGGAACGCTGCAGTACAAATAGGGGTTACGATGTATTTAGTCTTGGTTTGTGTTGTGCCAAGGCATGACTATGTCTCCGTGGTCGGCTGGCTATCCCGTGACATGTGCGTCATGTGTGGAGAGTGTCCCGGCGAGACTAGTCCCCTTCTGTGAGACTGACGAGAATGCCAAGCTTGGGGCAAGCCCGGGCAAAGAGGCCACGAGCGGGTGGGGTCCAGCAAGGCTTCTTAGAATCGGTCGGTCTGTGTTTGTTGGAATCCTGGCATGAGACGTCAGAGCTTGCAGGCAAGCCCGGGGCTAAGCCCACGAGCGGGTGGGGCCTTGGCAAGAATTCCTTGTGGCGGCCTGTGCGCCGTTTGAGGGAGAGGTGTCTCCCTTAGTGTTTGCGGCTTTATGCCAATGGGGAAATGTGAGTACCCAATTGATGTGATGTTGTGCTAGATGCATACGCAGTAGGGTACCCTGGGTGAAGCCCGGGTGTTGCATTCATGTTGCATAGTAGGCCCTTTTCTTTATATGCTCAACCAATGGAGAACATGTTTGATGATTGAGACATCCAAGCCTGTTTTAGTGTTCTTCTGTTTATAGCTATTTTTATTGCATATGAAGTGCTGACTTGAAGGTTGGAGGGTTCCCCGGGGTCCGTTAGGGGCGGCCGGGAGAAGATGTGTTGTTACACAGTTTGAGGTCAGCCTTTGCTGACCCACGTTACTAATAATTTTTACAGGGCAAGGATCGCATGCAGGAGCTAGCACGCCGGCCAAAAAGGCCTAAGCCCATGAAGTGTTTTTCCCTCTTTTGTAGCACTACATTGATGATGATGTTTGTTTGAGACTCTTTTGTCCGGCTTGCATGCCGAGGTAGACTAGGAGTGCTGAGCACATTCATGATTGATGTTTTATGTCTCTTTTGGACACTTGATGTTAGGCCTTAAGGCTATTTGTTTTACTCTTTAGTGGTGGATAACCTCTAGTCCTGTTTGTTTCCACTGTGTTGTGCAAGTGTTTTGAGTTTGGGTAGTTATATCAACTTATAATACTAAAGTTGTGGCGTTCGTATGCTGTGGGGCCCCGGCCGGACCCATATTATACGTCAACTACAAGGGAGGTGTTACAATTTGGTATCAAAGCGAGGTTTGATTCAAGGTTAGTGCGTAGAGAGGTTATCCACAAAAGAGGAACGAGGGACCGTGAGTGTCCTTATGTTTTAGTCTTGAGATTGGAGACTAATCCCTTATTTCTTGTTTTCCTGAAGAGTGCAAGCAACGAGGCGGGCACTTCAAGAGCAAGGGATGATCTCTCGGCGAGCAGTGCTACTGCTCCAGGCCTTTTGGGCACGGGTGTAAACCCGGCCGACTTCTGTCGTATGCTTGCAGAAGCGATGGTGGCAGCCCAAGCGGCGGCTGCAGCCCAGGTAGCAACCCCTGCTACACCGGACACGGCGACGGCCGTGCCAGGCGGAGAAGCCAGGCGAGTGGAGCCTTTGGTAGAAAGGGTGTGTTGGGTACATTGGTCAAATGTACCTGATTTGAAGAAGCCTCACCCAACTCAATGATATACATCATAATGTATTTGATGTATGTTTGAGTTATTTGTGCAGGTTAAGAAAGTACTGGACTGAAGCAAAAAGTTTCTAAGTCTATGTGTCGACACCCAGAGGGAAAGTGTCGACACTTAAGAAGACTTGTGTCGACATCCAGACAAGCAGTGTCGACACTTGGAGTCATTGTGTCGACACCTGGGATGCAGAGTTGACACCAGACAGATAATGTCGACACTTGGAGCTGTGTCGACACTCAGTGAAGTAAAGTGCAGACAGAATGTGTCGACACAAGGAGCTGTGTCGACACCCAGTGAAGCTGTGTCTACACCAGAAAGTGTCGACACTTGGAGCTGTGTCGACACTCAGCAAAAGTCTGCAGAGTCTAAGTATAAGTGTCGACACTCAACACAATGTGTCGACACTAAGCAGAAGAGTCAGCATTTAAAGTAAGTGTCGACACCCAGCACAATGTGTCGACACTCAACAGAAGAGTCAGCATTTGAAGTATGTGTCGACACCCAGAATAATGTGTCGACACACAGCTGAAGACTCAACACTGGAAGAAAGTGTCGACACATGGAGCTGTGTCGACACTTAGCAAAGAACAGAAAGAACAACAAATTATTCTAAGTACAAGTGTCGACACTATGGGAATGTGTCGACACTCAGCTGAAGTCTCAACAACAAGAAGGTGTGTCGACACAAGGAGCTGTGTCGACACTCAGCAAGATTCAACAAAGAAGACTATGTGTCGACACCAAGAAGCAGTGTCGACACTTGACAGATTCAACACAAGAAGATGTGTCGACACAAAGGAGATGTGTCGACACATAGAAGAATTCAGCAAAAGCTATAAGAACAAGTACTTGTGTCGACACTCAATTTCAGTGTCGACACATGAAGAAGAATCTGTGTCGAGACATACAAGGATATGTGTCGACACTTTGTAGACTTGTGTCGACACTTACACAACATGTGTCGACACTTGGACTATAAGTGTCGACACTTAAAGACAGAAAGTCTCGACACTTACAGACAGTTAGAGATTTTCAAGAAGTGACTGGATGACTTGACAGCTGCCGTTCCAGCTGGTCTACAGCAACTGTCAGAGATGTCAGAAGTCAGTTTTGAACCGGTCTAGCCGGTTACCATGAAGAAAGCCTATAAATAGGCACCTACAGTTTACAGAAACTGTTGTTCAAAGTTGTTGAAAGTGGTTAAGAGTTGTTGAAGTAATTATTGAAGTAATACAAAGAGTATCAACACAAGAAGATCTAGCAGTTCAAGTGCAGATCTAAGAAGTTGGAGAGAGAGGGCTCCATCCAAGAAATCAGCCTTTGGAACTAAGCTGAGAAGAAGGATTCAGATTCAGTCTGGATCTTAAGTGGCAGAGGTCAAGGAACAACTGCAGAGGATTCAGCCTTATTCAGTTCTACTCAAGAAGCTTTGAAGAAAGCTAAGTCAGGGTGAATCCAGCTGAGTTCTTCCAAGAACTCATCAAGAATCTCTCAACTCCCCTCCTTTAATTCTGAGTTGTAGAGTTATTATTTGTAAAACATTTTTATCTTGTAGGATCCATTGGATCTGAGTGATTTGTAAGCCTACATTTATAAAGGCTGAGGGTAGGGCTTGTTAGCCTGAGTGTAGGAGATAGAGATCTCTGAGTGTAGGCCTTGGTTGGCTGAGTGTAGGCCTTGACTGGCTGAGTGTAGGCTTTGGGATAAAGCTGAGTTGTAAGGCTTTGGGCCTGAGGTAGGAACCAATTTGGGTTCTGAGACAGTGGAGAAGTTTGGCCGAATCTAGTACACTGCTAGATAGGCGAAGGGCGAAAGTGGATGTACCCATATCTTGGGGAACCACTATAAAACACTGTGTGCTGTGCTGTGATTGTGCTGTGGATTAGCTGTGTATATTTTGTTATTGCTGTTTGCTGTGCAAAAGTAGTTTGAAATCTGTGATATAACTGTTTGGCTGCCAACAAAGTTAGAAAAGGATTAGGTCACCTATTCACCCCCCCCTCTAGGTGTTTAGGTACCATATCTTTCAGGGTGGTGGTAGGACATGGAGACCGACACATGAAGTATTTCCTGAGTTTCCATCCCCCATACTTCAAGGGTGTTGGAACGCCAACAGATGCGGAGGATTGGTGGGTTCGTATTCAAGAACTGTTAAGGGCGGCAGAGACGCTAGAGGAAAAGAAAGCTGAGTATGCGGCGTTCATGTTGGAAGGAGACGCCAAATTGTGGTGGGTGAGCCATAGCGGCCGCCTGTTCCCGGGACGCACCCCGTCAGTGGAAGAGTTTGGGGACACTTTTCTTAAGAGGTATATCCCAGTTTCAACACGGTTGGCCCTGCAGAGGCAGTTTCTGCATCTAATGCAGCGAGACAAGACAGTGGATGAGTACGTGCAAGAGTTCACCCGTTTGGGTCGTTATGCGGGAACGACAATGGCAGATGATGTAGAGAGGGATAACCTCTTCTACCAAGGGTTGAGGGAAAATCTGAGACAACCCCTCATCTCCATGAAGAGGGCGGGATTTAATGAGCTAGTTGAAGCCGCCAGGAGTTTGGAGAATGATCTGGAGCGAACCCAGCGTCGAAAGGGTTTTACTCCCAAGCACGGGGAAGGGAAGCCCTCCCAATCTCATGTAAAGTCTGATGGGAGCAGGTAGAGGAGGAAGCCTCACACTTCCAGGTCGGGTGAGAGGAGCACGTGGACGCCTGGGGGTTCTCACTCTAGGGGACCGCCGACGTGTTACAACTGCGGGAAGGTTGGGCACATAGCCCGTGCTTGTCAGCAAGGGGGAGCGGGGCAAGAGTCAAAGTAGGAGCAGTCTGTGCGCTCGGGCCCCAGTGCTGTAGAGAAAGGAAAGATGGCGGAGTCGAGTGCTTCTCGGTTCCAACCGGTGCAACCAAGGGCTTACAACCTTGGACAGCAAGAAGCGATCCGCCAAACCGACGTGGTGACAGGTATGAAGAAAATTTAAGTTTGCATTTGTGCTTCATACTTTTAGACCCCCCCTTTTTCGTGTGTTGTCTTGTTGTAGGCTTCGTGTTAGTTTCTGGATACCCCGCTAGGGTATTGTTCGATACGGGAGCATCGCACTCCTTTCTTGCGGAGAGCTTCGTCCGAAGGGTAGGAGTCGAGTCTTTCTCGGCGGACGCGGAACTAAAAGTGCGCATGCCCAATGGGTCATCTATGACCACCGGGGCTAGAGGGCGCATCTGTTGGGAGCTAGACGGAGTTGACTTCGTTTTGGAAGCGGCAGTGTTGCCGTTAGTAGAGTTCGATGTCATTTTGGGCATGGACTGGATTGCAGAGCAGCGCGCCAGCATTGATTGTTTGTCCAAGGTAGTGACCCTAAAGAGTAAGGGGCAATCAGAAGTCAAATTTGTGGGCCTTTGTGGAGTAGCCCATTCCTTAATTACGGCCATGCAAATGATGCGGGCGGTTAACCAGGGAGGTGTGGCGCTGGTAGCATTGTTGGAGGTTCTTCTCTCCCAGCTATGTTTTGAGGAAGTGCCTGTGGTGGCAGAGTTCAGGGATGTGTTTCCGGATGAACTTCCTGGAGCGCCTCCTCGGCGGGAGATCGACTTTTCGATCGAGTTAGTGCCATAGGCTAGACCGGTGTCGCGTCCTCCTTTTAGGATGGCACCAAAGGAGTTGGCGGAACTTAAGGTACAGTTACAGGAACTGTTGGAGCAGGGGTATATTAGGCCCAGTTCCTCACCATGGAGCGCACCGGTGTTGTTTGTAAAGAAGAAAGACGGTAGCATGCGCCTGTGCATTGACTACCGAGAGCTGAATAAATTGACCGTCAAGAATAAGTATCCGATCCCTCGGATAGATGATTTGTTCGACCAATTAGTGGGGTCAGTGGTATATTCGAAGTTGGACTTGAAGTCAGGCTACTATCAGCTGCGAATTCGAGATGAGGACACACCCAAAACTGCCTTTGGCACAAGGTATGGACACTTTGAGTTTACGATGATGCCGTTCGGGTTGACGAACGCACCATCAGTGTTCATGGATCTGATGAATCGAGTATTTCGGGATTACTTGGATTCGTTTGTGGTTGTCTTCATTGATGACATCTTAGTGTACTCCAACTCGGAAGTGGAGCATGAGACCCACTTGAGAGTGGTCCTGCAAGTGTTGAGGGAGAACCAATTGTTTGCAAAGTTCTCAAAGTGCGAGTTTTGGTTAGCCAAGGTGGCGTTTTTGGGCCACGTGATTAGTGGTGATGGGGTGGCAGTGGATCCAGCGAAAGTGGAGGCCATCAGAGATTAGCCGGTGTTGAGGACCGTGGCGGAAGTCCGAAGTTTTCTTGGACTAGCCGGGTATTATAGGAGATTCGTGGAGAATTTCTCGAAGATAGCTCTACCCCTCACCTCACTCACTCGCAAAGACCATAAGTTTGTGTGGACCCAAGAGTGCAGTCAAGCATTTGAGGCCCTGAAGGAGAGGCTTATGATGGCTCCAATCCTGAGTTTACCGCAAGGGACCGATGGATTTCAGATTTTCAGTGACGCATCGGGATGCGGTTTGGGTTGCGTGTTGGTGCAACATGGCAAGGTGATAGCTTTTGGGTCTAGACAGCTGAAACCTCATGAGAGGAATTACCCCGTCCATGACTTGTAGTTGGCGGCGGTAATCTTCGCGTTGAAAATATGGCGACACTATGTGTATGGCGCAAGGGTGGAGATCTTCACGGACCATAAAAGCCTGAAGTATCTCTTGGATCAGAAGGACTTGAACATGCGGCAACGCAGATGGGTTGAGTTTCTTGGAGACTACGAAGTGGCAATTCAGTATACGCCGGGTAAAGCCAATGTGGTGGCGGACGCGTTGAGTAGAAAGTACTCGGGGCAAGGGAATTGGATCGAAGCTCATGATGAGCGGTTGGTACGGGAATGGGAGTCCCTTGGATTGGAATGTGTTGCGAGAGGCGAGTCTAGCGTGGCTCGGTTGAACTGGATTGAAGTGCAAAATGACTTGTCCGATCGTATTCGGGAAGCGACTCGATTGGATGTGGAGTTTCAACCTTTTGTGTTGGAGGCTCAAAAGGGCGAGAGCAGCGCCTGGGAGATGATTGGGGGAATCTTGAGAAAGGATGGAAGGGTTTGTGTACCGCAGTTTGGCAATCTCCGTGAGGAGTTGATGTTTGAGGCTCATTTATCAAAGTACTCCATTCACCCGGGCAGTACAAAGATGTACTTGGATATGAAGAAATCCTTTTGGTGGCCGGGGTTGAAGCGAGATGTAGCTTTGTATGTGAGTCGTTGCCAAACATGTGCCTTGGTGAAGGCCGAATGTCAGAAACCGGGCGGGTTCCTGAAGCCCCTTCCAATTCCTGAGTGGAAATTTGAGGACATCTCCATGGACTTTGTGCATGGTTTGCCTAGATCGCAATATGGTAATGATGCTATTTGGGTGATCGTGTATCGCCTAACCAAGGTGGCTCACTTCATCCCAAATCGGAAAGAGGACAGCGTGGAGAAGCTGGTGGAGTTGTATGTTCGCAACATTGTGCGACTGCACGGAGTTCCTAAGAGCATAGTCAGTGATCGAGATGGACGGTTTACGTCTAAGGACTGGAGATTGGTTCAGAAGAGCTTGGGCACGAAGCTAAAGTTCAGTACGGCGTTCCATCCTCAAACTGATGGGCAAACAGAGAGAACGAACCGTAATATGGAAGATATGTTGAGAATGTGCGTTCTTGATTTCGGCAAGAAGTGGGAGGATCACCTCTTCATGGTAGAATTTGCATACAACAATAGTTTTCAAGCAAGCATAAGAATGGCGCCATACGAAGCTTTGTATGGGAGGCGGTGTCGAACGCCAATGTTTTGGGCAGAGGCGGGAGACACCAAACTGTTGGGAAAGGATGCGGTGGTTGACGCTTGTGAGTTGGTACGGACCATCCAAGAGCGTATGAAGGTGGCGCAAGACAGGCAAGCAAAATATTTTAATGCTCGTCACCGAAAGGTGGAATTTGCAATTGGTGATTGGGTTTATCTGAAGGTCAAGCCGTTCAAAGGCGTCTCACGGATTCGCCGACTCAAGAAGCTGAGTCCAAGGTTTTTGGGGCCTTTTGAAATTGTTGAGCGGGTAGGAGAAGCAGCTTATCGGTTGACGCTGTCCGCAGATTTGAGTGGATTACATGACGTCTTCCACGTCTCCGTTTTGAGGAAAGCCTTGGTGGAGGCTAGCGTAGTGATTGAGCCGGCATCGGTGCCGATTGAGGAAGACTTGAGGACGCGAGTCCTTCCAATTGCTATAGAGGATTCGGAGACTCGGCAGTTGCGGAATAAAGAAGTCAAACTCGTAAAAGTTCGATGGGACAACTGTGGTCGTGAGGAGTTCTCTTGGGAACGAGAACAGGCCATGTTAGACGATTATCCAGAACTCTTCATGTCAGGTACAATTTAAGTTTTGTGCCCTTCTGTTTTGAAATTTCGGGATGAAATTCTGTTAAGTGGGGGAGAGTTGTAACACCCCAGTTTTGCTAGAGGTTCAGTCTGCAGTTCTGGAAAATTTTTTGGGTTTCTGGCAGGAGGCACACGGCCTGCGACACGGGCGTGTCGCAGGGCGTGTCGAGGCCGTGTCGACACTCGGCCCAAGTGTCGACACTTTTGCTCGACAAAGTGTCGAGAGTGAGGCACACGGCCTGCGACACGGGCGTGTCGCAGGGCGTGTCGAGGCCGTGTCGACACTCGTCCCAAGTGTCGACACTTTTGCTCGACAAGGTGTCGAGACTGGGGCACACGGCCTGTGACACGGGTGTGTCACAGGGCGTGTCCCGCTTGGTCGACGATCTTCGCTCGACGTTTTTCCGCGGTGTCGACACAAAGCCTGTCGACGGGTGTCGAGACTTGGCACACGGCTTGGGACACGGGCGTGTCCCAGCCCGTGTCAGCTCTCGGGTTGGTTTCGGGGCCGTGTTGTTGGAGGCACACGGCCGGCCACACGGCCGTTTCACTGGGGACACGGGCGTGTCGGTTTGAACACAGGCGTGTCGGATGCCCGTGTGCGATTCCAGGCGCGTCGATTTGAGACGGCGAATGAGGTACACGGCCCTGGACACGGGCGTGTGCTAGGCCGTGTTCGGCCCAGATCTTCTGTTTTCCAGGTGAATCGCGGGCATTCTTTTTCTGGTTTTGGGATCTAACGGTTCAGGCCATCTCTTGGGAAGTTAAGTCCGAATTTAGGGTTGGAAATCCTCATTGTTTTCCAAGTCTTCTCTTTCCAAGTTCTTGAGAAAAGCTAGAGCAAGGAGGAAGAAGAAGAAGGTCTTGGGCTGTAGGAAGGGTTTCGGAGCTCCAAATCGCGAACCGAGTCCGGATCCGTGAAGCTTAGATCGTTGCGAAGATTTCCATCCGGCTATTTTTCCATGACAAGGAAGAGGAGTCGGAAGGTAACGACATCTCTCCTCTCGGTCCTTAGGAGGCATGTACTAGCATCTTTTATTTTCTTTCTCTCTAATTTTTGGGCACCAAACTCTCAAATGAGAGGGGTTTTGGTTTGCCAAGGTTCAAGAGGAACCTCCGGGTTGATTGAGTCCGTCCCCGGCATATTTTTGCATTAGAGATCCGCTTCGCTAGTGGATTAGGCATGGTGGGTGAAGCCGTGGTCGCGACCGTTAGTCCGACTCGGTGATGTTGCATACGAACTTAGGGATTCATAGAGATTTCCGTTGCGGCAAGATGCCGTTTGTGTTGTGGTGATGATTGTCTCGTTTGCTTGAAAAGGTACGTGTAGTCGAACCCGAACAGGGTTAGCTCCTCGTGGCGGTAGATGTTTTCCTTGAGGGACAAGGTTAGCTCCGTATGAGTTGGAGATGGTTTCCTTGGTGGACAAGGTTAGCTCCGCACGAGTTGGAGATGGTTTCCTTGGTGCGCGGGAACGCTGCAGTACAAAGAGGGGTTACGATGTATTTAGTCTTGGTTTGTGTTGTGCCAAGGCGTGGCTATGTCTCTGTGGTCGGCTGGCTATCCCGTGACATGTGCGTCATGTGTGGAGAGTGTCCCAGCGAGACTAGTCCCCTTCTGTGAGACTGACGAGAATGCCAAGCTTGGGACAAGCCCGGGCAAAGAGGCCACGAGCGGGTGGGGTCCAGCAAGGCTTCTTAGAATCAGTCGGTCTGTGTTTGTTGGAATCCTGGCATGAGACGTCAGAGCTTGCAGGCAAGCCCGGGGCTAAGCCCACGAGCGGGTGGGGCCTTGGCAAGAATTCCTTGTGGCGGCCTGTGCGCCGTTTGAGGGAGAGGTGTCTCCCTTAGTGTTTGCGGCATTATGCCAATGGGGAAATGTGAGTACCCAATTGATGTGATGTTGTGCTAGATGCATACGCAGTAGGGTACCCTGGGTGAAGCCCGGGTGTTGCATTCATGTTGCATAGTAGGCCCTTTTCTTTATATGCTCAACCAATAGAGAACATGTTTGATGATTGAGACATCCAAGCCTGTTTTAGTGTTCTTCTGTTTATAGCTATTTTTATTGCATATGAAGTGCTGACTTGCAGGTTGGAGGGTTCCCCGGGATCCGTTAGGGGCGGCCGGGAGGAGATGTGTTGTTACACAGTCTGAGGTCAGCCTTTGCTGACCCACGTTACTAATAATTTTTACAGGGCAAGGATCGCATGCAGGAGCTAGCACGCCGGCCAAAAAGGCCTAAGCCCATGAAGTGTTTTTCCCTCTTTTGTAGCACTACATTGATGATGATGTTTGTTTGAGACTCTTTTGTCCGGCTTGCATGCCGAGGTAGACTAGGAGTGCTGAGCACATTCATGATTGATGTTTTATGTCTCTTCTGAACACTTGATGTTAGGCCTTAAGGCCATTTGTTTTACTCTTTAGTGGTGGATAACCTCTAGTCCTGTTTGTTTCCGCTGTGTTGTGCAAGTGTTTTGAGTTTGGGTAGTTATATCAACTTATAATACTAAAGTTGTGGCGTTCTTATGCTGTGGGGCCCCGGCCGGACCCATATTATACGTCCACTACAAGGGAGGTGTTACAGACCGCTAGACCGCTCGGTCAACAAACCGCCAAACAAGACCGCAAGGCCGCCCGGTCTAATACTTCAACACTCCCCCTCAAGCTGGAGCATAGATATCAATCATGCCCAGCTTGTCACAAATGTGGAAGAAGGAAGTAGAGACCGTCTTGGTGAAGATATCTGCCAATTCCTTGTCAGAGGTGACAAATGGAGTACAAATTTGTTTCTTCGAAATCTCTTCTCGAATGAAGTGACAGTCAACCTCTATATGCTTTGTTCTCTCATGGAAGACCGGATTTCTGGATATGTATATAACGGCCTTGTTGTCACAGAACATAGGGAGAGGACAGTCATATACCTCGCCCAGGTCAAGCATGAGATCCCGCAACCACTTTAACTCACACGTGGTTGACGCCATACTCCAGTATTCGGCTTCTGCACTGGATCTCGAGACAACAGACTGTTTCTTGCTCTTCCAACTCACGAGATTTCCTCCAACAACGGTACAAAAACCTGATGTGGATTTACAATTGCCTTTGTCATCCGCGTAACTTGAATCTGAGTAGGCCTCAACCCTCAGATGACCATTCTTCTGAAAGAGTAACCCTTTGCCTGGTGCTGCTTTGATATACTCTAAAATCTTCAGGGCAGACTGAAGATGGCACTCCCTGGGAGCTTGCATAAACTGACTGACCTTGCCTACAATATAGGCGATGTTAGGTCTAGTCACCGTGAGATAGATGAGTTTGCCTACCAAACATCTGTACCTTGTGACATCAGATAGAAGAGGCGAGTCATCCGTCCACGTTTTGTCTTCTCCAATAGCCATGGGAAACCGAGCCGGTTTGGCACCTGTCAATCCTGCTTCTTGTAGAAGATCAAGGGCATACTTCCGTTTGGAGAGAACCAACGAGTCAGGTTTCCGAGAGATTTCTATCCCCAAAAAGTATTTCGCCGAGCCCATATCCTTCGTGACCAAGTGCTGACGGAGGTGCTTCTTCGTCAAGTCCACCCCATCTCGGTCATCGCCAATAAGAATAATATCATCCACATATACTGCCAAAACCACCAGTCCCGAGGCCGTTTTGCGAATGAATAAGGAGTGATCGGCCGAACTCCTTCTAAAGCCGATGGTAGCCACAATACTACTGAATTTGTCGAATCATGCCCGAGGGCTCTGCTTTAGGCCATAAATGGCCTTCTTCAAATGACATACGCGCGTCTCCCCCTGAGCAACATACCCAGGAGGTTGCTCCATATAGACGTCCTCCTAAAGATCGCCATAGAGAAAGGCATTCTTCACATCAAGCTGGGAAATAGCCCAATCCCGGTTAACAGCCACAGAAAGGAGAATCCGGATGGTGCTGAGGCGAGCAACCGGAGAAAAGGTATAAAAGTAATCAATCCCGTAAGTCTGAGTGAAGCCCTTGGCCACTAGCCGGGCCTTGTAGCTATCCACAGTGCCGTCGGGGCGAAATTTCACAACGAAGACCCAGCGACAGCCAACCACATCAGTGCCCACGGGAGGAGGAACAAGGGTCCAGGTACCCCATTCAGTAAGAGTAGCCATCTCCTCATCCATGGCAGACTTCCAATGAGGGAGAGCAAGAGCCTCCTGGTAGGTGCGGGGAGTAGAAGTAGCAGAGATAGCCAAGGCAAAACACCTGCGAGAAGGAGAAAGCCGATCATAGGAAACAACTGCCACAAGCGGGTGTTGAGTACACGCCCGCACCCCTTTGCGAAGAGCAATGGGAAGATCCAGGTCGACGGGAGCGTCAGCGACCGGAGCGTCCGTGTCGGAGAAGGCTGGCCCGGGACTAGAGAGAGACGGCGGCGGAGAGGAGGGTGGAGGGGTGGGTGGGGAGACAGACTGGGAAGGAGTCAGTGGAGGAGGAGACGGAGGTGCGAAAATGTCGAGAGGCGTGGAAGGAACGGAGATATCAGAAGGAAGAAAAGAGGTAGGAGAGAAATAGGAAGCATTCTCGAAAAAAGTCACATCCGTGGAGACAAACTACTTGCGGAGAAGGGGGTCAAAGCAGCAATAGCCTTTTTGAGTGGTAGAGTACCCCAAAAAGACACACTTGGTGGAACGGGGGGAAAGCTTGTCGCAGGTAGCGGAGGGAGCGTGAACAAAGGCCGTACAACCAAAGACATGGAGAGGGAGAGGAAAAGGTTCCTTGTGGTGGTAGAGAATGGAGAAGGGGGTCTGGCCGTGGATAATTGTGGAGGGAAGGCGATTGATGAGATAGCAGGCGAGGAGCACAGCGTAGCCCCAGTAGGAGCGAGGGACGTGCATCTGCGTCATGAGAGTACGAGCAACATCAAGCAGGTGATGGTTTTTACGCTCCACCACCCCATTCTGCTGGGAGGTGTAAACACAAGTCGTTTGATGAAGTAGGCCATGTTGGTGAAAGAAAGAGGAGAACTCATGATTCAGATATTCCTTGGCATTATCAGAACGTAAAACTTTAATAGGAATAGCAAATTGAGTCTGAATCATAAAATAAAAGGATTGCCAAACAGAAAAGAGTTCAGAGGGATCTTTTAATAGATACACCCAGGTACAGCGTGAAAAATCATCTATAAAAGTGACAAAATAGGAACTGCCCCGACCAACAGTGAGGGTAGGAGCAGGACCCCATACATCAGAATGAATAAGATCAAACGGGCGAGAGGAGCCACGACCTTGCTTCGGTGGGAAGGAGGAGCGATGATGTTTGCCAAGCTGACATGCATCACAGTTGAGCGGAGAACTGGTAGGAGGTAAGTGGGGCAGAAGCTAGCGAAGAATCCGAGGAGGAGGATGTCCAAGGCGAAGATGTCATTGAAGGAGATCTATGGAGGAGGAGTAGGCGGACAGAGCGGAAACATCGTTGAGGAAGTAGAGGCCGCCGCTCTCAGTCCCAGTAGCAATCGTCCGCTGGGTCCTTGGGTCCTGAAAAGAACAAGTAGTGGGAGTGAATAAGATGGAGCACCGAAGTTGCCGGCATAAAGTAGTAACTGATATCAAATTGCACGGGAACTTCGGGACATAGAGGGTGTCCTCCAAGCAAAGCGAGGGGGTGAGTTGAACCATGCCCGTCCCATGAACCGGGGACGGGGAGCCATCCGCCACATGAACCGGGGGTAAGCGGTCATGTGTCTCAAGACGGGAGAAGCAATGAGGGTTGCCAGTCATATGATTTGTAGCACCGGAGTCAATCAGCCATTTACCTTGGGTAACGATGTGGGCACTACCTGACATCGTGGCCACAGAGACAGACGGCCGAGAAGAGGCGGAGGCCGAAGAAGGAGCATCACCGAAAGGGCGAAGATGAGGATGTTTCTGCCAGCAGCGGTCAACAGAGTGGCCGGTACGACCACAGTGAGAGCAGAGGAACCGGGATGAACCCCGTCCGCCGGAGTGGCCGCGGCCACTAGGTCCCCCCCTCTGAGCTTGGTGAGCAAAGGAGTCCTGGGAAGGGGGGGAGGCCAACAGAGGCCGCTGGAGCAGCGAAGTAACAGCGGCAATGCGAGCCGCAGTGGCATCGAAAGTAGGAGATTCCGCCTCACCCAAGATCTGCTGGCGGATCATATCATAAGAATCGGGAAGACGAAGAAGATAACAAACAACCAGGAGTTCCTGGAAGTGTTTGTGCTGTTCGGCCAAATCCGCGGAGAAGGGGCGATTCTGGAGGATTTCAGCACCAAGAGCCAGAACCTGCTGATAAGCCGCAGCAGGAGACCTGGAAGGGCGGGCGAAGAGGTCCGCATAGAGAGTATAAATGCGGGACGTCTGCCCCCCTTCGAATAGAGAGCAGCAAGGTGAAGCCAGGCGGCCTTGACCGTCTCATCATGGCGAATGACTGGAAGGAACTCATCAGAAAGGCTGTTGGCCAGCCAGGTGCGGAAAAGAGCATCACTCGTATCCCAGACATCAAACTCAGGAGAGGTACGAGGAGGAGGGTCATCGGTGAGGTGATGACGCTTGCGTTGAGAGCGAAGAAGAAAAGTGAAAGAAACGCTCCAATCGGGATAGTTGAAGCCAACAAGCTTAGAAAGGGTGCCAAGGTTGCCCGAAGGAGGAGGTGGAGAAGGAGCTGCAGGAGTAGTGGTGAGACCGGAAGTAGTCATAGAATACAGCAAGAAACCACAGCGGATAGAAAAGGAAGAAGCCGCGCGAACATAAGCGGCTAGAGAGCAGTCAAAGGCACAGCGGGGAAGAGGTCGCGCGGACTGAAAAGGCCAAGCGAACAGAAGAGAAGAGGAGGCAAGAAACGGCGACTACAACAAGTCGCAGGCCGGGCGAACAGAAACAGGCCGCAACGACTAGGAAGTCGGAGAGGCAAGAAAGAACCAGGAGCGCGGCGACAACGAAACAGGTCGCGGCAATGAATAGCAGCAGGAGAAGAGAACTAAGGAGAAGCAAGCCGCGCGAACAGGGCAGCGGACAGCAACAAGCCGCGCGAACAGGGCAGCGGACAGAAGAGAAGGCAAGCCGCGAGACAGGTCGCGGAAAGCGGAAAACAAGACGCAAGAATCAGAGAGCGCACACAATCAGGAGGAAACGACCGTGTCCTCTGATACCATGTAGAAAGTAGCGAATAAGAAAGAACAAACAGATAGACTTTTGAATAATAGAAATTTTATTATACAAAAAAGATATCATTTATAAAGGTATGACCTCCCTTATATAGAATGGAGGAGATATGAGAGAGTATAAACAAACAATGTGGGACTAAACATATACAGGGCAGAGCGGCTAGAAATAAAGGAGACCGCACAGGCGCATGGTTAGTCAGATGGGTTAACCACACGACACCTCCAACAGGATAAGAACAGGACGCACTGAGAGTCCGATAGACCGCCCGGTCTCCAAGCACCAGAGGAGACCGCCAGACCGCTCGGTCAACAAACTGCCAGACAAGACCGCAAGGCCTCCCGGTCTAATACTTCAACAGTGGACTCTCCCTTCGTGGAGATATTATTACTCTGATGTGATTTTATTATGGAATTTTGGTGAGAGTTTTTACCTCACTTGCGTTTACTCTACTTTTGTTGCTTTTCTGTGATCGAATCGACCGGCAGAATCGGCATTTCGCGGTGATGACCCTTTAGGGCGTGAAGGTGTCACCGTAAAGTGGCGGTTCTGGGCCTAAGACCCCGGCGTTTAAAAGAAAAAAATAGGGGGTCTTACAAGTGGTATCAGAGCAAACCTCGATCGAAAAGTAGCAGTCCACAACCCCTGGGTCACCCACGCGCGAGTTTAGTTTGGGGACAAACTAAGCAGCGGAAGCAGTGGTGTGCCCATATGGGGATCACATGTAAATTGTCCACTTTTTATTAGGTATTGATGCAGAACGAGCATGTAATATCCTACGCCTCCCGACAGCTGAAGATACATGAGAAGAACTATCCGGTGTATGATATGGAGATGGGTGCAGTGATCTTTGCACTGAAGATTTGGCGACGCTACCTCTACGGGGTTCACTGTGACATCTTCTCAGATCACAAGAATTTGAAATACGTGGACACACAGAAGGAACTCAACATCAGATAGAGACATTGGGTGGAGTTCCTGTCGGATTACCAGTACACCATGCACTACCATCCCGGGAAGGCGAATGCGGTGGCAAATGCGCTGAGCCGGAGAGGAGATACCTCAGGGAAGGGACCACAACTGATGTCTATGGAGCTAGTACGGTCTTTCAGAGATATGCAAATATCCCTAATATCAGAGAGGAAGTGTTTAATGCACCAGGGCTAGATTCAGTAAAATTAATTAAGGGTTGGGAAATCGGGTAGCAACCAATAATAGTAAGTGTCTTGCGAAAGGGAGCTTTGGGTGTAATCCCATCGTAGTTCCTAGTGCCTTCGAGAGCCCTTCACGGGTAATACCTTGGGCAATCCTGGGCTAACGTAAACTGTCGGAGTGACAAATCTTAAGGAGAAACTAGAATAATTAGGGGTTCACTTTCACACACCCCGGTGTCTCGGGAAGTTGGTTTGACTAGGTTGTTCGGGCGGTAGGCTCGGTGGTTGTGGAAAAGGGCAGGATGGCCCGGCAAACTTTGACTCGGTTGATATTTGTGAGGGGCAGGATGGCCCGGCGAGCTTTGGCTCGGTTGATGTTTGTGACGGACGGGATGGTCCGGGGAGCTTTGGCTCGGTGCTGATACATAAGATTGAATGTGCATAATGTAAAGGTGGTGGGTCTTCGGTATTGGAGTGTCGATGCACCGATGCCAATACGTTGACTCGACAAGTGTGGCTAGCACTTCGCCAACAGAAGTCTGGTGCGCCAGCCGGCAAGAGTACGCAGGAGCTCCGCTTTGTGCTCCAGCGTTGAGGCGTATGATAGGTCTGACTGGTAGTGCAATTACCGGTTTAGAGGTGGGCGAGGCCCAACCCACCGCTTCCGTTTGCCACTACGGAGGTATCCTGTGAGGTTCAGCTTCAGAAAGGGGGAACTAAAGGTCTGTGTGCACAGAGTCGGGTGGGTGAGTTGCACTTGCATGATCGCATCATAACCCACTTGCATGTCATAGCATAATCATAGCATAAAACCCCTTTCACCTATTGTATATGTAAAAGTAGCAAACACGCAGCTAACAAACATCCATAAATTTGAATAATTGAAAGTTTTATTATCCAAAAAGATATCATTTACAAAGGTATGACCTCCTTTTTATAGAATGGAGGAGATAGGAGAGAGTACAAACAAACAATGTGGGACTAAAAAATGTACAGGGCTGAGCGGCTAGAAATTAAAGACAATGCACAGGCCGCGCGGTTAGACAAATGGGCTAACCGCTCGGCAACTCCAGCAGGAAGAGAACACGCCGCAATCGGAGACCGATAGACCGCCCGGTCTCCAGGCATCTGAGAGAGACCGCCAGACCGCTCAGACTACAAACAACAACAGTCTGAATACGAACCTGCTGGAAAGGAACCGCTAGACCGTGCGGTACACAACCCGCCAGACAAGACCGCAAGGCCGCACAGTCTAATACTTCAACATTCCCCTCAAGCTGGAGCATAGATATCAATCATGCCCAGCTTGTCACAAATGTGGAAGAAGTAAAGACCAGTTTTGTGAAGATATCCGCCAATTCTTTGTCGGAGGTGACAAATGAAGTACAAATCTGTTTCTTCAAAACCTCTTCCCAAATGAAGTGGCAGTCAACCTCTATATGCTTTGTTATCTCATGGAAGACCGGATTTTTGGATATGTATATAGCGGTCTTGTTGTCACAGAACATAGGAAGAGGATAGTCATAGACCTCTCCTAGGTTAAGCATGAGAGCCTGCAACCACTTTAACTTACACGTGGTTGACGACATACTCCGGTATTCGGCTTCTGTACTGGATCTGGAGACAACAAACTATTTCTTGCTCTTCCAACTAACAAGATTTCCTCCAACAAAAGTACAAAAACCTGATGTGGATTTACGATCGCCTTTATCATCCGCATAGATTGAATCTGAGTAGGCTTCAACCCTCAGATGACCATTTCTCTGAAAGATTAGCTCTTTGCCTGGTGCTGCTTTGACATACTCTAAGATCTTCAAGGCAGACTGAAGATGGCACTCCCTGGGAGCTTGCATAAACTGACTAACCTTGCCTACAGCATAAGAGATGTCGGGTCTGGTTACCGTGAGGTAGATGAGTTTGCCCACCAAACGTCTGTACCTCGTGACATCAGATAGAAGAGGCGAGTCATCCGTCCATGTTTTGTCTTCTCCAATAGCCATGGGACATCGGGCCGGTTTGGTACCTGTCAATCCTGCCTCTTATAGAAGATCAAGGGCATACTTCCATTGGGAGAGAACCAACGAGTCAAGCTTCTGAGAGATTTATATCCCCAAAAAGTATTTCGGGGAGCCCATATCCTTCGTGACCAGGTGTTGACGGAGGTGTTTCTTCGTCAAGTCCACCCCAGCTTGGTCATCGCCAGTAAGAAGAATATCATCCACATACACTGACAAAACCACCAGTTCCGAGATGGTTTTGCGAATAAATAAGGAGTGATCGGCCGAACTTCTTGCAAAGCTGATGGCAGCCACAATGTCACTGAACTTGTCGAACCATGCCCGAGGGCTCTGCTTTAGGACATAAATGGCCTTCTTTAAACGGCATATTCTTGTCTCCCCCTGAGCAACATACCCAGGAGGTTGCTCCATGTAGACGTCCTCCTGAAGATCCCCATAGAGAAAGGCATTCTTGACATCAAGCTGGGAAATAGCCCAATCCCTGTTGACAGCCACAGAGAGAAGAACCCGGATGGTGCTGAGGCGAGCAACCGGAGAGAAAGTGTCAAAGTAATCAATGTCGTAAGTCTGAGTGAAGCCTTTGGCCACTAGCTGGGTCTTGTAGCGATCCACAGTGCCGTCGGGGCGAAATTTCACAATAAACACCCAACGACAGCCAACCACATCAGTATCCACTGGTGGAGGAACAAGGGTCCAGGTACCCCTTTTAGTAAGAGTAGCCATCTCTTCATCCATGGCAGATTTCCAATGAGGAATAGCAAGAGCGTCCTGGTAGGTGTGGGGAGTGGTAGTAGCAGAGATAGCCAAGGCAAAACACCTGCGAGAAGGAGAAATCCGACCATAGGAAACAACTACCGCAAGCAGGTGTTGAGTACACGCTCGCACCCCTTTGTGAAGAGCAATAGTAAGATCTAGGTCGACGCGGGACTCAGTGACCGGAGTGTCCGTGGCGGAGAAGGCTGGCCCGAGATTAGAGAGATGGCTGCGGAGAAGAGGGAGAAGGTGTAGGGGGTGAGACGGACAGAGGATGAGACGGAGGAGGAGATGAGGTAGGAGGGGAGACGTCGAGAGGCGTGGAAGGAACTGAGAGAGGTGGTGGAGAAGCAGAGACATCAGGAGGAAGAGGGGAATCAAGAGAGAAGTAGGATGCATTCTCGAAGGTCACGTCTGCGGACACAAATTGTTTGCGCAGAATGGGGTCAAAACAGCAATAGCCTTTTTGAGTGGTAGAGTACCCCAAAAAGACACACTTGGTGGAACGGGGGGAAAGCTTGTCGCGGGTAGTGGACGGAGCATGTACAAAAGCCGTACATGCAAAGACACGGAGAGGGAGAGGAAAAGGTTCCTTGCCGGGGTATAGAATGGAGAAGGGGGTCTGGCCGTGGAGAACCGTGGAGGGAAGTCGATTGATGAGATAGCAGGCGAGGAGCACAACGTAGCCCCAATAGGAGCGGGGCACTTGCATCTACGTCATGAGAGTGCGAGCAATATCAAGAAGGTGATGGTTTTTACGCTCCGCCACCCCATTTTGCTGGGAGGTGTAAACACAGGTGGTCTGATGAACAAGACCATGTTGCAGAAAGAAGGAGGAGAACTCATGACTAAGATATTCCTTAGCATTATCAGAGCGAAAGACTTTAATAGAAATGTCAAATTGAGTTTTAATCATAGAATAAAAAGATTGTCAGATAGAAAAGAGTTCAGAGCAATCTTTTAACAGATACACCAAGGTACATCTAGAAATATTATCTATAAAAGTTACAAAGTAGGAACTACCCCGACCAATGGTGAGGGTAGGAGCAGGACCCCCGACATCAGAATGAATGAGATCAAACGAGCGAGAGGAGCCACGGCCTTGCTTCGGCGGGAAGGAGGAGCGATGATGTTTGCCAAGCTGACACTCATCACAGTTGAGCGGAGAACTGGTCGGAGGTAAGTGGGGCAGAAGCTGTCGAATAATCCGAGGAGAAGGATGTCCAAGGCGAAGATGTCATTGAAGCAGATCTGTAGAGGAGGAGGAGTAGGCGGACAGAGAGGAAACGTTATCGAGGAAGTAGAGGTCGCCGCTCTCAGTCCCAGTAGCAATCATCAGTTGGGTCCTCGGGTCCGGGAAAGAGCAAGAAGTGGGAGTGAATAAGACGGAGCACTGAAGTTGCCGGCATAAAGTAGTAATAGATAATAAATTGCACGGGAACTTCGAGACATAGAGAGTGTCCTCCAAGCGAAGCGACGGGGTGACTTGAACCATACCCGTCCCATGAATCGGGGACGATGAACAGTCCGCCACACGAACTGTGGGCAATCGGTCATGCGTTTCAAGGAGAGAGAAGCAATGAGGGTTTCCAGTCATATGATTTGTAGCACCCGAGTCAATCAGCCATTTACCTGGGGTAACGACATGGGCACTACCTGAAGTCGTAGTCACAGAGGCAGACGGCCGAGAGGGGGCAGAGGTCGAGGAAGGTGCATCACCGGAAGGGCGAAGTTGAGGATGTTTCTGCCAGCAGCGGTCAACAGAATGGCCGGTACGACCATAGTGAGAGCTGAGGAACCTGGAGAAACCGCGATCTCCTGAGTGGCTGCAGACACTAGCCCCCCCCCCCCCCCCCGAGCCTGATGAGCATAGAAGTCCTGGGAAGGAGGGGAGGTCAACAAAGGACGCTGGGGTAGCGAAGTAACAGCGGCAATGCGAGCCGCAGTGGCATCCAAAGTGAGAGACTCCGCCTCACCCAAGATCTGCTGGCGGATCATATCATTGGAATTGGGAAGGTGGAGAAGATAACAAACAATAAGGAGTTCCTGGAAGTATTTGTGCTGGTCGGCCAAGTCCGCGGAGAAGGGGCGATTCTGGAGGATCTCTGCGCCAAGAGCCTGAACCTGCTGATAAGTCGCATCAGGAGACATGGAAGGGCGAGCGAAAAGGTCCTCATAAAGAGTATAAATGCGGGACGTCTGGTCCCCCCTTCGAATAGAGAGCAGCTAGGTGAAGCCAAGCAGCCTTGACCGTCTCATCATGGCGAATGACGGGAAGGCACTCATCAGAAAGGCTGTTGGCCAGCCAAGTGCGGACAAGGGCATCACTCGCATCCCAGTCATCAAATTGAGGAGAGTTAAGAGGAGGAGGGTCATCGGTAAGGTGATGACGCTTGCGCTGAGAGCGAAGAAGAAAGGTGAAAGAAACACTCCAATCGGGATAGTTGGAGCCAACAAGTTTAGAAAGTATGCCAAGGTTGCTCGAAGGAGTAGGAGGAGGAGGAGCCGCAGGGGTGGTGGAGGTAGAGATAACGGGGGTGGAGAGACCGAAATTGGCCATAGAGAAGGTAGGAAACCGTGCGAGAAGAAGATAAGCCGTGGGGAGAGAAAAAGGAGAGAAAGCCGCACGACCTAAGGAGGAGGCCGGGACACGAGAAAGAAACCGCAGTGAACAAGGACGAATTCGCAGCGGGCTAAAGAGAAGAAGTTGCAGCGGCACGGTGGCAGAACACCAGTGGCCAGGAAGTAGACCAAGACACAGGGAAAGAGGTCGCGCGAACTGAAAGAGGCCGAGCGAACAGAAGAGAGGAGGAAGCAAGCGACCCGAGAGAACAGGTCGAGAATAAACCAAAGGAAGTCGCACGAACAGGGAAAAAACAAGCCGCGCGAACAGGGCAGCCGCCAGAGAAGGAACCAAGCCGCGAGAACAGGTCGCGGAAACAAGCCGCACACGCAGATAGAGCTCAGTCAGGAGGAAAGGACCGAGTCCTCTGATACCATGTAAAAGTAGCAAACACGCAGATAACAAACATGCAGAAATTTGAATAATTGAAAGTTTTATTATCCAAAAAGATATCATTTACAAAGGTATGACCTCCCTTTTATAGAATGGAGGAGATGGGATAGAGTACAAACAAACAATATGGCACTAAAAATGTATAGGGCTGAGCGGCTAGAAATTAAAGAGACCGCACAGGCCGCGCGGTTATACAAATGGGCTAACCGCTCGGCAACTCCAGCAGGAAGAGAACACGCCCCAATCGGAGACCGATAGACCGCCCGGTCTCCAGGCTTCTGAGAGAGACCGCCAGACCGCTCGGACTACAAACAGCAACAGTCTGAATACTAACCTGCTGGAAAGGAACCTCTAGACCGCGCGGTCCACAACCCTCCAGACAAGATCGCAAGGCCGTCCAGTCTAATACTTCAACAGTATAAGTGGTATGGGACTATTATACAATAGGCCCTGCAAAACGACCCCTTGGTCTATAAGCTTGTGTGGGAAAGTTTATAAATTAAGGTTAAATTCTTTAAATATATATTGTTGTTAATAACCGACACCCCAACGTATAAATTGGTATGAGACTCTTTATACGATGGGAGCCCTGTAGAAGATCCCTTGCTTATATGTTTTTGTATAAGTTATGGTTACTTTTCATACATTACTTTACTGTCACATGTACTATAAAATTGCAAGTATAGGTCCACTTCCATCTATTCTTGATTACTCTCCACCTTCAAGTCCTCCCCTTTCTTCCTCTCCGCTCGGTGCCTAGGGGCTATGGGGAAAGGGGTGGGGGATGATAGGACTTAGTCTTATAGACTAACGGTTTTCGGACCACAACATTTAGGGGATCATGGAGCCCAACATGGAGGAGCAGCCCCAGAGGTCGGCCCGTTTGGAGATAGGGCAGTCTAGCTCAGGAGTTCAGACAGCTAGGACTGTGAGCCCCTGACCTTAGTAGTGTTTTATTTTGCTTCCGCTTGAGTGACTATGTAGTGATGATTTGATGTATCGGGCTTAAGCCCTTATTTTCAGTTCATTTATATTTTGTGGACTCTCCCTTCGTGGAGATATTATTACTCTGATGTGATTTTATTTTGGACTTTTGGTTAGAGTTTTTACCTCACTTGTGTTTACTCAACTTTTGTTGCTTTTCCGTGATCGAATCGGTCGACAAAATCGGCGTTTCGCGGTGATGACCATTCAGGGCGTGAAGGTGTCACCGCAAAGCGGCGGTTATGGGCCTAAGACCCCGACGTTTAAAAGAAAAAAAAATGGGGGGTCTTACACTCTCTCTCATTGTTTACTTCTCATGAACGGAAGTTGATATTATCAAAAGGGGGAGTTTGTTGGACTGATGTTTCACATGCCCTGTGTTCGAGAATATCAGCTCCCAGATTGTATTTGATCACATCTTCTGTAGATATAGTGTGCATGTTGATAGTTTCAAGTGAAGAGAAGAAGCTGCCTACAAATGTTACCGCCGGGCGTTAGAAGTTACCGTTGAGCGGTAGTTGGAATTAAATCGACATGGCGCTAGGGAATTTATCAGCGAGCGCTAGTACTAATGCTCCGTGCTAGCTCACTTAACACTGCGTCGAGAGCACTGAGAGGAAAATCATTGAGTGCATTGAGACAGTGGCATTGAATGGATGCTACCTCCAAGAACTATTACTTACCGCCCCGTCCTAGATCACTCAACGCCTTGTTGAGAGCGCTGAGAAGAAAAGCATTGAGTGGCGTTGAATGGATGCTACCGCCAGGCACTACCAATTACCGTGATGCGCTATCTGCTCGACGAGCGTCGAGCTAGTTTCGTCGAGCTGCTGGCCTACCGCCAGGCATTAGTGCTAACGCACCGCGCTAGGTGCTCAACGAACGTCAAGCAAAGCCGTTCGACGAATGTTACTTTATCACAGGCAATAACATTTACTGCCACGCGCTAGCCCTTCGACGAATGTCGAGTCAGATTAGTCGAGCGCTGGACTACCACCTAGCGCTAGTTCTACCATAGGAGCTATCACGATGATTTATTTGGACTTAGCACTCTGGACGAAATCGGCGCTAGCCCTACCATGCTGTGCTAGCCTCTCGACGAATCGACGAGGTGCTCTCGAATTGTTGCGTCCAACATTACCGCGCGGTCGAAGTGGTAACCGCGTGGCGCGAGCATATTTGAAACGACAGAATTTATTTTGAATATTTATTTCCAGATTTAGATGACAGCTCGCACAACAAGCGCACGAACCTACTGCCAGTCGCTAGTCTTACCGTCGGCGGTAGCCTATTTTCACGAAGACATATAAAAGGCCCAATAGTATGTTTTGCGGTCAAAAATATTAGGGTATTTTCGGGTTTTTAAAGCAAAAATCATGTCTTGCAAGTGGTTATATTGACCTCCTTTTGTATATATTATTGTCACTAATGTGTTTTCTGTTTTTTGCAGGTTTTCACGGCTTATAGCCAATTTTTGCTGTTACACTCCCCAAGGTTACGCCCTACCCGGGCATGTACCTAGGGCGTGCAACCCAGAGGAATGATGCAACCGGTCCGAAACTGCATTCCTTGAAAACTCAGTGTACACACCCACTATCATGCCCGTGTAACACCTACACGGGTGTGTTCTAGAGGCGTGTCCCCATGTTCCGAGGAATCGCCGTAGCATGATCTTTTTCCCCCTCCACCATCGCACCGAATGTGTCATGCCCCACTTACATGCCCTGGTCGGGCGTGACATATGGGCGTGTAATTCAACTATGACGCCCGTCACCTCCAGCATTCAATTTTAGCAAAAAACATTGCACCGAATGTGTCATGCCCCCTTACACACCCTGGTCGGGCGTGACATATGGGCGTGTCATTCAACTACGACGCCCGTCACATCCAGCATTCAATTTTAGCAAAAAAGGTCGCACCAAATGTGTCATGCCAAGGTATGCACCCGACCCGGCCGTGTAAGGGGAGCGTGACCCAACCCGAAAAACTCCTATAAATTGAGCCCATTTGCAAGAGTTCAACATCCAGTTTTTGTGTGAGAAGGGAGGTTCTACCTTTTATTTTCTTGTAGCTTCTCATGCTTCTCTCCCTCCTCATTTTATGCTTCTTAATCCTAGCTTAGTTTACTCCTTTTGTATTAGCTCTTGTAATTGTTTTAGTAGCTTAATGTTAATGCTAGCCTCGTTCTTATTCCATTGCACTTGTAATCTTTCATTTTAAGTTTTAGCTCTCTTTTTACATTAATAAAAAGTTCACCTTTTCGTTGTTTTCTTAATGTTCTTCTACCCTACTCTGTTCCTTCACTTCATCATGAGTAACTAATCCTCATAGTACTCGATCTTGATGATCTGAGGATGAGTTGATCAGTTATGATACTCTATCTCTCTTTCTCTTTTTAGAATTTAGACCTTCGATTTACTCTTACTTTATTTTGAATGGAACTATTTCATCGATATATAGTCTTCATTTTTACTTTCATTCTTGGCTAGCCGAGAGGCCAATAGTTTGAAGAGAGTGCTCAAGTGTAAAGAGAGTTTCACGCACTTCTCGAGAGAGAGTGACGTAAATCTCCCGGATTGGAGTCAAATCCAATAGTGGGGTTCACTACTTAAAGCGAGAGTTCGGTATTCAGATACGGGATGAGAGTTCGGCCAGATCTCCCTAACCTCACTTGGGTACTTCTCTAAGAAGAGCGTGTTCAAGCTTCGGGAACCCCCACGGTCAAGGTTTCTTTATTTTATTAAGTTAAAGTTTGTTATTGCAATCTTGATTAATTTTTGTCGAAGAAATTCAAGATCGAGTACTACCGCTTAATCATCGCTTAACCTTTCTCTTATTTGCAAGTAAACTTCCTCACCTTTCTAATTTAGTAAGAAAGCCAAAACCAACTTTTATTTTATAAGATAATAGTAACTCCTTGAAGTAGAAGTACTCAAATTGCCCCGGGTAATACGACCTTGATATTGAACTTAATATCCTATACTATATGCGATAAGGTACACTAGCCTTCATCGAATATAGAATTGGAGAACATCTCACAACTACACTTCCACCTTCTCCTTCCTTAACTTTGTCTTCTCCATGCATAACACCTTCTCCGCACGTAATTGTTATATCAAGTTTTTGGCGCCGTTGCCGGGGATCTATGTTTTGATATTTTGAAAACAAGATAGCTATTAATTTTATCGTTTTCCTTTTTTTCTCTCTCGCTCTCTTATTAGTTTTTCTCTTTATCTCTCTCACACCTTTCTTTCTGTTTAAGTGTATGACCCAAGAAAGCTCTTCGATTATTCCTTTTGGCCCTGAGATAGAGCGCACCACTTTGCGTTGCCTCCATTCTCGTGATCAGGAATCACAGGCATCGAAGAGTCGATCGGGGACATTGCCACAGAAATAATGGATCTTAATATGCCCAACCCAAATGAGGCCAAGTAAAGGACTATGTCCTATTATGTGTCGCCGAACCTGGATGGTACACAATCAAGTATTGTTCACCCCACAATGGCGAACAATAACTTTGAGATCAAGTGCAGCAACATTCAAATGGTGCAGCAGTCAGTGAACCTCGATGGTGTCCCGGATGAGTATCCAAATTGCCACATCGCGAATTTTCTCGAAATCTGTGAGACTTTTAAAATCAATGGAGTCTCAGATGACGTCATTCGATTACGTCTCTTTCCCTTCTCTTTGCGGTCAAAGGCCAAGAAGTGGCCGACCTCTCTTCCTAGAGGGTTCATGACTACGTGGGCCGAGATGGCGGGGAAGTTTCTTACCAAGTACTTCCTGCCTGCGAAGACCGCCAAATTGTGCACAGATATTGCATCCTTCATGCAAATAGACTCGGAGACTCTCTACGATACGTGAGAGCACTTCAAAGAGCTATTGCGAAGGTGCCCGCACCACGCGCTTCCAAATTGGCAACAAGTGCAAATATTTTATAACGGCTTAGATTCCTTAACAAGGCTAATGATCGACGTGGCCGCTGGGGGAACGCTAAATAACAAAACCCCCGAGTCTACTCAGGAGCTTTTTGAGGAAATGGCTATGAATTCATATCAATAGAATGCGCCCAGCGTGCAGGCTAACAAACCGGCGGGAGTCTTTGAAATTGACGCTACCTCGAATCTTGCCCTCCAAGTTGAGTGCTTAACAAAGCAAGTGGCGGAGATGACTGCTTCCTCCACCACTCCTCCTTGTCTTAATAATTATAATAATTCTGCTATAATAAAAGAGCAGGTTGACTTCATGGGAAGCGCGCCTCGACCCACCTATAACCCGAACAATGCACCGTACAATAACACTTACAATGCGGGTTATAGGAGCCATCCGAATTTCTCATGGAGCAACCAAGGAAATGCTCAACGCCCCCATAACCCTCCTCATAATCATAACCCAACATTCAATCTAGCTCCCCCTTAAATTTAAATCCACCCGATTTCCAACCACAATACGCAAAGCCCTCTTCACTTGAAGAGGTCTTTGCCAAACACGTTGCTACAAATGAAACGAATATCAGGAATATTGTCGGGTCCATCAAAAACTTGGAAAGACAAGTGGGACAGCTAGCCAAGATATTCTCCGAGCGGCAACAAGGAGCTCTGCCAGGCAATACCAAGAAAAATCTAAGAGAAAGTGCAAACTCCATTACCCTCCACAGTGGAAAAGAAGTTGTTATACCAAGCGAACCCATGGTACCTCTCCCTTCTCCTCCTCCTCCTATTATTTTAGCTTCAAATTTGCCTACTACACTTGTGCCGCATGATTCTAGCTCGAATTTACGGTATCCGTCTAAGCTTAAAAATGAACGCGTCGAAGACGGTTATACAAAATTTTTAGAAATTCTAAAACAAATTCATATAAACGTGTCATCCTGCAAGGCTATCTCTCAAATGACGAAATACGTGAAATATTTCAAGGAGCTACTATCAAATAAGAAAAAGCTCGAGGATATTTCGCTTATTTCCTTAAATGGAGAATGCTCCGCGGTTGTGCTCAACAAATTACCCCGCAAAGTGAATGACCCGGGAAGGTTCTCCATCCCGTTCCTATTGGGTAATTCGTTAGTCAAACGTGCGTTGGCAGACTTGGGAGCAAGCATAAATCTCATGCTTTTTTCGTTGTTTAAGAAATTAGGTCTAGGATCTCCGAACCCCACTCGTATGAGAATTCAGCTAGCTGATCGTTCTGTGAAGTATCTGGTAGAGATTGTGGAGGATGTCTTGGTCAAGGTAGACAAATTCATCTTTCCGATGGATTTTGTCATCCTAGACATTGAAGAGGCTGCCGATGTACCCCTGATACTCGACCACCTATTCCATGCCACCTCCTGCACTATTATTAATTTTAATGATGGAAAGCTCCTCCTTCGGGTTGGAGATGATGAAATCACTTTTAGCATTAATCCCTCAATGCGTAACGCCCTAGAGCATGATGATTCCTGCTTTTATCTAGAGGAATTTTTCAAACATGAATTTTATGCACCTTTTGAATTAGTTTCTTCATCAGTTGATGAATCTCTTATCACTGAGCTCTTCTACTTAGAAGAAGTCTCTCGCACTACCCTCCCCGAATCGCTTCACATGGACACCATAAAATTCAAAACCTCTTACGAGGAACCACCCATCCTGGAGCTTAAGAAACTCCCCCTCATCTGCAGTATCTCTTCCTTCAAAATGACTCTAAGATACCAGCTATTATCTCCTCGGATCTGAGCAATTCAGAAATTTCTGAGTTGACTCTAGTTTTATAAAATCACAGCCATGTAATTGCTTGGCAGTTATCCGACATTAAGGGGATTAACCCATCATTCTGCACACACAAGATTTTCTTAGATAATAATTCTCATAGTACTATCCATCCCCAATGACATTTAAATCCAAATATGAAGGACATCGTGAAGGCTGAGGTTATTAAACTTCTAGACGTGGGAATTATCTACCCCATCTCTGATAGTACTTGGGTGAGCACAGTACAAGTCGTGCTAAAGAAAGGAGGAGTCACGGTAGTGTCCAATGAAAATAATGAATTAATTTCAACCTGTACTGTTGCGGGTTGGCAGATGTGCATTGATTACCACAAACTCAATGATGCTACCCGAAAAGACCACTTCTCGCTCCCCTTTATCAACCAAATTTTAGAACGTCTTTCCGGTCACTCCTATTGCTTTCTCGATGGTCTCTCGGGGTACTTTCAAATCCCTCTTACGCCCAAAGACCAAGAGAAGATTACATTTACTTGTCCCTTTGGCACCTTCACTGACAGAAGGATGTCATTTGGTTTATGTAACGCGCCAGCTACATTTCAGAGATGTATGCTGGCTATATTCGACGAGTTGGTAGAAGAAGTGATGGAGTTATTCATGGATGACTTCTCGGTGTTTGGTAGTTCTTTTGAAAATTGTTTTAAAAATCTAGAGCGCGTGTTGATTCATTTTGAGGAAACTAACTTAGCCGTCAATTGGGAGAAGTGCTACTTTATGGTCCGAGAGGGATTGGTCTTCGGCCATATGATTTCAGGCAAAGGGATCGAGGTCGACTGGGCCAAGATCGAAGTTATTGAAAAACTCCCCCGACCAACGAATATTAAAGTCATTCGTAGTTTTCTTGGGCACGCGGGGTTTTATCTAAAATTTTTCCAAAATTGCACAACCGATAACCCATCTTCTTGAGAAAGAGTCACCTTTCATTTTTAACAACGATTGTCTTCTTGCTTTCACTTTAATAAAAGAAAAATTAGTAAACACTCCAATTTTAGTTGCTCCGGATTGGTCGCTTCCTTTCGAAATCATGTGCGATGCTAGTAATACTGCGGTAGGCGCGGTCTTAGGCCAACAAGTGGATAAATTCTTCCACCTAATTTATTATGCAAGCAAGACACTCACGTCTGCACAAGCCAACTACACCAACGCCGAGAAAGAGCTCCTAGCAATTGTTTTTGCCTTCGAGAAGTTTAGGTCTTATATCACCCTCTCCAAAGTAATCATCTTCATGGATCACTCAGCCCTTCGCTTTTTATTAAGCAAAGCGGATGCCAAGCCCCGCCTTTTGTGATGGATCCTCCTCTTACAGGAGTTTGATTTAGAGATCCGGGACAAAAGGGGGGTCAAAAATTTGGCGGCTGACCATTTATTGCGTTTATAAAACCCCGCCAACGAAACATTAGTGAAAGCCGACATTAACGATAAATTCCGTGAAGAGAGCCTCCACGCTCTAGAAAATTCAAAAGATTATCTCGTGCCCTGGTTCGCCGACTTTGCCAGTTATTTAGTGACTCGGGTCTTGCCAAAGGAGTTCTCAAGTCAGAAAAAGAAGAAATTCTTTTCTGACTTAAAGAATTACTTTTGGGAAGACCCTTTCTTATTCAGAGTCTGTGTGGATCAGGTAGTGCGGCATTGCGTTTCGAGTGACAAAGGAGTGCAAATTTTGGGGCATTGCCACGAGGGACCAACGGGTGGTCATTATCAAGCGAACCGCGCCGCAAGAAAGGTGCTGGATGCGGGCTTTTATTGGCCCACGCTATTCAAAGATGTTCACACCCTGGTGAGTACTTACGACAGTTGCCAGCGGGCGGGCAATATCTCACAAAGGGATGAGATGCCTCAAAATATTTTCCTCAATTGTGAAATCTTAGATTTTGGGGCATCGACTTCATTGGCCTCCTCCCTCCGTCTTATCAAAATAAATACATTCTCTCGATTTGGCACGCCACGCGCTATAGTTAGTGATAGGGGAACCCATTTATGCAATAGCCAGTTCGCCAAAATTTTGGCAAAATATGGAGTAACGCACAAACTATCCACCGCCTATCACCCCCAGACTAGCAGTCAAGTCGAGGTTGTTAATCGAGAATTGAAATGTATTTTAGAGAAAACCGTATCTTTAAATAGGAAGGATTGGGCACTAAAACTAGATGATGCCCTATGACCCTAACGAACGACATATAAGACAGCTATCGGCTGCACGCCGTATCGATTGGTTTATGGAAAGGCTTGCCACCTTCCGGTTGAGTTAGAGCACCGTGCATTTTGGGCCCTCAAAACATTAAATATAGATCCAACCCAAACCGCCAAACACCGTAAATTTCAGCTAAATGAACTCGACGAATGACGGGTGAACGCTTACGAGATCAATAGGCTTTATAAAGAGCGAACAAAGTTTTACCACGACAAAAATATTAAATTTTCTAAAACTTTTCGACGGACGATCTCGTCCTTCTTTATAACTCTCGACTTTGCTTCTTTCCAGGTAAATTAAAATCGCGATGGTCCAACCCCTTTATTGTTAAAGAGGCTTGGCCATATGGGACAGTTCTCATTTCGCACCCGGATAAGGGTGAATTCAAGGTAAACGGTCACCGATTAAAACTCTATTTGCCAAACAATTTACTTCCCACTGCGACGGAGCAATTAGTGTTATTGAACTCTTGAACTATTTTTTTCTCTTTCATTTGGACTGTAATAATAATTTAAGACTTCTTATTGCTGGACAATATTCTTTTCGTCGAGCTCAAACGACCTTTATAAATAAGGGCGCTCTTGGGAGGCAACCCAAGTTATTTTTCTATTTTCTTTATTTTACACTTTTTGCCCTGGACGGCTCCGACAAGTTGAAGCTTCTACGATCGCCTGCTCCAACGCTGCTGAATCCATCATGAAGTCCAAAGAAGACATTTCATGAAGATCTAGAATGCAAGCATTGTGGAGCGACATCAATCAACATTCGCGGCACATAAATCTGGGGGAGAACCTGTTTTTCAATTCTGTACTTTTATTTATGTTTTAATGTTTCTCTCTCTCTCATAACCCTCCTTTCTCCATTGAGGACAATGTCTATTTTAAGCTTGGGGGAGGATTTCCTCCTTCTCTGGTCTTTATTGTTGTCTTCTTTTAAAATCAAAATAAAAAAAATTATTTATATTAAAAAAAGAGAATATTTCAAAATAATATATATATATATATGTTATTTTAAACTGATAGTACTCCCTGCTTTTGTTTTGTTTTTCTCAAAATTCCATATAAATAATTTAGCCAATTATAATCCTAATCATTCTTTTTAATTATGTTTCACAAGTAAAATGTTGGCCTTGCTGTGTTTCTAATTCACGGTAGCATGTTAACGTGAAACGTTTTTCTAAAACTTGCATTTTTATTATGGTTTTTGTTCTTTATTTTCTTTACTTTCTAGAAAATCTTTCATCCACTATTTTCCTTTTTATTTTTGGATAATTTTTGTAATGCAACTTTTGATTGACGTAGTAGATGTGAACGATCCAAGGCACATATTATTTTTATTTTTAAGATAATTTCATTAGTCTTCTTTTATTATCTAGGACTTTCTTTTTAAAGTTTTTCAAAACTATGATTTTGATAAATTTTAGAAGCATGAAAATGATTTAGGCCGTTTTTTTTCGTTTGAGCCTTTGTGCCAACCTAAAAAATCTTTCCCTAGTTAGCCGCTTTTGAGCCATTTTGTTTTTTCAATTGATTAGCTCCACTTATCATTTCATTTTCACCATGGCTTAAATATTCCGACCTATCTAATCACACTAGCCTTTTTGAGTTTCGTCAAAAATTTTCATGATTATGATAGGGTTATTTTTGTGATTTATTTTTGGAGAACTTTTTGAAAAATATGCTCAAAAGATGTATTTACTCTTGTTTGGCCAATTTCAAATTGAAAAGAAAATTATTTTTGGTCGTTATTTTGTTTAAAAAAAGAAGGAAAGAAAAAGAAAAAAAAGGAAAAACAAAATGAAAAGAAAGAAACTTTTTATTTTGGTTTAGTGTAATTTTAAGCCTTCATGTTTATCTTTGACTTCCATTCCTAATTATATGCCTAAACCAAACATTTCAGTCCTTATAAGTCCTTTTGATTCATGTTTTTGATTTTTATTTATTAGCTAAGTAAAGAAGAAAACTAAAATAGTATAGTTTTGGATTTAAATTTAGATTTTTGTTATTTGATTGATATAGTTATAATGTGTCCCTTCGATCTAGTAACAACTCAATGCGTTTTTTCATTTTGTTGTTTTGCTTAAATTTATTTAAAGAATTTCATTAAAATTTTGGATGATCTATTTTAGTTAGTAAAGTTTATAAATTGTTAAACCATATTTAAGTAATTGCTTTAAGTTTAAGTTTCACATTCTCCCCACTTGTAATTTCGCATAGTACTTGTGTAAGCATGATTAAAACTTTCTGGATTAGTCACTTTTTATGATTAGCTAGCTTTATATCTTTGCTTGGGGACAAGCAAAGCTTAAGCGTGGGGGAATTTGATAGTACGTTTTGCATTCAAAAATATTAGGGTATTTTTGGGTTTTTAAAGCACAAATCATGTCTAGTAAGTGCTTATATTGACCTCATTTTGTATATATTATTGTCACTAATGTGTTTTCTACTTTTTGCAGGTTTTCACGGCTTTCAGCCAATTTTTCCTGTTACACTCCCAAAGGTCACACCCTACTCGGGCGTGTACCTAGGGGGTGTAACCCAGAGGAATGAAGCAACCGGTCTGAAACTGCATTCCTTGAAAACTCAGTGTACACACCCTTTATCACGCTCGTGTAACACCTACATGGGCATGTTCCAGAGGCCTATCCCATAGTTCCGAGGAATCACCGCAGCATGATCTTTTTACCGCTCCACCGTCGCATCGAATGTGTCACTCCCCACTTACACGCCTTGGTCGGGCGTGGCATATGAGAGTGTAATTCAACTACGACGCCCGTCACCTCCAGCATTCAATTTCAATAAAAAATGTGCACCGAATGTGTCACGCCCCCCTTATACGACCTGGTCGGGCGTGACATATGGGCGTGTAATTCAACTACGATGCTCGTCACCTCCAGCATTCAATTTCAGCAAAAAAGTCGCATTGAATGTGTCACGCCATAGGTACACGCCCGACCCGGGCGTGTAAGGGGGGCGTGAACCAACCCGAAAAACTCCTATAAATTGAGCCCATTTCCATGGGTTAAGCATCCCGTTTTGGAGTGAGAGGGGAGGTTATACCTTTTATTTTCTTGTAGCTTTTCATGCTTCTCTCCGTCCTCATTTTATGCTTCCTAATCCTAGCTTAGTTTACTCTTTTTGTATTAGCTCTTGTAATTGTTTTAGTAGCTTAATGTTAATGCTAGCCTAGTTCTTATTCCATTGTACTTGTAATCTTTCATTTCAAGTTGTAGCTCTCTTTTTACATTAATAAAAAGTGCACCTTTTCGTTGTTTTCTTAATGTTCTTCTACCCTACTCTCTTCCTCCACTTCACCATGAGTAAATATCCTCATAGTACTCGATCTTGATGATCTGAAGATGAGTTGATCAGTTATGATACTCTAGCTCTCTTTCTCTTTTTTATAATTTAGACCTTCGATTTACTCTTGATTTATTTTGAATGGAACTATATAATGGATATATTGTCTTCATTTTTACTTTCATTCTTATCTAGCCGAGAGGCCAATAGTTTGAAGAGAGTGCTCAAGTGTAAAGAGAGTTGCACGCACTTCTCGAGAGAGAGTGACGTAAATCTCCTGGATTGGAGTCAAATCCAATAGTGGGGTTCACTACATAAAGCGAGAGTTAGGTATTGGGATACGCGACGAGAGTTCGACCGGATCTCCCTAACCTCAGTTGGGCACTTCTCCGAGAAGAGCGTGTTCAAGCTTTGGGAACCCCCACGGTCAAGGTTTCTTTAATTTATTAAGTTAAAGTTTGTTATTGCAGTCTTGATTAATTTTTGCCGAAGAAATTCAAGATCGAGTACTACCGCTTAATCATCGCTTAACCTTTCTCTTATTTGCAAGTAAACTTCCTCACCTTTCTAATTTAGTAAGCAAGCCCAAAACAACTTTTATTTGATAAGATAATAGTAACTCCTTGAAGTAGAAGTACTCAAATCACTCCAGGTAATACGACCTTGATATTGAACTTAATATCCTATACTATATGCGATAAGTTACACTTGCCTTCATCGAATATAGAATCAGAGAACATCTCACAACTACACTTTCACCTTATCCTTCCTTAACTCTGTCTTCTCCACGCATAAACCCTTCTCCGCACATATTTTTTATATCAAGGCCGCCTTGTGTTCTGTGACTGAGCATCTGAGAAAAAGAAAGGACGGGAGTTCGTGAATTCTAGGGTTTGGCCGCCTTCTGGCGCTCCCTTCCACAAGTCTCCGTCATAGAAGAAGATAGTCATCTCCCTCCCACTCGTGATTGAAAGACTCCGAAGATCCAAGATCTACAATGAATATGAAGAGTCGACCAGTTGCCAACAAACGGAGATCTTAAGCACCGGCCGCGGATCGCTACACGAGTATTCTACAAGAGGGAGAACTTCATCCTTTTAAATATTTATATCTCTTACCTTTGTAATCTTTTTCTCTTTTCTAAATCTTGAGGAGAGGAAAATCGACCGGTAAGGGTCATCAGATTCCGGGGAAGGATTCCGTGGGAAATCATCCTGGGGATAAGGAGGTCTAGATCCGGAGGATCTCGTGGGGCTCTAAAACCCTTCCTTGCATGGAGGTGAAGAGCGGCTCGAAGACTTTTCTTGGAGGGAAAGGAAGAGAGCCAACCGGTCCGGGTAGTGGGTCGGTATAGAAAACTAAAAGAACTTTTATATTTCATCGCCTTCGATCTTCGGCGTCACGGAGATCAAGTTCTTGTAATCACTTAGAATATTTGTCACTTTTATACATACAATGGAACTTTTAATTCTTCTTCATCTGATTGTGTGATTGTTTTGGGTGTGTCAAGTTAGTGGTTCTGCTGTGTGGTTTGCGAACGAACGTGCGCAGGAAAACGAGTCCATAGACCTACCTCCATGTGTTAGATACCTAATGCGTCGTGGTAGTTTCCAGGATTTGATTTCCTGGTGCGAAATATTTTTAAATTTCATTTAACGCGTGAAAACTTATTCACCCCCCCTCTAAGGTTGGCCACGAGATCCAACATGATGAACCCTCCATGCATCCCTAAACTAAAGGCTAGCATGAGGGTATGCCGGGGCATTTCTTGAACCAAGAGAATCTCCTCCTTAAAAAATCGGCATACGACCCCAATGACTCTTATGATCCTTGCTTGATGAAGAAGAGAGCATCCAGCCCCTTCTTTCTTTTCTTCTATGTGGAGAAGTGGAGCAGGAACCCCATGCTAAGGTCTTCAAAGCTATAGATCAAACCTGTTGGTAGTTGATTGCATCAATCACTCGCCTTACCCTTGAATGTAATGGCAAACAATTGACACTTAAAGGGATCCGACATTAGCCTAATCGACACAATGTCTTCAAACCATTGTAAGTTTTGGACGGGAATGTAACTTTCGGAATAAAAGTTTATTGCATATTTTGCAATCCAGTTGGGACGAGAAGGGCATTAGCACCAGCTTGTAAAAAGTTAACGTAGGAGCAAGTTGGTTGTTGAGA
The DNA here is from genome assembly GCA_039583875.1 of Platanthera guangdongensis. NCBI lineage: Eukaryota > Viridiplantae > Streptophyta > Magnoliopsida > Asparagales > Orchidaceae > Platanthera > Platanthera guangdongensis. The sequence goes on along the minus strand of CM077159.1, from coordinate 96,158,923 downwards.
CGTGTTTGCTTCTGCTCGTAACTTTGAGCTGCGAGTAGCTGGAGTACTCACAAAGAGGACTCATGGCTGCAGTGCCTGATCATCTCTTTCATGGTCTACCTCCTTATTGGGTCGTTATTCACGACCCGCATAGCCCTGTAAGGCGGTTCCTTGGCTGGGTATTACTACCTCATCGTGCTGCATAAGCAGACCTCACACCAACTCCTCCATAGATCTCATTAACTTGGCAAACTAGCTTTGTGTGACGAACTCGCTCGACGGATGCGAGTTCTTTTGGGCAGCTCCTAGCTCTCCATGTGTGTAAAACCCTGTATCTGGCGAGTGTGCTCGGAAGGAGCAAGACCGGCCGTACCCGGTGAGGGGGCCCAGTACTCGCCTCAGGGTGTTCGGCAAGCAGTGGCCGAGTGGGGCCAGCCGGGCCCGCACTCGCCAAGGGCGATGAAGAGAAGGCGAGTGCCAGCGCTATCGGGCACTCGCCTCCTAGTGCGAGTGGAGTTTTTCAAGGAGCACTCGCCAACCTAGACACTCAATGCTGTTTTGACTTAGCGTTGAGTGAAGCCCAATCAGCCCGCACCCGCTCAGAGTTCGTCGAACTATACTTCGACATTTGTCGAACGGAGCTCGGCGTTCGTCAAGCTGGAGACCTAAGCTCGTCAAATGGGGCTTGGTGTTTGTTGAACTGAATTTCTCTAGTGTTGAAGCTAGTAACCCGATTTCACCTAGAGTTCGGACCTGAAGTTGCAGCTCACACCTACTCTTCTTGAACAACCCTCTCGACGTGAGTCACAGAACCATAAATAGACCGAGAGTCTCATCTCGGAGGTCCCACCTCTTACCCGAAAGAATCAGAAGTTCTCCCCCTCACTAGCCAGTGCTGAGCTAGGTGCCTTTGATGAAGAAGATGGAATGGTACAACAACCTTTTCAAGGCACCTTATCGGTCTTTTATAGGCCTCTGAGTTTGACCTGCCAATAACCAAACTGAACCGACCTGAATTACCAAGATACCCTAGGCTGGGTCTACCAACAACCAAACTTCAGTGTTTTGAATGGCTATACGCAGACCACCAAGGGTAAAAGGGTAAAATTACCCTGGGTAAAAGAGTAAAATCCCCTCTAGGGGTAAGAAGGTAAAAACACCTTTTTTCCACATACGGCGAGTGAGAAATTGGCCATCGTGCGAGACGAGCTTACCTGCTCATCTTGCTAGTCTCCTGCCATGCAAGAGTCATCTCGCCATCAAGGGCCAGCCCGCGCCACGAGAGGCGTCTCACCTATTCAGCTGTACCCCGTCTCGCCTCAGGCGAGTGGACCCCATGGTCCCACTAACCCCTGCAGTCCCTCTCGCCCCTAGCTCAGTGCTTCCACTTGGGTTGCCTCCTGCGAAACCGAGGTTGTACACAATCCCTGCTCTTTTCAAGGTTGCCTCAAGCTCGGAAAGAAAGTCCAGCCGAGACTCGCGGTGTTGGGATTCATTTATGAGAATATTTGGCGGGCCTTCCTCCTGGAGCCTATAAATATGCGACCATATCTCATCATGGATATTGCCCCCTCTCTTATTTCCACCTCTCTTCTAACGTCAACATGTCTCATAGCCAGAGTTTTAGCGAGAGTCTCGCGATGGTCCGCAAGCAAAATAAGGCCAATGTGGCTGCCATGGCCCCAGCTTTAGTTCGCACCCCTGCTTCTGCACCTTCATCATCTCGCCTGAAGAAGGCAAAAACCGCCGACCCGCCATTCTCGGCCAGCGCGACTACTTCGACACCCTTAGGAGCCTATGCACTTCCTCCCACACCCTCTGGGGAGAGAAAGGTGATTCTTGACTCCTCCTCTCGCCTCTGTCTTTCCCTTTTTATTGTCTCGCTTATTGACCACATTTTTTTAGGGAAACCTCGCCAATTCCCCCCTGCATGTGAATCACCCTGACGCTACCGTCAAACAATATCAAGACTCCGACTCTCCTCAGCAGTCCTCGCCCCCTACCGTGTAGAATGACGACCTCTCCCGGCTTGTGGGGAACCCTCACATCCACAGTAAATGAACTAACCTTGTTCTTTCATCCGTACACCTTGCGGCACCCAAGTCTTCTTGCGATACCATCATATATTCTGACCTTCGACTTTTCTTCTACAGTTACCCAGATTGACTCATCCACCGAAAACTTCCCCGGGTCGCCCGCCCTCTCGCCTCTTCCTCACCCAGATGAGATTGAAAACAATCTGGGAGATCCTACGGATCCTCTGGAGATGAAGCATAGGATGGCTGGGATGCTTCAAAAATATACACACATTATCAGCGAGATAGAATGGGACAAGCAGGCCACCGATCGAAGCATCGACTTGCTGGAAATTGGGTGCGCTCGCCTCTCCTCTGAGATCGATGTTGGGGTCGAAATAGATGAGACCGACACCCAAGCCATCATAAGCGAGATCGACAAGCAACTTCGTCTCGCGCACCGCGGTCTGGATGATATTCGTGCTTTTCACATCTCTGGTCGGCCTCCATTCTTGGGGTCTTGCGGTGGTCATTAGAGGTGGCACAAGAACTGAAGACCCTCCATCACGTCTCGCATAACCAATTGTCTCGCTTGTTTAATCATGTTTTGTAATTCTATGGCTTCTACCAATTTACTGTCCAGCCTGTGTAATCATAACTTTTTTTTAAGTCCCGTGAATATGATGACTGCCTCGCGCGAAACGAAATTATTAATGATGATATTCTATTAGCCTCCTTTATGTTGGGCTATTTATTACAGTTGCACTAATTGATAGCTTTTTCTTTTTATTTCGGATCATTGGATAGGTCACCGCGGAATGCCGCGCTTTGAGGTCAGGAGAGAGAGAAAAACCGAACTGCCGGGTCTATCCCTTAGACTTCCCCTTCACATTTTCCCGCCCATTTCTCACTCTCTCCATCCGTTATAAATACCTCCCCCTGGATCTAGATGTTTCACGCCTGCGCTGTCGCTTCCTGCTACTTCTGAGATCCAAAGTTCTTGCCTGCTTCCCCTCGCCTGCCTCTTCTCGCATCTCACTCCCGCCACCCACTTTTCTACCTCCTTCTGCTTCTACAGTCTCGCTTGCCATGGGAAAGAAGAAAGCTGAAGAGGGCAAGGGTTGCAGCCGTTGCGGCAGGAGATTCGTTGGCCATGACTTTCCCCCTGACAAAATCTCAGAAGAGGAATTATAGATGCTTCACCAGTGAGTTCCTGACAGAGGGGTATGAGTCTCGCCTGCCAAAGGTCGGAGAGTCGATTAATACCTTCTATCCCGGCGAACTCGCCTTCCCCATCTCGCACTTTGAGTCGGGGCTGAGACTCCCCTCTAGCTAGAGGTAAAACAAGTTTTGAAATATTTCGGGGCTGTCCCCGCATAGCTTAACCCGAATGCCATCTCATCTTCTACCACGCCAAAGACGACGACATCAAGTACTTCAACGGCCAGGGCTTAAAGTTGTGTGAGACCGCCAACAAAAACAACCATTGGCACACCGACTTCATCTTCATCCGCAGGAATCTGGGAGGCATCCCACTCACCCTAGTATCGCCCGCCGAGATATATTACGAGAACCCCAAGGTCGAGGGCACAGAAAAATCCCTCTGCGATTTCTTCGCGGGGAAGAATTTTGAAGTTAACTTCCTAAGGCAAGATCTCGACTTTCTCCTTCCCGTCTTTCCCGGTGAAGGTACACTAGCGCCCCCTTAGTCTATGTTTACCATTCCTTTGTTTTGTTCTAACAGTTTTCTTATTTAGGAGAGAGAACTATTCTCGTCCATCCCCCATATCTGAGCAGTGCAGGTCCATCCTAAGGTCTCGCCCTCGCCAGCATGGCGACGAAGGCGGCGAAGGGATCGCAGACCCCTGCCACCAAGAAAAGATCTTGTTGGATCCCTAGTTGGATTTGGGCTAGGTTCACTAAACTAGGATGTTTGACCCAACATGTATAGCCCGGGTCATGTCTGTGTCTTATAGTATAGGCCATGTCCTTAGAATCAACACTGCATGGACCAGCCATCAATAGACTGCAGAAGACTCAAGACTTAGAGAAATTTCAAAGACTCGGGAAAATGAGTTAGACGTTCTTCGAACTCAGCTTGACGAAAGTCGTGCTCAGCTCGACGAACTCAGAGACAATTCTCTGAGTTTAGCTCGACGAACTTAGTTCTCAGGTCGACGAATCCTGGATACTATACTTCAACATTCCTAGTCTAGAATCATTTCTCTGAACACTAATAGACGAAGTTAGATTCTCGGCTCGACGATCTTGATGCACAAAATTGGCAAGTTTCTTGAGAAAGCAGTTAGCAGTTCTCAGGTCGACGATCTTGGATCTCAGGTCGACGAACAACAAATATCTGGTCGATGAACATGACTTCTTAGCTCGACGAACTCCGTACCCAGTTCGACGAATTCTGTTCTTTGCTCGACGATTTCTATCTAAATCCAGACTTGGATATTTCCCTCTCTCTGTCCTTATTTTATTGCAATAATTCCTGAATAATCAATGCTTAATATTCTCTGAATATTACCATTAGGAGCAACATTGATTATTGTAACGTCCTGATTCGCACTAGGCCCCTCGTGCGCGTTTTTGGGTCAGGAGAGTTGACTTGGGTTCAGGGGTGTGCTGGTAACTGGGCTGCACTTGTGAATAGGAGGAGAAATCAATCGAGCGTAGGACACTGGTAGAGACACGGGCGTGTCCCTACCCGTATGGTAGAGGCCAGCTCTCGAGTCGATGACTCGAGTATGTCCAGAGGACACAGGTAGTGACACGGGCGTGTCACTACCCATGTGAAATGATACATGTAGAGACACGGGCATGTCCCTACCCATGTGTGTGTCGAGTTGACCGCGACGAAGCGTGTCGAGATCGACGAAATGTGTCGAGATCGACGAAATGTGTCGAGATCGACGAAATGTTTGACACGGGTGGAGACACGGGCGTGTCCCTACCCGTGTGTCTGTGTGTCAAGTTGAGTCGTCGAGATGTATCCATAGAAGGACAAGGCCAGGGAACATGGCCGTGTCATGTGGACATGGGTCGGGACACGGGCGTGTCCCTACCAGTGTCGAGTGTTGAACCGACACGAAAACCGTCATTGTCGCTTTGCCCGAAGCAGGACACGGGTAAGGACACGGGCGTGTCCCTACCCGTGTCACTTTTCATATATAAGGGTTGTGAAAACCCTAGCCGTTTTCACTCCTTATTCCAGCCATTTTTCCTGAGAGAAACTTCTGTAGAGAGGGAAAACTATTGGAGCAAGTCTTGGAGGAGAAGATCCGCCGCCGTCGTGAAGAGAAGATGTCGCCGAGAAGAGTCACAAGATCCATGGCCGGAAATAGTGGGAATGCCGGAAATGAGATGAGCTTCCTCCCCTCTCCCTTGGTTCTAGATCTGTAGATATTTATGTGAGATGTCAAATCAAAAGAGTCTTGACTAGCGAGATGGTGATTTCTCTAGGAAGAGGTCGTTCTAGGGTTTGTGCTCTAAGGCTAGTTGTGTCTTCAACCTTTCCAACCTTCTATGTGAAGATGGGGCATGGTTTTGTGAAGAGTCATGGCCTCATGAGGGTGAATAAGGGAGGAGGAATCTCTGGTGTGATTTACGAATGTCGACTTGAGGAGGAAGATGAACCGATGTCGTTCATTCCGCCTTAAGATGCGTGCAGAATCTGTATTTTGCGCGCAACGATCTCCTTAGCCATTTTCAGATGTGATATGGCCAGATCTGGGCTTTTGACTAAACACGAAAGTTGAATTCCTTGAAAATACCTTTCCAACTAGTGGTTGAACAACTTCAGGCGAAGTCTATAGCCACGGGAAAGTCTGAACGAACATGACGTCCGATAAATCCTGCATATAGAAATTGTGTTCTGTACGCAGCGGACTTCAAGGCTGATTTCAAGTATGATACTCTTGAATCTGGGTTGTGGTCTGAACATAAACGTGGTAGCCCATGAAAAGACCTTTCCATCGAGGGGTTACACGTCTTCACCGGATTCCTATAGCTTCGGGAATCACCGGTTGAAGCTGCTGTCCAAATTTATCCTGTACTTAAACTCTGGGTTTGGAATAATATTGGATTTGGACTCGGTAGAGATAATGTTGCAAATTAACTTGAGGTTTGGCGAACTCTTTTATGTTAACCATCTTAATCCAATAAATGATGATGTTTATTAGTTGGATTCCACATATTTGATTTGTGAAGCGAAGCACACTTAAACGAAATGATTTGAATGAAATTGATAGACTATTATAAATGCGCTTTATGATGATAACATGTTTAATCATTTGGGATGAAAGGTAGGATGATAACTTATGGCTATGTGTCTAATTGTTTAACAGATTGAATTTAGTAGTCCAATGCTTAGAGTGTCATCTCCCTATGGGTAGCATTGTGAAGGGATGTAAGTGCGGTGTTGACTGTCACTAGTTGGGATAGCAATGAGATGAGTCAAAGTTGGATGGTTGGGCTTGGTCCTCGTGCTTTCTCTGAGGCGCCTTCCATGCCACAGTGATGTGGAATTGCATGCAGTGTGAGTCGAATGCGGTGTCGTAATCTTGGGTTGAGGATAGTGTGGCAGGTCTACGGGCCCGCCGATCGTCACACCGACGGGAGTTGACAGTTAGACTTTGGGCGGTTGGGCTTGGTCCTCGGTGTTCACGTCCCGGGGCTCCTTCCGTGCCACTTGAACAGTTGGGTTATTTCCTCGTGCTCACTTATGAGGCCCCTTTCGGGTCATACAAGGCCAGTTCGGGGCTGTGTTCTCAGTGCACATCTACCTGAGACCCCTTATGGGCCATAGTACGCATGGGCTCCGCTATTGTGTTCTTAGCATTGAGGCGTACGGAGGCCTAGGTGAAGTAGTGTGGATACCCGCCTAGTAGTAGAGATGCCCGCTCTACTGTCACCGCCTGGCCACGGCGGTTGATGCCGGAGAGGTTAGCTACCTTCTCAAAAAGTGGGAACTATAGTCTGTGTCTACATAGCAATTGCATGTGCTTGAACATGGGTGAGTCATTTCATAGCATACATACCATTTCATAATATTGCACAATAAGATCCTCATCGTATAAGTTTTTATGGTCACTCCTATACGATGTGTTACTTTATGTAAACCGATCCTTAACTTATAAGCTTTTATGGGCATCCTTATAAGTTAAGTTACTTTCCTACTATAGTTACTTGTACTTGATGGTTGTTACTTTTTATGTAGAACTTCTAGAATAAAATGTTATTAATCTTATTGTACCATTACTACCTGCTTATACATGTTACACTATTTATTATACTTTGTACCCTTGCTCTTTTCTCCACCCGGTGCCGAGGAGTCACCGGGGGAGCGGATATGAAGCCACTTAGCCTTTTCGACTAACAGTTGCTACATCTTCCTTTTTAGGAGGTCTCCCCACAGGTAGAGCATCCGCAGAGCTTACAGCAGGACAGCCAGGCCAGGACGACTGGGCCTGAAGGGACGGTACCGTCACTACCATCAGTTACTGATGCGAGTGTTGAGCGACTCTGATGTAGCCCTTTTGGGCAATTATTAGTTGTACTCTGATATTGTAGAAGCATGTTTTAGCTTCTCTATTTTGATGTACCTTGGACACATATATACTTGGTGTGGATTTGACTTCTCCTTATTATATTTGGTTGGGTTGACATATATATATATATTGATATTGGTTGTAGCCGGCAAAATAGGCGTCTTGTGCTACAAGTTAGCCCGTGTGCTAATGCTACTGCAAGGCGGCTGTTCTGGTCATAAGACCATCTTCGTGCCGTGTTTTGGGATCCGAGAGGGGTGGTCTTACAAATGGTATTAGTTTGCCACGATCCTCAACTAAAGAAGTCATTCAACAATGGTACCACCCCCGTTCGATTAGTCAGTTTGGGGACAAACTGACTTGGCGGAAGTAATGGTGTGCCCATATGTAATTCACACTAAGTTTGTCTAACTTTGACCTTAAGATTAGCCAACCTGACCATGCGTTTGTGTTTTATGTGTAGATTCCACTGCACGATGAGCCGATGGGGGGCACTCCTGCCCCTTCCATACCCACTCAGTTCCAATAATCCGAGTTGGGGCAGACGCTCACCGCCATCCTGGATGCCTTTAGGGTGCAGCAGCCTCCGGTGCAACAACAGGCTCCAGGCTCTAACTGGTTGAGCACCTATCAGGCCCTCTCCCCTCCCGCCTACCTAAGGACAGAGTCGGTCGTACGCACGGAGGAATGACTTGACACGGTGTAGGAGTTGTTGGCGGGGATCCGTTGCCCAGCCAACATGGTTGTGACGTTGGCGGTGTCTGTCTTGGAACTACATGCTAAGAGGTGGTGGAAGTCCCTCATGGGCTCCACCTTCCAAGACCGGGTCTATATAGAGATAAGTTGGAGCGAGTTCTCAGATGTCTTCTTGGAGCACTTCATTCCCACATCCGCTCGAAATGAACTCGAAGAGAGGTTTCTTCTGCTGAAGAAAGGATCAAAATCAGTTATGGAATATCAACGAGAATTTCAGCACCACGTAAGGTTCGTAGCTTCTTATGATTTGGATGATAGGGTATACGCCAAGCGTTCCTATAAAGGGCTGCAAGATCCCCTAAGGCAGGCACTTTTGTTTATAGCGGACGCTAGCTTGGCCGAGATTATCGACATGGCGAAGAGATTGGAGGCGGACCACTTGAGTGGTGGTAAGAGACCTGCGGAGGGCGTGATAGAAGCTGGCCCAAGCAACAGAAGATGGCAGGACTTTAGGAGAGGAAGGGGACATCAAAGAGGTGGAGGACGTTTCCTCCAAGATTTTAGAGTGGAGCATCCGGTTCCGCAGCCGCCTGCGTTGCCTCCACCGCCTCAGCCTCAACAATTTCAGCAACCTGAGGGGCGTCGTGGGCTGGTGTGTTTTGAATGCAACCAGCCGGGCCATATTTGACGTTTTTGCCTGCGGTTGTTTGGGAATGTCCCTCCTGCTCTCCCTCTGGCAGCTCCGCGGGGGCGTGGCTATATGCATGGTCGAGGACGAGGACCGCAAGGAGGAAACCCCGGTCCTGCTCGGGATCAAGTATACGCTTTGGACATGGCACAAGAATGGAATCCACAGGATGTGATTGCAAGTATGTTGCAGTTAGCTTTCACATTTTCTTTGATTAACTTAACTTGCTTAAAACATACTAGATACATACTGTTGAGTTTTGGTTCTTGGTACTTATGCACTGTGGTAGTCGGCGGGAAGACGGCCTATACGCTGTTCGATACCGGTGCCTCGCGCTCTTTTGTGTTTGAGGACATCATTAAGGATATGGAAGGTGTACAATACTTTACTGGTATAGCTCGAAGATACGCCTCCCGGACGGCTCTGAGATGATCGCAATCGCCAAGTGTGAATTCGAGATACTTATTGGTGGAAAGGACTTTGATACGCCTGCCACGGTCTTGAGAATGGCAGAGTATGACATCATTTTGGGCATGGCGTGGTTGGACTGGCACTTTGTAAGGATTGATTGTGCAGAGAAACGAATCTACTTGAGGTATGGAGACACCGACGTCTTTTTTAAAGGTATTAGCTTCGCACCTCGTATGATGTTATCTTCAGTTCAGGTAGTAAAAGCTCAGATGAAGGGGGATGAAGTCTTCATGATCTGTTTCGAGTTGAAGGAGATGGCATTGGATATGAAAGATGTACGGGTAGTGTGGGATTTCCCCGAGGTATTTCCTGAGAAACTGTCAGGATTACCCCGGCATAGAGAAGTTGATTTTAAAATTAATCTAGTACCGGGTGCCAAGCCTGTATCGAAGGCCCCTTATTGAATGGCCCCGAAGGAACTCGCGGAGTTTAGAGTTCAACTGCAAGAACTGGTGGAGTCAGGGTTCATTTGCCCCAGCTCGTCACCCTGGGGATCCCCAGTATTATTCGTCAAGAATAAGGACGGAACCTTGCAGTTATGCATAGACTATCGGGAACTCAATCATCTGATGGTGCGGAACACCTATCCGCTACCCCGGATCGACGAGTTGTTCGATCAACTGGTGGGAGCGCATTGGTTTTCTAAGTTGGATTTGCGCTCGGGATATTATCAGTTGAGGATACAAGAGGAGGACATCCAGAAAACGGCCTTTAGTTCAAGATATGGACTGTACGAGTTCACTGTGATGCCGTTTGGGCTCACAAATGCCCCTTCGGCCTTCATGAGCCTGATGAACAAGGTGTTTGAATCTTACTTGGATATCTTCATCATTATTTTCATCGACGATATCCTGGTCTACTCAAGATGGAGGAGGAGCATATTGAGCACTTGATCTTGGTTTTGAAGAAATTAAAAGAGCACGCCTTGTTCGCCAAGTTCAGCAAGTGCGAATTCTGGCTTAAGGAGGTTACTTTCTTGGGGCATGTGATCAGTGGAGCAGGACTAGCGGTGGATACGGCCAAGGTGTGTGCCGTGTAGGAGTGGTCGCCCTTCAAGTTGGCGGCCGATGTGAGGAGCTTCCTTGGACTTGCTGGGTATTACCGCAAGTTCGTAAAGGGATTCTCCAAGATTGCCCTTCCTCTTACTTCATTTGTTGAAGCCAAAAATGACCTCAACGAGAGTTCAAAACAGGGGTGCAGCCAACACCTACTTCTCTCGAGCCTTGACCATCGACTAGATTCAAAGGACCTAAGACTTACCCAAAGCCTCAGCAGTGAGGTCCCACCTCACACCCGGAAGATCTCTGAGATCTTCCCCTCCAAAGCCAAAAGCTAGGCTAGGAGCTCCTCAGAAAGCACTGGAAATTGGAAGATTATGAAAACCTGCCTTCTAAGGAGCCCTTATGGGTCTATTTATAGCCTTTTGCTGACCTGAGATGACTGAATTACCCTTAGTTAATCTGCCAATAGCCAAATCCCGCTGTTCATCCTGATGGTATTGGGGTAATTCTACCCGAGGGTAATTAGGTCATTTTACCTAGGGCCCTGTGCCCCACTCGGTGAGAACTCTGAGCCGAGAGCCTCCTGTCCAGAGCCCGACGCAAGCGGTCTCGCCTGCTTACAGGCAAGAGCTCCTCCAAGACAGGAGCTTGGCGCAAGCACAAACGTTCCCGCCCCACTTATGGGCGAGAACTTATTCAGGGCGGGAGCTTCTTTGGCTAGCCTAATCCTGACCGTTGGTGTCTCCTGGTCGGACTCAGCGAATATAGGGTTATACATAATCCCCGCTCTTTTTGAGCTAGCTCTGCACTCGAAAAGACACATCCAACCCGTTAATATTCGCTGAGCACGTGTCAACATCAGGGAATCTTTTGGTGGGCCGTACCGTGGCTATATATATATATATGTGTGTGTTGATAGACGGTCATAAATCTGCCCTCAAATCGTCGTTCCTTGCTTGAGCTCTCGCTTCCTCTCGCGTTGCATTACAAGCATGTTGACAAACCGCTTCCGCAGGATCTTCAAGACCGTATCGATGCGGCCCAGGAGCGAGCCAAGGCTAACTGCGCCTTGGTTGCCCCCTGGCTGGCGAGAAAGTCGTCAGCCGCTGAGCCCTCTCAGCCAAAGAAGAAAAAGAATAAGAGGGCGAAGGTGGTCCAACGAGACCTTTCTCACGAGAATAGGAGCTCGCCTACCCTGACACCAAGTCGCGCGGATGATCCCTCTCCGCAGAAGGTACATCTCTCGACTTGCTTGTCATTGAAACCACTAGCTGTTTATGCGGGAGAATTTGTAGCTGACGCGATACTTCTTGCAGGAAACGGTCCCCGACGACGTCAGGCCCCTGCGGGAGCCCTTAGACTCATCATCTCGTCCTCCTGAGAACCAACCGCGGGTCTCGTAGGTCGCTCCTCTTCCTGACTCCCCGAGAACTGCAGGTATCTCTTCCACTCTCGCTCTTAATTCAGTCTCAGATTGCTGAATTATCTTCACGCAGCACCAGCTTCCACCAAACCGAGTCTCGCTACCTGGGAGAATGAAGTAAGGGTCGCTAATCGGCCTGCCCCTGCGGTTGATTCCTCCCTACCGGCGGGAGGAATGGCTGTCGAATCTTCTGCAGCTCCCCAGGATGTCAGCCATCCCGCGGGAGAGGATAACTCCCCCTGCTTCCGGCCAAGCTGGGATCACCACTCGCAAAATCTTCCCCCTGGAAAAGGAAAGCCGATCCACCTCCTCTTTGGAACTGAGGGGGGCTGGGCCTTCTCGCCTGTCGTCGGCCGGTGGTTCTCGCCATACTGCAGGTATGCGGTATGCTTATCACAATTGTCGCTTAGCTCTCGCCATGACCGTGGAATTCTTTTGTCAGGGGATCTGGGCTCGTGGTCGGGAGCTGACACAGAGGATGAAGATGAAGAAGACGACGAAGACAGAGATGGGGAGGATGGCAAGAGCTCTCCCTTCCCTTCATCTGACGAGATGGAGGAAATTTTGACCAGTGCCGGGAGCGCCAAAAGGCGGGGGAAGAGGGTTGTCGCCGTCCTGTCAAAGCTTATACGGCGGGAGCGGGCCCATGACTCTGCGGCGAGAGAGTTCCGCCAATCAGTGGAGAAGAGGCTGGAGGCTCTGGAGCGAGACTATTTCATAGGCGAGACGGATCGGCCAGGTGGGCCTACCGCCGGGTCTTCTCCCGAAAGGTGCATTGCGCGAATCCGAGACCTGTCCCGCCGAATCAACCTGGGATGCACCGTCTTATCATCCTATTTCAACCCGCAGGCGCCACAGAGGACTAGGCAGTGGGAACGAGGACGATGGCGGTGGGAACCCTATTGATTCGCGAGATCTCCTCCTTTCTTTCTCCCGGCCTTCCCCTTCCTCTATGTACCCTGTTATTTTCATCAGTCTGTAACTAATAACTTCGCTATTATTATTATTACCTTTTATTCAGCTCTCGCTCGGCGAGAGTAACTCCTGACTTTGTTATTATTATTATTATTTTTTATTCAGCTCTCGCTCGGCGAGAGTAACTCCTGACTTTGTTATTATTATTATTATTATTTTTTATTCAGCTCTCGCTCAGCGAGAGTAACCCTGCTTCCGCTCGTTTTACTTGTCGCGTGTCATCTCAAAATGTTCGCGCTAATCAGATTTGTCAGTCGCTGTCAATCTTTGGCGGGAAACCGAGGCGCCGCCAACTTATGGCATGACGGCTGTACCCCCGCCACCTTTTTGGGAATAGTCATGATGATCACGGTTTTCTATAAATAGATAAGTCCACCTACCATCTTTATTTCTTCGATCTGAATCCCGTGCCTTTTTTCTTGTCACTTTCGCAGTTTGTTGAGAGCTCCTGCTTGCTTCCGCTTCCTCCTCCCGTTCTCGCTCAGTTCTCGTTCTCGCCTCTCTTCTGAAGATCTCACCTTCAATATCACGATCATGATGCTGGGCGGAAGCGAGGGACGCTCGAATTGCGCAGAATCCTTCCAGAAGCATCTGCTCCCCTCTTGCAGCCTGACCATGGAGGAGTTTCAACTGACCCAGACTCATTACGTTCCCGCTGGCTACACCGAGCGAAACCTCGACAACCATGATAAGGTGAACAGTGTGAGGGAGGGGGAGCTCGCCATCCCCCTTGAGCACTTTGAGGTGGGCTTCCGCCTCCCCCTCTGGCCAGAGATGCGTCAGGCCCTCCGGTACTATGGAGTGGTTCTCATGCAGTTGAATCCGAATTCGGTCGCGATCCTGGTGGCCTTCATCTGTTACATGCGATCCGAGAGGATCGAGTTCAGCCTCCCTTTCTTCCGGAAGCTGTTGACCTTCCGCGCTAAGGGAGGGGTGGTCTTCTTTTCGGGGCAGCTGCTCAAGACCACCAGTCTCGCCAATAAGCACCACCACTGGGGCGAGAATTTCGTTTTCGTTTCCGGCGATTTCAGGAACGTTCCTTTCGCACCCATTCAGTATGAGGACGTCGCTTACAAGCATCCCTCCTTGGGCTCGCACGATAACGCCCTCCTCGAGTTCTTTGGAACCAAGGATTTCGACGTCCAGTTCCTCAGGCGGGGCGTCGATTCTCTCCTCCCGGTGCCTCCGGGCAAAGGTACGGTCTCGCCTTTAGCTCCCTGTTTCTCCCCCTCTTTTAATATTATGGCTGAGTGCTGTTGCTTATGCAGTAGAGTGCGAGATCCCCCTGCGCCAACCTTTCGGCGAGGCTCACACTGCCAAGAGCCAATCCGTGAGAGACCCGCTGGCTCTCGCAAAGGCCGCGGCTCAAGCTTGCCGGGATGAGCCGGCCCCACTTCCTTCGACCGGCGCCGGGAAGCGAAAGCCCGGCGCCCCTCTGCCCCCACCGCTCAAGAGGCCCAAAATAACTGCTGCCGAGAAGGGTAAAGCCGTTGCGGTGCCTCCCTCCCAACCTCCCGCTGCAGGCCGCTCTTTTGAAGAGATCTTGCAGGCCGCCAGCGAGATCGCGGTTACCAGGGGTGGCACCGAGGCACCTGCCGAGAACCCCTCGGCCCCCGGTGGAGTAGATGGCGAGGGAGCCGCTGCCGAGACCTCCGCTCAGTCCTCGCCTGGAGAGGTGCCGCGGGGTCACCGTAATTTTGGTCTCGGCACGAAGTGCCTTGATGTGGAAAACAAACCGCTGCTTTAGTGGGACCCTGACACCTATAGGGTCTCAATCTCGTCTCTTCTGCCCAGCTGGGCGGAGCGAGATGAGGTCACCAGCGAGGCGTTCTCCTTGGGCTACGACCTCTACAGCCGGGAGAACGCCGATGTCTATGACAAAATGACCACCAGGCTCCTGGCCTATGACTCCACCCGGGCCCTGATGCGCGGGATCGAGCTTGCGCATATGTGCGCATGACAGAGTATCACCATCGACCGCAACTTACAGGATTTGTTCAAGGCCCGGGAGGAGGCGGTGGCTCAGGCGGCTGCCTTGAAGAAAGAGCTGGCAGATGCCAAGCAACTGCTGTCCTCGTGCCGGGCAGAAGAGTTAAGCGAGACCTTTCACGACACTCGATCTCGCCATTGTAGATTTCAACTTCATTCTTTCATCCTAACCTCTCGCTACACAGGATTCCGCTCAGGCCGTGGCGCTTTGCGCGGAGCTGGCCCAGGCGCGATACGAGAACGTCCTGCTGAGGGACCAGCTCCGACGCCTGGAGGCGAATGCGCCGCTTCCTCCTCCACTGGACGAAAGGTTGAAGAGTCGCTACTATTCCATCTAAGACATCGACAAGCTCCTCCAGGCCAACGCGCAAGCTACAGTCAAGTTGACCCTGGAGATGCTGCGGGATGTAGGCTTCTTGGACGGGAGAGGTAAGCCCATCACCTCTCGCCAGCTCATCCCCTGGCTCTTTGAGCCTATCCCGAAGCCCCCAGGCGTGCCCGATTCCCCGCCTTCGAATATCCCAAAATCCCCTGCTGCGGGTGGCGAGACATCCGGGGAGAGCTCAGGCGAGAGCTCCAACGGTAGTTCAAGCGAGAGATCGGAGGGGTACAACGCATCTCCCTGAGGGGCCCCCATTTTCTTTTTTCTTTCGGTTGTACTGAGCGAGAACGCTCTAGACTTGTAACTATATAAAATACATTGTAAATATTTTGTATTCATGCCATTTTCTTTTTAATGCAAATGCGTTTCGATACAATTGTTGTGGCTAAGTGCTTCTCAAGCGTGCTTTCGCCGAGGCCCTTGGCCCCCCTAGGGTAGTCTCCCTTAGTGATGGATAGGCGGCAAGCTGTTGAAAGAGCCAAGGGCTTAGACATTTCGTTTCCGCGCTCTGCCGAAAATCGTCTGACGGGAACATTGCTCGTGGGCCCTTTAAGACGAGGCCGTCCCTTTTTACCCTGCGCGAACTGTTCTAAGCTTTCGCCTAGCACTTCCCGCTGTCTGACTGAGAATAGTTTGTCAGGATCCTTTCCGCCGAGAACTTCCTTCGAATAGATCTCCTTGGCAGGGGACCTCCCTACCGAGATCTTCTCTGGCCGAGACCTCTCCTGCCTGAGGGGGTCTTGCCTCCTTTCATTCCGTGTTCTGAGTGCATTTCTTGCCCTACTCAGAGCATCCGAGTCGGAGTGTCTCCTAGGATCATAAAATTCCCTTCCCCAGGTGAGCCTTCGGGCCTGCCAGCTAGATGAGAGCCTGCGCAGTGGGTCTACCTGAGTTCGAGCCGAGCACGGAGTGCCGATGAAGTTTTCTCAAACCAAACCTATCCCACACAGGCGAGCCTTCGGACCTGCCAGCTAGATGAGAGCCTGCGCAGCGGGTCTACCTGGGGCCGAACCGAGCTCGGGGTGCCGATGAAGTTTTCTCAAACCAAACCTATCCCCTACAGGCGAGCCTTCGGACCTGCTAGCTAGATGAGAGCTACGCAGCGGGTCTACCTGGGGCCTAGCCATGCTCGGGGTACCGATGAAGTTTCCTCAAACCAAACCTATCCCCCACTAGCGAGCCTTCAGACCTGCCAGCTAGATGAGAGCCTGCACAGCGGGTCTACCTGGGGCCGAGCCGAGCTCGGGGTGCCGATGAAGTTTCCTCAAACCAAAACTATCCCCCACAGGCGAGCCTTGGGACCTGCCAGCTAGATGAGAGCCTGCACAGCGGGTCTACCTGGGGCCGAGCCGAGCTCAGGGTGCCAATGAAGTTTCCTCAAACCAAACCTATCCCCCACATGCGAGCTTTCAGACCTGCCAGCTAGATGAGAGCCTGCGCAGCGGGTCTACCTGGGGCCGAGCCGAGCTTGGGGTGCCGATGAAATTTCCTCAAACTAAACCTATCCCCCACATGCGAGCCTTCGGACCTGCCAGCTAGATGAGAGTCTGCGCAGCGGGTCTACCTGGGGCCGAGCCGAGCTCGGGGTGCCGATGAAGTTTCCTCAAACCAAACCTATCCCCCACAGGCGAGCCTTCGGACCTGCTAGCTAGATGAGATCCTGCGCAGCGGGTCTACCTGGGGCCGAGCCGAGCTCGGGGTGCCGATGAAGTTTTCTCAAACCAAACCTATCACCCACAGGCGAGCCTTTGGTCCTGCCAGCTAGATGAGAGCCTGCACAGTGGGTCTACCTGGGGCCAAGCCGAGCTCGGGGTGCTGATGAAGTTTTCTCAAACCAAACCTATCCTACATAGGCGAGCCTTCGGACCTACCAGCTAGATGAGAGCCTGCGCAGCGGGTCTACCTGGGGCAGAGCCGAGCTCAGGGTGCCGATGAAGTTTCCTCAAACCAAACCTATCCCCCACAGGCGAGCCTTCGGACCTTCCATCTAGATGAGAGCCTGCGCAGCGGGTCTACCTGGGGCCGAGCCAAGCTCGGGCATCCTGTGGCCTGAGGAAAAAAGAGTGGGGAGCAAAGTTAATCTATCCAAAGGGCCCCAGGATATTGCAAGATTCATTTCGCTTTGCGGTACCATGAAATTCCATAAACAGGTAATGCGTTTACTTGGTGTAACAATCAGCAGCCGGCCAGCCGTGTGTTGTCCAGGCTTGATCGTGTTCTATTAAACGCTCTGGTGCTGCTTGAATTCCCTGCCTTCATCGTCCATCACCTGGAAATAATTGCGTCGGATCACGCCCCACGTCTTTTGGAAATGGACCAAATGCAGTTCTGCTCGGCTAAGAGAAACTTGCGGTTTAAGGAGGCCTGGATGATAAATCCTAATGCCCACAACATTGCTCAAAGAGCTTGGGAAAAACTGGCTAGTGGTGAGCCAAGTAAAATCCTGGAAATCAAATGTGCGGGGACTATCAAAGCTCTACCTCGATGGTCCAAATTCAACGACAAAGCTGAATCGGAGCGGCTCGGCAGCTTGAGGAAGAGTTTAGTGCTCTACAACTACGGGAAGCTGTTGGTGTTAAATTTTCTCAACGTGGTCAGCAAGATAGCCCAAACACCAAATTAATATCTTTGGAACTACCCAGTTCGCACGCTGAACCTGCGGAAAACCCAAGGACTAGAGGTTGCACCCAACAAAATAATGGAAGCACAAGAAGGTCTTATTATGCATTCACTTCTTTACAATCCGAGGCATACATAGCGAGACATGATTTCGCTAGTATTACAGTTGTAAAAAGAAAGAACCGAAAAACAAGCCGGGCGGATAGCACTCCAGTCCGCCGAGACCGCGAGGTCGCCGAGATCGCCGAGACCACTGAGCTCGCCCAAGCTATACTGCAATCCGCCGAATACCACGGAGTCCGCCGAGACCGCGAGGCCGCGCGGACAGACCGTTATTCGCCTCCTGCTGAACCCGAACTGAGGAACACCCCTACCCGCCTGAAGCCGGCGGACAGGTAATTGAAGCTGGGAAAGTTGAAACAGAACTGACAAGCCGCAGAGCGACCTCCTGCTGAGTCCGCAGAGACCGCACACTTCCAAGCACTGACCGAAGTCACAGCCAAACTCCTGGCTCCTTGAAGTTATCCGCGCGACCTGCACACAGCAAACCGTCAGCCTGAAACAATCCGCGCGGACTGTAAAACACAGACCGCAGCACTCGCCCAACCCAATTTACTATTCACTCACGTTACTTAGGTTACTGTAGATGTGCCAGGGGGGTCCTATTTATAGGCCAGGTGAGGAGTGTGGTCACCGCCCAAGAGATAGCGACACCGCCCCAGTCCGCGCGAACACAAACGACCGTCCGCTCAGTCCGCGAGGACTTAGCCAGTCACCAAGGGAAACCGCCAGGAGCAAGGCAACCAATGACGAACCCTCTCCAGTCCGCCTAAGCTAAGCGGACAAGGCACCAGCCCGCAAAGCTCCAACTGCTTCAGGACAGCACTCTCTTCAATGGCAGTCCGCACCAACCCGAGGCAGTCCGCAAGACTCACACCTCAATCCGCCACAAGTCCACGACCAAAGGCAAACAGCAACAGTCCGCCCGGTCACAGCGGACTTGGCGGATACGACGGACACCATGATCTTGACACCAAGTGTGACCAAGTCCAAAACCATCAAGGGCCAATGCGAGCATGGCGGACACAAAGTCCCGTCCGCCAAACACCCTAGCGCAGACCGCAACCAGTCCGCGAGCTCCTCGCACTTGTCCAACACAGCAGCTACCTCCCGGACTCCAAACACCAGTCCGCCAACCGGTCTCCACAGCAAGACCTGCTGTAACACCTGAGCTCGACAAGGCCTCAGCCAAGCTCAAGGCCCAGTCCGCAACAGCCCAAACCGCGGACACACCAGTCCGCAAGGCTTCCCGCGAACTCGAACCAACCCGCCAACAGCGCAAGCTTGCACCCGCGACCACAGAGCAATGCACCAATCCGCAAGCCTCTCTATCCGCAGATACCAGGCCGCACCAAACTGCGGACTCCATGCAACAACCCGCTCAGAACACAGCCGGCTTCCACCAGACTTTTCACCAGGCCGCAACCTCAGTCCGCCCAGTCCGCCCAGTCCGCCTAAGCTGTCCGCACAGGCCGCGCGGCCTGTCCCGTCACCCACTTTCACTTCACAAATTTCAACACTCCCCCTTGAAGTGAGAAGTGGTGACCAAGCCCAGCAAGCTGCGCAAGCGCTCAAAGGGACCCTTCGACAGCGGCTTCGTGAAGATGTCAGCAAGATTATCTTCACTCCGAACATGCCCGACCAGCAGAGACCCCTCCAACACCTTCTCCCTGATGAAGTGGTGATCAATCTCTATATGCTTGGTCCTGGCGTGACACACTGGATTATTTACCAGTTTGAGAGCACTCTCATTGTCACCCCGGAGTAAAGTAGGCCCTTGCACTTCTTCATGAACATCCTCTATAAGCCTCCTCAACCAAACGGCTTCCCGAGCAGCCAAGGCCGAAGCCTTATACTCCGCCTCCGTGGTTGAAACCGACACCGAGTCCTGCTTCTTGCTACACCACGAGATGCTAGCTGAACCGCAAGTGAACACATAACCCGAAGTAGACCTTCGATCATCCGAATCACCGCCATAGTCAGCATCCGTGTACCCGAGCAACGCAAACTCCGCATCCCTTCCATAGAGGAGTCCCATGTCAGAAGTCACCTTGACATACTTCAGAATTCCCTTCGCCGCCACTAGATGAGATTGCCTTGGTTCAGCCATATATCGACTTACTCGGCCAACAGCATAAGCTATATCCGGCCTTGTAATCGTCAGATAGATCAAGCTCCCAACAAGAGCCCTGAACACCAAGGGATCATTAAGAACCCTTCCCTCATCCCGTCGAAGCTTCAGCCCAGATTCCAGTGGAGTAGAGCACTTCTTCCCTTCGCCCATGCCAAACCGCTTCACAATACGATCAGCATACCCTTTCTGGCTAATGAGAATCCCGCACTCCTTCCTCTCCACTTCCAGACCAAGAAAGTGATGCAACTCTCCCAAGTCTTTCATCTCGAAGCGTATAGCAAGCTCTCCCCTGAGCCTTGCTACTTCCTCCTCCGAGTTCCCTGTGATGATCATATCATCCACATACAGCAGGATCAAGACTCTTAGCTCTCCCTTCTTCTTGACGAACAAGCTTGAGTTCGAGTTAGAAGCCAGGTATCCACAGAATTGCAAGTACTCTGCAATCTTCCCATACCACGCTCGAGGAGCTTGCTTCAACCCATAGAGAGCCTTCCTGAGTTTGCAGACATAGTCCGGATGCTTCTCAGAGACGAAACCAAGCGGCTGATCCATGAAGATGTCCTTGTCAATCTCTCCGTAAAGAAAGGCATTCTTCACATCGAGTTGCCACAACCTCCATCCCTTGCTAGCAGCCAAGGCGATCACCACTCTTACAGACGTCATCTTCGCAACTGGACTGAATGTCTCCTCATAGTCTTCTCCATACTGCTGTGAGAATCCTCTAGCGACCAGGCGAGCCTTGAACCGATCAATGCTCCCATCAGCCTTCTTCTTCAACTTATATACCCACTTGCAAGTAACCGGAGTAACGCCATCAACCTTGGGCACAAGATCCCAGGTTTCATTCTTCTTCAGAGCATCAATCTCTTCCTTCATGGCATCATCCCACTCCTTCACTCCAGTGGCCTCGTTGAAGTTTTCAGGCTCTCGCTCATCCAGAGGACCTGCAAAGAAGCAGGAGACAAAGCTCACTGCATTCCCATCACAGTACCGAGCCGGTGGCTTAACCACCCTCTTCGATCTCCGAAGACACGGCTCCTTGCTCATGGCTTCCGTTGCTTCTTCAGGCTTCACTCCTACCTGGGGCAAGCATTGAGCAGTGCTCCCCCTGCTTCCTGAACCAGAAGGCTCAGCCTCGGAGTTCGAAGCAACAGGAGCTGCTGGTGAAACAGCAAGCTCCTCTTCCAAGCCTTCAGCATCCTCCACCGGTGCTTCCTCAACCTTGCTACTTCTGGTAAGCTCCACCGAGCCACCTCCATATGACGTCAGCTCGTCAAAGACAACGTCTCTTGACACCACGAACTTCTTCGTCACAGGGTCCATGCATTTCCATCCCTTTTTCCGCTCATCATAGCCAACAAAGACAAGTTTCCTTGCCTTCGCATCCAGCTTTGTCCGTGTAGCATCCGGGACATGCACGTAGCAAGTTGAACCGAACACCCGAAGGTGTCCAACACTCGGCTTCTCCTTCAGCAACAGCTCAATGGGTGTCTTCATGTTGATAGGGCTGAGTGGCATCCGGTTGATAACATAAGCAGCACAAGACATTCCCTCCGCCCAAAAAGACCTCGGGAAATCTTTCGCATGTAGCCAGCATTTGCAGGTTTCCGTCAGATGACGGATCTTCCGCTCCGCTACCCCATTTTGTTGTGGAGTGTGAGCACAAGTAAGCTCTCGTTGGATCCCGTGCTTCCTGCAGAAGTTAGAAAACTCGGAAGAGACAAACTCTCCCCCGTTATCAGTTCTAAACTTCTTAATCCGCAAGCCAAGCCGGCCTTCTACCAACTCCTTGAACTCCACGAACAAACGGAAGGCTTCCGACTTCTCCTTTAAGAAGTACACCCAAGTATACCTTGAGTAGTCATCAACCAAGACAAGCATGTATTTGCTTCCACCAAGGCTGGCAGTAACAGTCGGTCCCATCAGGTCGCCATGAATACACTCCAATGGTTTCTTGCTCCTTGTTTGAGATTTATCAAACGGAAGGCGATGTGCCTTACCGTATTGACAGCCCACACAAACATGCCCATCACCAAAGGAGGACAACATCGGCAACCCCCTCACCAGACTTCTACTCGCCATTGCCTTCAGCTTGTCCATGCTAACATGCCCCAGCCTCTCATGCCAGATAGCCGCACTATCATTGGCCCTCATCCTATCAACATAGGTACTGGTGGAAAGAACAAACAAGTTCTTCACCATCCTCCCAACATGAGCAACATCAGCCTTCACCGCTGATACGTTGCGAAGGAACCTCACGTCTGTCGGCCCAAACAGAACGTGATACCCAGCGTCCACCGCATTGGTCACCGAGAAGAGGTTCTTCTTCATGCCCGGCACATGATACACACTCCTTAACGTGAGTGGCCCCTGATCACTACCCAAAGACACGACCCCCTCCTTCTCTACTGCATAAACAGTATTATCAGCAGTGATAATAGCTTCATTACCTGAGTAAGCCTGCATGGAGGTGAACTTCGACTTGTCTCCGGTGAGGTGATGACCACACCCAGAGTCGACGATCCACTCGCTGTTGAAGTCCTCAGCAGATAAGGCCCGGACACAAGTGCCCGTCATGAAAGCTCCTCCCCATTCTGCTTCTTCACTTCGCGAGCAAGCTTCCTCCTTTCCCGCAGCATGCCCAGGCTGTAGTTTGACCTTGCAGTCCCGCTTGAAGTGCCCTCGCTGATGACACCGGTAGCACTTCAGATTCTTCTTCCAGTCCTTAGGAGCATTGCTCCTCTCCGGTGGATATGAAGTTGAAGTCTCCTTCTCAACAGCGGCCTGCACCTTCTTCTTCTTCTTCCCTTCCCATCCCTTCTTCTTGCCTGAGAAGAGAGCCTCGCTGCCTTCCTGATTCAGATTCACTCCAGCCATCTGCCTTGCTAAGCTCTCCTG
Organism: Platanthera guangdongensis; assembly: GCA_039583875.1. Classification (NCBI taxonomy): domain Eukaryota; kingdom Viridiplantae; phylum Streptophyta; class Magnoliopsida; order Asparagales; family Orchidaceae; genus Platanthera; species Platanthera guangdongensis. The sequence continues at coordinate 96,136,038 of CM077159.1, read as the reverse complement.
TGAGGCAAGCAGATTCTCCAGCTCCAGCAACGACGGCTGAGTAGCCCACCCTTGAACAGATGTAACAAAGGCCACATACTCCTTCCGCAAGCCGCGGAAAATGTGCCTTTTCATCTTTGCCTCAGAGATAGGCTCATCAGGATCCAGTGCCGACAGCTCAGCACACAAGCTCTTCATCTTTAAGAAGTACCTGGAGATGGAAAGGTCTCCCTGAGTTGCCCTGGCCAACTCATTCTCCAGGAACTGAAGCCGCGCCACATTCTTCCTATTGAACAACTCATCAATGGTTGTCCAAATATCAGCAGCCGACTCACATCCAATGATGTGATCAAACAGTTCCGGAGAGACAGCTCTCTTCAGAACGAACTCTGCCTTAGCATTAGTTCTTCTCCAGAGCCTCACCTGGTCAGCAGTATCGAAAGCAGCAGTAACTTCCTGTCTGTCGTCTCCACCGACAACTTCCCACAGCTCCTCGCCTAGAAGATAACTCTTCATGCACGACTTCCACTTTTTATAGTTAGTCGGCGTTAAGAGTTCAATGCCCAGACCTCTTGCTAAGCTTCCTTCCATTGCAATCACCTGTTGGTACCCTTCAGCAGCTCCGAGCAACAACACAGGTTGATCACCACTCAATCACTGAGTAACAACACTGGCTGACCTCCGCTCACGCAACTGAACCTCCGCAACCTCAGAAACCTCGCTCTGATACCATGTTAAATTTTCTCAACGTGGTCAGCAAGATAGCCCAAACACCAAATTAATATCTTCGGAACTACCCAGTTCGCACGCTGAACCTGCGGAAAACCCAAGGACTAGAGGTTGCACCCAACAAAACAATGGAAGCACAAGAAGGTCTTATTATGCATTCACTTCTTTACAATCCGAGGCATACATAGCGAGACATGATTTCGCTAGTATTACAGCTGTAAACAGAAAGAACCAAAAAAACAAGCCGGGCGGACAGCACTCCAGTCCGCCGAGACCGCGAGGTCGCCGAGATCGCCGAGACCGCTGAGCTCGCCCAAGCTATACTGCAATCCGCCGAATACCACGGAGTCCGCCGAGACCGCGAGGCCGCGCGGACAGACCGTTATTCGCCTCCTGCTGAACCCGAACTGAGGAACACCCCTACCCGCCTGAAGCCGGCGGGCAGGTAATTGAAGCTGGGAAAGTTGAAATAGAACTGACAAGCCGCAGAGCGACCTCCTGCTGAGTCCGCAGAGACCGCACACTTCCAAGCACTGACCGAAGTCACAGCCAAACTCCTGGCTCCTTGAAGTTATCCGCGCGACCTGCACACAGCAAACCGTCAGCCTGAAACAATCCGCGCGGACTGGAAAACACAGACCGCAGCACTCGCCCAACCCAATTTACTGTTCACTCACGTTACTTAGGTTACTGTAGATGTGCCAGGGGGGTCCTATTTATAGGCCAGGTGAGGAGTGTGGTCACCGCCCAAGAGATAGCGACACCGCCCCAGTCCGCGCGAACACAAACGACCGTCCGCTCAGTCCGCGAGGACTTAGCCAGTCACCAAGGGAAACCGCCAGGAGCAAGGCAACCAATGACGAACCCTCTCCAGTCCGCCCAAGCTAAGAGGACAAGGCACCAGCCCGCAAAGCTCCAACTGCTTCAGGACAGCACCCTCTTCAATGGCAGTCGGCACCAACCCGAGGCAGTCCGCAAGACTCACACCTCAATCCGCCACAAGTCCACGACCAAAGGCAAACAGCAACAGTCCGCCCGGTCACAGCGGATTTGGCGGATACGGCGGACACCATGATCTTGACACCAAGTGTGACCAAGTCCAAAACCATCAAGGGCCAATGCGAGCATGGCGGACACAAAGTCCCGTCCGCCAAACACCCTAGCGCAGACCGCAACCAGTCCGCGAGCTCCTCGCACTTGTCCAACACTGCAGCTACCTCCCGGACTCCAAACACCAGTCCGCCAACCGGTCTCCACAGCAAGACCTGCTGTAACACCTGAGCTCGACAAGGCCTCAGCCAAGCTCAAGGCCCAGTCCGCAACAGCCCAAACCGCGGACACACCAGTCCGCAAGGCTTCCCGCGAACTCGAACCAACCCGCCAACAGCGCAAGCTTGCACCCGCAACCACAGAGCAATGCACCAGTCCGCAAGCCTCTCTATCCGCAGATACCAGGCCGCACCAAACCGCGGACTCCATGCAACAACCCGCTCAGAACACAGCCGGCTTCCACCAGACTTTTCACCAGGCCGCAACCTCAGTCCGCCCAGTCCGCCCAGTCCGCCAAAGCTGTCCGCACAGGCCGCGCGGCCTGTCCCGTCACCCACTTTCACTTCACAAATTTCAACAGTTGGTCCCCTTGCTAATGAGGAATCAGCGATGTTACGTGGTCTTATGGCTAATTATAATGAGGTCCAAACCAAACTGGACGCTTGGTGGTGGCAGCGAGCTAAAAACAATTGGATAAAGTTTGGGGATCGCAACTCGGCTTTCTTTATTGTAGCCGCAACGCAGAGGAAGAAGGAAAATAAAATTTTCAACCTTCTGCGCGGGGAAGCCGTTATTACAAAGCAAGATGAAATTGAAGAGGAGATGACCAGACACTTCACGGACAGATGGTGTTTGACTGACTCGACTTCCACAGATGAGATGCCCTGCGCCCGTGAGCAAGTCACAACCTTTGAAGCGTAACAACTTCTCTATCTGCCAACCAACGCTGAGATCAAGGCTGATGTGTTCTCATTTGGGAGAAACAAAGCTCCAGGCTGTGATTGGGTAACTCACTCCTTTACGCATTTTTGGAGCTTTACCATGCTTGAATTAACTGCAGCTGTCACAAACTTCTTCGCTACATGCAAAATGGAGGAAAAATGAGAAGACTCATTGGTGGTCCTCATTCCAAAAAACAACAACCCATCTGTGTTGGAGCACTTCAGGCCTATTAGTCTATGTTCCTCCATCTACAAAGTTTTCGCAACAATTCTCGCGAACCGCATGAAGCCGTTGCTCTGAAGGCTGATATCCGAAGAGCAAGCAACTTTTGTCCCACGGCGACTTATGACAGACAACTACATACTGGCGCAAGAGCTTATTCATCGTCTCCACAGAACCGCGAGCAAAGCTGGTTATATGGCCATAAAAATTGATCTAGAAAAGGCCTTTGATCAGATGAATGGAGCTTTGTAAAGCGTGCACATGGCGTTCAACTTCCCGCTGCAATGGATAAACCTTATCATGGAGTGATTCTCTTCTCCACGGTTTGGGTTTTTCATTAATGGCTCAAGATCATCTTGGATAAATGCAACATGTGGTCTCCGACAAGGCGGCCCCCTCACACCATACCTATTCATTATATGCTCTGATTCTTTGTCCAGATTAATCAACTCGGACCGCCATCCTGGATTAGGCATCAAAATCAGTCCTTCGGCCCCAAAGATCACGCATCTATTATTGCGGATGATACATTACTATTTGGTTCGGCAACTACAAGTGTGGCGAATGGATTTGCTCAGATTCTGCGGCATTATTGTGCCTTATCCGGCAAGAAAATTTACTCCTATAAATCAGACATTATATTTGGCCGCAAATTCTCGGCAAGCATAAAGAATAATATCCTCCAGCTTCACGGCCATGGAAGCACATGTGCTATCAGCTACCTCGGGATCATGCTGCGGCTGGGAAAGCTCAAAGTGGCTGACTTTGACGACCTCCTGCACAACATCTCGTGCATGATCTGTGTTTGTGGCATTAGGCATCTCTCCTTGGCGGGCAGAACTGCTCTAATCCAAAGTATGCTCTCGGCGCTCCCCCTCCATGCCCTCGTCAATGCTCCAATTCCACTATCGATAGTAAACAAAATAAACAATCTCCTTTCCTCATTCTTCTGGTCCGGGGCTGAACAGAAATACTTGATACACTATGCCAAGTGGTCGAAAATTTGTCTACCAAAAGAAAAGGGACGACTAGGATTTAAGAACTTGCTGCTCTAGAGGCGGGTCCTGATGTGCAATGTGGCAGCGCAGATCATAAGAGTGGATGGCAGCCTATTAACTAGAGTTCTAGATTGTAAGTATAATGGTAGAAACAAATTTATCAATAGCCGCAGTCAATCAAAAATTTGGAAATGCATCAGCCTTGGCCGGGAGATGGTGGAGAAGCACACTTTTTGTGTACAACCCCATATTCGATGGGTGAGACCTAGACACCCCAGGGACCAGGGTTGGGCTTGCCTTGGTCTATCTTTAGGGTAGAAGCTGGGTCAGACGGATAGATAGCCGAGAGGGTTCCCGCCCGGGGCATGCGAGAGGGCTTGCGCCTGGATTAGTGTTATGCCCTATAGGTTGGCGTTGAGTGAGGCTTTGCCACTCAAAGCTCTTTTGATCTTAGCGTCGAGTCCTATTCTACCACTCAGCGCTCTCGGGGCTTTCCGGCTTGCACCAAAGTTTCGCACAGGGTAGGCGGAAAGCGGCGAAAAGGCTTCCGCATAGATGCGCAAGAAACCTCCTGCCCAATATGGTCGTAAGGTAAGTTTACATAGATACCCTTGGAGGTCTGCATTTAGCTCCTCAGAACAATGAAGTTTAGCTGTTTGCAGACTATTTTGGGCTGCAAATAGCCTTTTGGAACAGCGGAGCTACGCTATTGGCAGACTAGATACTAGAAATCTATAAATAGACCCACGAGTTACCTCAGAAGGCAAGCTTTCACATTCTTCTAAAACCAGTTAGTGCTTTCAGAGGTACTCCTAGCCCAGCAATTGGCTAAGGAGGGGAAACACTCAGAGATCTTCTGGGTTAGAGGAGAGACCTCCCAGCTGAGGCTTAGGGACAGTTTTTGGTTCTTTGTTACTAGTCAGGGGTCTAGGCTTGAGAGAAGGTGTCGACTACACCCCAAGGTCTGAACTCTCGTTGAGGCTAGTTTTTGGCTTCAACATTTTCGGGTGCGGTGAGAGTGGACCGTAGCTGATACAAGAAAGTCTCAAGCTAAGTCTCATGGTTAGAGATGAAGGCGAAGGAGCTGGTTTAGGAGGTTCCCCCTCTCGAGGAAGTTGAGTAACGTTGGGGATGTTGGAGGACTTCAGGTGGGAAGTCCTGCAGACCACCCACCTAGCCTTCTCGACAATAAGCGAGTTGGCGACGCCCTCGGTTCCGGTGGTTGCATACCCATCACTAGGTGAAAACGCTCCTGGGCAGCATCCTGGGAACGAGGTTCCGGCAGAGGTTGTCGAGAGGGATGTCACCGGGTGGGAAATTTTTCCCGGGAAGGTCAGTATGGATAGTGCTAGCGATCCAAGGTCGCGGGGCGTGCCCTCTTGGCAGGCTATGGGCGGGAGCCCTTTTAGTGAGCTGATCATCTCGACTTCGGTTCCAAATGGGTTTCGGGAACAGGACATGTCTTACTATACGGGCCAAGATGATTTAGTGCAACATGTGCAGTGGTTCGAGAATGTCGTTTCCATAAGGCAAATGTCGGATGCCTTCAAGTGTAGTCTCTTCTCCATCGCTTTGAAGGAGAAGGCCAGGGACTGGTTCTACTAGTTGCCTGCGAGTTCAATCTACTGTTTTGAAGATCTACGGCGCGGGTTCTTGCTGAGGTTCTCGACATCAAAGAAGAGGAAGAAGAGTGTGGAGTGCTTGTTTTCCATCAAGCAGAAGCCGGAAGAGGGGCTGGAACGCTATGTGGATAGGTTCTAGGAAGAGATTTTCTAGGTTCAGGAGATGTCAGGGTACATCATGATGTTTGCCTTCACCCTAGGGTTGAGGCCAAACTTCTTTAGCATGAATTTGAAATGAGTCCCCCCCCCTCCTTTGAGGAGCTGATGGAGATGGTGGCAAAGGAGATCAAGATCGAGGCGGTCAATCTGGCGTTCGCTAAGAAGCTAGCCAGGTTGGAGGAGGACATTGGGAAGGAGTCAGGAGCAGGGAGGCAGAGGGAGGAGAGAAAAATGGAGGAACCTCGAGGACAAGGGCAATATCAAGGTTGGGGGCAGCGCGAGCCGAACAACAGGTTGGGGTGGAGGCCCCAGGAAGGTCACCCCCAGGGGCAGAGTGGTGGATTCCAAGGAAGGGACAACGTTTGCGAGCAAAAGAGGTTTAATCAGCCTGCCTGGAGGCAGGGACAGAGGGCCCCCCTCCCGCCATAGTAGGGGGATATAAAGATCGTCAGGGGAAGAGGAGGAAGGAGAGGAGCTCGGGGAGGAGTAAGGAGAAAAGAATGCAGGGTGGTGTTGCCTTTATGTGACTTTGATTAGGAGTAAGGTCACGCAACAGCCACCTGCCCAGAGTTTCTAGAGATGAGAGGGGCCATGGGGCAAGTTCAGCAACAGCCACCCATGAGGATTGAAGAAGTTCTTCCATGAGGAGGAGAAGATAGGTGTGAGGACCGGGAGGATGTGGGAGTCCGAGGAGGGATCAGAGTGATCCATGGGTGAGTGGGGATTGAGGCCACCTGGAAGGGGAGCTTCCAAACCATGTACCGAAGGAGCGTCGCCTCGACCTCCTAGACTCCCCCCCCCCTAGGAGGAAAAAATCACTTTTTGAGTAAGGGACATGCCCGATTACGAAGACCCGTTCTGCGATGCCTTGGTGATCTAGACGGGCGTAGAGAATTTCACGGTCTCCATGATCCTGTTAGACAATGGGAGCTTCGTGAACTTGATCTTCAAAAAAGCATTCGAGGGGATTAAGGTAGAGGCCAGGAGGTTCTAGCCTCGGATGGGCCGTTGTTTGGGTTCTCGGGAGAAAGGAAGGAAGTCAAAGGTGGAGTGGGACTGCATGAGACGTTGGGGGTGTCGAGGAACCGTCAGTTCTTCATCGTTGACGCTCCGAGCAGCTACAACACAATTTTTGGGCGCCCTCTCATCAGTGTCTTTCATTGCGTCCCCTCCTCTTTTCACCAATGTCTCAAGTTAAGTAGTGGAGGAGTGCAGGTCCGTATCAGGTAGGATCCAAAGGTGGCGAAGCAGTGCTATGTGACTGTCATCAAAACCATTGTCTGGATGGCAGAGGCAAAAGAGCTGGAGAAGGAGATGACAATGCAGAAGGAAGCTACAAAGGAGGGAGAGGTGAGCCTAGGTGAGGTTGGAGAGAAGGCTGCAGAGGAGAAACAGGGAGAAGGAGAAGCTGGGGGTGAGGCCCAAGGAGGTGGAGAAGTGGAGTTGCCGGGGGAGATCCTGTTGGAGGCGATGGAGGTTGAGAAAGCAGGAGGAGTAGAAAAGTCAAAGGAGGAGGAGCAGAGGGTCGGCAGGGAGCAGTCCCGGCTGTAGCCGACGGAGGAAGTCGTGGAGATGGAGGTCTTCAATAAGGCGGGAAAGGAGGAGAGGGTACAGATCAGCGGTGGCTTGAGCCTTGAAGACCAGGCGAGGATGAGTGAGTGCATCCAAAAGAACGTCGACGTCTTTGCCTGGAGCGTGGCGGACATATCGGGCATTGATGTGGATATAGCATGCCACCATCTAAACCCGTACCCCAAGACGTGTCTCATTCGCCAAAATATGAGGACCATCACCACCAAGCTGGAGGAACACATCCGCGAGGAGGTCAAGAAGCTTCTCGATGCAGGTTTTATCTCGGAGATCCAGTATCCAGGATGGGTCTCCAATGTGGTAATGGTAAAAAAGGGGATGGGAGGTGGCATATGTGTGTATATTTTTCCTTGCAAAATAAATCATGCCCTAAGGATTGTTACCCACTGACCCGGATCGACGCGCTGGTTGATTCAGTCGTCGGCTTTTCTATTATGAGTTTTTTGGATGCTTTTTTAGGTTACCATCAAATCTGAATGCATCCCCCGGACGTCAAGGATCTGTCCTTCATCACAAGGGAGGGCTGCTTCAGCTACAAAATGATGCCTTTCGAGTTAAAGAATGCAGGGACTACCTACCATTATATGATGGATCGGGTATTCAAAAGTCAGAGGGGTAGGAACCTGGAGGTCTCTGTTAATGATCTCATGGTGAAGAGCGGGGATGTGGGTTCACACCTACTCGACCTGGAGGAGACATTTGCGACCGTGCAGAAGTTTAAGATGAGGTTGAACCCCCAGAAGTGTGTATTTGGGGCAAGACGAGGCAAGTAGGTGTGAACTTGGAAGTACAACCTAAGCTTCCTGGCAGAGATGATCGGGGAGAAAGCCAACTTCTCTAGGATGGGGTAGCGGATATGATGGTAGAGCCTAATCTGGATAAGGTAAAGGCCATCATGGAGCTGGAATCACCACATAATACCGAAAAAGTTCAGCGTTTGATGGGCAAGCTCACCCGACTGAGTTGATTTCTCTCCCGAGTCGGGGAGAAGTGTTTGCCATTCTTCAAGGTGCTTAGGGGAAACCAAAAGTTCGAATGGACAAAGGAATGCGAGGGGGCCTTCCAAGCATTGAAGGGTCAACTCTCCCGAGCGCCGCTCCTTCAGAGCCCGAAGGATGGGGAGGATCTAGCTCTGTATCTTGGGGTAGGGGCAGAGGCCGTGAGTTCTGTGTTGGTAAGGAAAGAAGGGAAGAAGCAGTTGATAATCTACTATGTCAGCAAGATCTCGAAGAAGGCAGAGCTCCGCTACCCCATCCTAGAGAAGTTGGCTTTCTCCCCGATCATCTCTGCCAAGAAGCTTAGGTCGTACTTCCAAGCTCATTCAATCAAGGTAGGGACGGACCATACCCTGCACAAGATTTTTGTGGGGGTGGATCACTCGGGGCGATTGGCCAAGTGGTCCATCGAGCTCAGTGAGTTCCACATCTCTTTTGTGCCAAGACTTTCCATCAAGGCACAGGTAGTGGCTGATTTCTTGGCTGACTATGTCATAGAGGTGGAAGGGGAGAAGCCATTATCGCGGGAGGTATAGAGGATGCTTGTTTAGGGAGCCTCGGTGAAGAATTCCCTAGGGGAGGGGTAGTATTTGTAAGCCCTCAAGGGGTCACCATAGAGCAGGCAGTGGTGTTGCACTTCCCCGTCACAAACAATCAGGCGGAGTATGTGTAACACCCCGGTTTTCCAGACCTTGAATCTCTGGAAGCGATCGTTGAATGGATTGGTCGATGAACGTCGAACAGATTCTCGAGTTCGACGAATGTCGAAAGGCATTCTCGGGTTCGACGAATATGAAACTGATAGGTCGACGAACGTCGAACGGATTCTCGAGTTCGACGAATGTCGAAAGGCGTTCTTAGTTTCGACGAACGTCGAACGAATAGGTCGACAAATGTCGAACGGATTCTCGAGTTCGACGAATGTCGAAAGGCGTTCTCGGGTTCTACGAATGTCGAATGGATAGGTCGACAAACATCGAATGGATTCTCGAGTTCGATGAATGTCAAAAGGCGTTCTCAGGTTCGACGAACGTCGAACGGATAGGTCGACGAATGTCGAACGGATTCTCTAGTTCGACGAATGTCGAAAGGCATTCTCGGTTTCGACGAATGTCGAATGGATAAGTAGACGAATGGAAATCGTCGAGTCGAAAGGCCCGTTCGTCGAGTGACGAGTTAAGGTGGTTGTTCCGTCGATTGGCTTCATAGCCGTCCGATTTCACATCAAATCTGATCTAAGGGCCCAGGATCTTCCGCCCAAATGGCTTAAGAAGGGCTGAGCGGGATTTCTCCCTAATTTCTCCTTATTTTGGAGTTGACTTAGGGTTTGACTCAGAGAGTTAGGAGGAGGAAGAATAGAGCTTTCTTCCGCCATTGACGAAGCTTCAGAGCTCCGATCGTCGTTCTAAGGCCAGATCCGTGGAGAGGACGTGGGTGCTCGTTTTCATCCATGCAAGGCAAGGATTCCATGGCTAGGAAGAGGATTCGTAAGGTAATGACATTTCTCCTCTCGATTTTAGGATGGGTGTATGACATCCATTGTAAGACCCCCCCTCCCAGAACGCAAAGCACGGAATGAGGGGAGTCTTATGCTCAGAACAGCCGCCTTGTGGTAGCGTTAGCACATGGGCTAACCTGTACCCCAAGTCTCCTATCTTGCCGGCTATAACCAATATCAACCAATGCCAACCCAACTAAGTATATAAAACAGAAGTCAATCCACACATAACTAAAATAGTCCAAAAGTACATCAAGAAAAAGAAGCTAAAACAAGCTTATATAATATCAGAGTATGAGTAAAACTTGCCCAAAGGGGCTACGTCATGAGTCTCTCAAAACTCACATCAGTCATTGACGGTAGCGACGACACCGTCCCTTCAGGACCTATCGTCTTGGCCTGGCTGTCCTGCTGCATAATCTGCTACTGCTCTGTCTGCGGGGTTTCCTCCTAAAAAGGAAGACGTAGCAACCGTTAGTCATAATACTAAGTGTCTATCACAACCGCTCCCCCGACGACTCCTCAGCACCGGACGGAGAAAAGAACAAGGGTACAATATATATAAATAAAACAGTAGAACAAACAGGTGGTATAGAGTAAGCAATATCAAGTATATCAGTAGTATAATAAATGAGTAAACAATTTACACTAGTTGTTCTATCATCTACAGCAGTATATGAAAAATGTAAAGCTACAACAGCAGGTAACTCAACTTATATGAATGCCCATATAGATATATAAGTTGAGGATCGACTCAGCAGTAAAGTAACTCATCGTATAAGAGTGTCCATACAAACTTATACGATGAGGATCTTGTGTATGCAATGTAATGTAATACCATAAATGCAATGCAATGACTCACCCATGATCACGCACATGCAACTGCTATGTCGACACAGACTTGCAGTTCTCACTTTTCGAGCAGGTAGCTAATCTCTCAGGCGTTAACCGTCATGGCCAGGTGGTGATAGTAGAGCGGGCTTCTCCACTACTAGGCGGGCATCCTCACTACCAAGCCTAGGCCTCTGTATGCCTCAATGCTAAGAACACAACAACGGAGCTCACATGCATACTACGGCTCAGAAGGGGTCTCGGGTAGATGTGCACCAAGAGCCCTGCCCAACTGGTCTATATTCGTGTCACGGAAGGTGTCTCTGTGAACAAATCACCAAAGGAGCAAGGCCAACCGTCCACTAGCATGGAGGGTGCCTCGAGAAGTGAGCACCAAGGACCAACGCCCAACCGTGCAAGTCTAGCTGTCAACGCCCGTCGGTGTGACGACTAGCGAGCCCGTAGACCTGCCACACTATCCTTAACTCGGGATTACGACACCGTGTGTCGACTCACACTACATGCATTTCACATACGGGGCCCCACATTGAGCCCCCTTTTCATTATTCACATTTCGTGCTCAACAGCACGCAAGAGCTCCACACCGACTCTCTTACAAATACATAATTCTAGTGCGACAACAAACATGCACTTTCAAACCTTCCATATTTTCGTGCATCCAAGCACACCAAGGGTTCACCATCAACATAATGTTACTCCACACATATTCTCCAATCATTTTGTTATCATAATTACATGTATACTATGATCACATTTGTTTAACATCACTGATTACAATTCTTTTACCAAGTTCGAACTATTCGTGTACATATGGATCTACCAACTAAAAGCCATTAACCATTTGTTCATCGCAATTACTACAAGTTATATACAGTAAACTTCAAGTCAACCTCATCATTATTCCATGTGTTATCATTATCAAGTACATCCCTATCGATTCACGTATTTAAATCATTCTTACTATCCCAACAAGTCAATCCATTCGTTCACTAACCTCCACCAAATCGCCTCAATCAAGTACACTTTACTACACCATTTGTTCATTAGGGATCTATCCAACAAATATCATTAACATATTTTATCACAATTACTTATATACTAAATTCAACAAAGATTAACGTTAATGTACTACAATCTCTCTACCAAACTCAAAGTCGATACAAAACAAACATGAGAATTATATATGCAAGAATGATTACTATACAGTAATTTTGATCGGGATTCCGAGGCTACAGGAATCCGGTGATGACATGTAACCACTCGTTGGAAAGGATTTCGAAGGGATACAACTTTCGTGTTTAGTCAAAAGCCCAAATCTGGTCACATCATGTATAAAAAAGGCCTCGAAGGTTGTTGCGCGCAGAAAATAGATTTTTGCATCTTAAAGAAGATCGAACGTCATCGGTTCGTCTTCTTCCTCCAACCAAACTTTCGAAATAACATCTAGAATTCCTCCTCCCTTATTCCCCCTCATATGGCCACTTCTCTTCACGAAACCAGTCCACAAACTTCATTTGAAGTGAGGAAAGTTTGAAGACTCTAATTCCTAGGACACAAGTCCTTGCATGGCCTCTTCCTAGAAACCTTCTTCTCACAAATCAAGACTCTTTTGAGTCGATATCTCTCCTAGGAATAACTAGAGATCTTGCACCAAGGGAGAGGGTAGGAAGCTCACCTCGTTTCCGGCGTTTCCACCATTTCCAGCGATGGATCTTGTCACCCTTCTTGGTGGCATCTTCTTCTCCTTGGTTGGTGTTCGGTCTTCACGAGAAAGAAGAGGAAGAGAGGATTTCTTCCGGCAAATCCGACCCGGCAGCTCTTTCTCCTTCGGCGGTTTGGCAAATACAACTGCTCGGCAAAATTGGTACAGAGACGGCTAGGATTTTCTGTTTAATCCTCTTTTATAATAAGAATTAGAGTTGAAACTGTCTGCCATGTGTCGTCCTATTATTGGACCACTTATATTGCTCAAATATATCATTTTGAAGGGACGCGGCCCATTTAAGTCAGTTTGGCGCAATTCCCAAAAACTTGGTTCAGCCTATTGTGAAGCAGCAAACAAGGCCAAAAATTTGTCTAAGCCAAAAAGCGTTGAGTTCAGTCAACGCTCTCAACGCCTACAACAGCTAGAAAATTCTAAGTGCAAACTTGTTGAGTGCGTTGAGTGCACTCAACGCCGTGTTGAGTGCACTCAACGCACTCAACTCCTAAAGACGGCAGAATAACTTAAATTTAAAAACATTGAGTGGCATCGAGTGCACTCGACGAACTCGACGCCTTTCAGCTTAATGGCGTTGAGTGCACTCAACGCCGCATTGAGTGGCGTTTAGTACACTCAACGCCAACTCTACAGAATAATTTCTAAGTCGTAATTCGTCGAGTGGCGTTGAGTCCACTCAACACCAACTTTCCAGAATAATTTCTAAGTCCATATACTCGACGAATTCGTCCGATTTTTGATGAACAATATTGGTCTTAACTTCATAAACCACACTTGATGAAATTACCTCAGCTATGGCCGAAAACATTCTAAGATAAATGGAGTTGAGAGCATTGAGTCCACTCAACGCTCTCAACGCCTTAACTGCCAGAAACTCCAAGTTATATGGCATCGAGAGCATTGAGTCCACTCGACGCGTTCAACGCCTTAATCGCCAGAAACATGCCAAGTTATATGGCATCGAGAGCGTTGAGTCCATGCCGAGAGCGTTGAGTCCACTCAACACTCGCAACGCCTTAACCTGCGAAAATAAACTAAGTTAAATGGTGTCGAGTGTGTTGAGTCCACTCAACGCTCTCGATGCCTAACCCGCCAGGATTTCAAAGTCAAATGGCGTCGAGTGTGTTAAGTCCACTCAACGCTCTCGACGCTTATCCCGCCAAAATTTCTCTAAGTTATTTGGCGTTGAGTGTGTTGAGTCCACTCAACGCACTCAACGTCTAACCTGCCAGAATTTTCTAAGTTAATTCCTGATCTAGTCGTTGAGTTCGGCTGACTCACTCGACGCTCTCCGAACTTGAGTCAATTTTCTTGACTCATGGCACGCGTGAGGGGACTGGCACGAAATGGGACGTTACATCCATTTTCTTCTTGTTTTCTTTCAAGCATTTTAGGCACCAGATCTCTCAAATGAGAGGGGTTCGGATCGCCTTGGTTCAAGAGGAGCCACCGAGTCGATTGAGTCCGTCCCCGACATGATATTGCATTAGAAATCCGCTCCATTAGTGGATTAGGAATTTGTGGGTGAAGCCGTGGTAGCGACTGTTAGTATGACTCAGTGATGTTATATATCAAGCCTTAATGCTTTTGCTAGAAATACGTTGTGGCAAGATGCCGTTTGTGATGTATTTCTCCCTTATTTCATGCAAGTATGTGTAGTCGGAACCGGATAAGGTTAGCTCCGTTGTGACGGAAGATGGCTTCCTTGGAGCACGAGAATGTTACAGTACGAAAGGTGGATTAGAGTGGGAAGGCTATTGGTTATGATGCGCAAAGGCTTGACTTCGTCTCCATGGTTGGCTGGCTAGCCCATAACGTGCAAGTCATGTGTGGAGAGTGTCCCGACGAGACAAATCCCCTTATGTTAAACTAACGAGAACGTCAAGCTTAGGACAATCCTGGGCCATGAAGCCCACTAGCGGGTGGGGTCCATCAAGGGTTCTTAGAATCGGTTTGTTTGTGTCGCTGAATCCTGATGCGAGAAGTCAGAGCTTGCAGGCAAGCCCGGGTTTTGATACCCATGAGTGGGTGGGGCCTAGGCAAGAGTTCCGTGTGGCGTCTTGTATGCCGTTATGGGAAATTGGAAGTACCCTTGGGTTTGCGGCTTGAATGTCGATGGGGAAATTGGAAGTACCCAATTGATGATGTGTTAGAAGTATATGCATTATGGTGCCTTGGATGAAACCCAGGATTGCATTCATGCTGTATTGTAGGCCCATTTATATTACATGCTCAACTTAGAAACATGTTTGTTGTATGAGACATCCAAACATGTTATATAGCTTTACATGTTTATGTATATTGCATACAAAGTGCTGACCTGCAGGGTGATGGTGTACCCCAGGGTCCACTAGGGACGACCGGGAGGAGATATGTTGGTTATACAGTTGAGGTTAGCCTTTGCTGACCCACGTTACGACCAATTTTTACAGGGCAAGGATCGCAAGCAGGAGCAAGCTCGCCAGCCAAAAAGTCCTAAGCCTCATGAAGATATTTTTATGCTTAGTAGATTATGTCTTTTTGTTGGTTTTGCTCCATGATCTATATTTCTGGCTTGCATGCGGAGGTAGCCTAGGAGTGCTTATGCACGTTGATGTTTGATATTGTTGTCATTCAGTTTTTGGACTTATGATGTGTAAGGCCTTAAGGCCATTTTGATACTCTTGGATTAGTGGATAACTTCCTATTTAGTTGTATGTTTCCGCTATTATAATCTGAGTTTTGAGTTTGGGTAGTTTATATCATCTTATAATGCTTAAGCTATGACGTCTGTATGTTGTGGGGCCCTGACCGGACCTATATTATACGTCATTACAGGGAGATGTTATAATTTGGTATCAGAGGGAGGTTAGTGTCCAAAGTAAAGATTCGTGGTCGAATATCATAAATGGATCGCGTAGTGAAGTTATCCACTTAGGAGTATCACAGGACTATGAGTGTCGTCATGTCTGGTTTTACGACTATAAGCAGATTCTTGTTTTCTTTTGCATTTGTGAAGGGTGCAAGCGACGAGGCGGGGATGTCGAGGCCACGAGAAGAGCCTTCGACGAGCAGTGCTACTACTCAGGGTCCTTTGGGCATGGGGGTAACCCCTACTGATTTCTATCGCATGCTCGCAGAAGCAATGGTGGCAGCTCAAGTTGTCACAACAGCACAAGTTGTGACCCCTGTTGCACAGTTAGCAACTCCTGCTACCCCGGATGCGGCAGCAGTCGTGCCAGGCGGAGGAGCCAGATAAGTAGCGTCGTTGCCTGAAAGAGTGTTTGTCGGGCACGAAGACCGACAAATAAAATATTTTCTAAGCTTCCATCCTCCAACGTTTAAGGGAGTCGGCATGCAGGCCGATGCGGAGGATTGGTGGGCAAGGATTCAAGAACTGCTGAGGGAGGTAGAGACGCCAGAGGAGAATCAATCTCAGTTCGCGACCTTCATGTTAAAAGGTGATGCTAAGTTGTGGTGGGTGAGCCTTAGCGATCGCCAGTTTCTTGGATGCACCCCGTGCATGGAAGAGTTCGGGAATGCCTACTTAAGAAAGTATATCCCATCGCCGGCAAGGTTAGCCCTTCAGAGGCAATTTCTGCACTTGGTGCAGTGGGACAAGATGGTAGACGAGTATGTTCAGGAGTTTACTCGGTTGGTTCATTATGCTGGAATGACCATGGCTGACAATGAGCAGAGGGACAACCTCTTCTACCATGGGCTGAGGGAGAATCTAAGACAACCCCTCATAGTTATGAAGAATGCTGGTTTCAATGAGCTGGTTGAGGCTGCCAGAACAATGGAAAGCGATATGCAGTGAACCCAACATCGTAAGGGTTTTGCAGCCAAACAAGGAGAAGGGAAGCCTTCACAATCGCAAGGGAAGTCTTAATAGAATAGGTTGAAGAAGAAGCCTTATCCTTTCAAGTCAGGTGAGAGAAGCAACATGACGTCTGGAGGGTCTCGCTTGAAGGTACCACCATCATGATTTAAGTGTGGCAAGCCAGGCCACATAGCTCATTTCTGTACTGAGGGTAGTGCTATGCAGGAGCCAAGGCATAAGCAGCCCGTGTGGTCTGGCCCCAGCACCGCGGAAAAAGGAAAGATGGCAGAGTCTAGCGCTTCTTGTTTCTAACCCGTGCAACCAAGGGCTTACAACCTAGGGAAGCAGGAAGAAATCTGCCAACCCGATGTGGTGACAGGTATGGAAAGTTTAAGTGTAGTTATTTGCTGCTTTAGACCTTAAAGATAGTTTATGTATGTTGCCTATGTTTTTGGATTTGTGCTAGTTTTCGGATACCCCGCTAGGGTATTGTTTGATACGGGAGCGTCGCACTCCTTTCTTGCAGAATGCTTTATATTGAGAATTGGGTTGAGTCATTCTCGACGGACGCTGAGCTGAAGGTGTGCATGCCCAATAGGTAATCCATGACTACCGGGGCAAAGGAGCGCATTTGTTGGAGTCTAGCCGGGATTGACTTCATGTTAGAAGCAACGGTTCTACCGTTGGTTCGATGTGATATTGGAAATGGACTGGCATGCAGAACAGTGTGCTAGTATTGACTACCTATCTAAGGTGATGACCCTGAGAACCGAAGGGCAGGCGGAAGCTAAGTTTGAGGGCCTTAGTGGAGTGGTCTGTTCCCTGATTTCGGCCATGCAGTTGGTGCGGGCAGTTAACTAGGGAGGAGTAGCTCTTGTAGCGTTTTTGGAGGTTCTCCTTTCCAAGTAATCACTTAGAGAAGTGCGGGTAGAGGCAGATGTAACGGCCCTGATTTTATGATATTATTATTTGATTTGGTGACGTCATAATTATGACGTCAGGACGTAACCCCCCCCCCCCCCCCCATTTTATGTTTTGTTGATGCCGCTGCACTGTTTGTGCATTTTCACGTCTGTTGGGTCTGTTTGACCAGATTTTGGGATTTTGTTTGGATTGAATGTTTTCCTTGATTGAAAGGATGAAGTTTTGAGGTTTTGGACTTGTCCAGTTTTATTGCGATTCGAGCATTTGGAGTCTCGGCGCGTGTATGGATCTTTGTGATGATTTTTTTTGCTTGTGTAAGCATTTGATGATATTGTCTCAAGAATGGTGTGTCGGATTCTAATGTTGTCTTCGCGGATAAATTCGTAGAGTCGACGTTTATCCCGAAATGTTAGTGATGTGCCCGCGAACAGACTCTTACTGTGGTTGGTTCGGTGAGTCGATCGCCGCGGGCTTTCTCGGGTAGGCAAGTGCACCTATCGCAAGTAGTACTCGATATTCGGGGGAATACCGAGGTCGTATTGTTCTCGGGGTCGCGTTGACTATTCTTACTCCTCCGGGAGGACTATTATTTTACTGAAAATAAGGTGGATTTT
Organism: Platanthera guangdongensis; assembly: GCA_039583875.1. Classification (NCBI taxonomy): domain Eukaryota; kingdom Viridiplantae; phylum Streptophyta; class Magnoliopsida; order Asparagales; family Orchidaceae; genus Platanthera; species Platanthera guangdongensis. The sequence goes on along the minus strand of CM077159.1, from coordinate 96,118,342 downwards.
TTTACTTAATCAAAGACCGAAAAGCAAAGGAGCGAAAAAACGATTTATAAAATATTCGATGAAGGGTTAACGCTCGGCATCGAATCAGATTAAGACTAAAACAATTTTTAATAATAAAGAGACTTAGTTTTCAAATTAATAATAAGACAACTTGGCCGTGGAGGTTCCACAAATGTGAGCTCACCTAGCTATAGGGATATCGCTCACCTAAACGTTAAGACTATTCGACCGAACGTTAGTCCGACGAAGGATTCCTCTTAACGCCCGCTTTACGCTAAGAACCCCGCTATTGGGTGGGGAACCCAATCCGGTAGAATTACGCTACTCCTCTCTCGAGGGTATGCACGCAACTCTATTCACCCAGGGGTGATCGGTCCATATGCACGGCCTCTCGGCTAGCTAGCATATGGACTACGGAAATAGGGCCCACACATCGATTATGTGGTCCTACGCGTCGTAAACCCGGGGTAAACCCTAAGTGCTTAAATTAAAATGAAAATAAAGAACTTTAATTATTATAAATCATTTTAAATGTCCCAATGCTCTTCGATGCCGAGGCTAATAGCGATTAGCCACACATCGGTATGGGGACGGCTTATAATTTAGTGAGGCGCGAGTTCGAAATTAAATGCTACACGATTATAAGAAAGGGACAAAAGAAAAATAACAATATTTAGAGAGCTAAAAAGTTAACTAAACGAGAACTCACGCACACTCCAAATTATAAATAAAAAAGGAACTAAGTTACACATGAAAGAAAATTTGCATAATTCAAATTTGCGAGTCCCACTCAAACGAGTGGGGGCGGTAAATAAAGGCTGAAAATTGCAAGTCCTACTCAAACGAGTAGGACTGAAATGAAAGCGAGTCCTACTCAAATGAGTAGGAGAAAATAAATGCGATTACAGGGCTAAAAAGTCCGGCCATTTAACTCAAGTGAGTAGGCGGAAAAAAATAAAGAAAGTAAAATTGCAAGTCCTACTCAAACGAGTAGGACTGAAATAAAGTCCGGCCATTTAAACTCAAGTGAGTAGGCGGAAAAATAAAGAAAGAAAAATTACAAGTCCTACTCAAACGAGTAGGACTGAAAATGAAAACGATGCGCCATTTAACTCTTGACGAGTAGGCGGAAATAAATGCACACAGACACACACACTCCATAAGAAATTCAAGAAAGCAATAAAATTATACACCTACACTCACACACTCTACATAATTTGAATAAAGCATTAAAAGAAAGCAATTAAAACAAAGCATGAAAATTATACACCTACACTCACACACTCTACATAATTTGAACAAAGCATAAAAATTATACACCTACACTCACACACTCAACATGAAAATTTAAGAAGAACAAAAGAGAGGTTTAGGCTCATACACTCACACACACAAATAAATAAAAAAAAGAAAAATCCAAGTTACCTAAAAATTAAAATTTTAACTATTTCAAGCATAGGTTTTGCCAAAAACAAATAAAAAGAAGAAATTAAAATTTTAGAAGACAAAAGTTTTTCAAAACAAATTAAAAACCAAAGTTTTTGAAAAATAAAAATTTCAACATTTTCATTCCTAGGATTTCATAAAAGAGCTAAAAAAGGTGAAATAAAAGAGAAAGAAGAAAAAAGGTTTTCATTCCAAACATAAGCTAAGTAAAAAAAAACAAAAGAAACTTTAACTCTTTTACACACTCATAAGAGTGAAGATGTTGAAGAAAATAAAAGAAGACAAGAAAAAAAAAGAAAAACCTAATTCATCATTTCATCATTTTCAAACAAAACCTAACTTGAAAAAAAATCAAAGGCATGTAAAGAGGAAAACCTAACATTCCTAAGCATGAAAACAAGTTAAAAACATGAATATTAAGCATGTTACACTCATACACACACACACACTTTTCATAAATGAAGAACAAGTGAAGAACAAGTGAAGAACAAAGATAAAACCAAGGATAAAAAGGGAAAGAGGTGAGCCATCCAAATGAATTTTTCATGCTAAATAAAGAGAGAAAATCTAACATTTTTATTAAAATTTTCAAACTATTACAAAGCTAAAAGGTAAAGCAAAACAAAACTTGAAATAAGAAGGGAGAAATCTCCTTACATAGCACTAGAATCCACGGATTAAGCCCACAAAAAGACACTAACTTGGCCCAAAAATCTGAACCCTTGGACCTTACAGATCTGGGCTATTTATAGGAAAAAATTTCAAAGTACACGCCCTCGGTCACGGGCGTGTAGGGGGGGCGTGACAGTACTATTCATGAAGGCGGCTGGCGATTGGACAACAAAGTTGACTTCGGGCTGAGTTCGCAGCAGTCACGCCCTAGGTCACGGGCGTGACTATGGGCGTGTCGGGGAGGTAGAACCGGGCGCGGGTTGCGTCAAATGTCCTCGGCAGCATCTTGTCGGGCCAGCTGGAAAGGTCACGCCCCATGTCACGGGCGTGACTATGGGCGTGACAGTTGGGGTCGACACTCGACGAATGTCGAGCGGAAAGTGTCGAGTCGAAATCGTTGAGCTGAAATTGGGTCACGCCCTTGGTCACGGGCGTGACACTGGGCGTGACAGTTGGTGTCGACACTCGACGATCGTCGAGCAGAATTCGTCGAGAGGAGAGGACACGGGCTTGGGTCACGCCCCGTGTCGGGTGACACGGGCGTGTCGCCAGGCGTGTCAAGCCTTTTCTTCAGAAATTTTCCGATTTCACGGGAAATGCACAGTCACGGCTTGGTCACGGGCGTGACCCATGTGTCACGGGCGTGTACTTCCCAAATTTTGGCAGATTTTGGAATTTTTCTGCAAAATCAAATAAAACAAGTTAGGAGAAAATTTACAAGAATAGGAACATTTTATTGAACAAAAATAAGTAAAAACGACGAAAATAAATGAAAATGACTAAATTAATGTGCATAAAAATACGCATATTTACAGTTCATCAAATACCCCCATACTTAGGCTTTTGCTATTCCAGAGCAAAAGTTTGAGGTGAATCTATAAGGAATAAAAAAAAACTCTAAGTTTTGGCTATCGCTTAATCAATTATAAGAGAGATCGAAATAAATATACGGGGTGTAAGAGTTAAGTCCTAAAATTATGTAGATGATTTAAATAGCGCAAAAGTTTTGGCCAAAAGACTTCTTGATGTAATCAAATAGAAGGCAACATTTGTAATGGTTAGGTTAACGAAAATAGTTTGGAATTATAAGAACTCTAGCTTATATGAGTGCTACCGGAAATAATACAATTTACTAATTATGCTCTCAAAAAGATTTTTGAATTAATTCTAGAATCGTGTAATTGGCTAAGGGGGTAGTGTGGTTTATGAAGAGGGTTTTGATATTTGAGGTGAGGTAATTTTTTCTCGAACCTCCATGTTTTTTTTTTCTTTTGGATTATTAGGAAAACGAAATCTTATTTTCCTAATATGATTTTTGTTTTTCAACTTCATAATAATAAACTTACCCAATGTATATTTGTAGGAGTAATGAATTTTATCCTCTTACTCCCTATATAATCTTTTTAAAATTATTGGGTGCCTATGTTTACGGAACGAAATCTTGTTCCCATTGACATAAGATCTTTTAAGGGTAAAATTTTTCATGCCAAGTAGGTCATGAAAAGTGAGGGGAGAAAGAAAAACTAGATTGTAATCCTAAAAATTTTTGAGAGCAACCTTAATAATTTGTATGTTCCAATTTTTTTTTCAGAAAGCTAAAGGTAAGTATAATTGAATTCTATAGTCGTTATTTCCTAACATAATATACGTGCTCCTATTAATGAAAAATTAGAAGTAGTGCCTAAAACGAGTCCGCTAATTTTAACAAAGCATAAAGAATTCTTTAAAACTTAACCCCGGCTATTTAAATGTTTCAATCTATAATTAACAAACGGGTTACAAACAGAGAATTAATAGTATTCACATATAAATAAACTCATAACAGAATTTTTGGATAGCAGAAAAGTTAAGTGTGGAATATTTGATTTATTTGTTGCAAAACATTTTTTTTTATTATTTTTATAGTTTTTGTTATCATTTTTTGTTTGTTTTTCATTTATTATCTTTTTTTGTATTTTTGTTTTTCTCAATTTTTTTTTTTTGAAAATTTTTTGAACTATTATAAATATGTACAAAAATAAGGGAGAAAAAGAAAAATGTTTGTACAAGAATGAGGAAGGGGGAGAGAGAAAAAATATAAAAAAATATTTACAAAGAAAATTTTTTTTTTGGATTTTTGTTTTCTTCATTTAAATTTTTTTGTTTTTTCATTTAAAATTTTTTTTGTTTTTTTCATTTAAAATTTTTTTTGTTTTTTTCATTTAAAATTTTTTTTGTTTTTTTCATTTAAAAATTTTTTTTGTTTCATTTTAAGATGTTTTTTAAAATTTTTTTGTTTTTGTTTTGTTGTTATATGTATTTTTTTGTATTTTCCTTTTTTTTTGAGATGCAGAAAAATTGAAGTGCAGAAAGTAAAGCACGAAAATACCCCCATACTTAAGTCCAACATTGTCCCCAATGTTGTATCGTAAGTATGCGGAACAGAAATGAAAGACAATATGTACAACGAAAAGAAAGGGAAGGGGGTAGAAGCTTCCCTGAAACGTAGAGGGGGAGGCCGATCAGAAACCCTGCGTTTATTAGAAAAAAAATAACAAAGATAATAAGGAAAGAGCGAAAAAGATAAGCGAGGGGTGCCTCCCAGGAGCGCTTTGTTTATAGTCGTGTAGCTTGACTATTTTGGCGGGTTTATAATGTGGAGGAAAGTTATGGTTTCGCTAAAACCGATCACTGGGTCGCCCGCGATGTAAGACTTTAACCGATGACCGTTTACTTTAAAAGAGCCTTTGTCCGGGTGGGAGACGAGTACGGTTCCATAGGGAAAAACTTCTTCAACTAGGAAGGGACCGGACCATCTAGATTTTAATTTACCTGGAAAAAGCCTAAGACGTGAATTGTAAAGAAGGACAAGAACGCCCGGAGAAAATAATTTTTGGGACTTGATTTTTCGATCGTGATATAACTTAGAGCGCTCCTTATAGAATTTATTGCTCTCGTAAGCGTTCGCACGCCATTCATCGAGCTCGTTTAGTTGCAGTTTTCTATTCTGAGCGGCTAAGTTGGAGTCGAGGTTTAAGAGTTTTAAAGCCCAAAGTGCGCGATGTTCTAATTCTACGGGTAAATGGCACGCTTTGCCGTAGACTAACCGGAACGGCGTACATCCAATAGCGGTTTTGTATGCCGTCCGATACGCCCACAACGCATCGTCGAGTTTAACGGACCAATCTTTCCTATTTAGCGAAACGGTTTTTTCTAAAATTCGCTTAATCTCTCGATTTACTACCTCGACTTGGCCACTTGTTTGCGGGTGGTAGGGGGTGGCAAGCTTGTGCGTGACTCCGTATTTAGCTAACGTCTTAGCCATAAGAGCGTTACAGAAATGCGTTCCCCTATCACTAACAATTGCGCGAGGCGTGCCGAAGCGAGAAAATAATTTTTTAAGAAATGTAACGACGACTCGCGCATCGTTGGTGGGGAGAGCTTGCGCTTCCGCCCACCTCGATACGTAGTCGACCGCCACTAAAATATACATATTTTTGAAAGATGGAGGTAGGGGGCCAACAAAATCTATGCCCCACAAATCGAAGACTTCGCACTCTAAAAACATGTTTTGGGGCATCTCGTCGCGACGAGAGATGTTACCCGACCGCTGACAGCTATCGCATGCGCGCACAAAATTATGCGCGTCTTTGAAGAGAGTGGGCCAAAAGTAGCCCGCCTCTAACGCCTTCCGAGCGGTCCGGTTGGCTTGATAATGCCCACCGGCTGGACCCTCGTGGCAGTGCTTAAGAATTTGTAAGCACTCCACACCCGCAACGCATCGTCGAACCGCTTGGTCCGCGCAGATACGAAAAAGAAATGGGTCCTCCCAAAAGAAATTTTTCAAGTCAGAAAAGAATTTCTTCTTTTGATGACTGGAAAATTCTTTTGGAAGGACCCGCGCTACTAAAAAATTTGCAAAATCTGCGAACCAAAGCGAAGATGACGAAGATATATTAATGGCAAGAAGGCGTTCCTCGGGGAATCTGTCATTTATTTCAGATTCGACGAGCGCTTCCGCACCTGGATTTTCTAAACGGGAGAGGTGGTCCGCCGCTAGATTTTCCGCTCCCCGCTTATCTCGGATCTCCAAATCAAACTCTTGTAGGAGGAGAATCCATCGAAGAAGGCGGGGCTTCGCATCATTTTTAGCTAATAAATATTTAAGCGCGGAGTGATCGGTAAAAACGATAACTTTAGATAGCGTTATATACGAGCGAAACTTATCGAAAGCGAAAACGACGGCTAAGAGTTCCTTTTCCGTTGTCGTGTAATTTATTTGTGCGGAAGTGAGCGTCTTGCTAGCGTAATAAATAGGATGAAAATGTTTTTCTACGCGTTGGCCAAGAACGGCACCTAAGGCAATATCACTAGCGTCGCACATTATTTCGAACGGAAGGGACCAATTAGGGGCCACTAAAATTGGTGAAGAGATAAGTTTTTGTTTTATCAAATTAAAGGCGGACTCGCATTCGCTACTAAAGATGAAGCGTGATTCTTTTTCCAAGAGGTGAGTTAGCGGCTTTGTTATTTTTGAAAAATCTTGAATAAAGCGTCGATAAAAGCCCGCATGGCCTAAGAAACTCCTAATAGATTTTACGTTGGTTGGATGCGGAAGTTTTTCTATAATTTCTATCTTGGCCTTATCCACCTCTATCCCCTTAGACGAAATCATATGGCCGAGGACCAAACCTCCTCGAACCATAAAGTTGCATTTTTCCCAATTTAAAACAAGGCTTGTGTCCTCGCACCGTTGAAGGACACGATCTAAATTATGAAGGCAATCGGGAAAAGAGCGTCCGAAAACAGAAAAGTCATCCATAAAGACTTCCATAATGTCTTCTACTAGCTCGCCAAAGATCGCTAGCATACATCTTTGGAATGTAGCTGGCGCGTTGCAGAGTCCAAATGGCATTCTTCGATAGGCGAAGGTGCCAAACGGGCAAGTAAAAGTTGTTTTCTCTTGATCATCGGGGGAAATGGGGATTTGGAAAAACCCCGATAAACCATCAAGAAAACAATAATACGGATGACCGGATAAACGCTCTAAAATCTGGTCTAGAAATGGCAGAGGGAAATGGTCCTTGCGGGTGGCATCGTTAAGTTTCCTATAGTCGATGCACACTCGCCAACCCGTAACAGTACGAGTTGGGACAAGCTCGTTATGCTCATTCGCCACTACGGTAAGACCGCCCTTCTTGGGCACGACATGCACGGGACTAACCCATGCACTGTCCGAAATAGGGTAGATAATCCCCGCATCTAATAACTTAATGATTTCGGCTTTAACGACGTCTTTCATGTTTGGGTTGAGACGACGCTGCGGCTGAATCGTTTTGCGGCAATTATCGTTTAGGAAAATCTTATGGGTGCAAAAGTAGGGGCTAATCCCCTTTAGGTCAGAGATTTGCCACGCAATTGCGTGGCGATGTTTAAATAAAACTTCCAATAAATCGGAAGTCTCCGAATCACTCAAGTCCGAAGAAATGATAACGGGGAGCGTATCATCTTTTCCCAAAAAAGCGTACTTGAGCGAGGCGGGTAAGGGTTTGAGGTCTAGGATGGGCGGTTCTTCTAGAGAGGTTTTAATGCCTATGTCTTTCTTACCAATTGGTTCGAAAGGCAAGTCGATAGACGTATCCTCATCGCAGTTAAAATTTTCAAGCACATAAATATCGTCATTTAAAAATACGGACTCGAAAATGGGAGAAGAACGATCTCCGAAAAAGGTATCTAAAGAATAGCAGAAATCGTCGCTCGATGACAAATTGTCCATCGAGGGATTAATAGAGAAAGTAACTTGGTCATCGCCTACTCGGAGGAGAAGGCTACCATTACTAACATCTATTAGTGCGCGGGAGGTGGCGAGAAAAGGGCGACCGAGTATTATTGGTACCTCGGCGTCCTCCTCGATATCTAAGATGACGAAGTCTACCGGGAAGGTAAACTTGTCGACTCGGACAAGGACGTCCTCCACTACCCCGATAGGGAACTTAACCGAGCGATCCGCTAATTGGATGCGCATATTCGTAGGACTAGGAGTACCCAAACCTAAACGTGAAAAGAGCGAGAACGGCATCAGATTAATGCTAGCCCCTAAATCAGCTAAAGTGTACTTTACTAATATATCGCCAAAAAGGCACGGGATGGAAAACCGTCCCGGGTCGTTTTGTTTTGCGGGCAATTTATTAGTAAGGGCCGCCGAGCAGACAGCGTTGAGAGATACATGCGAAATATCCTCTAATTTGCGTTTATTAGAAAGTAGTTCTTTTAAAAATTTCGCATATTTGGGCATTTGCGAGATAGCCTCGCAAAAAGGAACATTAATGTGAATTTGTTTTAATAATAAAATAAATTTTTCATATTGCGCGTCCTTACGCTCGTTTTCTAACTTATGCGGATACGGAAGAGCCTTGTTTAAAATAATTTTTTCTTTTATAATAGGTAAAGGCGGCGTGAGCGAAGAAAGAGGAAGAGGGGTCGGAGGTGAAATATGTACCTGAGGGTCGGTCCGTTTTGGATCGACCACCTCCTTTCCGCTACGGAGGGTTATAGCGTTGGCGTTTTCCCGCGGATTGGGCTCCGTGTTTCCCGGCAGTGCCCCGAGCGCGCGCTCGGACATCATCCTCGCTAGCTGTCCAACCTGTTGTTCGAGTGTTTTTAGCGATCCGGTGATGTTCCGGATATTTGACTCGTTGGACGCAATATACTTCGAAAAATTTTCCTCCATCGGGGAGGGTTTCGAAAGAGGAGGGGGAGGAAGAAATCCGGGCGCATAAGAAATAGGGGGACGCTGAGCATTATTCGGGTTGCTCCACGAGAAGTTGAGGTGATTCCTCCAACCCGGATTATAGTTATTACTATAAGGGTTGTTGTTGGGGTGAAGGGAGGACGACCCGAATTTCCCATGAAGTCCACGAACTCTTCAGCTACGCAGACGTTAGGGGGAATAAAATAAGGCGGAGTGGAGGAGGCAGCAGACATCTCCGCCACCTGCTTTGTTAACCTTTCAACTTGAAGGGTCAAGAGAGCAGTGGCATCCACTTCAAAAAGACCAGCCGCCGGCTTTGGCCGTCCCCGTGGGACGTTCCATTGATAGGCGTTCATAGCCATCTCTTCGAATAAAGCCTGGGCGGCCTCGGGGGTTTTGTTGTTAAGCGTACCCCCGGCAGCCGCGTCAATCATTTGACGCGTCTGAAAATTCAGCCCATTATAGAAAATTTGAACTTGCAACCACATTGGCAGCGCGTGGTGCGGGCAACGGCGGAGGAATTCCTTAAATCGTTCCCAAGTCTCGTATAGAGACTCAGGATCGTTCTGCACAAACGAAGAAATGTCCGCCCGCAACTTTGCAGTTTTGGCGGGCGGAAAGTACTTCGTCAGGAACCGTTCCGTCAACTCAGCCCACGTGGTGATACATCCTCGCGGGAGGGCATTCAACCACGCCTTGGCTTTGGACTTAAGAGAAAAAGGAAATAAGCGCAAACGAATGGCGTCATCAGTGACGCCATTGATTTTGAAGGTGTCGCATATCTCCAAGAAATTGGACAAGTGGACATTCGGGTCCTCATCCGGCAGTCCATCGAACTGCACAGCGTTTTGGACCATTTGAATGACACTTGACTTTATTTCAAAATTATTATTGGCCACCGCAGGTCGAACAATACTCGACCCAGAATCATCCAGGTTAGGCCGGGCGTAATAAGACATAGTACGCTCGGCCGCCGGGGGAAGGTTAGGGGCGGCCATAACTACAACAGTGGGTTCTCCGATAGATTCCTCGGGATCTAAAGAAGGATTTCGGCGATGAGATCGGATACGCGCAAGAGAGCGTTCGATCTCAGGGTCGAAGTCTAAATCTTCAGACTCTGAGGGTTGTCCTCGGGTCATACACCCAAACAAAAATAAAACAAAAATAAACTCTTATTTTTTTGTGTTTTTTTTAAAATAAAGTTTTTAGTTTTTTTTTTATAGAAAATAAGTAAAATTAATAGACTCCGGAATTCGAAATAGCAACTCGAAAAGAGACTCCCCGGCAACGGCGCCAAAAACTTGATGTGCCCGCGAACAGACTCTTACTGTGGTTGGTTCGGTGAGTCGATCGCCGCGGGCTTTCTCGGGTAGGCAAGTGCACCTATCGCAAGTAGTACTCGATATTCGGGGGAATACCGAGGTCGTATTGTTCTCGGGGTCGCGTTGACTATTCTTACTCCTCCGGGAGGACTATTATTTTACTGAAAATAAGGTGGATTTTTTTACTTAATCAAAGACAGAAAAGCAAAGGAGCGAAAAAACGATTTATAAAATATTCGATGAAGGGTTAACGCTCGGCATCGAATCGGATTAAGACTAAAACAATTTTTAATAATAAAGAGACTTAGTTTTCAAATTAATAATAAGGCAACTTGGCCGTGGAGGTTCCACAAATGTGAGCTCACCTAGCTATAGGGATATCGCTCACCTAAACGTTAAGACTATTCGACCGAACGTTAGTCCGACGAAGGATTCCTCTTAACGCCCGCTTTACGCTAAGAACCCCGCTATTGGGTGGGGAACCCAATCCGGTAGAATTACGCTACTCCTCTCTCGAGGGTATGCACGCAACTCTATTCACCCAGGGGTGATCGGTCCATATGCACGGCCTCTCGGCTAGCTAGCATATGGACTACGGAAATAGGGCCCACACATCGATTATGTGGTCCTACGCGTCGTAAACCCGGGGTAAACCCTAAGTGCTTAAATTAAAATGAAAATAAAGAACTTTAATTATTATAAATCATTTTAAATGTCCCAATGCTCTTCGATGCCGAGGCTAATAGCGATTAGCCACACATCGGTATGGGGACGGCTTATAATTTAGTGAGGCGCGAGTTCGAAATTAAATGCTACACGATTATAAGAAAGGGACAAAAGAAAAATAACAATATTTAGAGAGCTAAAAAGTTAACTAAACGAGAACTCACGCACACTCCAAATTATAAATAAAAAAGGAACTAAGTTACACATGAAAGAAAATTTGCATAATTCAAATTTGCGAGTCCCACTCAAACGAGTGGGGGCGGTAAATAAAGGCTGAAAATTGCAAGTCCTACTCAAACGAGTAGGACTGAAATGAAAGCGAGTCCTACTCAAATGAGTAGGAGAAAATAAATGCGATTACAGGGCTAAAAAGTCCGGCCATTTAACTCAAGTGAGTAGGCGGAAAAAAATAAAGAAAGTAAAATTGCAAGTCCTACTCAAACGAGTAGGACTGAAATAAAGTCCGGCCATTTAAACTCAAGTGAGTAGGCGGAAAAATAAAGAAAGAAAAATTACAAGTCCTACTCAAACGAGTAGGACTGAAAATGAAAACGATGCGCCATTTAACTCTTGACGAGTAGGCGGAAATAAATGCACACAGACACACACACTCCATAAGAAATTCAAGAAAGCAATAAAATTATACACCTACACTCACACACTCTACATAATTTGAATAAAGCATTAAAAGAAAGCAATTAAAACAAAGCATGAAAATTATACACCTACACTCACACACTCTACATAATTTGAACAAAGCATAAAAATTATACACCTACACTCACACACTCAACATGAAAATTTAAGAAGAACAAAAGAGAGGTTTAGGCTCATACACTCACACACACAAATAAATAAAAAAAAAGAAAAATCCAAGTTACCTAAAAATTAAAATTTTAACTATTTCAAGCATAGGTTTTGCCAAAAACAAATAAAAAGAAGAAATTAAAATTTTAGAAGACAAAAGTTTTTCAAAACAAATTAAAAACCAAAGTTTTTGAAAAATAAAAATTTCAACATTTTCATTCCTAGGATTTCATAAAAGAGCTAAAAAAGGTGAAATAAAAGAGAAAGAAGAAAAAAGGTTTTCATTCCAAACATAAGCTAAGTAAAAAAAAACAAAAGAAACATTAACTCTTTTACACACTCATAAGAGTGAAGATGTTGAAGAAAATAAAAGAAGACAAGAAAAAAAAAGAAAAACCTAATTCATCATTTCATCATTTTCAAACAAAACCTAACTTGAAAAAAAATCAAAGGCATGTAAAGAGGAAAACCTAACATTCCTAAGCATGAAAACAAGTTAAAAACATGAATATTAAGCATGTTACACTCATACACACACACACACTTTTCATAAATGAAGAACAAGTGAAGAACAAGTGAAGAACAAAGATAAAACCAAGGATAAAAAGGGAAAGAGGTGAGCCATCCAAATGAATTTTTCATGCTAAATAAAGAGAGAAAATCTAACATTTTTATTAAAATTTTCAAACTATTACAAAGCTAAAAGGTAAAGCAAAACAAAACTTGAAATAAGAAGGGAGAAATCTCCTTACATAGCACTAGAATCCACGGATTAAGCCCACAAAAAGACACTAACTTGGCCCAAAAATCTGAACCCTTGGACCTTACAGATCTGGGCTATTTATAGGAAAAAATTTCAAAGTACACGCCCTCGGTCACGGGCGTGTAGGGGGGGCGTGACAGTACTATTCATGAAGGCGGCTGGCGATTGGACAACAAAGTTGACTTCGGGCTGAGTTCGCAGCAGTCACGCCCTAGGTCACGGGCGTGACTATGGGCGTGTCGGGGAGGTAGAACCGGGCGCGGGTTGCGTCAAATGTCCTCGGCAGCATCTTGTCGGGCCAGCTGGAAAGGTCACGCCCCATGTCACGGGCGTGACTATGGGCGTGACAGTTGGGGTCGACACTCGACGAATGTCGAGCGGAAAGTGTCGAGTCGAAATCGTTGAGCTGAAATTGGGTCACGCCCTTGGTCACGGGCGTGACACTGGGCATGACAGTTGGTGTCGACACTCGACGATCGTCGAGCAGAATTCGTCGAGAGGAGAGGACACGGGCTTGGGTCACGCCCCGTGTCGGGTGACACGGGCGTGTCGCCAGGCGTGTCAAGCCTTTTCTTCAGAAATTTTCCGATTTCACGGGAAATGCACAGTCACGGCTCGGTCACGGGCGTGACCCATGTGTCACAGGCGTGTACTTCCCAAATTTTGGCAGATTTTGGAATTTTTCTGCAAAATCAAATAAAACAAGTTAGGAGAAAATTTACAAGAATAGGAACATTTTATTGAACAAAAATAAGTAAAAACGACGAAAATAAATGAAAATGACTAAATTAATGTGCATAAAAATACGCATATTTACAGTTCATCAGTTAGTCAAATCTGAGTTTCTGAAATTTGTCCTGCTTAGTACTTGAGATGGACAGCCATGTTCTCAATAGTGTATTGTGTAATGTACTCGGGATTTTTTGGCCCTTCATTTCTCGAAAGGCCGGGACATGTTCCCTAGTAGTGTGTTGTTTCCCGAGAAATTCCTTTTCTTTACTCGAGAAAATTCCTCCTCTAGCTCTAGAGAAATGCTTATAGTTCTCGAGAGGTCTATTTTTGTACTTGGGAAATGCTTCCTTAGTATTCGAGATCTGCCCGTTGTAATCGAGAACATGATTTGTTGTTCCTGAGTAGTCTTCAACCTATTCCCGGGTAGTCTTCTACTTGTTCTCGAGACTAACTTCATTAGTTCTCGAGATGTCCTCGACAGTTCTCGAGAAACCTGCTTCTTTACTCGAGTAATGCTTCTTCTACTCGAGTAATCTTCTTTCATATTCCCGAGAAATAATTTACTTCCACCCGAGAAATCCATGGCTTCTTCTCGAGAAGTACGATCCATCTAACCCTCTTCCCCGGTTCCTTTCTTAGAAATGCTACTATTGTAGGTAAATTATTTTAATTATACCTTATATATATATGTGTGTACTTTTCTTCCACCTTAGAGCCGTACTTTCTTCCTTTTCCCGAACCAGAGAGGCGTGAGAAAGAGAGAGAACGTTCATTTGTGAATCTACTGGTGGCCGCCGACGGTGCTCCGGTGCTCTAAATCTTGAAGTGATCGTAGATTCTGAAAGCTCTCAATGAGAGCTACGTCATCGTGGTAAAATCCTCCCCATTTCTTGAGTTTTTCTTGTTAGGGGTTTTGGCCCTAAGCTCTATTTCGGCCATTTTGTTCAGATTTTGGTTTCTCTCGTCTTCCTTAGTCTTGATTTATGTCGTGGTGCGATTTGGAGGTCTTCTCCGCCAAAATCAAGACAAGTGATGGTTTACTTCCCCCTTTCCCTTCTTTCTCCCAATCTGCAAAAATTTCTAACTTTTTGTTATCATTATCTTTAATAACTTGCTGATTATACTGTTGTCTAAATCCCTCGTCTAATTCTTCTTATATTTTCATGTTCTTTATCTTATTACCTAGCGTTGTAAAGTGGTATATGTTTTGATGATATGGTTAATTCTTGCTCTTTAAACCGTTCCTTAACTATTATGTAGGACGTGTTAGGGTTTATTTAGGATTGTAAATTTTTCCTAAAGGTTGATCAACCATTTCAAATCTAGAATTGTCTAGTAGAATCTGATGTGCAAATGTTGTCTTGAGATTTATATCATTGTTTCCTTCATGGCGATGTCGTGGGGCGAGACAAGCCGCCAGGCCCGGGAAGGGTTGTGGTGGACCTCTGAGCTCTAAAACTGTGTAGTTACGGGTTGTTACGGTGATGGTTTTTCTTCGTTGTGGGTGTTATTAGTGGGCAAATCCACTGCCGCAATGTTTGATCCCTCTATTAGTACCTTATGAAAATCTACCGGTTGTTTGGGCATTTGCGGTGTATGGTGGAGTATCCAGTATCCCCCACAATTAGACGAATAATATGTCTGCGGGTTATATGCAGATGAGTTGACCACCTCGCCCGTGTTATTTTTGTTGGAGTTGTCCACATGTGGCTAATAGAGTTTTGCTTTCTTCCTGATGATTTTAATCGTGATTTTTGCCTTATAGCCTTTTGCATCTGGGGTACTTTTGTTGTACGTGACGATTCACGTAAGTATTCCTTTCTGAGTTTATTGTTGTACCTTACTGTTGTACTTTATTTCAGTAATTACTTTTGGTCTTAGGATGGTACCCCTTGACCTTTGTTTACTTTGGCTTACTTTTCCTGCCATCACTTGTACTTTCTTGTTGAGGTGTTCTGTCTTTGGAACGCCTCAAGTTCAGAGTTGTAGTCGGTATTGGAGCTGACTTTGGAGTTCTTGGGCAGCAGTGTTGGCTGTGGTTTTTACCATGTCGTTGCGAGGTAGTTTGTTGTTGTAGTTTTCTTTACCTAGCTTAGACTTACTTTTATTTTGTGTGGGTTCATGTCAGATTGTTAACGTCCACAAGATGATTGATTTTGGATACTTTTGCTAGCTGCTACTTACTTTCTTTATGGTTATTTAGTTTACTTGCTCTCTGGGATGTTTTATGCTAGGATTGCATGATAGGTATTTTCAAGTATAAAATCTACTATTATTACTTCATGCATCACATGTTTTAAAATGCTAAATCACTATATTTAACGACCGTAAAAATCTACTTTTACTTCTATTATAAAACTAGGACTTGCATACCATGAGTTGTCCTCTGGGACCTTTAAGCTAATTTAGGATGTCTAACCTTGTAAAAGAAATATTTTTCGCAGCGTATAACTACCTTTCTCGTGGACTAGATGAGCCACTAAGCCGAGGGATACATCTAACTGCTTAACTTAAACTGAATTTGTCTCTACTTAACTAAAAGACCTTTCTTTATGTGATAAGTAGGAGTTTTGTCTGAGCATCCACAGTTATCCCATGCTGACGTGGCATCATGACCCACATTTTCCCTTACTCTGATTACCTTTTATGGAGGTAAAGAAGCGGGTTGTGACAGTTGGTATCAGAGGGAGGTTGGTTTGAAAAATTGGCCGAACCAGCCAATCTCGTATAGTTTATTTCTCTTCATTCATTTGCATACACACACCGATGTGTCATCAGTACGTCTTAACCGAAGCATAGCCACTACACTCATAGCATGATAAGAAGTATACGGGGCATATTATGTAGTATGTGATGCATAATATGTGTTTGTATATGGATCCACCATAGGAGGAAACATGTGACAGTTATGTAATATGGGATGCATAACCACCATCACATGGGTGCCCATTAGCACATTTTATTTTCTCGTTGTATGCGATATTATGTAGTATAGGATACATAACATTTCATGGGTACGCCGCTCATACATGCATTAAGGCCTTTTTAGAATGCATAGCATATCATTGCATAAGCACGCGTGCTAATTTAAGGTTTACATGATGACAGATATACACACATGATTTTTCTAAACTGAGATAAGAATTCATGCATTCATATCATATGAACATGAGTAAATAGGATGAGAGTATATCAACCTAAGTAGGACATAGCATCATTATAAAATCCTAGAGCAAGTTTGCAACATAAGCAAGTGTCTTTAAGTATGGTCTGAACTAGTTGCGTAGCCTAGCTGTAATCTAGGATTTTTAATGAGTCGTTCGTTACTTTACTAAAAATGCCGGTTAGACGTCCTGCGACAAGGTCGACTCTGCAGTCGGAGGGTGAGTCGTCTGGTGCGCAAAGTGATGCGGTGATCGAGAGTTTGCGTCATAGTAACGAGGCTCTATCGAGACAGTTAGTTGCGATGCAATCGCAGATTCTGTCCTTGTTGTCTACCACTCCCACACAATAACCCTTAGCGCAAGATTCTGCCGCGGATCAAGCCGTACCCGTTAATTCTGCTCCTCTGGTTCCCCCTGTGACGTTACCACCAGAGATGAATTTTATATCGCATTTCCAGCGATTGGGACCTCCCACTTATGATGGGAGTGCCGACTTTATGGTTTTGGATGATTGGATCATTGCTATCGAAGAAATGTTCTCGTATTTGGGGATTGCTGAAGCCCAGAAGGTAATGATTGCGGCCTACCAGCTAAAAGGCCTAGCAAAGAGCTGGTGGATTTGGGAAAAGGAAAGTTTGAAGGAAGGATGCTCTTGGGAGTCCTTCAAAAAGATGTTGTTTAAGAAGTTTTTACCATCGGTCGAGCAGGACCGTATGATGAATAATTTCCTGCTTCTAAAGTAGAGATAGCTCACGGTGAACAAATATGAGATTGAGTTTAGTAAGTTGAGCAGATTTGCTCCTAATATTGTAGCTTCAGAGGCAGGAAGAGTGAAAAGCTTCCTCGGAGGGCTAAGAAGTGAAGTCCAACAGTTGGCATGAGCTTATAGAGCCGAAAGCTATGCTGAGGCAGTGGAAGCCGCTCTGAAAGTTGAGGTGATTGAAAATGCCAAGAATCGAGGTGCTGCGGCGAGAAAAGAGAAGAGGAAGGGTGATAAGGATGGAAGCTCTAGGGCATTTGGCCCTTCTTCGAAGAAGAAAAGTATGTATATATGTAGCTTCTGTGGTCGATCTGGCCACCCTTACGAAAGGTGTTTCAAAAGGACTGCCAACCTGAAGCAGCAGCAGTGCTTGCCATACAAGGTATACCTAAGGTAGATCTAGTGTGCACATTCTGTACAAGGAAGGGACATGACGTGAGTCGTTGCTGGTTGAAGGAAAAGACTTGCTTCCAGTGCGGGCAAAAGGGGCACCGAAGTCTTCATGCCCCTAGGCTCAGTCTCCACTACAGCCTGCCCCGCTTTGGGCTCTACCGCCGACACCAAACCAGGACAGATGGAAAGGAAAGTTGAATGTGGTGACTAGGGAGGAAGCTCAGACCTCTACACAAGTTATATCAGGGGAGTTTAAGGTGCGGAATAGGTGGGCGCGCGTTCTTTTCTATTTGGGTGCCACCAATTCCTTTGTGGCGCGGAGTTTCGTAGATAGACATCATTTGAATGTGGATCTATTGTTGGAGTTACCATGATGATCTGGAAGTGATCAAACATGTAATCTCACTGCCAACGCGATATGAGCCTGCAGGGTCGCACATAAGAGATGTGGAGAAGTTGGTTGTTTGACTGTGTTGGTAAAGGTTACCAATCACCGAACTGAATAGGGTTGTGGGCAAAGTGTTGCCTTAAAGGATCGTCGGGTTGGGCAAATGTTGCCTTGGAAGGCTGGTTAGATTGTCGTCCGAGGGTCGATAGCATTCGTCGAGAATCGTCTTTCTGATTCCCGCCGATCGACGAGAATCATCTCTTTGATTCTCGCCGATCGACGAGAATCGTCGAGAATCAACATGCTGATTCTCGACGATCGACGACTTCGACATGTATCGTCGACCGCGGCTCGACGATCGACGAGTTCGTCGTGTATCATCAAGTCATGCTCGACGATCGGCGAGAATCGTCGAGTATTGCACTCTGATTCTCGCCGATCCATTATGATGCTCGATGATTGATTCTCGCCGAACCTGCTCAGTGATTCTCGCCGATTGTCGCCGATTCTCACCGATTGATACTCGCCGATTCTGAACCCTATTTCGGGGTGGTCTGCGGATAGCGATTTTCCTGGGTTTATTTATACCTTTGGTATAAATAGGACACTTAGGGTTTTCGGAAAATCTCTCGCGATTTTCTCCTGTAGCGAATCGAACCCGACGGAAGAGTTCCGCTCGTTCGCTCCGCCGATCCCGATTCCCGCCGCCGGAAGAGTTCCGCCGCCGTGTTCGCTCCGTCTACCTCCTCTTCTCCGGCAACTGTCGCTGGTGCTGCTCTTCCTGGCGCGGACCTAGCAGTCCGTGGAATAGCAGAGGTGCGGTCTTCTCCATCCCGATCTTCCGTGTGATGGAAAGACCGGTGTTCTCCCGCTCGTGTGGACTTCTGCAGAAACGTGGACATTATTCAGCGTAGAACTCGCCACCAGCAGAAATCAAAGTTTGGAGCATCTCCGTTGAGTTGTGACTCAACGCCACCGAGGTAATTTTTGCCTAGTTTTTACTAACTTCTTAATTCAACGTTCATGGCCCGATCCACATCTCTTTGGGTTTTTCTTGATGTTTATTTTTCCGCTGCGTGCACAAGCGTTGTGCCACCCTCATAGAGAAACCCAACAGTGGTATCAGAGGGAGGTTTCGGCCATGATCGTTGTTTTGGAAGTTTGTTATTCTAGTGCGTGTAAACCTAGGGAATTAGAAGTGTTCTAAATGTCTAGATTTAGTCTTGGTCTCCTCCAAGAACGTCTGGGATTTCGTGGGAATTTCTAAGTGTTAGAAATTGTTGTCTCCTTAGCAGTAACCATCCCTCGAGTATGTTTTGGATTGTGAATCCAACATAGAGAGATGAGCTTGTCTACTGCTTTAAGTTGAGTTGTCTTTGCCTTTGTCCAATGCATGTAAATCTGAGGATTTGGAAGTTTTCGGATGTTCAGATTTAGCCCTTCCTTCTATCAAATGTTGATGGTGTCAGGATGTGCACATAAGGGATGCATGTGGTTTTAGGAATTTTGTTTTTCTTTGGATGTGCACATTGATCAAATGTTGATCATGGTTAATTGTTAACCTATAATTGAAAAATCCCTTCATCTAATATTAAGTGTTCGGATGCCTTCCGATGGATGACACTCTTCCTGCCTCGATCGATGAAGTGTGGGCTTGCCAAATCAAGGTGCATTAATCTATCTTGGTAAGGGTGCGAGCGGATAATTGTGATATCCCACTGTCGACATTGGGTCATACTTAACTAGGTGACCTCAAAGGTTGAGTGCCTAGAGGCATAGGGTTGGCATGCACCATATGATGGATGCGAATAAGGAGTTATTCACCAACCATACAAGAATTGCATGAGGATGCAATTGGCAAGCGTTGCCTACCTAAATAACCGCATCGTGAGAGGAACGCCAAAGCGGACTCATAGTGTTGGTGAAATACGGATCTTGTCCACTAAGAGAGTAGCTCGCATGAACTCTCCGATTTGTTAGTGAGGGCTATCATTTCGAATAAAATAGTGGGAGTATTTTAATTGAAGTTCAAATTAAAATAAATTGTATTTGAAATTTGGTACTGATTTTATTCTGCATAAATTCTTGTAGAATTCCATGGCAAGTGTTTCACACTCCACGTTGTCTCTGAGAGCCATCCTTGAGAAGGATAAGCTCAGTGGGACAAATTACATGGATTGGTACAGGAACCTGAGAATTGTTCTCAGGCAGGAGCGAAAGCTCTATGTCTTGGAAGAAGAAGCCCCCGAGGTGCCGACCGGGAACTCTTCCCGTGCTGAGAAGGAAACTTATAAGAAGTATACTGATGATGCTTTGGATGTCGAATGCCTTATGCTTGCCACCATGAACTCTGAGCTTCAGAAGCAACATGAGAACATGGGGTGCAAGGAGATTGACGAGCATCTCAAGAAAATGTTTCAAGGGCAGGCTCGTCAAGAGAGGTTCGACATCACGAAAGCGTTGTTTCAGTGCAAGATGGGAGTTCGAGACTCAGTAGGGACTCACGTACTCAAGATGATTGGGTATATCGAGAACCTTGAAAGGCTGGGTTTTCCTCTTGGTCAAGAGTTTGCCACGGATCTGATCCTGCAATCGTTGCCGGATAGTTATGAGCAGTTCGTCTTGAACTACAACATAAATGAGATAGACAAGACACTGCCCGAACTCCTAGGCATGTTGAGAACTGCCGAAATCAACATGAAGAAGGCCAAGCCTGCCAGCCCCATACTGATGGTGCATAAGGTCAAGGGCAAAGCCAAGGGTTCCAAGAAGACGAAGGTGGGACCTAAGTCATATCTTGAGCCCAAGTCTTCAGCACTGATGAAAAAGAAAAGCACGGTGAAGGAAGGGAAATGCCACCACTGTGGCAAGGCGGGTCATTGGAGGAGGAACTGTCCTTCATACATTGAGGGTCTGCAGAAAGTGAGGTGAGGTATGACTTCCGCTTCAAATGTTTACGTTATAGAGATAAACCTTTCTGCTCCTTCATCTTGGGTATTGGATACCGGATGTGGTTCTCACATTTGTACAAATGTGCAGGAACTGGGAAGGAGAAGATTGCTGAGTAAAGGGGAGGTGGACCTCCGCGTCGGCAATGGAGCAAGAGTTGCTGCTGTAGCCGTAGGGGTTTATCGTCTTTCTTTGCCCAGTGGGCTTGTAATAGAACTTGATAATTGTTATTTCGTTCCGGCCATAACTAGAAACATTATATCTATTTCATGTTTGGACATGATTGGATTTTCTTTTATAATTAAGAACAATTGTTGTTCTATATTTAAGAATGATGTTTGTTATGTTGTAGCCCAATTGTTTAATGGTCTTTATGTTTTGAACTTGCACCATTTGATCTGTAATGTAGAAAACAATAAAAGACTAAGAACAAATGACTCAAACCCTACGTATCTCTGGCATTGTCGTTTGGGCCATATCAACGAGAAGCGCATATCCAAGCTCCATAGAGATGGACTTTTGGACTCATTTGATTATGAATCATTTGAGCGATGCGAGTCTTGTTTGTTAGGCAAGATGACTAAAGCTCCTTTCACTGGTTATACTGAGAGGGCTGAGGATCTCTTGGGTGTTGTACATAGTGATGTATGCGGACCCATGAGTTCCATGGCTAGAGGTGGGTATTTCTACTTTGTTACATTTACTGATGATTTCAGTAGATACGGATATGTGTATCTTATGAAGTGCAAATCCGATACCTTTGAAAAGTTCAAAGAGTTCAAGAATGAAGTAGAAAACCAGTTGGGTAAAAGGGTTAAAGCACTCCGATCTGATCGAGGTTGCGAATACCTGAGTCATGAGTTCCGTGATCATCTGAAAGAGTGTGGTATTGTATCACAACTCACTCCACCTAGAACACCACAACATAATGGTGTGTCTGAGAGGAGAAATCGTACTCTGTTATACATGGTACGTTCGATGATGAGTCATGCAGACTTGTCTGTTTCCTTTTGGGGTTTTGCTTTAGAGACTGCTGCAATGACATTGAATCGCGCTCCAACCAAAACGGTTCTGAAGACACCATATGAGATATGGACTGGGAAGCGTCCTAGTATGTCGTTCATTAAAATTTGGGGTTGTGAGGCATACGTGAGACGTCAAATGCCTGACAAGCTGGAACCCAAATCGGATAAATGTTATCTGGTGGGATATCCTAAGGAAACGAAAGGGTATTACTTTTACCTACCGTCTGAGGGCAAAGTGTTTGTCGCAAGGACTGGTGTCTTCTTGGAGAAAGAGTTCTTATCAAGAAAGACTGAAAAGGTAGAGCTTGAAGAAGTTCAAGAACCACATGTAGTGAATGAACCGGAATTGGATTCTGAGACAGGACTACAAGATGTTGTAGATAGAGAACCTGCTCAGGGAACACAAGTCCTACGTAGATCTGGTAGACCGAGGTTTGAGCCTGAGAGATATGGATTTCTCGTGTCTCAAATAGGTAATGTGTTGCTTATGGATCATGATGATGAACCAGCAACCTACCAAGAGGCTATGGATGGACCGGACTCCGACAAATGGCTTGAGGCTATGAAATCCAAAATGGACTCCATGTATGCAAACCAAGTTTGGAACTTGGTGGAACCACCTGAAGGGGTACGACCCATAGGGTGCAAGTGGGTCTTCAAGAAGAAGACCGACATGGATGGGAATGTACAGACATTCAAAGGGCGACTAGTGGCTAAGGGTTTCAAGCAAATTCATGGTATTGACTATGATGAGACCTTTTCCCCTGTTGCTATGGTAAAGTCCATAAGGATATTGCTTGCTATTACTGCGTATTATGACTACGAGATCTGGCAGATGGATGTCAAAACGGCTTTCCTTAATGGAAACCTCCTTGAGGAAGTGTATATGACACAACCCGAGGGTTTTGTATCCCCAGATGAAGCCACTAAAATATGCAAGCTGAATAAGTCCATTTATGGACTGTAACAGGCCTCTCGAAGTTGGAATCTTCATTTTGATGAGAAAATCAAAGAGTTTGGTTTCATCAAGAATGAAGATGAGCCTTGTGTTTACAAGCGAATCAGTGGGAGCATTGTTGTCTTCCTGATATTGTATGTAGATGACATACTGTTGATTGGGAATGACATTCCTACCCTGAAAGTTGTTAAGAACAACCTAGGGAACTGCTTTTCAATGAAGGATTTGGGTGAAGCGACTTATATACTCGGTATTAAGATCTATAGAGATAGATTGAAGAAGTTGCTGGGTTTGACCCAGAGTACGTACATCGAAAAGGTGTTGAAGCGGTTCAACATGCTTGAGTCCAAGAAAGGATTTTTGCCCATGTCTCATGGTGTGAATCTCTCTAAGGACCAGTGTCCAAAGTCTTGTGAAGATAAGGACCGCATGAAGTTGATTCCATATGCTTCGGCAATTGGATCAATTTTGTACGCGATGTTATGTACTCGACCCGATGTCTCCTTTGCTTTGAGCATGACTAGCAGGTATCAGTCAGACCCCGGTGAGTGTCACTGGATTGTAGTCAAGAATATCCTGAAGTACTTGAGAAGGACTAAGGATGTGTTCTTGGTGTATGGTGGAGAGGAAGAGCTCGTTGTAAGTGGGTACACGGATGCTAGCTTCCAAACTGATAGAGACGACTCCAAGTCTCAGTCAGGTTTTGTGTTTTGCCTGAATGGAGGAGCTGTGAGCTGGAAGAGTTCCAAGCAAGAGACAGTTGCTGATTCTACAACAGAGGCCGAGTATATCGCAGCAGCTAATGCGGAGAAGGAGGCTATATGGATTAGGAAATTCATCGGCGAGCTTGATGTAGTTCCTAGCATTGTTGGTCCCGTAGTTTTCTACTGTGATAACAATGGTGCAATTGCACAATCTAAGGAATCTAGATCTCATCAGCGCTCCAAGCACATACTTCGGCAGTTTCATCTTATTCGTGAGATTGTCGAACGAGGAGATGTAAACATTTGCAGAGTGCCGACTGAGGAAAATATTGCGGATCCGCTGACAAAGCCTCTCGCGCAGAGAAAGCATGATGGTCATACTAGATCGATGGGTATACGATACCTAAATGATCAACTCTAGCGAGAATCTTGTGGGTTGCATGTAATCTTGTATTTTGTTGGCTGTTTGTTCATATGATGAACTGTGTACCTAATTTTCCTTTTACAATTAATGGCAAATTCTTTTATTATGTTTTTCTATATGATAGTTAAATGTTAACATAATAGATACCCTGAGAATGTTCGCTTCCATGGGACATCAAGTACGCGACTTGAATGTGAGAGCCCATGATTTATTTGAAGCTTCATTCTTAAAGGTCCCTGGTCGAGTATCATCATAGAAGCTAAGGGTGATCATGGTACATGGAGACTAGCACGTGTGTTGACTGATGACCAGTTCTTACAGGTCATGATATTGTGATATCAAGTCATCACGTGGGTACTTGTTAGTGAACAAGTTATACTGGACAGACCCAACCTGAGACTGCTTTGTGGATTATCATCCAATCGTGTCACGAGTAGGTCTCAATTGACAATGGTGTTGTGATCCTTTGACCTGAAGTCACAGCATTCATCAAGTGAGGAAGAGCGTGCTTTGATGCCATCTAAAGTCTTCCTTGAGAAAGGTTGATGATAAGGGTGGTTGTTGGGCATGTTACGAATCATTTGGGTGTTTGTGTGTGAGCAGATATGAGATTTGTCCTCCTGTATGACAGGAGTTGCATCCATGGGCCCCTTGATGGAACTGGACTGAGAAATGCATGGCCATGCTTGGTTGAGTCAATATGTGATATTGGACTCACCATTCTCTGGAAGTCCGTCCTGGATCAAGAAACTTGGATTGAGCTATTACGAGGGTGACACGGTCCATGCCTCTAGTTCTTTCCGGATGTAAGGGATAAAGGGACAAAGACAACGCTGATACATTGGTCATAAAGGCTTATGAGTTATAAACTCTTATTGCTTGGGGAGCAATGATGCATTGCTAGATGCCGCTCATTGTTTGTGAGGTTTTTGCTTTGATACTTTCGAGATCAAGTGGGAGTCTGTTGGAGTTAGTATGATGATCTGGAAGTGATCAAACATGTAATCTCACTGCAAACGTGATATGAGCCTGCAGGGTCGCACATAAGAGATGTGGAGAAGTTGGTTGATTGACTGTGTTGGTAAAGGTTACCAATCACCGACCTGAATAGGGTTGTGGGCAAAGTATTGCTTTAAAGGATCATCGGGTTGGGCAAATGTTGCCTTGGAAGGCTGGTTAGATTGTCGTCCGAGGGTCGATAGCATTCGTCGAGAATCGTCTTTCTGATTCCCGCCGATCGACGAGAATCATCTCTTTGATTCTCACCGATCGACGAGAATCGTCGAGAATCAATATGCTGATTCTCGACGATCGACGACTTCGACATGTATCGTCGACCGCGGCTCGACGATCGACGAGTTCGTCGTGTATCATCAAGTCATGCTCGACGATCGACGAGAATCGTCGAGTATTGCACTCTGATTCTCGCTGATCCATTATGATGCTCGATGATTGATTCTCGCCGAACCTGCTCAGTGATTCTCGCCGATTGTCGCCGATTCTCACCGATTGATACTCGCCGATTCTGAACCCTATTTCGGGGTGGTCTGCGGATAGCGATTTTCCTGGGTTTATTTATACCTTTGGTATAAATAGGACACTTAGGGTTTTCGGGAAATCTCTCGCGATTTTCTCCTGTAGCGAGTCGAACCCGACGGAAGAGTTCCGCTCGTTCGCTCCGCCGATCCCGATTCCCTCCGCCGGAAGAGTTCCGCCGCCGTGTTCGCTCCGTCGACCTCCTCTTCTCCGGCGACTGTCGCTGGTGCTGCTCTTCCTGGCGCGGACCTAGCAGTCCGTGGAATAGCAGAGGTGCGGTCTTCTCCATCCCGATCTTCCGTGTGACGGAAAGACCGGTGTTCTCCCGCTCGTATGGACTTCTGCAGAAACGTGGACATTATTCCATGTAGAACTCGCCACCAGCAGAAATCAAAGTTTGGAGCATCTCCGTTGAGTTGTGACTCAACGCCACCGAGGTAATTTTTGCCTAGTTTTTACTAACTTCTTAATTCAACGTTCATGGCCCGATCCACATCTCTTTGGGTTTTTCTTGATGTTTATTTTTCCGCTGCGTGCACAAGCGTTGTGCCACCCTCATAGAGAAACCCAACATCTATTAGGAGACACCTTCAACGTCAAGCTTCCCTTCGTAAATTCGGTGATATCAAATCAAGGGATTCAGAGGTGCCCTATTTTTCTAGGTGATTTTTTAGCCTTTGAGGATCTGATGGTTTTGGATCTGGCGGACTTTGATGTGATTTTGGGCATGTACTTGCTGTCCAAGTATGATGCAGTCATGCAGTGCAAGGCAAAGCGACTGGACTTCAAGATGGACAATGGCCAACCTATGAGCGTCTATGGTTTTCAGGAAAAGGTTTCCCATATTATCTTTGTGGTACGTGCATGTCGTGCCTTAGAGTCTAGTTGTGAGGCATATTTGGTTTCTATTTCTGCTTTGGAAATAGCTTTTGTTACACCACGTCTTGAGGATATCTCGGTGGTGCAAGAGTTTCCAGTTATTTATCCAGATAGTCTTCCAGGAATTCCTCCTGTGAGAGAGGTAGAGTTTGTGATAGACCTCGAGCCAAGTACTCGTCCTATTGCCAAGGCACCGTACCGTATGGCTCTGCGTGAGTTGGATGAGTTACATACTCAGCTCGACGAGTTGCTGCAGTTTGGATTTATTAGACCGAGTTCTTCTCCTTGGGGTGCTCCTGTATTATTTGTCAAGAAAAAGGATTGATCAATGAGGCTTTGGATCGATTATAGAGAATTGAATAAGGTGACCATTAAGAATATACATCTCTTGCCGATCATTGATGATCTGTTCGATCAGTTGCGTGGTAGCTCGGTATTTTCAAAGATCGATCTTCGTTAAGGCTACCACTAGTTGAGAATTCGTGAGGCAGATATTTCACGGACCGATTTTCGTTTGCTGCATGGACATTTTGACTTTTTGGTGATGTCCTTCGGTTTGATCAATGCGCCCTCTGCTTTTATGGATTTAATGAATAGAGTGTTAAAAAATTTCTTGGACCGTTTCGTGATTGTGTTCATAGATGATGTCCTGGTGTATTCCCATAGTGTTGAGGAGCATACTCAACATTTGTGATTGGTTTTGTCGACCCTGAGGGAGCATCAGTTATATGAGAAGTTGAGCAAGTGTGAGTTCTGGGTAACTCGGGTATCCTATTTGGGCCATGTTGTAGGCAAGGATGGTATTTCCGTAGATTTGACCAAGATTTCTGCTGTAATGGAATGAGAGAGACATTCTACACCTAAGGAGATTAGGAGCTTGTTAGGCCTTGCCGGCTATTATAGAAGATTCGTAGAAGTGTTTTTAGTATTGTCTGCTCCTCTAACTAGACTTACCCAGAAGAACACAGCGCTCATTTAGAGCAATAAGTGTGAAGAAGCTTTCCAAGAGCTGAAGAAGATATTGTGTACTGCTCCAGTTTTAACCTTGCCTACTGAAGGAGTTGAGTACGCTGTGTATGTGGATGCATCACACATTGGACTTGGATGTGTTTTGATGCAAGATGGAAAGATGATCGCGTACGGATCAAGACAATTGAAGATCCTTGAAAGGAACTATCCTACGCATGATTTGGAGTTTGCTGCTGTAATTTATGTGCTGATGCTTTGGAGATATTTATTGTATGTCGTACTGTGCAAGATCTATACAGACCATAAGAGTTTGAAGTATGTCTTTACTCAGAAGGAGCTAAATCTGCGTCAGCGTAGGTGGTTAGAATATGTGTTCGATTATGAAGTGGAGATTCTTTATCATCCGGGAAAGGCTAACGTAGTTGCCGATGCTTTGAGTAGAAAGACCGCCAAAATTTTTAATCTATTTGTACAGACCTTGGTGGAAGAATTCTTATTGATTGACATTGAAGTTGGGAGTAGTACTATGCCTGCTAGTTTGGAAGCAGGAGAACCCTCTTGGATTTCCCTTACTAGAGCACATCAGAAGGATGACCCGGATTTCTTGCATCGCTGGAATAGAACTGAGAAGTGAGAGCTACCTGATTTCTATTTGGACGAGTTTGATACTCTGAAATATCGGGCTAGATTTTGCATCCCCGCTTTTGATGATATTTGGGCTAAGATTTGTAATGAAGCTCATGATTCCAGTATTGCCTACCATCTTGGTTCCACCAAGATGTATAAAGATCTAAAGCAAATTATTTGGTGGTCGAGAATGAAGAATGATATAACAAAGTTTCTATCAGAATGTTATACATGTCAGCGTGTTAAAGCTGACCATAGAAGGCCTGGAGGTAAATTGACACCGCTTGATATCCCAAGTTAGAAGTGGGAGAGTATTTCAATGGACTTCATCACCCGTTTACGGAAATCTCCCCATGGGCACAATTCTGTTTGGGTGATAGACGATAGATTGACTAAATGTACTCACTTTGTGCCTTTTGAGATTGGGTATTCTATGAAGAAAATAGCTGAATTATATCTTGATGAGGTCATCTGATTACATGGAGTGCCTGTCGGCATCATATCAGATCGAGACTCTAGATTTACGTCTCTTTTTTGGAAGAGTTTACAGGAGGGGTTGGGTACTGATTTGTGGTATTCCACCGCCTATCATACGCAGACGAATGGTCAGACGGAAAGGGTAAATCATTTCGTGGAAGATATGATCATGTGTTATATTTTGGATCACGGTGGTGCTTGGGATGAGCGTATTTGACTCATGGAATTTGCTTACAATAATAGTTATCAAGAGAGTCTGCAGATGGCCCCGTTTGAGGCATTATATGGAAGGCGTTGTAGGACTCCTTTATTTTGGGCTGAGGTTGGCGAGAGACCGTTACTAGGTCCGGAAGCTCTTGAAGAGATGAATTGTGCTGTAACTCATATTCGGGAGAAGCTCCGTGTAGCACAAGAGCGTTATGAGAAATATATTAATCAATGAACGGTCGATCTGGTTTTCGTCGTTGGGGACTTGGTTTTCCTGAAAGTTTCTCCGATGTCGGGTATTAAAAGGTTTGGGAGGAACCACAAGTTAGACTACCAATACGTTGGACATTTTTAGATTCTTGAGCGCATCGAAGTATCAGCTTATAGGCTAGAGTTGCCTGCTACCTTCCCTAGTGTCCATAATATGTTCCATATGAGCCAGTTGCGGAAGTGTGTTCATTGTGATCGTCAAGTCCTTGACTCGGTGCCCCAGATTTAGCCAACCTTACGTATGTGGAAGAACCAGTCCGTATTTTGGATTCTCAAGATCGAGTGTTGCGGAGAAAGACCATCCTCATGGTTAAAGTTCTCTAGAGAAATCAAGACGTCGAGAGCGCGACGTGGGAATTGGAGTCGGCGATGAGAGAATCTCATCCGCATCACTTCCCTAAGTTCTGGTATGTCTTCATGTTTTTTGGTGGTATTTGGGGTTTTCATTTTGATTTCGTTTTAAAGTTGTGATAAGATTCGGGATGAAACTTCTATTTATGTGGTGTGACTGTACCGTTCCCGATTTTTCAATGTTAATATTTGATTTGGTGTCGTCATAATTGAAAGAATTGGTTCCTAAACACCTAGAGGGGGGTATATAGGTGTAATTCCTTTTTCTTCTAAGGCAGAACTTTTAATACAGTTAATTAACAAAAACAGATAGGTCTACAGCTATCACAGCACAAAAATAATAATACCACACACATTCACAGATTACATACTGATTTATAGTGGTTCCCTAAGGTCTGGGTACATCCACTTTCCCCCTTCGCCTATCTAACAGTGTGCTAAATTCGGTCTAACTTCTATTCTTCTCCTCAGATCCTAAGATCTTATAGCTCAGAACCAAAACAAGGATCCTACAACTCAGAGTGAGTCCACACTCCTACAGCTCAGATAATCTGCCCTACCACAGCCTTCAACAAGGCCTACAACTCAGAGATAACAATCTCCTACAACTCAGGCTCTCAGCCCTACCTCAGCCTTCAACAAGGCCTACCACTCAGAGAATTTAATCTCCTACAACTCAGCCTTTATAATTCAGGCTTACAACTCAGATATTAAAAAGATCCTACAAAAAATAGATGTTAATTTTAAATCTACCACCACCCTGGTTGAGAGAGAAAGGATGGACGGTTTCTTGATCAGTTCTTGAATGAATCTGATGATAGAGATCAACCTGTCTTAGCTTTCTTCAAAGCTTCTTGAATCTGAACACAGTAGGGTTGATCTCCTTTGAATTCGATCTTCAATCAGCTTCTTTCTTGAAATTCAAAAATCAATCTGAATCCTTCTTAGCAGACTGGTTCAGAATCTTCACTTAAGAGACTTGTTGATGTAAGTCCCTTTCTTCACTTGAATAGATGGAGCTCTCTCTCTCTCCAAATTCTTCTGAAGATTCTTCTGAATTCTTCTTTGAATTTCCTTGACAAACTCTGAGTAGATCACCACTTGAGAATGTATGCTTAGATCTTCTGTTGAAAATCTTCTTCTGTTTTTTAAGTGTATGTATCTGTATCATTTCATTTCTTCTTCTATTGATAGAGAATGTCCTTATATAGACTTTCTCCATGATGACCGACTGATCCGGTTTCTAACGAACTTCTGACAGCTCTGACAGTTGCAGTAGACCGTTAGGTTATGGCAGTTGTCAAGTCTTCCAGTTACTTCTTGAAACTCTGTCTCTGTCAGCAAAGTGTCGAGACTGAACTTCATCATGTGTCGACACAAGTAGACTAAGTGTCGACACAAGCCTTGGTAGTGTCGACACAGCTCCCTTGGTGTTGACACTTCTTCTCAACAAAGCTTCTGTAGAATGTGTCGACACTAGTTCTGTTGTGTCGACACAGTCACTTTTCTCTTTACAAAAATTAACTTTGTTTAACATCTGCTATGTGTCGACACAAGTCCTATGTGTCGACATAGTTGAGGTCGACAAAGTCTTCTGTGTGTCGACACTGCCTCTGTGTGTCGACACAGTTGATGTCGACTAAGATTTTCTGTGTGTCGACTCTGCCTCTGTGTGTCGACACAGTTTCTTCTGGTGTCGACACAGCCTTTCCAAGTGCCGACACACTTGTCTCCAGGTGGCGACACAGCTTTTCTCCAGTATCGACACATGGACTTAGAAACTTTTCCTACATTCCTGCATTTTCTTAACCTGCACATATAAACTCAAAACAACATCAAATACACCTTGATGCATATCATTGAGTAGGGTGAGACTTCTTCAAATCTGGTACACATTTTCCAATGTACCCAACAATCTCCCCTTATTTGGAGAAGTCATAACCCTTAGTCAATGATATACACCATTCATAATAAACACACATTATGATGTATAAAAATATTATATGACAGGGTAACTTATAAACAAAACATGTATATAAAATGACATCATAGAATAATGATGCAAACATAATAAGCATTAATCATTGTTTTGTTTAAACTTTCAAAAGTTTCTTAACAATAGATTACATAAAATTTTAAAACAAAAGATTACAAAGTTGTAACATCTAGTTAATCTAATTTAAGACTGGTCAGGATACTTGATGACTATGCCTTTGCCTGACTGGATCTTGGCTTGTACTGGAGCTTCAGTATCTTCAGCTTGCTTCTTGCCCTTTAGATCTTTCTTCTTTTGTTCTTCAGCCCTTATTCTTTGCCTTTCAAAATAGTGAAAAGGCTTTGGGAAATACTTGCCAGGCTCCTGAGCATTGGGAGGTAGCTTCCCATCTTTTACCTTTCTTCTATATTGCAGAATGACTTCCTGTCTAGCTTCATGCTTTTGCCATTCTTGCTCAGTGTACCATTTGCCCCTATCATGGGTCTTGTCCTTTACAGCTTTCCAGGCAGTCAAGATAATATTCATGGATGTTGGGCTCCACCGCTCAAAATTAGGCTTCAACTCAGCCTGTTCTCTGAATCTTTTCTTTGAAAGTTGAGCTTCTTGCTCCTTATTCACAGCTGCCTCTGACATTTCTACCTTCTCAAGGATAACATTTTTAGTACCCTCTGGAGGGCTATACATAGACTTTACTTCTTACTGAATCATATCAAAATCTGTTGGAGGGTAAATAACCTGAGCAACGTCTGGTTGATCACCTTCAAAATAAGCAGGTTGCACACCTGACTCAGCTACATTATCATCATCACAGAGGGGTGGATATCCAAGGGTGGATCTGATGCTATTAGATATCCATTTAGCATGATCTGAGCCTGCTTTAACTAACACTCTCTCCCCCTTTATGACTTCTCTTTCAATATGATCTCTGAGGTCATCTTTCTGAAATCTTACTTGTTCATATACATAATTAACACCATCTTTATAAAATGACCTTAATTTCAGTAGCTGATCAGAGATAATCTTTTGAGAATTCTTAATAGATGTTTGTACAACAACTAGTTCTTCCTGTAATTGTTTGTCAAAATCTGACTTGGCTTTAGCACTTGCCTCAGTATGGGCAGCAGCAGTATTCTTTAACTCTGTAACAATCACATTATGTGATTCAGTCAGATTGTCATTCATCCTTAGTTGATTTTCAAGGACATAGCCTTGCTTAACAGCAATATCATCAACTTGAGTCTTTATGCCTATTTTTTGTTTTGCAAGATAGACTACAACATTGCCACCTTTGTGGAAGCAATCTGTCATTTCCTTCTTATTCTGATTTACTTCAAATCTAATTGTTTTGATATCTTGAGCCAAGGAGAATTGCAGATCTTTATGGGTCTCATCCATATATTTCTCCATGACTATCCTTTGTTCATCTAACTTTTCTTGCAAGGATACCAACAAAGAGCTATAATCAGTGGCTGGGGTAGGTTGTGGAGCAGTTTGCAATGCCCTTTTATAGCTTTGTGATGAGTGCGATTATGATAGGCTTTTTACTATCATAATTATAATCATGTCTGCTATTCCTACCTCATTTTGTAGTAATTTCGCGAGAAAAGTCAAAGAATTTTTTTATCATGATTAGGAGAGCACGGTTAGGATCTTTGTTACTCCTTATATTGAGTTATTTAATTTATTACTTCACTCTTTTATGCAGGTAGCGCTAACCAGTGGAACTAAAAGTCTTGGAGCAAACAGAGGAGTTCACAGAGTCAACATGGCTGATGACAGGACAAAAATTTGGCCCACACGGGTGGACACACGGCCGTGTGCCTACCCATGTCCTATGTACCCTGGAGCTGAAGAAATTGGACGCAGGAGACAGAGACTCACACGGGTAGGACACACGCCCGTGTTCCTACCCGTGTCATATTTGAACACGACTGCCGACCATCCCATGTCTGAAGAACACGGCCGGACACACGGCCGTGTCCGTGCCCGTGTCATCTGACACGGCCCACTACCAGACATGCCTGCTCGTGGGGAGCTGCCTAGGAATCGTCCACACGGCCTGACACATGGCCGTGTTGGAACCCGTGTCCGACCTGTTTGCAAAGGGACTATATATTTCCTGTAGAAAATTTGTGGAAAACTTTTGGATCATTCTGGAATTGGAGAACTGCTGAAACCCGAAGTGGAGCATCCAAGAGAAGGAGGATTGAATGGTATTTTGTATGCATTTTATCTATTCATTAATCCCTTTTAATCTTTCCTTTTTCTTGGTGATTCAACTTTGTTTTTTTTGTTTAATTTGCATGAACTTATATTTGAACAATTTGTTAATCATGTCTCACATGGTTTACATCAATGTTGTAGTATTTTATTCGTATATATGCTTACAAACAAAGATATTAATCCTAACTATGAATTTCTTATTCGTCTTATATGAATTGCAAATCTCTAGATTGAGAAATTAGATGTTTGTGATGAAATTTACATGTTCATAGTTTGGTGTGAGTTCTCTTTATAATTCGAATTTCATGATCGAGAGATATGATATTTGGATAATTAGAATACGAATAAATGAATTCATGATATTTTAGAGATAGGATTCGTGGATTTATGTAATAGATAGGGTGTTTTATTCAATGCAAATTTGAGTATTGTAAATTGTTCGAGAGAAAATTTACTAACTTAGATTTAGGATTTGAATTGCTCGAGAGAATTTAATAAATATTTACCCTTTACAATTCAACAAATTTGATAGTCTTATACCTTCATGATTAAATAGAATTGAGTGAACGAATGAATATTTTCATGTAATTGCTCATAAGCTTTCGGATTGTTATAATGTTCAATCTTCCAATGCTGATTTATCCAATAGTCATAGCTAGGTTA
This sequence comes from Platanthera guangdongensis, assembly GCA_039583875.1. Lineage (NCBI taxonomy): Eukaryota > Viridiplantae > Streptophyta > Magnoliopsida > Asparagales > Orchidaceae > Platanthera > Platanthera guangdongensis. The sequence goes on along the minus strand of CM077159.1, from coordinate 96,084,181 downwards.
ATTTAGGTTAGAAATCATGTTTACTTATAGGTACGATAATAGAGTGAGGATGAGTAAGAATACTTGAAATGACCCTGTGGAATACGACACAAGATGTAGATTTCTCCTATACTATGATTGATAGGTGCACTTGCCTGAATGTTAATTCAATCTAGCTTAAGCCCATCTACATAGTTATACTAGAATGTAGAATGAAATCGCATTGAGTTATTACTTGTTAGCACTTTGACTTCTCCTTTTGAAAACCATCAACTTTCTCTTTTTGGCTTGAATTTCTGCTTCATCTTCAGAAGCTGAGGTACTTGCAATATCAACTCTTTCCTTAGGACTAGGAGGTAATTCCTGTTCAATCCTAGGTTGCTCCCCCTCAATGTTAGCTTGCTCCTCCTCAGTTCTTACTTTCTCCCCCTGAGTCCCTTGCTCCTCCCCCTCAGTCCTGACTTGCTCCATATCAGTGAACAACTCTTCTAGGGTAAACTCTTGTTGAGTTGGGACTTGAGGCACCACCAACTCAGGAGCATCAGCAGATGTAGATGTATCCTCCATGATAACATCTTATGCTGAGTGTTGAGTTGAGTGGTCTGGTCAACATAAACCAAGGGCATAGTTAGTATTTTATCCTCATTATTGAAATTTGAATGATTTACTTCCTGGATTACCTCAAGAATAGTTTGTGTAGCCATTTCACTTTCCAAGCGTGCTGGCTCTTCCTCAAGACGAGGCTCCCCCTGCATCTGAGCACCATCTGTAATGTCTTGAGCAGGTGATTTTTCAGGAATCTCTACCCTCTCTTCATCAGGCATGTCCTTTATTAGGACTCTATCCCATCTGGAGATTATCCTGATATCCATTCTTCTCATGTGGTTGATCTTTGAACCAGTAGTCTGTTCCATTACTTCTGGAATTGTTCCAGCAAAGTATAGACTCATGATCCTTCCCAGATTTGGCTTCTTAATGCCTTCCTTAATCTTTTTAAAGATTACTGCAGACCAATCTGTGTTCAGTCTGAAGATAATCCTAGTCATCAGGCTGAAACCCTATCATGTCCCCCTGGCTTGCAGAGAATGACCTTTCCAACCACTTCAGAATGGAATTTTCCTTGCTGATTCATCCCTTTTCTGTTTATTGCAGATCCAATCTTCATGGTGGGATCCAATCCACACCACTGAAGTGCTTCCCTAGTCTTGGTAGAGTTAACTTCTTTTTCTTCTTGAGTTCTGGGGAGTTGAAGAGTTTTCCTCAAGCTCTTCAAGGTTAGTTTAACTTTAGCTCCCTGAACTGTAGATTTGATCTTAAGTCCAGTCGAATCTAAAGTAGCTGCGCCATAGAATTTCAGTATTTTTTTCTTCCATATCTTTGTAGGTTCGGAAACCAGAAATTCCAAACCATTTTCTGCAATTAGGGTTACTACTGTTTTAATCTCGGGTTCCACATTATCAAAAGTGTTGCGAACCAGCTCATAACCTTCGTTGATGTTATCTTCATGCTTTGACGCCATTGGGGTTAAGAGAAATCTTAGATTGAGAAGAGAGAATTTGTCGACACAAGGTTTTGGTCTCGAAAAGATGAATAATGTGTCGACAGAATATGTTGTTGACCTATTTATACCCTTCTAAATAATGAAGGTCAAAAGACACGTCAAAATTCTCTTAATGTGTCAACACAGTTGAAATGTGTCGACACAGACTTCTAATGTCTCGACAGAAGTGTTGACTTCTATATGTCGACACCAATTCTATTTGTCTTGGTCGTGTTCGACGAAGAGCTTGTGAAGTCAACGATTTGAGGTCGACGAAGTGTTGTTGAATCTGCGCTCGACGATATGTGTCGATTCTGCGCTCGACGATCAGTTGATTCTGCGCTCGACGAAATCTGTGTGTTGATTCTAAGTGTCGACACCATTTATGGATGTCTCGACACTACTTTCTTGGAGTGTCGACTCCAACTACTATGTGTCGACACAGACAACTTTTTGTATCGACACCATTTTACTTAGACAAATTTGTTAAACTAATTTATGTTCAACATTCCTAATTCAATTTTGAAATTATTGAATTTAGTTTCATCTAAAGGCTTTGTGAACATGTCAGCAATTTGTAAATCAGTGTTAACAAATTCTAAAGAAATATCTTCTTTCTCGACATGATCTCTAAGAAAATAATATCTTATTTCTATATGCTTTGTTCTACTAAGAGAAACAGGATTATGAGCAATAGAAATAGCACTAGTAGAATCACATAATAATGAAGTTCTACTTACCTGAATACCATAATCTTCTAACTGATGTTGTATCCACAACAGCTGTGCACAACAACTTCCTACAGCAACATACTCAGACTCAGCTGTGGAAATTGCCACACTAGTCTACTTCTTACAGCTCCATGACACCAGTCTTCCTCCTAGAAATTGACAGGTGCATGTTGTGCTTTTCCTATCTACTTTGCAGTTGGACCTTCTCTGATAGTAAGCTGGTCCATCTTCTACTGTATACTTGTGGTGCTACAAGAACTACTAGGCAACTCACTGTTAATAAGTCTAGATTCATCAAATATGACATGAACTGACTCTTCTACAACTTGAGTAGCCAAATTGTAGAGCCTATAAGCCTTACTATTGTTGTTGTCCCAACAAATATCCCATCTTGGGATTTAGCAGCAAACTTAGTTAGGTGATGAGCTATGCTCTTGTGCCATTTGACACAATGAGAGGCTTTCTCATCAGCCACAAGACAGATAGGAGAATTTTTATTCTCACACACAAAGTTTAGGCAATACACATTTCTATTTCTATAGCCAGTCAATATGACTTTTTGATCACTAGACCTCTTGATATGACACCCATTTTTGATAAATAAAATGTCATATCCAAGATCACTCAACTGGCTAATGCTTATTAGGTTGTGTTTCAAACCCTTCACATAAGCCACTTAAGTGATTGTGATTAGGTTGTTAGAAATGTTACCAAACCCTTTGATGACTCCTTTTTCAGAACCACCAAAAATTACTTTAGGCCCATTCAGTATTGGTGAGTAGTCCTTCAGCAATCCTCTTGTTCCAGTCATGTGCCTGGAACATCCACTGTCCAAGTACCATATAGGGGTATGGCAACTTGGACTCACCTTACTGGGGCCAGGTTGATCCTGACACTGGTCTTCTTCAAACATAGCCATCAGTCCTTTGCACTGATGGTCTTCTTGCTCATAGATAGAGTCCTGTAATTTCAAGAACTCATCCTCTTCTTCTGTTGCAAACAGACTAATATAGGCCTCAGCCTCAGATTCAGACTCTGAAGTTGATTGATCTGTCCAACTTTTCTCTTTCTTAGCTACCAAGGATTTCTCCTTCTTGCTCTTGTGCTGAGACTTCTTTTTATCATTAGACTCCTTCCTTTTGTCTGGACAGTCAGCCACAACATGTCCAGGTCTGTTGCAGCAATAGCAAATGATCTTTGATGTAGTTGACTTGCTAGGCTTTGTCCCACTCCTGTCCTTCCTAGATGATTTCCTCTTCTAATAATAGTCATCCTTGGACTGAGATGAGGATGTCTTAGATTTCCACTACTTCTTCGTTAAGAATCTCTGAAACTGCCTTATAAAAGTAGCAAAGTCTTCATCAGAATTACTGTTATCTGAACTGTGATTATTAGAATCTTCTGAGATCACTTCTGCATCTTTCTTAAGAGAAGATGGAGACATCCTCCTATTCTTCCTTGTGGCTTCTACCTTAAAGGCCACTGACTTTTCTCTATAGTCAACCTTTGTATTTTTCTCTTCCTCCTTTCTGGCCAACAGCTGCATCTCATAAGACAACAATTTGCCAAACAGTGTTGGAGGTGAAATTTCTGCCAGTATGGCCACTTCTGTTATGGCACAGATCTTTGTATCCCAATCCTTAGTCAAAGACCTAAGGAATTTGTCATTCATCTCATATGTACTGAATATTCTTCCATAGGACATTAGTTCATTTATAATTCTGTAGAACTTCTTATAGCATTCAGTTATACTATCAGACTTGGCTTGTCTGAAACTCTCATATTCTTGATTAAGCATAAACTTTCTATCTTGCCTAACCTCTTCAGAACCCTCCATGTAGACAACCAATGTGTCCCACATCTACTTGGAGGTTTTGCAGTGAATCAGATTCTGGAATGTTGAATCATCTATGACACTCACTATAATATTCTATGCTCTTTTATCCATTGTAGCCAAGATGATCTCATCCTTAGTCATTTCTGAGAAATCCTTAGGAGTCCTTTGATTAGCATCAAGAACAGAAACCTTCATTGGAATATATGGTTCTTCCTGAACTGTTATATAAATTCTAGGATCAAATGCCTCCATAAATAGTCTGACCCTTTCCTTCCATATTCCAAAAATTTCCTTCCTGCAGATAGGCAACTTCATTGAACCAAGTTCTTTATGGTTTTCTCCTGAACCCATCTTCTTTAACTTAATACCGCCTTACAGATCTTACTCAGACTGTTAAGTCTTTCTTTGAGGAACCTCACTTTAATACCACTTGAAAGAATTGGTTCCTAAACACCTAGAGGGGGGTGAATATGTGTAATTCCTTTTTCTTCTAAGGCAGAACTTTTAATACAGTTAATTAACAAAAACAGATAGTTCTACAGCTATCACAACACAGAAATAATAATACCACACACATTCACAGATTGTATACTGATTTATAGTGGTTCCCCAAGGTTTGGGTACATCCACTTCCCCCTTCGCCTATCTAGCAGTGTGCTAGATTCGGCCTAACTTCTTTCCTTCTCCTCAGGTCCTCAGATCATACATCTCAGAACCCAAACAAGGCTCCTACAACTCAGAGTGAGTCTATACTTCTATAGTTCAGGCAATCTGCCCTACCTCAGCCTTCAACAAGGCCTATAACTCAGAGATAACAATCTCCTACAACTCAGGGTCTCAGCCCTACCTCAGCCTTCAACAAGGCCTACCACACAGAGAACTTAATCTCCTACAACTCAGCCTTTATAATTCAGGCTTACAACTCATATCTTAAAAAGATCATACAGAAAATAGATGTTAATTTTAAATCTACCACCACCCTGGTTGAGAGAGAAAGGATGGACGGTTTCTTGATCAGTTCTTGAACTAATCTGATGATAGAGATCAACTTGTCTTAGCTTTCTTCAAAGCTTCTTGAATCTGAACACAGTAGGGTTGATCTCCTTTGAAGTCGATCTTCAATCAGCTTCTTTCTTGAAATTCAGAAATCAATCTGAATCCTTCTTGGCAGACTGGTTCAGAATCTGCACTTAAGAGACTTGTTGATGTAAGTCCCTTTATTCACATGAATATATGGAGCTCTCTCTCTCCAAATTCTTCTGAAGATTCTTCTGAATTCTTCTTTGAATTTCCTTGACAAACTCTGAGTAGATCACCACTTGAGAATGTCTGCTTAGATCTTCTGTTGAAAATCTTCTTCTGTTTTTTAAGTGTATGTATCTGTATCATTCCATTTATTCTTCTGTTGATAGAGAATGTCCTTATATAGACTTTCTCCATGATGACCGGCTGATCCGGTTTCTAACGAACTTCTGACAGCTCTGGCAGTTGCATTAGACCGGTAGGTTATGGCAGCTGTCAAGTCTTCCAGTCACTTCTTAAAACTCTGTCTCTGTCAGCAAAGTGTCGAGACTGAACTTCATCATGTGTCAACACAAGTAGACTAAGTGTCGACACAAGCCTTGATAGTGTCGACACAGCTCCCTTGGTGTTGACACTACTGCTCGACACAGCTTTTGTAGAATGTGTCAACACTAGTTCTGTTGTGTCGACACAGTCACTTTTCTCTTTACAAAAATTAACTTTGTTGAACCTCTGCTATGTGTCGACACAAGTCCTGTGTGTCGACACAGTTGATGTCTACAAAGTCTTCTGTGTGTCGACACTGCCTCTATGTGTCGACACAGTTGATGTCGACTAAGCTTTTCTGTGTGTCGACTCTGCCTCTATGTGTCGACACAGTTTCTTTTGGTGTTGGCACAGCCTTTCCAAGTGTCGACACACTTATCTCCAGGTGTCGACACAGCTTTTCTCCAGTGTCGACACATGGACTTAGAAACTTTTCCTGCATTCCTGCATTTTCTTAACCTGCACATATAAACTCAAAACAACATCAAATACACCTTGATGCATATCATTGAGTAGGGTGAGACTTCTTCAAATCTGGTACACATTTTCCAATGTACCCAACAATAATTATGACGTCGGGGCGTTACCCCCCCCCCCACCCCCACCACCACCTTTTTATGTTTTGTTGACGGCGCTGCACCGTTTGCGCATTTTCACGTCCGTTGGGTCTGTTTGACCAGATTTTGGGATTTTGATTAGATTGAATGTTTTCCTTGATTGAAAGGATGAAGTTTTGAGGTTTTGGACTTGTCCAGTTTTATTGCGATCCGAGCATTTTGGAGTCTCGGCGCGTGTTTGGATCTTTGTGATGATTTTTTTGCTTGTGTAAGCATTTGATGATAGTGTATCAAAAATGGTGCATCGGATTCTAGTGTTGTTTTCACAGCTAAATTCGTAGAGTCGGCAGTTTATTCCGGAATGTTAGTCAATTCTTAGTTTCTGAAATTTGTCCTGCTTAGTACTTGAGATGGACATCCCTGTTCTCGAGAGTGTATTGTGTAATATACTCGGGAGTTTTGGCCCTCCATTTCTCGAAAGGCCGGGACTTGTTCCCGAGTAGTGTGTTGTTTCCCGAGAAATGTCTTTTCTTTACTCGAGAAAATTCCTCCTCTAACACTTGAGAAATGCTTCTAGTTCTCGATAGGTCTATTTTTGTACTCGGGAAATTCTTTCTTAGTACTCGAGATCTGCCCTTTGTACTCGAGAACATGATTTGTTGTTCCCGAGTAGTCTTCAACCTATTCGTGGGTAGTCTTCTACTTGTTCCCGAGACTACCTTTATTAGTTCTCGAGATGTCCTCGATAGTTCTCGAGAAACCTGCTTCATTACTCGAGTAATGCTTCTTCTACTCGAGTAATCTTCTTTCCTATTCCTAAGAAATAATTTTCTTCCACTTGAGAAATCCATGACTTCTTCTCGAGAAGTCCGGTCCAGCTAACCCTCTTCCCCGGTTCCTTTCTTAGAAATGTTATTGTTGTAGGTAAATTATTTTAATTATACCTTATATACATATGTACTTTTCTTCCTCCTTAGAGTCGTACTTCCTTCCTTCTTACCAAACCAGAGAGGCATGAGTAAGAGAGAGAATGTTCGTTCATGAATCTTCCAGTGGCCGCCGACGGTGCTCCGGTGCTCAAAATCTTGAATCGATTGTAGATCCTGAAAACTCTCAACGAGAGCTACGTCATCGTGGTAAAATCTTCCTCATTTCATGAGTTTTTCTTGTTATGGTGTTTGACCCTAACCACTATTTCGGCCATTTTGTTCAGATTTCGGTTTCCCACGTCTTCCTTAGTCCTGATCTACACCGTGGTGCGATTTGGAGGTCTTCTCCAACAAAACCAAGGCAAGTGATGGTTTACTTCCCCCCTTCCCTTCTTTCTCCTGATCTGCAGAAAATTTCTAACTTGTTATCATTATCTTTAATAACTTGCTGATTATAGTGCTGTATAAATCTCTCGTCTAATTCTACTTGTATTTTCATGTTCTTGATCTTGCTACCTAGCGTTGTAAAGTGGTATATATTTTGATGATATGATTGATTCTTGCTCTTTAAACAGTTCCTTAACTATTATGTAGGATGTGTTAGGGTTTATTTAGGATTATAAATTCTTCTTAAATATTGATCAACCGTTTCAAATCTAAAATTGTCTAGCAGAATCTGATGTGCCAATGTTGTCTTGAGATTAATATCATTGTTTCTTTTGTGGTGATGCTGTGGGGCGAGACAAGCCGCCAAGCCCGGGAAGAGTTGTGGTGGGCCTCTGAGCTCTAAACATGGGTCGTTACAGGTTGTGACGGTGATGGTTTTTCTTCGTTGCGGGTGTTATTAGTGGGCGAATCCATCGCCGCAACGTTTGATCCATCTATTAGTACCTTATGGAACTCTACCGGCTGTTCGGGCATTTGCGGTGTATGGTGGAGTATCCACTCTCCCCCGCAATTACACGAATAATATGTCCATGGGGTGTGTCCAGATGAGTTGACCACCTCGCCCATGTTGTTTTTGGTGGAGTTGTTCGCATGTGGCTAATAGATTTTTGCTTTCTTCATGATGATTTTAATCGTGATTTGCCCTTATAGCCTTGTGCATCTGGGGTACTTTTGTTCTACGTGACGATTCACGTAAGTGTTCCTTTCTGAGTTTATTGTTGTACCTTACTATTGTAATTTATTTCAGTAATTCTTTTTGGTCTTGGTTTGGTACCCCTTGTCCTTTGTTTACTTTGACTTACTTTTCCTGCCATCACTTGTACTTTCTTGTTGAGGTGTTCTGTCTTTGGAACGCCTCAGGTTCAGAGCTGTAGCTGGTAGTGGAGCTAGTTTTGGAGTTCTTGGACAGCAGTGTTGGCTGTGGTTTTTACCTCATCGTTGTGTGGTAATTTGTTGTTGTAGTTTTCTTTACCTAGTTTAGACTTACTTTTGTTTTGTGTGGGTTCATGCCAGATTATTGACGCACACAGGATGGTTGATTTTGGATACTTTTGCTAGCTGCTACTTGCTTTCTTTCTGATTATTTGGTTTACTTGCTCTCTGAGATGTTTTATGCTAGGATTGCATGATAGGTATTTTCAAGTAAAAATCTACTATTATTACTTCATGCATCGCATGTTTTAAAATGCTAAATCACTATATTTAATGACCGTAAAAAGCTACTTTTACTTCTATTATAAAACTAGGGCTTGCATACCATGAGTTGTCCTTTTGGGACCTTTATACTCATGTAGGATGTCTAACCTTATAAAAGAAGTATTTTTCACAGCGTATAACTACATTTCTCGTAGACTAGATGAGCCACTAAGCCGAGGGATACGACTAAATGCTTAACTTAAACTAAATTTGTCTCTAATTAACTAAAATAACTTTCTTTATGTGATAAGTAGGAGTTTTGCTTGAGCGTACGCAGGTATCCCCTACTGACGTGGCATCATGACGCACATTTTCCCTTACTCTGATTACCTTTTATGGTGGTGAAAATGCGGGTTGTCACATCAGAGTTTGAGGATGTGTTTCCTGAGGAGCTGTTGGAATGACACCAAAGGAGTTGGCCGGTGTCACGTCCTCCTTTTAGAATGGCACCAAAGGAGTTGGTCGAACCCAAAGTACAGTTGTAGGAACTGCTGGAGCAGGGGTATATTAGACCCAGTTCTTCATCGTAGAGCGCGCCAGTGCTGTTTATGAAGAAGAAAGATGGTAGCATGCAGTTGTGCATAGACTACCGAGAGTTGAATAAACTGACTGTTAAGAATAAGTATCTGATTCCTCGGATAGATAACCTATTCGACTAGTTGGTGGGGTCAGTGGTGTATTCTAAGTTGGACTTGAATTCAGGGTACTATCAGTTGCAGATTCGAGACGAGGACATACCCAAGACAGCTTTTGGTACGAGGTATGGTCACTTCGAGTTCTCGGTGATGTCGTTCGGGTTGACGAACGTGCCATCAGTATTCATGGATTTGATGAATCGAGTATTTAGAGAATACTTGGACTCTTTTGTTGTCGTCTTTATCGACGATATTTTGGTATACACCAAATCTGAAGCGGAGCATGAGACTCATTTGAGAATAGTCTTGCAAGTGTTGAGAGAGAATCAGCTTTATGCAAAGTTCTCGAGGTGTGAGTTCTGGTTAGAGAAGGTGGCGTTTTTGTTCCATGTGATTACTGATGATGGGGTGGCGGTAGATCCAACGAAAGTTGAAGCCACCAGGGATTGGCTGATTTTAAGAATCGTGGCGGAAGTCCGGAGTTTCGTTGGACTAGTCGGGTACTATAGAAGGTCTGTGGAAAACTTTTCGCAGATAACTCTACCTCTCACTTCTCTGACTCGTAAGGACCAGAAGTTTGTGTGGACTTAGGAGTGAAATCAGGCATTTGACACCTTGAAGGGAAGGCTGATGACAGCTCTAATCCTAAGTCTACCTAAAGGGACTTAAGGATTTCAGATTTTTAGTGACGCATCAAGATTCAGTTTAGGTTGTGTGTTGGTGCAACATGGCAGTGTGATAGCCTTTAGGTCAAGATAGTTGAAGCCTCACGAGAGGAATTACCCCATCCATGACTTTGAATTGGCAGCGGTAATTTTTGCGTTGAAGTTGTGGCGACACTATATGTATGGTGCGAAGGTGGAGATATTCACGGACCACAAAAGCCTAAAGTATCTTCTAGATCAAAAGGACTTGAATATGCAGCAGTACAGATGGGTCGAGTTCCTTGGGGACTATGACATGGCAATTCAGTATACGCCAAACAAATCCAACGTGGTGGATGATGCCTTAAATAGAAAATACTCTGGACAAGGGAGTTGGATCAAAGCTCATGATCAGCGGTTTATGTGGGACTGTGAGTCCCTTGACATTGACTGCGTAGCAAGATGAGAGTCTAGCATGGATCGATTGAACTGGATTGAGTTGGAAAATAACTTATCTGATCGTGTTCGGGAAGCGACTAGATTGGATGAAGAGTTCCAGCCATTTGTGGTGGAAGCTCAAAAGGACGAAGGTAACGCCTGGGAGATGATTGATGGGATCCTGAGGAAGGACGAAAGGATATGTGTACCGTAGTTCGGCAAGCACCGTGAAGAGTTGATGTTTGAGGCCCATTTTACGAAGTACTCTATTCACCCGGGCAGTACAAAGATGTAATTGGATATAAAGAAATCCTTTTGGTGGCCTGGTCTGAAGCGGAACGTAGCTTTGTACGTGAGTCGGTGCCAAACTTGTGCCTTAGTGAAGGTCAAGTGTCAGAAGCCGGGTGGGTTCCTGAAACCTCTTCCTATTCCTGAGTGGAAATTTGATGACATCTCCATGGACTTTGTGCATGGCTTACCTCGATCGCAGTAGGGTAACGACGTGATTTGGGTAATCGTGGATCGCTTGACCAAAGTGGCCCATTTCATCCCAAATCGGAAAGAGTACAGCGTGGAGAAGCTGGTAGAGTTGTATGTTCGCAACATTGTGCGACTATAGGGGATTCCTAAGAGTATAGTTAGTGATCACGATGGACATTTCACGTTCAAAGACTGGAGGTTGGTTCAGAAGAGTCTGGGCACGAAGCTCAAGTTCAGTACGACATTCAATCCTTAAACCGATGGACAAACAGAAAGAATGAATCGTATAATGGAGGATATGCTAAGAATGTGTACCCTCGATTTTGTGAAGAAGTAGGAAGATCACCTCTTCATGGTAGAGTTCGCCTATAACAACATTTACCAGACAAGTATAAAGATGGCGCCATACGAAGCTTTGTGTGGAAGGCGGTGTCGAACACCGATGTCTTGGATAGAGGCGGGAGACACCAAACTTTTAGGAAAAAAAGTAGTAGCCAATGCTTGTGAATTGGTGCAGACCATTCAAGAACGCATGAAGGTTGCCCAAGACTGGCAACCAAAGTATTTTAATGCTCATCATAGGAATGCGGAGTTTGCGATAGGCGACCGGGTTTATCTCAAGATTAAGCCGTTCAAAGGCGTTTCGCAGATTCACCGACTCAAGATGCTGAGTCCGAGGTTTTGGGACGGTTCGAGATTATCGAACATATTGGAGAAGCAGCTTACCAGTTAGCATTGTCTGCAGAGCTGAGTGGATTATACGATTTCTTCCACGTCTCCATCTTGCAGAAAGCCTTGGTGGAGGCTAGTGTTGTGATTGAATCAGAGACGGTGCCTATAGAAGAGGACTTGATGATGAAGGTACGTCCGGTTGGCGTAGAGGATTCAGAGGTTCGGCAGTTGCGGGACAAAGAGGTTAAGCTCGTGAAAGTGCTCTGGGACAACTGCGGGCGAGACAAGTTCTCTTGGGAGCGTGAGCAGGCAATGCGGGAGGACTTCCCAGAGCTGTTTACTTCAGGTATGCTTTTGTTTGAGTGCATGCTTTATTTCGAGTACGAAATTCTTCTAAGGGGGGAGGAGCTATAATACCCTGGTTTTCCATACCTTGAATCTCTCGAAGCAAATGTCGAACGGATAGGTCGACGAATGTCGAATGGATTCTCGAGTTTGACGAATGTCGAAAGGCATACTCGGGTTCGACGAACGTAGAACGGATAGGTCGACGAACATCGAACGGATTCTCGAGTTCGACGAATGTCGAAAGGCATTCTCGGGTTAGACAAACGTCAAACAGATAGTCGACGAACGTCGAATGGATTCTCGAGTTCGACGAATGTCTAAAGGCATTTTTGGGTTCGACGAACGTCGAACGGATAGGTCGACGAATGGAAATCATCGAGTCGAAAGGCCCGTTCGTCGAGTGACGAGTTAAGTTGGTTGTTTTGTCGATTGGCTTCGTAGCCATCTGATTTCACATCAAATCTGATCTAAGGGCCCAGGATCTTCCGCCCAAAGGGCTTAAGAAGGGCTGAGCGGGATTTCTCTCTCATTTCTCCTCATTTTGGAGTTGACTTACGGTTTGAGAGAGAGAGTTAGGAGGAGGAAGAAGAGAGCTTTCTTCCCCCATTGATGGAACTTCGGAGATCCGATCGTCGTTCTAAGTCCAGATCCGTGGAGAAGATGTGGGGGTGCTCGTTTTCATCTGTGCATGGCAAGGATTCCATGACCAGGAAGAGGAGTCAGAAGGTAACGATATTTCTCCTCTCGGCTTTAGGATGTGTGCATGGCATCCATTTTCTTCTTGTTTTCTTTCAAGCAATTTAGGCACTGGATCTCTCAAATGAGAGGGGTTCGGGTCGCCTTGGTTCAAGGGAGCCACCGGGTCGATTGAGTCCGTCCCCGACATGATATTGCATAAGCAATCCGCTCCGTTAGTGGATTAGGAATTATGGGTGAAGCCGTGGTCGCGACCGTTAGTCCGACTCGGTGATGTTGCATATCGAGCTTTAAGGCTTTTGCTAGAAATTTGTTGTGACAAGATGTCATTTGTGATGTATGTCCCCCTTATTTCACGCAAGTATGTGTAGTCAGAACCGGACAAGGTTAGCTTCGTTGTGATGGTAGATGGTTTCCTTGGAGCACGGGATTGTTATAGTATGAAGGGTGTATTAGGGTGGGAAGGCTATAAGTTGTGATGTGTGAAGGCTTGACTTTGTTGATGCTGCTGCCCCTCTGCCACTACTTGATGATGATCCAGTTGCCGAGGCCCTACAACATAAAGTCCTTCGGAGCCGTGATGACGCTAACGGACGACGGCGCTACAACCTCCGTCCGCGGCGTGCTACCCTCACTTGAAGACTATTTTAATTAATTTATCATGCTTTATTATTTTATGCGCGAATATAAAATTATTCCAATCTTGGTTAATAATTTTATATTCATTTGGGACTTGTAATCTTTATTTATTTCCTGCAAACATTTTGGTGTGTATTTAGCCTTTCGGATGGATGTGATTTCATCTCCATGTTGGATGGCTAGATGTGTGTTGTAACCCCTATATAAGGAGATCCTTTTGAGAATGAAGTTAGAGAGAATTAAAAAGCAACCCAAACCCTCATTGAGAGAGTTCAGCCAAGAGGATTTCCTCCATAGCCGCCGACCAAGGTGTGAAGCCGCAGCCCCCCTTGCTTCCTCTCCTACTTCGGTGCGATGCCGGCGTGGCTTCCTTTTGGTGCGACTCCAAGGAAGAAGGTTGCAGCCCATTCGGTGTGAAGCTGGTGGATCCGTGGAGAGAGTGATTCTCCCACCTTATCTTGTGATTGTTTTTCTTGGTTGGGTAACTCCTTCCCCTTTAGAGATTCTTGCTTTAGATTTTGTGGAGGTTTTTGCAAACCGTTTCTTCCGTGATTTTTAAATACGTCGCTTGCAAATTCCGATTTCGATTTCGTTGTTATTGAACCTCTTGTGATCCGGATTGGGTAGATCTGTTGCGAGAGCGAGACTTGGCCTAGACTTGACTTTCCCTCCAAGATTGGCACATTTTGGTGTTAACAAGGGAGTTAATCTCAACTCGAACTCGACCGCCTATTGAAGTTTTCCGCCGCTCCGAAAATAAATTATTGCGGCGTTGAAACGGCTCAAGTTGGTACAATAGATGCTTGTGTAGGTGCGGTGAGTTGTGTGCTTGTTGGAGAGGTAGGTCTTAAGGACATTGTATCGAGTCCGGCTTGCGGTGAGTTGTGTGCTTGTTGGAGAGGTAGGTATTAAGGACGTTGTATCGAGTCCGGCAATTTTCTCTTTCGGATTTGGGAGCCAACCCGAACCCTTTTCGCTCGCTTTTGGTCGGAGCCCTCCCCTTTAGCTTTATGTCTTGTGACGATACTTTCCGTTAGCGTAGTCGAGCACGTATCACAGTCACCCCTACATCAATTTGGTATCAGAGGCGGTCGTTTCAACTCCCACATTGCAAACATCCTCTCTACGTTTCTTGTTGGCCGATCGGATCTTGAAAAAATAAAAAAAAATTATTTTCTGTGATCTGCCAATAGCGGGCTGAAATCTTTATTTTTCAGCAAAATGTCAAAAAAAAATTTTTTAACGATCCACGTGTTCCTCACATCGGGAAACTATAAAAATATCTTATTTTCAGTATAGCTACAGCCCTAAGAAAAATCACCTTTCCAAAATTTTTCTAAACATGAATGCACAGTAGGCACAGATCGGAGTACGCGACACCGTCTACGTCTAGGATGGATGAGAACGAGCATGGGGATCCCAAAACCGAGGCCATAGCAGGGCTACGTAACGAAATGACGGAACTTAGAAACATGTTAGCACAGATCCTACAAAATCAAGCAAGGCCACCCCAGCCACCCATTAATGTTGAGCAGCCCAACCGGCGCCAACAAACTCCTGAGTCGGATTCCGATGAGGACTCTCCCCGAGTGCCCCCTCGAGAACACCTCCACGATCGTGCTTACGATATTACTAGGGCCATTAAGATCGACGCCCCCACTTATGATGGCATGGGAGATCTCCAGATCTTCCATACTTGGGTGGTGGATATGGAGTGCTACTTCGATTGGCACACCCTTACGGACCATCAAAAGGTCCAAGTTGCCCGGATGAAGCTAACGGGACGTGCCAAAACTTATTCGCTGAATGAAGAGCGTAGGCTAGGAACCGGGAACGGGGTCCCACTTATTGGATGGGCTGTGATGAAGAACTTGTTGACCGATCAGTACGTTCCCACGTACCATCGGACACAGATGTTCGACGAGCTTGCCACTCTGCGGCAGGGCTCCAATTCGGTAGCTGAGTATATAGGAGAACTGAAAGACCATATGGTGAGTTGTGATCTGAGGGAGATCCCCGAGGTCACCCTATCCAGATTTCGTAAGGGGCTTCATCCTGATATTCAGCGAAAGCTCTTACGATATGGTCATACGGATCTGAACATGACATTTAATGCCGCCCTCGACATCGAAAAGCAGTTAACCTCTAAGGCTCACTCCCGGTATTCCCATGCGAAGGGAAAGTCCACAGCTGGAGCCTCTTCCTCCACATATCAGGATAAATGGAAGTTTCGGTCTGCCGAGTCAAAGTCTGTCGTGATTACTGCTAGGAACGCCAAGAACCCTGCGAGTGAGCGTGTCCCTATAGGGAAGGTTAGCAAGGCTAACACCACTTGTTACTCTTGCGACATTCAAGGCCACTATGCCTTTGAATGCCCAACGAAGACTAAAGCCATAGCCCTACTAGAGTCGACTACCGACCTTCCTGATTTCATTTATTAGGCTGCTGAGGAGAGTGACCCAGAAGGGGTCCCAAGAGATTTAAAGGACGAGCACCCCGTTATGGTGATGCGTTGTATCTTGACCACCCCTCGTCCGTTAGATGACTGGAAAAGGACTAGTATATTTTCCCTGATCTTTAAGAGTGGCGAGAAGTTGTGCAAGTTGATCATTGATAGTGGCAGTTGTGTAAATGTCATCTCTGAGAATGTCGTTACACGTATGTCCTTGACTACGCAGCCCCACCCGGCTCCCTATCAGGTAGCTTGGATTAATAAGGTTACCGTCCCAGTCACCAAGCGTTGCCTTGTACCTCTCTCGATCAAATCCTATACTGACGAGGTGTGGTGCGATGTCCTTCCAATGGACGCTTGCCACGTGTTATTGGGCCGCCCTTGGCTTTACGACTATGACGTGACACACTTTGGAAGAGCCAACACATATGAGTTTAAATTTAATGGCAAGGTCATTACGTTGAGACCGACCGTCCCGAAAGAGCCAGTAGCTTTGGCTAAGGACACCACTGTTCCAATCGGGAAGAAAACGTTGAGTCTCGTGGGAAGAAAAGAATTTGTGAAGGATCCCTTTCTTGACGGGATGATGTACGCTCTAGTTCTTATGAGTGCGAAAGGGGATACGAGAGCATTGGATGATTTGCCTAAAGAGTTACGAGAATTGTTGGATGAGTATAAGGACGTGTACCCGAATGAGCTACCTTCGGTATTACCACCTCTTAGGAATATACAGCATGCTATAGACCTTATCCCTGGTTCCTCCTTACCGAACCAGCCCCACTATAGGCTTCACCCCGCCGCCCATAAGGATTTACAGACCCAGATCGAGGATTTGATGAAAAAGGTGTTCATTAGGACTAGTATGAGTCCATGTGCGGTACCTGCCCTTCTTGCCCTCAAGAAGGATGGTACGTGGAGAATGTGTGTTGATAGCCATGCCATCAACAAGATTACCATCAAATATAGATTTCCTATTCCGCGATTAGATGACCTCCTAGATGTCTTATCTGGTGCTACCATTTTTTCAAAGTTAGATTTGCGGAGTGGCTATCACCAGATCAGGATCCGTGAGGGGGACGAGTGGAAGACAACATTTAAGTCCAAGGATGGGTTATACGAGTGGCTTGTGATGCCCTTTGGGCTATCCAACGCCCCTAGTACCTTCTCCCGGATGATGACCCATATCTTTCAGCCTTACATAGGGAAGTTTGTGGTCGTCTATTTTGATGACATTTTAGTCTTTAGTACCACCACTACTGAGCACGTCTCCCACATGAGGTCGGTTTTTTCCACCCTGCGGAAAGAAACCTTATTCCTTAATCTCAAGAAATGCGCATTCTATGTCACAGAAGTGGAGTTCTTAGGCTATATAGTCAGTTCGGAAGGCATTAGAGTTGACCCTAATAAGGTTAAAGACATTAGGGATTGGCCCGAACCGACCACATTACGAGAGGTGCGAAGTTTCCATGGGTTAGCTACTTTTTACCGCCGTTTTATTAGAGACTTTAGTAGCATTATGGCCCCCATTAGTGATTGCATGAATAAAAGTGAGTTCACCTGGACAAGGTCCGCCACTATTGCTTTCCAACGCATTAAGGAACTTATGACTGAGGCACTTGTCCTACATCAACCTGACTTCAATAAAGTCTTTGAGCTTACGTGTGACGCATCTGGCGTAGGAATAGGAGGTGTCTTGAGTCAGGAATGGCACCCAGTGAGTTATTTTAGTGAGACGTTAGTGGGCGCCAAATTGAATTACTCGAATTACGATAGGGAGTTTTATGCCGTCATTAGATGTCTGCACCATTGGAGGCACTATCTCCTCTCTAAGAAGTTTGTGATCCTCTCTGATCACGAGGCATTGCGGTTCATCAATGGCCAACATAAAATCAGCCCGCGACATGCGAAGTGGGTATCTTTCCTACAGGGTTACACTTTTAACCTCAAACACCTTAAAGGAGCTGACAATCGAGTCGTGGATGCTCTTAATCGCTTGACCCTGTTACTCACCACTATGGAGGTTAACATGGTAGGATTCGAGCGAATCAAGGACAAGTACGCCATATGACCAAACTTTCAGGATGCATATTTGTCTGCCCAAGATAGCTCCCCCACGATTATATCTGCGTTCGTCATTAAGGA
Organism: Platanthera guangdongensis; assembly: GCA_039583875.1. Lineage (NCBI taxonomy): Eukaryota > Viridiplantae > Streptophyta > Magnoliopsida > Asparagales > Orchidaceae > Platanthera > Platanthera guangdongensis. The sequence continues at coordinate 96,066,249 of CM077159.1, read as the reverse complement.
TGGCTACCTATTTAGACATGGGAAGTTATGTATCCCGCAGTCATCGTTACGCCTTCATATCATCTGGGAATTGCATAGTGGAGGGTTGAGTGGTCATTTCGGTAGGGATAAGACCATTACGTTAGTTGAGGAGAAATTATATTGGCCAAAACTTAAGGCGATGGTGGGAAGGGTAGTTAGTAGTTGTCGTACCTGTCAGGTATCCAAGGGCACCAAGACCAACGTAGGATTATATACGCCCCTGCCTATCCCTTCCACGCCATGGGAAGATGTGAGTATGGATTTTGTTCTAGGCCTACCCACCACCTTACGCCGTCATGATTCTATTTTTGTAGTGGTGGATAGATTCTCTAAAATGGCATATTTTATTCCCTGCGCTAGAACCAACGACGCATCTCACATTGCCAAATTATATTTTAAGGAAGTAGTTAGTCACCGGGGAGTGCCGAAGACAATAGTCTCGGATAGAGATGTTAAGTATACGAGCTATTTTTGGAAAACACTTTGGGTCTTGATGGGTACCAAGTTATTGTTTTCCTCCGCCTATCACCCTCAGACCGATGGGCAAACAGAGGTAGTCAATCGGAGCCTAGGAAGCCTTCTTAGATGCCTAGTGAGCGATCACAAAGGTACGTGGGATCTTCTTCTTCCCCATGCCCAGTTGGCCTATAATAATTCCAAAAATCGGTCCACTGGTCTGTCTCCAAATGAGATTGTTCACGGGTATAAGGCCCCTGTGCCTCTTGACTTGGTTCCATTGCCCCCAACATACAAGACAAGTCAATTTGCACAATCCTTCGCCCAACATATTCTTGACCTACATGCACGTATACGAGCTACCTTGACTACTCAATACGAGTCTTATCAGACGCACGCTAATCTACATAGGAGGGTGTCACACTTCAACGTCGGCGATTTGGTCCTAGTCCGGTTAGTTCCCGAACGCTTGCCATCTGGTACCATTAAAAAGTTGGCACTAAAGCGCGCTGGCCCTTTTCGAATTATAAAGAAACTAGGTGACAACGCTTTCGTGTTGGATTTGCCAGCTGATTGTGATATCTCCCCTATTTTTAATGTATCGGATTTGACGTCGTTTGTTTCGCCTCCACCTGAGTTGAATTCTTTGTCGTCTTCTCCCTCCACTAAAATTTCTAATGGGTTGGGGAGTGGTAGTTCGGATGATCTCTCTCTTTCGGTCCCCGCAGGTATAACATCGGATGGTACGTTGCCTTCTTTTTTCCCTACTACTGACATGTTTCCCAGGTTTCCGAAGACATTTCTCACTCCAGATATGATACTTGCTGCTGAGCCACTTACTACTCCTGATGGTGCTACCTACCGCTTCCTCATCCGTTGGCGTAACCGACCCCCTTCAGATGATTCATGGGTACTTGTGACAGAGCTTCAACATTTGGATGCCGAGCTTCTCCGCCGCTATCTCTCGGACCAGGCATCAGAGGTACGTGATTTTGAGTGGGGGAGGATTGATGCCGCTGCCCCTCCGCCACTACTTGATGACGATCCAGTTGCCGAGGCCCTACAACATAAAGACCTTCGGAGCCATGATGACGCTAACGGACGACGCCACTACAACCTCCTCCCGCGGCGTGCTACCCTCACTTGAAGACTATTTTAATTAATTTCTCATGCTTTATTATTTTATGTGCGAATATAAAATTATTCCAATCTTGGTTAATAATTTTATATTCATTTGGGACTTGTAATCTTTATTTATTTCCTGCAAACATTTTGGTGTGTATTTAGCCTTCCGGATGGATAAGATTTCATCTCCATGTTGGATGGCTAGATGTGTGTTGTAACTCCTATATACGGAGATCATTTTGAGAATGAAGTTAGAGAGAATTAAAAAGCAACCCTAACCCTCATTGAGAGAGTTTAGCCAAGAGGATTTCCTCCATAGCCGCCGGCCAAGGTGTGAAGCCGCAGCCCCCCCCCCCCCCCTTGATTCCTCCGCTACTTCGGTGCGACGCCGGCATGGCTTCCTTTTGGTGCGACTCCAAGGAAGAATGTTGCAGCCCATTCGGTGTGAAGACGGTGGATCTGTGGAGAGAGTGATTCTCCCACCTTATCTTGTGATTGTTGTTCTTGGTTGGGTAACTCCTTCCCCTTTAGAGATTCTTGCTTTAGATTTTGTGGAGGTTTTTGCAAACCGTTTCTTCCGTGATTTTTAAATACTTCGCTTGCAAATTCCGATTTCGATTTCGTTGTTATTGAACCTCTTGTGATCCAGATTGGGTAGATCTGTTGCGAGAGCGAGACTTGGCCTAGCCTTGACTTGCCCTCCAAGATTGGCACATGTTGTTGTTAACAAGGGAGTTAATCTCAACTCGAACTCGACCGCCTATTGAAGTTTTCCGCTGCTCCAAAAATAAATTGTTGCGGCGTTGAAACGACTCAAGTTGGTACAATAGATGCTTGTGTAGGTGTGGTGAGTTGTGTGCTTGTTGGAGAGGTAAGTCTTAAGGACGTTGTATCGAGTCCAACTTGCGGTGAGTTGTGTGCTTGTTGGAGAGTGAAAGTGCAAGTTAGATCTGATATACTCTAGAGGGGGGGGGAGGGTGAATAGAGTATGGTGCTTGCTAAAAACTTTTTTTTCAACTCTTGTTGTATTCCTAAGTGAACATGGAAGCAAATGAACTACAACAACTATCTAATCAAAAATCAATCACAAAACACAGCCAGAAAACAAAAGAAAATAAGCAACCAGAAGACCCAAGGAGCTATAGTGGTTCCCCAATCAATCTGGGTACATCCACTCTTCTACCACCCTAGGTAGGAATCCACTGCAGGATGAGTTGATCAGGTGTCCTGGGCACCAATGAGCTTTTGATAAGGTGCTCAAAAACCAAACCATATTTTTTGATCAGGTGTCTTGCCACCACTGAGTTTTGACAAGGTCTCAGAAACCAACACAAACTTTTGAAGGGAGTTTGATAAACCCTTTACAGCAGAGAGAGAGAGAGATGATCTTCTCTGTCAACAATCAGAGAGAAGATAGTGGATGTTGTCAAAGCTCCCCCTGAGATCTTGAGTTGTCCAGGAAGTGAAGCTTTGCAGTAGGGTGATAGGCCTTCAGAAGATTTGATCTCCAACAAAAGATGATTTCAGCAGCAGCTGAAATGTGTGTTGTCTGGAGTCTTGAATGATGATGACCTTTGAACACTGGAATCAAAAGGGATCTGAAAATTTCAGTATGTTGATCTCCTTTTGTGATGTGTGTTCTTGTAAGAATTCTAAGACTGTGAGTTTTCTGCAACTCTTTTTCTTGTTGTTGTTGTTCACTTGTTTATGATGTTCTATATTCTGCAGCAGGGATGAAAAACTGATCTTTTATTCCTTAGATCTGAATGAATATTTCTCTGTCCAAGATAGCCGTTAGCCTGTCATAAATGACTTCCTTAACTGCATTTTGTCTTCTGGAGGAAAGTCCAATAAAACATTCCTTTGAAAATCCCTTGAAACTTGCTCCAGATTAATTGAAACGGCTACAAGATCCTTGAAATAAATGCTGAGAATAATTCCATAACTGTCTGAATTTGAATCTTGAAAAACGTCGATCTCTCCAGAAAAACGTCGAACTGAGCTCTACTATCGTTGAAATGAGCTCAGAGACTGGACTTATACTGAAGCAGAAAGCGTCGATCTGGGCTCAACTATCGTCGAACTGAGCTCAGAGATAGGGGAACAAACCAGAGACAAGAACGTCGATCTGAGCTCGAAGATTGTCGAATGGAGTTCGATGACTTGTTGAAGTTAAGCTAAGAGATCGTCGAATGGAGTTCGACGATCCATCAAAGTGAGCTCATCAATCATCGAATGGAGTTCGACGATTCGTCGTCCTGAGCTCGACGAAATGACTTGGTCTCCAGAACTGAAATATCTGGTCTTGAGAGCAGCTTTCAAACCTAAATACTAACCCTTAGACTCAATTCTAATTGACCTTTAGATCTATACAAGGAGGTCAAAACAGATTTCCTAAAAGACATAGTGATCCTTGCCCAAATCAGTAATAGAGTGTTCCAACAATCTCCCCCTATTTGGGTTAGGATTACTATTTACAGATATTGGAAAAATAAAAACATACAAAGCAGAAATGTAACAAACAAGACATTGCAGAAATACAGACATTATCACAGATAGTCAGAAAACAAAATATATTGTCATCTTACAGAATCATTCCTTTTCCTTGCACTTTATGAGAACTATTTCTCTATTGGGATTGAGAGCTTCTTTCTTGGATCTTCTATCATCAGCTGCACCTAGAGAGGTTTGATGTTTTGGCCTGGGCACTACAGCTTCTGGGTGCAACTTCATATAGCTTTCTGAATCAAAAAATTTACTGGAGGAGTATCTCTCAAGTTCTTTCTTTCTTTCATCAGATAAAGTAGTGATATTTGAAGTATCTCTTCCTTGTTCTCTAGCTTTCTTGATTTGGTCCAAAGCAGCCAATTCTTTCATTCTTGTTGTCCATGAGGTGGGGTTATTTTCTGGATCTTCAAATGCAACAGGAGGCTCATATCTGTTTGAAGAAATATCAGGAGGGGCTCTGGAAGAGATTAGATCTTTCAGCTTATAAGGGAAGGGACCAGAAGTAGTGTCAGATGGACCTTGTCCTTCTCTTAGATAAGGATGTTGCCTGGAATATACTCTGAGTCCTCTTTGATTTCCTCTGTACTGTCCTCTTCTGGACTGGTAACCTTTAGACTGATTTCCTCTATATTGGGATCTTCCTTGAGGTTGATATGAAGTTTGGCTTCTTGCAGTAGATTGGAAGGCAGAACTACCACCTGTACCTGCATCAGGTGAAGGAGGAGGAGGATTAAAATGGGATGATCCTTTATCATACTTTCTTTTCTTCTTCATAGCTTTCAGTTGATTCCTGGAGTACTGCATCCATGGTTCTGTGATAGGGTAATCATGCAGTATATAATATGGAATGTCATTTGTATCTTTCACTTTCTCTGGAGGAACTCTCTTCATAGCCTTGCTTCTTGCTTTCCTTTTCCTTGCAATTGTTGCAGAGGAATCATCTGAGTCAGTCCTAAACTGATCACTGTCTGAGCTTGGAGGATTATCATACACTGCATCAATCCTTTTGAGGTAATCTTTCTATTGTTGAGACTGAGCAGAAGAAACAGCAGAGACAGCAATAGGAGCAACAACAGGAAGTGTAGTAGAAGCAACACTGGCAGAAGGAGCTATGGTAGCAGGTTCAGAAACAACAGCAGTAATAGAAGCAGTAGTAACAGATGAAACTGGAAAATCAACTTCAGAAGGAGCAACAGCAGCAGTAACAGCAGGCTCAAAAACAAATGCCTCTGTCATATGCATATCCTCAAAAAAAGCAATATCAGAACTGACAGAAATATCAATAGTAGCAGTAGGAGCAGCAGCAGTAGGAGCAGCAGAAGAAGCAGTGTCAACAACATTGAAGGAATTTATATAAGAGCTTATTAAGCTGTGGTCACATCTGGAAATAGGCGTAATGGCCTTAGTAATATCTTCAGAATGCTGGACTGGAAGGTAGTTGAAGTATACAGAATCAAAAACTGACAATAGTGACCTGAGGTCCACTGTGATGAATGCAACTGATGCAACTGGAGCTTGGACTGAAGTTTCTGCAGCAGGCAATCTCTCAGCTTCATGAGGCATCTCCCCCTGCCTAGATTCAGTGACAGCTGGATCAAGGCACCCAGAAGAAGGGATTGCTTGAGAAGAAAGAATGGAAGATAGCCTGGCAGACAGCTCCTGAACTATTTTTAGAAGTAGAGCCAAAGAGGTCTCCAGCAATAGTGATAGCCTTGGTGCTATCAGCTCATATAACCTGTCTGCAAGAGCTGGAAGATCTACTTGCTCAAGAGGGACTTGAGTAGAGGTAGGGATGGATGAGGTAGAAATGAAGGTTGGAGCAGCAGGAGATGTTGTTGGAGAGACTGTGGAGTGTGGAAGTGAAGGTTGGGAAATTGGAATTGTGGAGATGGAAGATGAGGGAATGGAAATGGATGGTGTGAAAGATGGTTGAGCAATGATGTCCTGAAGTAGTTGTTGATAAGAGGTGGATGATGATGGTGGATCAGGAGGGGATGAAGGAGAATCATCCATATAGGAATCATCTATAAGAGTGAAAGATGGAACATGAGAGGATGAATCAATATCCAGGTGTGGGTAGTGATGTAGAGGATGGAAGATTTCTTCAGTGAATGGTGGAGTTGGAGAAGGAATTGAAGTTGGAGATGGGGTGGAAATTATGATGGTGGATGTGATTGTTGTAGATGAAACAAGAGGTGGAGGAGGAGGAGAAGAGGCAGGCAAGTCTTCTGCAGGGGCAGAAACCTGAGGGGAAGAGACTGAAGCAGTCCTTGTGCATGAAGTAGAGATTGCAGAGGGCCTGCTGGGCTTTACAATCTGCCTGTCCCATTTCCCAAATAGGGTACAGGTAAGCCTCTTGGAGGCATTGATGTGCATCCCACTGGAAACAAGCAGTGCATGGCATCCGTGGTGAAGGAACAGCCTTAAAATCCTTCCAAAATTAACAAAGTTCTTGTCAATCTTTTTCTTAATCAAATCAGAGAAAACTTCTCCCCAGTTCAGTTGCTTCTTGTCCACCAGGGTACCCATCAAATAGAGCTGATACCTAGATATGGTATCATGAGCTGTGTGTTTTGACAACAACACTTTTCCAACAACATCAGCTAGAAATCTGTACTCAACAGACAGATTTTTCTTAAGAAATTTGCTAGGGTTTGCTTCTAAATGTCCCATCCTTTCATGCATATTAGAAAATTCCTCTCCAGAAAGCTCAACAGAATCTTCTCCAGATTTTAATTGAAAAACCTCTGTCAAAGCAGCGGGTGTTAGAGATACCTGGGTTCCTGAGATGCTTCCAAACACTGTATTCTGATCCAGATTGTGGGCAGTATACACCCATTCCTTTATCTCATCTGCAGCTAATTTGATCCTTGTAGTCATTATGGTAACTAGCTATTGGTCTTTGAAAAGTTTCAGAATGTTCTTGAAGATTTGATCGCTGTTATTGAAAGAATCCATGTCGATATCAAATCCAGCGTCAAATTTCATTGCGGCCAAGATGGCGACTGAAACTGCCATTGATTCCTGCAAAAATGAACAAACAAACGACCAAGTGTAGAGAAGTTTGGAGTGAAAGAGAAAATTTGCAGAGAGTATGAAAGCGCAAAGGGAGAACGACGACCGAAAAATGAGTTTTATATTAGGGTTCGACGCAGAAAAGGAAAGATCGTTGAACTCTGTTCGACGATCTGGGCTTCTAAAGGAAACTGAAAGGTCATCAATAGCGTCGATCTCCGTTCGACGATATTGGAGAGTGTCGAGCTCCGTTTGCCGATCGCTAACCTGAAGAAAGATGGTTTAGCACTATCTGAGAAGCGCTGAACTCAGGTCGACGATTTCTGAAATCGTCGATCTCTGTTCGACGATCTTGGAGAAAATCGTCGAGCGTAGTTCAGAGACCAGAAACACTCTATACACTAGAAAAATCACTTTTATTTGTCTAGTCTTGGTCATTTTTAGATTTTAAAGTCTTGGATCTTATTTTAGATTTCCTCCATCTAACATTCCTAACTGATTCAGAAAGAATGTATGTTTCTTTTCATCCAAGGGCTTGGTGAAAATATCTCCCCTTTGCAAATCAGTTGGGATATATTGAAGTTCAATTTTATTTTTCTCAACATTATCCCTTAGAAAGTGATGCCTAATTTCTATGTGTTTTGTCCTATTATGGAGGACTGGATTTTGTGCTATGGAAATAGCACTAGTATTATCACAAAATATTTTACACTTTTCTAAGTTGTAGCCATAGTCTAGGAGTTGATTTTGAATCCACAAGATTTGTGAACAACAACTACCTGCAGCCATATATTCAGCTTCAACAGTTGAAGTTGACACAGATGTTTGTTTCTTGCAAAACCAGGAGACAAGTCTGTCACCAAGAAACTGACAAGTTCCACTGGTGCTTTTTCTATCTATTCTGCATCCAGCATAATCAGCATCTGAAAATCCAGTTAAGTCAAATGCTGAATCTTTTGGATACCAGAGACCTAGATTTGGACAACTTTTTACATAACTAAGAATCCTTTTTACTAAGATTAGGTGTGACTCTCTAGGGCTCACTTGGAATTTAGCACATATGCATGTAGCAAACATTATGTCAGGTCTACTAGCTGTAAGGTACAATAAAGAGCCAATCATTGCTCTATATGTTGTCTGATCAACAGGTTTCCCATGTTCATCAGCATCTAATACAGCATTAGTAGGCATAGGTGTTTTCATACATGATGCTTCAGACATACCAAATTTCTTAACCAATTCTTTTGCATACTTGGTTTGAGAAATAAATATGCCTTCAGCATGTTGTTTGATTTGCAATCCTAAAAAGAAGGATAGCTCACCCATGCTACTCATTTCAAATTTAGAATGCATTAGATTGGAGAACCTTCTGCACAAATTTGAATCAGTAGAACCAAATATAATATCATCTACATAGATTTGTACTAGTAGGGTATATGACTTATGGGTTCTAATAAAAAGAGTTTGGTCTACTCTACCCCTTATAAACTCATTTTTCAGAAGAAAGCATGCTAGAGTCTCATACCATGCTCTAGGAGCTTGCTTTAGACCATACAATGCTTTATGCAATTTGAAAACATAATCAGGATGAGTTGAAGAGGTAAAACCTGAGAGTTGTCTGACATACACTTATTCTTTGATATCTCCATTGAGAAAAGCACTCTTTACATCCATCTGGTATACTTTGAATCCTTTGTGTGTTGCATATGCTAAGAAGATTCTTATGGCCTCTAACCTTGCAAATGGTGCAAAGGTCTGGTCAATATCTATCCCTTATTCTTGAGAGTACCCTTGAGCAACAAGCCTTGCCTTGTTCCTTACAATGACTCCTTGATCATCCAATTTATTTCTGAACACCCACTTTGTTCCAATGATGGAGTGATCCTTTGGCCTTGGTACTAGTTCCCAAACTTTGTTCCTTTCAAATTAATGCAACTCTTCTGGCATTGCAATGATCCAGTGTGGATCTTGCTCTGCATCTTGAATGGATTGAGGTTCAATTTGAGAGAGAAAACAAGTATGCATCAGGTTTTGGTTGACCTGATTTCTGGTTTGCACACCAGCTGAGATGTCTCCAATCACTTGGGAGATTGGATGTCCTCTTGATGTTACTAAATCAACAGGAGATGTTGATTGTTCACCAACCTGTGTTGTTGTTTCCTCTTATGGTACAACAACTGGCTCTTCAAGAAGATTCTCTTCAAGATGTTGAATGTCTTCTTCATCTTCACGGCTTTCATCTTTTTGAATGATTTGTAACCTGTCCAAGTCTTCAGCAAGAGAGTGTACCTGCAAAGGTTCTATGGTAGAAGTATTCTTCTCCTTGGAAGACATGTTAGATTCATCAAAAGATATATGAATAGATTCTTCAATTTTGAGAGTTGATTTATTATATACCCTATAAGCTTTACTGATCATGGAGTATCCCAGAAACACTCCTTCATCAGCTTTAGCTTGATATTTGTCTAAGTATTTCTTGTCATTATTATGAATGTAGCAAATACAACCAAAAATTTTAAAGTAATCTACTTTAGGTTTCTTCTCTTTGAGTAATTCATAGGGAGTCTTGCCCTTCAGTTTATGTATTAAACTTCTATTCAACACATAGTTGGAGGTGTTCACTGCCTCTGCCCAAAAGGATAGAGGAAGGTGAGCGTCTGACAACAATGTAGTAGCAGATTCAATAAGTGTTCTATTTTTCCTTTCAGCTATCCCATTTTGTTGAGGAGTTCTAGGAGCTGAGAAAGTGTGCCTGATCCCTTCACTCTGACAGAACTCTTGCATAAGAAGAGAATCAAACTCTGTCCCATGATCACTTCTAATCAGGGCAATGTGAGTATTGAACTCACTCTGCATGCATTTGAGAAACTCTGTCAAACACTTAAAGTTATCAGACTTCTTCCTCAGAAAGAACACCCATGTGAATCTAGAGAAGTCATCTACAACCACTAAAGTATAAGATTTCCCTCCTAAGCTTTGTACTGTAATGGGTCCAAAAAGATCCATGTGTAATAGATACAAAATCCTAGGTGAATCACTCTTATTAAGTGACTTGAAACTATTTTTGGTTTGCTTGCCTAATTGACAAGCCCTGCAGATTCCTTCCTTCTTGTAGGGGCCAGAAGGTAGTCCTCTAATAAGGTTGTCCTTGGATAGCCTAGCAATGGTTCTAAGGTTTATATATCCTAGTCTCTTATGCCATAGTTCATTAGGTCGACTAATAGAGTTAAACAAGCAAATATCTACTTTAGTTGAAAGAAAATCTACTAAATAGATGTTACCTTTCCTTTTACCTGTCAACACAGTTGTGTTGTCCTCTGATTTGATCTTGCATAAGGATTTGCTGAAAGTCACTTGGTAGCCTTCATCACATAGTTGACTGATGCTGATCAAGTTGTGCTTCAGTCCTTCCACATAGGATACTTTCTTGAATGTGACTGTGCCAATCTGGACTGCACCATATCCTTTTGTTAGTCCAAAGTTTGAATCACCAAATATTACTTTGGGTCCAAGCTTGGCTTTGAAGGATGTGAAATTGTCCTTGTTTCCTGTCATGTGTTTTGAGCACCCACTATCCAGATACCATTGCTGGTTTGATGTTGGATAGGTCTTCACCTGCACATAAAACAATTTATTTGTTTTTGACCTAGTTTACCTTGGGCCTAGGTTGATAACCTTTGAATTCAGACATAAAAGACATCCCTGGTTGGCTCTTATAGCCTTCAGGATGATATCTCCTTGTAGGTATTATCCATTCAATATAAGGGTTAAATCTTTGGGATGAAGGACCCCTAGGTTTGGAATTTGATTTACCTTTGAAAAAGTTTTCAAAACTCTGATCTCTGCTCGACGATCACTAAGCTGAGTTCGACGATCTTGGGTCAGATCGTCGGGCTTCGTTCGAAGATCGACTGTGGCAGAGTTTAGGGTTTATAGATCGTCGACCTGAGTTCGACGATTTAGCCTGAGATCGTTGATCTGCATTCGACGATCGTCTAGCTCCGTTCGACGATTTCTGTTGAACTCTTGTTTTTTTAGGTAAGTCAGAATTTTTCCTAGCTACCTCTACAACTCCCTTATCTTTATCAGAGATAAACTTGATTGGGGTTATTAATACTATAGGTTGGCTGGATGAAGCACCCAAGCCCAATGTAATATTGAATCTTGAGTTCACTGTGCTTATGATGTCCATTAGCTTGATACTTCTCCCATTAAGGGATTCTTCAAGCTTTTTGGCCTCTGATAGTTCACTTTTCAGTGAAGCTATCTGCTCCCTACAACATTCCAACTCCTCAGAGAGTTTGAGGTTTTCTGATTTTAAAGTACTGTTTTCAGATAATTGATTTCTGAGAGAAATGATTTTCTTCTCAGATTTTAATAAATCTAAACATAGTGCTTTAAACTCACACTTGAAGTCCTCAGAATTAAAATCAAAATAACTTATTACCTGTTCCTCTTCAGATTGAGTCTCTGATTCTGACTCTTCTGCATCAGAATTTTGTTGTGAGGCATTGATAACCATCATGCAGAATTCTTTTTCTTCAGCATCATCTTCATCATCACTTGAGCTGAATGAAGCTTCTGATTCTTCTTCTGTCTCACTCCAAGTTTTAGCAACAAATCCCTTCCTTGTATGTTTGTTCTTGCTGGAGGAGGATTTGCCATTGTTGCTCTTCTTGAAGTCCTTTTCTTTTCTCCTTTCTTTCCTGTCTTTTTTGTCCTTGTTTTTATTTTCTGGACAGTCAGACACAATGTGGCCTGGTTTCCTGCAACCAAAACAAATAATTTCTTTGTTATTTGATTTGTCATACCTTGGCTTGTCATGCTCTCTGTATGATCTTTTCCTGAAATCCTTCCTGGCCATTTTGTAAAACCTTTTGGCCAGTAGGCTTAGCAGCTCTTCATTGCCTGTGACCTTGTCTTCAGGCTGATCCTCAATGGCTTTGAATGCTATTGATTTTTCCTTTCTTGTAGCTGGTGAGGCAGCCTTCTGCTCTTCTTCTCTGTTCTTGATGAGCAGCTCATAAGACTTGAGCTTGCCCAAGAGAGCTTCAGTTGTAATCTCATTTAGGCTTCTGACATCCTTGATTGGCCAGATCCTTGAGGCCCAAGTGCTTGGGAAGCACATTAGGATTTTATCATTGAGCTTAGTCAATGAGATCTCCTTGTCAAAAGTTTTCAGCGTATTGACTATGAGACTGAGTCTATTATACATGTCTGCTACTGACTCAGCTTCTCCTTTCTTGAAATTCTTATACTGTGTTATGAGATGAGATCTTCTATCTTTTCTCTCATCAGCAGATCCTGATACTATCTCAGATAACTTGTCTCAGATGTCCTTTGCTGAGTTGCATTCAGCTACCTTTTGGAATATTTTATTAGACATAGTCTGGGCTAGAATGTTCATAGCCTTTGCATCAGCCAATTTCCATTTCTTGATTTCTGCATCTGTTCCTGAAGGAGGTGGAACAACACTTGTACTTGTATTTTCTGGAGGTCTTGGACACACTGTCAAAACAGAATTGAAAATGTCTTTATCAATAGAGTTCATGTACAGTCTAATCCTTGCCTTCCAAAGTGCAAACTTAGATAGATTGCACACTGGAGGTCTGGTGCTAGCATAATCTTTGTTTTGGGCCATGTTCTGTGAAGAAATAAATCTAAAAAAAACTTAAACAAGCAGATCTAACTAGAGGAATCTTTGGGTTCAGGTGTTAGCCTGTACAACCACTAAGGTGTGGTATTTTTAACCAACCTGGCTTTGATACCAATTGAAAGTGCAAGTTAGATCTGATATACTCTAGAGGGGGGGTGAATAGAGTATGGTGCTTGCTAAAAACTTTTTTTTCAACTCTTGTTGTATTCCTAAGTGAACAGGGAAGCAAATGAACTACAACAAATATCTAATCAAAAAGCAATCACAAACCACAGTTAGAAAAGAAAAGAAAATAAGCAACCAGAAGACACAAGGAGCTATAGTGGTTCCCCAATCAATCTGGGTACATACACTCTTCTACCACCTTAGGTAGGAATCCACTGCAGGATGAGTTGATCAGGTGTCCTGGGCACCAATGAGCTTTTGATAAGGTGCTCAAAAACCAAAACAGATTTTTTTGATCAGATGTCTTGCCACCACTGAGTTTTGACAAGGTCTCAGAAACCAACACAAACTTTTGAAGGGAGTTTGATAAACCTTTTACAACAGAGAGAGAGAGAGATGATCTTCTCTGTCAACAATCAGAGAGAAGATAGTGGATGTTGTCAAAGCTCCCCCTGAGATCTTGAGTTGTTCAGGAAGTGAAGCTTTGCAGTAGGGTGATAGGCCTTCAGAAGATTTGATCTCCAACAAAAGATGATTTCAGCAGCAGCTGAAATGTGTGTTGTCTGGAGTCTTGAATGATGATGGCCTTTGAACACTGGAATCAAAAGGGATCTGAAAATTTCAGTATGTTGATCTCCATTTGTTATGTGTGTTCTTGTAAGAATTCTAAGACTGTGAGTTTTCTGCAACTCTTTTCCTTGTTGTTGTTGTTCACTTGTTTATGATGTTCTATATTCTGCAGCAGAGATTAAAAACTGATCTTTTATTCCTTAGATCTGAATGAATATTTCTCTGTCCAAGATAGCCGTTATCTTGTCATAAATGACTTCCTTAACTGCATTTTGTCTTCTGGAGGAAAGTCCAATAAAACATTCCTTTGAAAATCCCTTGAAACTTGCTCCAGATTAATTGAAATGGCTACAAGATCCTTGAAATAAAGGCTGAGAATAATTCCATAACAGTATGAATTTGAATCTTGAAAAACGTCGATCTCTCCAGAAAAACGTCGACCTGAGCTCTACTATCGTTGAACTGAGCTCAGATACTGGACTTAGACTGAAGCAGAAAGCGTCGATCTGAGCTCAACTATCGTCGAACTGAGCTCAGAGATAGGGGAACAAACCAGAGACAAGAATGTCGATCTGATCTTGAAGATCGTCGAATGGAGTTCGACGACTTGTTGAAGTTGAGCTCAGATATCGTCGAATGGAGTTCGACGATTCGTCGAAGTGAGCTCAGCGATCGTCGAATGGAGTTCGACGATTCGTCGTCCTGAGCTCGACGAAATGACTTAGTCTCCAGAACTGAAATATCTGGTCTTGAGGGCAGCTTTCAAACCTAAATACTAACCCTTAGACTCAATTCTAATTGACCTTTAGATCTATACAAGTAGGTCAAAATAGATTTCCTAAAAGACATAGTGATCCTTGCCCAAATCAGTAATAGGGTGTTCCAACAGAGAGGTAGGTCTTAAGGACGTTGTATCGAGTCCGACAATTTTCTCTTTCGGATTTGGGAGACAACCCGACCCCTTTTCGCTCGCTTTTGGTCGGAGCCCTCCCATTTTGCTTTATGTCTTGTGACGATACTTTCCGTTAGCGTAGTCGAGCACGTATCACGGTCACCCCTACATCATTTGTCTCCATGGTCAGCTCGCTAGCCCATGACGTGCAAGTCATGTGTGGAGAGTGTCCCGGCGAGACAAGTACCCTTATGTGAAACTGACGAGAACGTCAAGCTTAAGACAAGCCCGGGCGATGAAGCCCACTAGTGGGTGGGGTCCAGCAACGGTTCTTAGAATAAGTTTGTTTGTGTGGCGGAATCCTAACGCGAGAAGTCAGAGCTTGCAGGCAAGCTCGGGTTTTGATACCTACAAGTAGGTGGGGCCTAGGCAAGAGTTCTGTGTGGCGTCTTATATACCATTAGGGGAAATTTGAAATACCCTTGTGTTTGTGGCTTCGATGCCGATGGGTAAATTGGAAGTACCTGATTGATTATGTGTTAGAAACATATGCGTTAGGGTGCCTTGGGCGAAACCCAGGATTGCATTCATGCTGCATCGTAAGCCCCTTTATATTACATGCTCAACTTAAAAACATGTTTGTTGTATGAGATATCCAAACCTATTGTATAGCTTTACATGTTTATGTATATTGCATACGAAGTGCTGACCTGCAGGGTGATGGTGTACCCCGGGGTCCACTAGGGACGACCGGGAGGAGATGTGTTGGTTACACAGTTGAGGTCAGCCTTTGGTGTCCCACGTTACCGCCAATTTTAATAGGGAAAGGATCACAAGCAGGAGAAGCTTGCTGACCAAAAAGGCCTAAGCCTCATGAAGTTATTTCTATGCTTAGTAGATTACGTCTTTTTGAATGTTTTGCTCCATGATCTATATTTCTGGCTTGCATGCGGAGGTAGCCTAGGAGTGCTTATGCGCGTTGATGTTTGATATTGTTGTCATTCAGTTTTTGGACTTATGATGTACAAGGCCTTAAAGACATTTTGATACTCTTAGATTAGTGGATAACTTCCTGTTTAGTTGTTTATTTCCGCTATTGTAATCTGAGTTTTGAGTTTGGGTAGTTTATATCATCTTATAATGCTTACGTTGCGGCGTCTGTATGTTGTGGGGGCCCTGCCGGACCCATATTATACGGTCATTACAGGGAAGGTGTTACAGTATGAAGCCATCATAGTCGGGTTGTGGTTGGCCAGGTAGATCGGGATTCATGATGTAGAAGTGCTTACATATTCGTTAGTGGTGGCATCATAGATCAGAGATAAATACCAAGCCCGGGAGCCCACCCTAATGAAGTAATTATCCAAGGTGAGGGTGATTGTCGATGGGTTCTGAGCGTTCTCAATATATCATGTCCCTAGGGAGGAGAATAAAGAGGCCAATCGGTTGGCCAAGTTTAGACCCGGTGGGGAGACTCTAACCGAGCTGTTTCATCTAACAATCAAGGAGGGAGAGTTGATGGAAGTGGATTGACGACCCTCGTGGGTGGATCCTTTCGTATCCTTCTTCACTACAAGTAATCCTCCCGAAGGGACCAAGGATGCGAAAGGCTTTAGGCACAAAGCAGCACACTATCTCATGCATGAAGGAGGGTTACATCGGAAGAAGTTGTTAGGGCTCCTGGCATGATGTATATCAGAGGAAGAGATACCAAGGATTCTAGAGGAAGTGCACTCGGGCGATTATGACAGTCACTCAGGGGGAAGAACCTGGGAGGCAAGGGTCGTTAAGCAGGGGTACTTCTGTCCATCCCTGAGGAAGGATGCGGTAGAGTTTGCAAGGAGGTGCCAAAAGTGCCAACTAAATGCCCCATCCAACTCTTGCCTGCTCAAAGGCTCTGAAGCATCATGGTGTCATGGCCTTTCGCCATCTGGGGGATGGATTTAGTCAGGCTGTTTCCCCCGATAAGCGGGCAGAGAAGGTTCCTTTTGGTTATGATGACTACTTTTCAAAATGGCCAGAGGTCAAGGCGTTGGCAGTTAGTAAGCTCAACCCCAATTGGGAAGGGCCCTATATTGTGGAAAAGGCCCTGGAGTCAGGATGATACCATATCTAGAATATGTAAGGGGTATCCATGAGTCATGCTTGGAGCGGCGACGATCTGAAATGCTTCTACCCATAGGATGGGTAAACGTGTGTATACCAATGTAATGTGTTATTTTAAGAATTATTTCTCTGCAGTTTATGATGAATCTATGGTTTTGATGGCACCAAGTAGACCAGTTTTCCAGACTCTCATCAGGCTGGAAGGGCCGAAGGATCTCTCGGTGGCCAGGGAAAGACGATTGTAGTTTGTAAGACCCTGAGAAGTTTTTGCTGCTCAGAGTCTCATTAGCTGGCAGGGCTGGAAGGCGCACTCGCCCCCGAGTAGACTTGCTGTCAGGCTCTCATTAGCTGGCAGGGCCGTACGCTCTCTTGGGGGCAGGGTAAGGGAATACCTCGAGGTAATCCCACTGCTCAGGCTCCCATTAGCTCACAGGGCTGGAAGGAGACTCGGCCCCAAGTAAACCTATTGCCATGCTCTCACTAGCTAGTAGGGTCGTACGCTCGCTTGGGGGGGGAGGAAAAGATGATTGTATTTTGCAAGACCCTGAGAGGATCCCGCTACTCAGGGTCCCATTAGTTGGCAAGGCTGGAAGGCGCACTCGACCCCGAGTATACCCGCTGTCAAGCTCTCACTAACTGGTAGGACCGTAGGCTAGCTTGGGGGTAAGGGAATACCCTGAGAGGATCCTGATGAGTCCAAGTTATATACATATTTTTGGACTCATCTGGGCAAGTTTTCTCGTTAATGCACTACACTTGAGAGCCATAATTGTTCATATTCATTTCTCTATCCATTTCATGTTAAGTGCACTTTAGGCCCGTTTTCAGTGTGATTTCATAGTTTTTGTACTTTTGCCATACTTGGTGTTTTCTGTGTGTGGAGATTGTGGTGTACCCTTTTTGGTGGCTTTTCTGCTTCTACTGCATGTCCAGGGATCGTGTGCATGTTCCGGGATTGTTCAGGAAATCCCAAACGGTAGAGGAACACTGCGCACGATCAGTGGATCTATTGCGCATGACCACTAGTCGTGCATCACTGATCGTGTGCACTACTATATTCTCCATTTTCCAAGTTCTGCTTGGGGAAACCGCACGACCATTGGACATAGTGTGCACGACCACTGGTCATGCGCCACTGCTCATGTGCGTTATTCCAGTTTTTTTTTCTGAAGTTCTGCCATTGCATATCGCACAATCAGGGGATCCAGTACGCACGACCACCGGTCGTGCACCACTGATTGTGCGCATATATATTAATTTTTCTTTAAAGCTACAGTTTCTCTGGGAACTGAGCGCACGATCATCAACCGTCAGTACGCACGAACACTGGTCATGCTCCACTGATCGTGCGCTCTGTTTTTTTGCTGCAGTATTTAAGCTCGGCTCCGCGAATTAGGGCATATATGCCTTTTCATATTTTCGCCCCGATGTTGCGCGCGGAAGCGCCGTTACTCTCCCCACAGTTCCTCCACTCATTTCCACCCTTCGGGAAGCATTCTCCGGCCATCCGAAGTCATCTTCAACCTTCGGAGAGCTCCCGACCACCAGCAGCGAGCAACGAGATCTTTTGGTACTTTTCATCTGAGCAAAAGGAAGTAAAGACTGAAGAAAGGGAAGAATGTGGAGGAAGACAGGTGAATTGACAACCCATTTGCCTCCGGAAGCAACCACGGTCAGAGTCATGAAGTGGACTAACAACCCACCACTCCGGCCAAGAACCACGGCTAGGCTTTCCTCCATTTCAGTTTATTCTACCTTTTCTTCTTGTGGATTGTACTCTTAAGCTTGTAATGTACCTAAACTTTCCTTTATTTGTCTATTAATGAAGTATTGCATGGGTTAGTTATATGCTCTATTGTTAGCTGTGATGCACTTGCCTCTGCTCACATCCACTCACTCGCGCACTTGAACCACTCTAGCAATGGCTAGTGTTGGTGGACGAAGAGGTGATTTCGACCCTCACTCTCCGCACGGTGTTCATTCCATTTGCTTTCTCTCCGTCCATCCACCTAACGAAGCACGGCATAGCGGCCTGCACTAGTTCCATCCACCAAGCGAAGCGGTGCCTGCGACCCGCAGTAGTTTTCTTCTTGTTTCGTTAGCTTTAGGAATAAAGAACCAACCCCATGTTGTTTCTTTCAACTCTTTGTAATGATCTTCATACGACGCTATCACATACCCTTCTTTCATTCCCTCGAGAACGACATTCGGGGAAGCTATTCCCAAATTATTACTTGATAGCGACCGATGCACTTGCCGACGACACATCAAGTTTTTGACGCCGTTGTCGGGGAATGCTGACATATTGTGATTTGTGTTGTGTATGAGGTCGTTCATAAGTGATTATGAAATTTTGTTATTTCATTTTTTGGCAACTATCTGATGGTTGCAAGGGAGTAGCCGTTGGAGTTAACTTTCATTTACTTGTGATCATATTGATTGCTTTGAGATTTCTGCAGATTTACTCGAATTTGTGTCTCGTGGAAGATCCTTTTGTGGAGTCTCAGAGGATGACGCTCTTGATCATCTGCAATATTTTTGTGAAGTTTGCAACACACTCAATTACGAAAAGGAGAAGTCGTATTGGGTCAAGATGCGATTGTTCACATTTTCACTTGTTGGAAAGGCAAGGATATGGTATCGCGAATTCCTAACTGACCCGATTGTATCATGGAGTAGGCTTGAAGAAGAGTTTTTAAAGAAATTCTACGCCCGCGAGCGACTATGGGAGTTGCATAATGAGCTGCTTCTATTTTCGCAACAGGATGGTGAACAACTGATAGAATCCTGGGAGAGATATCAAAAATTGCGGAAATTCTGTTTTGGGAATAGTCCGTCTGAAGCTGTGCAACTTTAAATGTTCTACTTTGGGGTTTCGACTTAGTGCAGACACTACTTTGATTTAGCGGCAGGAGGATCCTTGTTCAGTAAGAGCTGTGCCGAAGCGTGGGAGATAATTGATAGAATATCACAAACCAGTGGCATGTGGCACACATCTGTGGGGAAATTTGAGGAGGTCAGTTCGATCATATCAGAGAATAGTGGGAAGGAAGAATCATCTCAGGAACTCATCGAAGAAAAATTCTGCAAATTCACCGAATGCATTCTGCAATGCTTGGAAGCTCAAAGTGAGGCATTCCAGAAATTTCAATCTATGGTGGCAAGTTTTATAGCCGCTATCACCGCGATTTTACAGCGGTCCACTGAAACTGTGAATACCATGCAACTTCGAAGTGGAAAGTCAACCGCAATTAGTAAGCCTCAGTTGGAGTCATCGGAAAGGCAATGTAAAGAACACATTAAACAACTGAACGTTGAAGATCGCAATAAGACTCAACCTTCAGATGTTGTAACTCCTGTTGCAGACATGATTCATCCCCCTTTTCCTCATCGATTAAAGGATAGGAGGAAGGAAAAACAATTTGTGAAATTCCAAGAAATGATGAAAGGAGTGCAGGTGAACATTCTGCTAGTTGATGCTCTTATCCAAATTCTGCAGTATACAAAATATCTAAAGGATCTGTTAGCGCAGACGAAACAGTTGGAGTGTGCTAATGTGCTTTCAACTACGGGAGATGGAGTGTTCTTTTCTATGGAGCATGGGACCATGAAGTTAAAGGATCCATGGACTTACATGATTCCTTGCACGATTGGGAATTTCGGATGTCATCGTGCATTATGTGATTCGGGGGGCCTCTATCAATTTGATGACTCTCCACTTCTTTTTGGAAATGGGAACAAGAACTTTGAAGCATACCAACATTACAATTCAGTTAGCTGACCGGTCAAGGAAGAAGCCAATGGGGATTGTTGAGGATCTCACCATTGTAGTTAACGGATTGGTTTTCCCGGCTGACTTCATCGTCATGGACATCTCTCCTGATTCCGCAGCACTGTTTATTCTGGGAAGGCCATTCCTAGCCACGACACGGGAAATCATTGATGCCGAGAAGGGTATGCTAACGTTGCATGTCGGAAATTCCAGAACCACATTCAATATGTATAAAGCCGCGAGGAAGGATTTCTATGAGGAGAAGGAAGACATAGAATTTATCAGCAGCACTATCCATGAAACCCTTCCTCTATTATCAGCCGACGACTTTGAGAAGTTTCAGTGGGACATAGATGGAATGGAAATCAATCAGATTGAACACTACCCAAACCAAATTCCTGAGAGTATATCTGCTGAACATCATCAATCTCACACAAACCTTCCTCTTAAACCTCTTCCACCGACATTAAAGTATGTATTTTTGGGAGAAAATCAAACATACCCAGTAATAATTTCAGTGTTGCATTCTCCTGAGGAAGAGGATCGTCTCGGTGGTGTTTTATGGTCCCATAGAAGGGCTTTCAGATGGGACATACAAGATCTGAAGGGCATCAGCCCAACTGTCTGCATGCACAAAATCATATTAGATGAAAGCGTCAAACCTTCTGCATAACCGCATCGACGGTTGAACCGTAAGATGCAAGAGGTAGTGCAGAAAGAGGTATTCAAGTTATTGGATGCTAGAATCATCTATCCCATCAGTGACAGCAAATGGGCAATTCCTATTCATGTTGTGCCAAAAAAACGGGGAATCATGGTGGTAGAAAATGAACCAAGCAAACTGCTCCCTACCATGACGATCACTAGATGGAGAGTGTGTATTGATTACGGGAAGCTCAATGAGGCTACACGCAAAGACCATTTCCCACTCCCGTTCATTGATAAAATGTTGGAAAGGCTTGCCGGAAAGAAATATTATTACTTCCTATACGGATACTTAGGGTATAACCAAATTCTCATCGACCGCGAGGATCAAGAAAAAATAACATTCACCTGCCCTGTTGGTACATTCGCATTCAAGAAGACGCCTTTCAGACTGTGCAACGCTCCTGCGACCTTTCAATGATGCTTGTTGGCTATCTTCCACGACATGGTTGGGAAGGTTTTAGAAGTTTTTATGGATGACTTTTCTCTTTTTGTTGCAGATTTTGATGCATGTTTGGAGAACCTTGCAACTGTTCTGAAATGTTGTGAAGACACCAATCTGGTGCTGAATTGGGAGAAATGCCATTTCATGGTAGAGAAGGGTATAGTCCTTGGGCATGAAGTGTCAAGCATGGGTATGGCGGTGGATTAAGCTAAAGTTGAAGCCATCAAGAAGCTGCCTCCTCCGACTTCTGTGAAAGGGATCCGTAGCTTTTTAGGGCATGCCGGATTTTACCGGCGCTTCATTAAAGACTTCTCCTCTATCACAAAACCGCTAAGCAACCTTCTTGGTAAGGTTGTGTTATTCAAATTTGACAAAAATTACTTGCAAGCTTTTTGCAAATTGAAGAGCTGCTTGACTAGTGCCCGAGTTCTCACATCCTCGGATTGGACATTACCATTCGAATTGATGTGTGACGCAAGTGCTTTTGTTGTTGGAGCAGTCTTGGGACAGTAAAAGAATAAGGTTTTCCACACAATTTATTATGTAAGCCGTACTTTGAATGATGCTCAACAGAACTACACCACTACTAAAAAAGAGCTATTAGGTTTTCACATTGGAGAAATTTCACCTCTACCTCGTGCTATTGAAGGTCATGGTGTACATCGATCATGCAGCTCTTAAGTACCTCATGCAGAAAAAGGATGCAAAGCCACGAATCATCTGATGGATTTTAATGCTGCAAGAGTATGAGTTGGAAGTGCGAGACAAGAAGGGAGTTGAGAATGTCATTGCAGACCATCTATCGCGGTTGGAAATGCATGACACTTCACAACATGAAGACTCTAAAATTTCCGACTCATTTCCCGATGAAACTCTTTTCTCTTTAACAACGGGACATAGAGAGGCTCCCTGGTTTACTGACTTAGCTAACTTCCTTGTGTGCTGAAAATTGCCTCTCAATCTGTCCTTCCAGAAGAAGAAGAATTTTCTCTCAGATGTTAAGCACTACTTCTGGGAGGACCAACTATTGTATCGCACTTGTGCTGATGGCATCATCAGAAGGTGTGTCCCGGAATCTGAACACAGATCGTTTCTTCAGTACTGTCACAATCGTGAGGCAGGTGGCCACATGGGTACGGCTAGGACATCACATAAGGTTCTACAATGCGGGTTATACTGGCCAACTCTGTTCAGAGACGCTTACATTCATGTGAAGTAATGCAATGAATGTCAACGGGCTGGGAATATCTCCAGAAAAGATGAAATGCCCCTCAACAATATGTTAGTCTGTGAGCCTTTTGATATTTGGGGTATTGATTTTATGGGGCCCTTTCCCCCATCGTTTGGAAAAAAAATATATTCTCGTGGCTGTTGATTATGTCTCGAAATGGGTGGAAACTGAAGTAGTAACCGCCAATGATGGCCTCACCATGCTACAATTCTTGCACAAGCACATTTTTACAAGATTTGGAGCACCGCGCTCTATCATCTCGGATGGGGGAAGCCATTTTTGCAACAGGCAGTTCTCTACTCTCTTGAAACGATTTGGAGTCCATCATAGGGTTTCTTTGGCCTATCATCCACAAACATGCGGACAAGTAGAAGTTTCTAATAGGTAGTTAGAAAGGATTCTAGAAAACTTTATTCTTGGGAATAGAAGGGATTGGGCGAAGAGAGTAGATGAAGCATTATGGGCATACATAACAGCTTATAAAACCCTTATTGGGATGTCTATATACCAGCTTGTTTTTGGCAAATCATGTCACCTGTCGGTGGAGTTAGAACACAAGGCTCTATGGGCGACCAAACTTCTGAATATGGATCCCACCACAGTTGCGAAAGAGAGGTTGTCGAAACTAAATGAACTGGATGAATTCAGGTCACTCGCTTATGAGAACGTGAATAACTACAAGGAGCGAACTAAGCGATGGCATGACCGACATATTGCACCTAAGGATTTCAAGGTTGGAGATAAGGTCCTTTTATACAACTCTCGCTTGAAACTGTTTCCTGGCAAGTTGAAGTCAAGATGGAGCGGACCTTTCATAGTCAGCGGAGTGTCACCGTTTGGAGCAATTGAAGTTAATGGTGAAAAGCTAGGGACATTCAAGGTTAATGGACAAAGGCTAAAGCACTACGTTCAAGGGGAGACTGTAGATCGAGGACAAGTTATGGACTTAGAGAACCCTACCAAAGATGTCACTTGAATCATACTCTCGTTTATTTAGTTCAAATGATCTGTTTTGTAATATAAACTAAATCTTATTTTATTATTGAAAACACATTATAATACAGGTATTTGGTTCCCCTTAAGGACGGAAAAGAAAAGTGGCTTCTGGGAGACAACCCATGTTGGACCACTTGGTCCTATTTTGTGTGTTGTGTTTCTTTTTATATATGTATTTCTATTTTCTTGTTGTGTGTGGATCTCTGATTTGCAGGTGCTAAAAATTTTGAGGCACAGCAGACCAGCCGCTATCGGACAATCACGCAACACGACTGGTATGCTCAATTTTGAGCATAGGTACTTCTTACCCCAAGCTCTTTACTTTATTTGGAATGTTTAATATAACTAGTTGTCGCATTCAAGTCTAGGGGAGAGCATGCATGTGCTCACTACACGACACACAATTTATTGCATACCAGTCTGATATTTATTTATTTAAAAATCACTGTAGCACACACTGAATCACCCACATGAGCGCGATCTAACCACGCGCACAGCTCGAGTGAAATGTATTATTTTTGTGTAAACTTTAAAATAGTGCTGTTGGCTTAGGATTTTAGGATAGAGTAGTTTGAAACTCGTGCAGTGCTCCTAATCGAGTACTCATGGTTTGTGTAGAAATAGTATAGATTTAATTTTTCTTTATGCTCGTAGAGTTATACTTTTTCTGCAAATGTAAATATTGTTTGTACTACTCAAAAATGTGAATCTGTAGTAATCGAACGATAGTGTAGGAATGTGTGTAGCCGCAACTAGACTCGTATTGCTCGAGTCAGGAGGAAGGATCATCTTTCTCAGTGGCTAAGAACTTGCCCCAAGCTACTCTCGAAGCTTTGGTGTCTGGTTAGTCATGCGTGACCGTGACATAGGCCATCATTTTGGCTAGTTTGAGCTTTGATTACCAAGTCCTAGCTGCTAACCGTTGCAAGCCAAGTTTGTGCCTACCCCTCCTTTGATTTAGCTCCACCTTCATTCACCAAAGCTAGTCAATCCTCATATTACAATCAACTCCTTGAGCTCATGTGAATCTAATATTTTAACGTGTTGTGATGTGTGGAATTCACGTGATGTGGTGATGAATTCATGAAATTCTTCTTGCTAAATTGGGGATTGCAAAAGAAGAAAAGAAAAATAAAAAACTGAAAAAGAAAATCTAAAAAGAATTACCATGAGAAATGGAATCCCCATCTAGTTTATCATGATATTGGTCGGGTTAGGCCATGTACACGCCCGGTTCTCAGGCTAAGTCTGGGGGTGTGTCACACGTGCATTTCTGAGTAGTTGTATTGGTTTAGTTATTATTCACTCGCTTTGTTTACGTGTAGCCTCCATGTTTATCTTTGACTACCAAACCTTAGCCTAAGCCTCATTCGATCCTACAAGTCCTACTGATTCTTCGCTTGAGTAAAATTAGCGTCGTGGGAGAGTGTGAACAGGCAAGTGTATGGTCACCGACATTGATGGATTTCTTTGAAGGTGATCACGAGCCCCGGTCTTTGGCAAAGCTCATCTTAGTGGCCTGCCTACTTTCTTCCTACATGTGACCAAACGATTCTCCAGAATTCCAAGTTTGAGTAGATACAATATTTATTTACGCCTGTCGAATAGTTTAAACTCCATAGTATAATTAAAAAGTTTTTCTATTATATTTTCTATGCTCATGATGTATTTGATTTCTTGTTTTACTTTTATTTTGAAATTACTGAGCCAGCTAGCTTTTTTCTAGTCCACGGAGTGATGATTTGCTCGGGATGCACAAATGGGTAAGTCAGGGGGTGTGATGAATCCAAGTTATATACATATTTTTGGACTCATCTGGGCCAGTTTTCTCGTTAATGCACTACACTTGAGAGCCATAATTGTTCATATTCGTTTCTCTGTCCATTTCATGTTAAGTGCACTTTAGGCCCATTTTCAGTATGATATCATAGTTTTGTACTTTTGTCATACTTGGTGTTTTGTGTCTGGAGAATGTGGTGTGCCCTTTCTGGTGGCTTTTCTACTTCTACTATAGGTCCAGGGGTTGTGTGCGTGTTCCGGGATTGTTCGGGAAATCCCAAATGGTACAGGAACACTGCGCACGATCAGTGAATCTATTGCGCATGAACACTGGTCGTGTGCCATTGATTGTGCGCACTATATTCTCCATTTTCCAAGTTCTATCTGGGGTAACCGCACGACCATTGGACATAGTGCGCACGACCGCTGGTCGTGCGCCACTGCTCGTGCGTGTTATTCCAGTTTTTTTTGAAGTTCTGTCATTGCCTATCACACGATCATGGGATCTAGTGCGCACGACCACCGATCGTGCGCCATTGATCGTACGTATATATATTAATTTCTCTTTGCAGCTACATGTTTCTCTGGGAGCTGAGCGCACGATCATCAACCATCAGTGAGCACGACCACTGTTCGTGCGCCACTCATCGTGCGCTCTGTTTTTTTGGTGCAGTATTTAAGCTCGGCTCCGCAAATTAGGGCATATATTCCTTTTCATTTTCCGCCCCACTGATGCACACGGAAGCACCGTTCCTGTCCCCACAATTCCTCCACTCATCTCCACTCTCCGGGAAGCATTCTTCGGCCATCCGAAGTCATCTTCAACCTTCAGAGAGCTCCCGGCCACCAGCAGCGAGCAACGAGATCTTTTGGTACTTTTCATCTAAGCAAAAGGAAGTAAAGGCTGAACAAAGGGAATAAGATGGCGGAAGATAGGTGGATTGACAACCTATTTGCCTCTAGAATCAACCACGGTCAGAGTCGTGAAGTGGACTGACAACCCACCACTCCGGCCAAGAACCACGGCTAGGCTTTCCTCCATTTCGGTTTATTCTACCTTTTCTTCTTGTGGATTGTACTCTTAAGCTTGTAATGTACCTAAACTTTCCTTTATTTGTCTATGAATGAAGTATTGCTTGGGTTAGTTATATGCTCTGTTATTAGTTGTGATGCACTCGCCTCCGCTCAAATCCACTGACTCGTTCACTTGAACCACTCTAGCAAAGGTTAGTGTTGGTGGACGAAGAGGTGATTTATGCCCTCTCCACATGGTGTTCATTCCATCCGCTTGCTCTCCATCCATCCGCCTAACGAAGCACGACATAGCTGTGTGCACTAGTTCCATCCACCAAGTGAAGCGGTGCCTGCGACCCGCAGTAGTTTTCTTCTTGTTTCGTTAGCTTTGGGAATCAAAAACCAACCCAATGTTGTTTCTTTCAACTCTTTGTAATGATCTTCATATGATGTTATCACATACCCTTCCTGCATTCCCTCGAGATCGAAATTCGGGGAAGCTATTCCCAAATTATTACTTGACAGCGAACAATGCACTTGCCGACAATGCATCAGATCCTGCTGCTCAGGCTCTCATTAGCTGGCAGGGCTGGAAAGTGCACTCGGCCCCAAGTAGACCTGCTGTCAGTCTCTCTCTAGCTGGCAGAGCCGTAGGCTCGCTTGGGTGGGAAGGGAAAGATGATTGTAGTTTACAAGACCTCGAGAGGATCCCGCTGCTCAGGCTCCCATTAGCTGGTAGGGCGGGAAGGCGCACTCAGCCCCGAGTAGACCCGCTGTCAGGCTCTCACTAGCTGGCAGGGTCGTAGGCTCGCTTGGAGAGTAAGGGAATACCCCGAGAGGATCCCGCTACTCAAGCTCCCTTTAGTTGGCAGGGCTGTATGGCGCACTCAGCCCCGAGTAGACCAGTTGTCAGGCTCCCTCTAGATGGCAGGGTCGTAGGCTCGCTTGGGTGGAAAGGGAAAGATGACTGTAGTTTGCAAGACCCCGAGAGGATCCCGCTGCTCAGGCTCCCATTAGCTGGTAGGACTGTAAGGTGTACTCAACCCCAACTAGACCCGCTGTCAGGCTCTTATTAGCTGGTAGGGTTGTAGTCTCGCTTGGGTGGAAAGGGAAAGATGATTGTAGTTTGCAAGACCCCGAGAGAATCCCGCGGCGCAGTCTCCCATTAGCTGGCAGGGATGGAAGGGGCACTCAGCCCCGAGTAGACCCGCTATCATGCTCTCACTAGCTGACAGGGTCGTATGCTCTCTTGGGGGTAAAGGAATACCCCGAGAGGATTCCGCGGCTCAGTCTCCCATTAGAAGGCAGGGCTGGAAGGTGCACTCAGCCCCGAGCAGACCTGCTGTCAGGCTCTCTCTAGCTGGCAGGGTCGTAGTCTTACTTGGGGGGAAAGGGAAAGATTATTGTAGTTTGCAAGACCTCGAGAGGATCCCGCTGCTCAGTCTCCCATTAGCTAGCAGGGCTGGAAGGCACACTCGGCTCCGAGTAGACCCGCTATCAGGCTCTCACAAGCTGGCAGGACTGTAGGCTCGCTTGGGGGAAAGGGACAAGATTTGTGATTATAGTTGGCACCAAATGGGCCCACCGACCAGGCTCCCACCAAGCTGGTCGAGGGTAAAGGCTCGCCCATTGATGAGAACAAAACGAACGAATAACCAGATTAGGGGTCACTCCGGCCATCAGGCTCCCACCTAGCTGGGGCGTACTGGAGCCCATGATAAACGTTGCGAAGAGTTTCACTTGCAAGCTGTCGGGTAGCCAGTGCCCGTTCTAAGTTGAAAGGGGGGAAGCCCATGGCCTCTCGGAACATAGAATCTCGGCAGGGCCTGACTGCCGCTTTTCTCGCTTGGCAAGGGATTCTCGGCGCAACTATTCGGTACACCCCTCTCGATGAAACTTACTTGGATAACCAACGATGTGAACTGGATGGGGTTGTCACCTAAATAGCCTAAGGCATACGCAAAAGCGCCAAGATGCGTGCAGGGGACGTGAAACAAATAAGGTGAGGGGGACGAGACCCTCTCGATAGGGGCCTTTTGGCGAAAGCCGTCTCAATGGGGACAAGTACACAGTTATCGCCTAAGAACCTAATGTTCTGACAAAAGTACGTAAGCATTCCGTCGATGACAAATTGAAAAGTTGTAAATATACGTATTTTTACGTTGATTATTTAAGTCGTTTTTGTTTATTTTTGTTATTTCTAGTTACCTTTCTTCAATAAAATGCTTCATTTTTTGTAAATATTTTCTAACTTAGCTTTATTTTGATTTTCATAAATTTTCAGGAAAAAGTCAAAAAATTCCAAAGGACACGCCCGTGTGCTTCGCGGTCATGCCCGTGACCTGGGCGTGTGACTTTGATTCTAAAAGATATTGCCTCCAGCTCGATGATCGGCGTTTGACGTTCGTCAAACTGCCCGACATGCCCGTGTCCCGATTCGACATGCCCGTGTTTAACCCGTGACACACACTTGACGCCATCGCCACTTGATGCCAGCCGCCACTCAACGCCAACCACTCAACGCCAACCACTCAACGCCAACCACTCAACGCCAACCACTCAATGCCAACCACTCGATGCCAGCCACAACCACTCGATTCCATCGCCACTCAACGCAATCGGCACTCAACTCCATCGCCATTCAATGCTTCCGGCTCGATGTTCAGCATTAGACGATCGTCGAACCAACTGACACGCCCGTGCTAAGTTAGCGACACGCCGATGACTTCTCCACCTGTCCTAGACAAGACAACACCGGCGACAAAATGGCACGACATCTTCCCCAAATAAACCTCCTCGACATGCCCCAACTACACGTCCGTGACAGTAGAGTCATGCCCGTGACTTCCACGTGTACAACCACAAAGTCAAATAAGCAATAAATGTTCAGCATCACTTCAGTAATAGTAGCTACACGCCCCCCTACACACCCGTGACCTAAGGCGTGTAACCCGAAATTTTTGCCTATAAATAGATCTTCTCTATAAGATCAAATGTTCTATATTTTTGAACCATTTTGCTTAAGGGGTTATGTTGTTTAGATGATTTTCATGCTATGTAATGGAATTTTCTCCCCCTCACCTTAGTGTGTGTTTTAGTTTTTATGTAACTCCTTTTTATCTTAATGAAATATGTGTTTTTCTTCTCCTTTTATATGGTATTGGAATGCATCTGAGTGCCCCCTCCTTAAGCAATCTTATTTTTATTTGTTTTATCTTTGTTTTTCTGTTCTTTAAAATGGGTGTGTGCGTGTATGAGAGTAAATTACTAAATCTATCCTTTACTTCTTCATTTTACTTAGTCTTTTTAGTTTTTTTGATGTAGAGTATGTCGCTAATGACGATCTACATGAGATAAGGCTCTAGATCGCCATTCAACACACTCTTGATCCGCCGCACCTACACAAGCATCTATCGCCCTCAATACGTAAACGTTTCACGCACAATGCATAAACATAATCAGAGAATGATCGACTCTAAAACAGTGATGAAAAAATGAGTCGACTCGTTCCCCAAGATAACGCAAAGGTTGTCAATCCCTTTTGAGGGCAAGACCAAGGCTATAGGCCAAGATCCGCTCAAGCAAAATGGACCTACCCGGTCTGGAAAAAGGAAGCATGGACAATAATAATTTTATTCAGAGATTTGAGAATGATTGAAATTTAAAATCACGGAGAACACGATTTTTCAACCTCCATAAATCTAAAGAGAAGAAGCACTAGAGGAGGGGGAGAGATTACCCAACCCGTTGGTAGAAAGCACACTTGATAACTTGTGGAGAATCACTCTCTCCACGATTTCCACTGGCGTCGCACCGAATGGAACCACCAGCATTGCACTGAGTGGGGTTGTCGTTCTTCTTCCTTGGAGTCGCACCAAGAAACCATGCCGGAGGCTCCACGAGAGGGGAGGCTGAAATGGGGGAAGAGGTATACAAGGGGGCGGCGGCTAGTCACAAGCCAAGGCCGAAATTCTCACTTTGAGAAGGCTAATTTTAGGGTTTCTTTTTCATCAACTAATTCACTTAATAAGCCTCATATATATAGGAGTTACAAAATAGATCCAACCATCCAAGATTGAGATGAAACCTCATCAATCCGGATGGTTAATAGCACACCAAACTGTTTATACGTACACCAAAATTAAAGTGCACGAAATTAAAATATTACAAGTTCTAAATTAAATAAAGCATTTAAAGTAATTGAAATGGTCTTCAAATAAGTCTTTAAGTAGGCTTCGCGCGTTGTGGATGGAGGTTGTAATGTTGCCTTTTGTTAGGGGCCAAGGATTCGTCATGTCAAATGAAATCTTTACGTTGTAGCATTTCGGCGTCCAGATCATCTTCAAGTGGTGGTGGAGGGGCCACGACATCAATCCTCCCACGCTCAAAGTCACGTATCTCCGATGCGTGGTCCAGGAGATAGCGGCGGAGAAGAGAGGAATCCAATTATTGAAGCTCTGTCTCGAGTACCCATGAGTCGTCGGAAGGAGGGCGTTCACGCCAACGGATGAGAAAGCGGCAGGTAGCACAATCGGTAGTAGTGAGCAGTTCGGCATCAAGTATCCTGTCTGGTATAAGAAAGGTTTTGGGAAACCTTGGAAACATGTCAGGAGTGGGAATAAAAGAAGGCAACTTACCATCCGATGCTAAACCTGTGGAGACCAGAGGAGAGAGATCATCCGTACTACCACTCCCCAAACTGACAGAATGTTGAGTGGAAGGAGAAGACGACAAAGAAGTCAACTCTTGTGGAGGCGAAACAAACATCGTCAAATCCGAGACAGCCACAACAAGAAAACAAAAGAAAGAGGGCAACCAGACGACACAAGAAATTTATAGTGATTCCCCAACCTGGGTACATCCACTCTTCTACCACCCTGGTAGGAATCCACTCAGGTTTTTGATCAGGTGCCTGACACCAATGAGCTTTTGATCAGGTGCTCAAAAACCAAATTCCCATGTCTTTTGATCAGGTGACTTGTAACCAGCAATCACTTTTGAAGGGAGATGACAACCCTTTACACAGTGGGGGTGAGAGAGTTGATTATGTCTTCTCTGTCAACAATCAGAGAGAAGACTTGTGGATTATTGATGGTAGCAAATTGCTCCCCCTGAGATATTGAATGGTTCAGGTAAATATGGAATCCTTACTGCAGGGTGATAGACCTTCATGCTTTTAGCCTTTTTCTGCAGCATCTTCTTGACAGATTTGATAGTTGTTGTACTTAGAAGTCCTGGATTGTTGAAGTAAGAAGACTCTTGATTTTGTATGATTGTTCTTCTTCTTCTGAGAGCATATCTTCTTTTTATATCAGAGCTTTTGTGAAAGGAGCAGAGAATCTATAGAGGACAGACTGATTGAAAATCCGGATGGTTGTAACGTTGCCTTTCGTTTGCGGCCAAGGAGTCGTCATGTTGCCTAAAATCTTTACGTTATAGCATTTCGACATCCGGATCATCTTCAAGTGGTGGTGGAGGGGCAGCGGCATAATTTTTGCTTTTTAAATCACTTGGTATTCATTCTTATAAGTTTATAAAAGAGTTTTTTTAAGTGTTTTTATTTTTCTCTAACTTAGTTTTTATTTTTTATTTCATAAACTTTTGATCTGTTAACTTTTATTTCCACTTTTTATGTACTTTTATAAAGCTATAAGAATGAATAAGTCGTTATTTTAACTTTTCGAAGACTTTGATTTTTGCTTTTTTTTTTAAATCATTTTGCTTTAATTTTCCACCTACTCGTTCTAGTAGGACTTGTCATTTCCCGCCTACTTGTTTGAGTAGGACTTGTCATTTCCCGCCTACTCGTTCGAGTAGGACTTGTCATTTCTCACCTACTCATTTGAGTCGGACTCGCATTTTTTCACCTTTCATTTCCCACCTACTCGTTTGAGTAGGACTTGTCATTTTATTGCTTTCATTTCACGCCTACTCGTTTGAGTAGGACTCGTATTTTTATAGCTTTCATTTCTGGCCTACTCGTTTGAGTAGGACTCGTAATTTACTACTTTCATTTTACACCTTTCATTTACTGCTTTCATTTCCTGCCTACTCGTTTAAGTAGGACTCGCACTTTCAATTCTGCATTTCTTTTCACAAGTTGTCCCCATTCCGATGAGTGACTAGCCGCTCTTAGCCCTCAGTGTCGAAGAACATTGGCGCAGATAAAATCGCTTTAAATAATTAAAGGTACTCTTTTTATCGTTAATTAAATTATTTAAGGTTTGCCCCGGGTTTACGACGCGTAGAACCGCATATCGATATGTGGGCTCTATTTCTGTAGTCCATACGCTAGCTAGCCGAGAGGCCGTGCGTATGAACCGATCACCCCTGGGTAAAGGGAGTTCCGCACTAACCCTTGAGAGAGGAGGCGCTGAATTCTATTGGATTGGGTTCCCCACCCAATAGCAGGGTTCTTAGAGTAATGCGGGCATAAAGAGGAATCCTTCGTCGGACGAGAGCCCGGTCGAATAGTCTTAATGTTCAGGTGAGCGCTAGTCCTAGAGATAAGTGAGCTCATTTTTGTGGAACTTCCACGGCCAAGTCTCCGCCTTAATTAATTTGAAATTTAGGATCTCTATTTATTAAAAGTTATTTTAGTTCAAATTCAATTTGGTATCGTTGCTCTGTTTCTTCATCAGCTCCTTTTAATGTTTATTTTTTGTTTATATATATATAAATAATAACCCGACAAGTTATTTTCGGTAAAATAATTGTTCCCTCCAGGGAAGAGTAAAAATAATCAACCCGTCCCTGAGAACAATACCACCCAAATATTCCTCACCGGAATATCAAGTACTACACGTTATAGGTGCACTTGCCTCCTTTCGTTAAAACCCGGTTTCAACTGTTTTATATCAAAATAAATCTGTGCGCCCCGTCTTCCTAAATAAACCATCTTTTTTCTAAAATAAACCACCCGGGGCGTCGCGTGTTTTAAACCATTAATTTTTAGAGTTTTAACCATCAAGTTTTTGGCGCTGTTGCCGGAGATTTGGTAAATCATCATGTTTTTGGCAACGTTGTCGGGGACTTGATTTAAACCATTAATTTTTGGAGTTTTAACCAATCAAGTTTTTGGCGCCATGGCCAGTGACTCAATCAAGTTTTTGGCGCCGTTGTTGGGGAATTTTACTGTTCTTATTTTGAATTCTGGAAAACTATTACTTTTACCTATTTTTATTTATATATATAACAAAAAAATGGCCAACAAAAATAATAATAATAATAATACTAATAATAAAAAAAATACTTTAAAAAAATAAAAACAAACAAAAACTTTAAAAAATTATCATTGTATTTTATCTATAAAAACAAAAAATTGAAATGATGTAGTTTCCTAAAAAAAGTGAAATGTTTTCGTTCCTCGCATTTTTCTTTTTTCGCACTTATATTTTCTGCATCTAATCAAAAATACAAAAAAATGCAAAAAAAATTTAAAATCTCGAAAAACTTTTTTTGTTTTTATAATCAAAAACTCAAAAAAATTCATAAAATAAAAAAATTTCAAAAAAATTATAAAACAAAAAATCAAAAACTATTTTATTTTTACTTTGTAATTCTTTTTTGTAAATAATCTTTCTCTTTTCCCCTCTCTTTTTTGTAAATAAACACATCTTTCTCACCCCTTTCTTGTAAATAATTTGATAAAAACTAAAAAAAATCAAAAAATTTATAAAATCCAAAAAAATAGAGAATAACTCTAAAAATTCAAAAAAAAGATAATAAATAAAAAATACAAAAAGATAAAAACTCAAAAAATCCCAAAAATTTTGTTTATTATGAAAAAAATTAATAAATCGAATGTCTCATTCTTAACACCTTTTCGCTCTCCAAAAAATTTGTTGCGAGTTTATTTATAAGCGAATTTTATTAATTCTTTGTTTACTATTCGTTTATCAATTGGAGATTGATAGATTTAGATTTCTGGGGTTAAGTTTTAAAGAAATTCATATGTTTTTTTTAGTTAGATAAGAGACTTATTTTCAGCACCACTTCTAACTTATCTAAATAGTTGCATATTTATTTTGTTAGAAAATAACAATCTTAGATTTCAATTATGTTTACTCCAAGCTTTTTTTTGAAATAAAGGAACGTTCAATTTATAAAGGTTGCTCTCAAAATTTTTTATTACATCTAGTTCTCTTTCTAGAAAAAAACATATCTCCTTTTTCCATGTATTACTTGGCATGATTTTGATCCTTAAAAGATCATATGTCAATGAGACTAAGATTTCATTCCGTAAACATAGTCATCCAATATTTTTAAAAGATTATATGTTACGGAGTAAGAGGATAAAATTCATTACTCATATACATATACATTAGGTTATTATGAAGTTATTCAAAAAAATATTATATGTTAGGGAATATAAGATTTCATTTTAATAAACATCCACATACAAACCAAAAATTTCATTAGAGGTCTGAGCGAAAAAATATACTTCATCTCTAAACCAAAGCGCTCTTCATAAACCACAACATCCCCCTCCGCCAATTTCAAATGATTCTAGATTTAATTTAAAATCTTTTTGAGAGCATAATTTTTAAATTGTATTATTTTTCTTTAATTCTTATAAGCTAAAGTTTTCATAATCTCAATCTATTTTTGTTAACCTCACAAATACAATTATTTTTTTTATTTGATTATATCGAGAAGTTTTTTGCATGAACTCTTCCTTTATTTAAATTTTTGTCATAATTTAGGACTTTACTCTTATACCCCGGATAATTATTTTGATCCTTTTTTCAATTAATTCAAGCGGTAGCTAAACTTAGGATTTCTTTAATTCCTTATAAGTATATCCCCAACTTTTACTCTTGTATAGCAAAAACTTAAGTATGAGGATATTTGTTAAGTTATAAATATACGTATTTTTACGTAGATTATTTAAGTCGTTTTTGTTTATTTCGTTATTTTTAGTTATCTTTCTTCAATAAAATGCTTATTTTTTGTAAATATTTTCTAACTTAGCTTTATTTTGATTTTCATAAATTTTCAGGAAAAAGTCAAAAAATTATAAAGTACACGCCCGTGTACTTCTCGGTCACGCCCGTGACCTGGGCGTATGACTTTGATTCCAAAAGATGTTGTCGCCAGCTCGACGATCGGCGTTCGACATTCGTCAAACTGCCCGACACGCCCGTGTCCCAATTCGAAATGCCCGTGTTCAACCCGTGACACACACTCGACGCCAGCAGCCACTCAATGTCAACAACTCAATGCCAACCACTCAACGCCAACCACTCAATGCCAACTACTCAATGCCAACCACTCGACGCCAGCCACAACCACTCGACGCCATCGCCACTCAACGCCATCGCCATTCAACGCTTCCAGCTCGACGTTCAGCATTCGACGATCGTCGAACCAGCTGACATGCCCGTGCTAAGTCAACAACACGCCCATGAATTCTCCACCTGTCCCAGACAAGATAGCGTTGACGACGAAATGACACGACGCCTTCCCCAAATAAACCTCCCCGACACTCCCGAACTATACTCCCGTGACAGCAGTCACGCCAGTGACTTCCACATGTACAGCCCCAAAGTCAAACAAGCAATAAATGCTCAGCATCATTTCAGCAACAGTAGCTACACGCCCCTCTACACGACCGTGACCTAGAGCGTGTAACCCGACATTTTTGCCTATAAATAGATCTTCTCTGTAAGATCAAATGTTCTATTTTTTGAACCATTTTGCTTAAGGGGTTATGCTGTTTAGATTCTTTCCATGCTATGTAATCGAATTTTCTCCCCCTCACCTTAGTGTTTGTTTTAGTTTTTTTGTAACTCCTTTTTATCTTATTGAAATATGTGTTTTTCTTCTCCCTTTATATGGTTTTGGAATGCATCTGAGTGCCCCCTCCTTAAGCAATCTTATTTTTATTTGTTTTATCATTATTTTTCTGTTCTTTTAAATAGGTGTGTGCGTGTAAGAGAGTAATTTGCTAAATTTATCCTTTGATTCTTCATTTTACTTAGCCTTTTTATTTTTTGCTTTTTAAATCACTTGGTATTCATTCTTATATGTTTATAAAAGAGTCCTTTTAAGTCTTTTTATTTTTCTCTAACTTAGTTTTTACTTTTTATTTCGTAAACTTTTGATCTGTTAACTTTTATTTCCACTTTTTATCCACTTTTATAAAGTTATAAGAATGAATGAGTCATTATTTTAACTTTTCGAAGACTTTGATTTCTGCTTTTTTTAAAAATTGTTTTGCTTCTTTAAATTTAATTTCTTCTTTTTATGCATTTCTAGCATAATCTAACGGTAGAAATTTAGTTATTTTAATTTTTCGATCACTTCGCTTTTCTCTTTTTTTGTATGTGTGCGTGAGTGTATGAGTTATGTTTTTATTTCTATAGAGTGTGTGTGTTTTATTCAAGTAGAGTGTATGCGTTTGTGCATCTTTTTCCTCCTACTCATTTGAGTAGGACTCACTTTAATTTCTCGCTTACTCGTTCGAGTAGGACTTGTCGTTTCCCGCCTATTCATTTGAGTGGGACTTGTCATTTCCCGCTTACTCGTTTGAGTAGGACTTGTCATTTCCCGCCTACTCGTTTTAGTAGGACTCGTACTTTTTCAGCTTTCATTTCCCGCCTACTCGTTTGAGTAGGACTTGTCATTTTATTACATTCATTACCCGCCTAGTCGTTTGAGTAAGACTCGCAATTTTACATCTTTCATTTCCCGCCTACTCGTTTGAGTAGGACTCGCAATTTACTGCTCTCATTTTACAGCTTTCATTTACTGTTTCATTTCCCGTCCACTCGTTTGAGTAGGACTCGCACTTTTAATTTTGCAATTCTTTTTCGCAAGCCATCCTCATTCCGATGAGTGGCTAACCGTTCTTAGCCATCAGTAT
Organism: Platanthera guangdongensis; assembly: GCA_039583875.1. Classification (NCBI taxonomy): domain Eukaryota; kingdom Viridiplantae; phylum Streptophyta; class Magnoliopsida; order Asparagales; family Orchidaceae; genus Platanthera; species Platanthera guangdongensis. The sequence continues at coordinate 96,028,926 of CM077159.1, read as the reverse complement.
CGAAGAGCATTGGGACAGATAAAATCGCTTTAAATAATTAAAGGTCCCCTTTTTCTCGTTAATTAAATTACTTAAGGTTTGCCCCTTGTTTACGACGTGTAGAACCACATATCGATGTGTGGGCTCTATTTTCGTAGTCCATACGCTAGCTAGCCAAGAGGTCGTACGCATGGACCGATCACCCCTAGGTAAAGGGAGTTCCGCACTAACCCGTGAGAGAGGAGACGCTGAATTCTACCGGATTGGGTTCCCCACCCAATAGCGGGGTTCTTAGCATAATGCGGGCATTAAGAGAAATCTTTCGTCAGACGAGAGCCCGGTCGAATAGTCTTAATGTTCAGGTGAGCGATAGTTCTAGAGATAGGTGAGCTTATTTTTGTGGAACCTCCACAGCCAAGTCTCCGCCTTAATTAATTTGAAATTTAGTATCTCTATTTATTAAAAGATATTTTAGTTCAAATTCAATTCGGTACCCTTGCGCTATTTCTTCAACGGCTCCTTTTAATATTTATTTTCTATTTTTATATATATAAATAATAACCTGATAAGTTATTTTCGAAAAAATAATAGTTCCCTCTAGGGAAGAGTAAAAATAATCAACCCGTCCCCGAGAACAATACGACCCCGATATTCCTCACCGAAATATCCTGCACTACACGTGATATGTGCACTTGCCTCCTTTCGTTAAAACTCGGTTTCAAATGTTTTATATCCAAATAAATCTGTGAGCCCTGTCTTCCTAAATAAACCATCTTCTTTCTAAAATAAACCGCTTGCGGCGCCGTTTATTTCAAATCATTAATTTTTGGAGTTTTAACCATCAAGTTTTTGGCGCTGTTGTCAGGGACTTGGTAAATCATCATGTTTTTAGCGTCGTTGCCGAAGACTTGATTTAAACCATTAATTTTTGGAGTTTTAACCTAACACAAATAAGTAAAAAGGCAAAGCAATAAGACATTCTGGCAAAAGCAAAAGAAAGTTAACTCTTATATTTCCAAAAAATTACATAGTCATAAGGGGTCTCTCCCCATACATCAACTCAAAGAAAATTCAAAAGGAAAATTACAAAATAAAAGGATAAGCTAGGCGAGAAGCCATCAGGCGGAGCCGCTGGAGGTCCCGCCGAAGGTCTCGCTCGAGGTTTCATTGGATGAACCGCTGTCGGACTCGCCGCCCTGGCCAAGATCTGGTATGTCTTCAACCGGAGGGCCTCCCTCTCCCGCGGGGTTGGGGATGGGCTCGAACAGCCAGGGCAGGACCCCTCGCACGGTAAGGGTCTCACCACCTTTGTTCAAAAGGCCCGATTCCCGCAGCACCTCGATCACCATCGCGCTCGCTGCCTGCACGTTTTCTTGCATCATCACATCTATCTCATACTCTAAGAAGTGATGACTTTGGAGACTCTCGTCTAGAGACGGAGGAGTCAGCGTTCTGCCTTCTTGCGCGAGGTTGAGCTCGGCAATCAAAAGTTGGATTTTGCATGTAAGGCCAGCCTCCCTCACGCGTGATAACTGGGCTTGGGCGGAATCCTGGGAAAAAGTCCTTTGAGCTGTGGCGAATGATAAAAAGGCAAAATGTAGCGGAAAGGTCTCGTACCTTAATTGATAGGCTAAGGGTGAGAAGCTTTTACGAGCTCACCAGGCCCACCTTCAGTGTGGCCACCTCGGTTGCAGATTAATCCCGTGACTTCTTCGTGTCGACCAGGTTCCACTCGATGTGGAGGGCACGACGCGCGCACTTGTGCGTGAGCTCAAGCGCGCGTATATGGGCTCGCATAGCCTCGTACGCGAGACCCTTCTTGGTCTCCTGGTCGTAGACGCTCACGTTCTCCCGGCTGTAAAGGCCGAAGCCTACCGCGTAGGCTTCGCCGTTGATGGAGAATTTATATATATAGTTTTAAAAATAAATCCAAATGAATATCTCAAACTAGGCAAGTGCACATATCGAAATATAGTGTAGGAAATGTCGTATTTAAACTCGGGGACCGTTGAGTAGTTGTACTCACAAGGAAGAGCTATTATTTTATCCAATGGAAATTGGTTTTGCTAATTTGGTAATGAAAACGTTAAACTAAAAGGAGAAATAGGATGATAGGAAAGCTAGCTGATCTAGAATCCCTTTGGGTTAGAATAAATTTCCATGAAATTATAAAATGCAAGCATATAAATTATTAACTTCGACCGCGGAGGTTCTATAGCTACGAAGTGCCTCTCTCGAGAATACGAATTCGACTAACCTTAGGTTGATCGATTAAGACATCTCGGCCAGTCAAAAACCGTGAGCTTGCTTTAGGCGGTGAACCTCACTAATGGAATTGACTTTAATCCGGAAGAATTATGCCTTCCTCTCTCGAGGGGTGCATGAAACTCCCTTTATCCTTGAGTGATCTACTCGTATCCACAACCTCTCGGAAAATCTAGGATACGGATCAAAGATAAAATAAACATAATTTGCAACTTATGAATTAGATGAAATTAAAATCAAAGATAAACCGAAGTACATAAAAATAGAGTGCTTGATAATTTGAGACAAAAAGAAGAAATTTATTCTATTCCAAAGTTCATCATGATCAAGTGCTAATTGGAAATTAGTTACTCATCATGATGGGAGAATTACATGAAAGATTGAAGAGAGACATGATTATAAAAGGGACTTGAAATAACAAAAACAAAAGTTACACTATGAATTGGAAAATGCAAGAAATAAAGCAAAGAAAGCAGAACTCTAGCTCCCAAAATCTCCTCCTCAGGTTCTGGAATTGTCTGGAATTTATAGGTAGGTTTGTTGGAGAGTCACTCCCCTAGGTCATGCCCCTATGTCACGCCCGTGACCTAGGGCTTGTAATTTTCGGAACTGTCATCTTCAAGTCCTGGGAACATTGGCGCGAAACTGCCAAAAATCGTTAATTGGCGGGTCAACACTACAAGAAAACTTGCCTTTAGTGACAAAAATTTAGTGACAAAATATAATTAGTCACTAAAAACATATCTATAGTGACAAATTAAAAAGTTAGTCACTAAAAAGATTTTTTAGTGAAAAAATAAATGTTTAGTCACTAAATACACATTTTTAGTGACTATAGAAAACTTTGGTCACTAAAGGCACAATATTAGTGACAAAAATTTAGTGATAAAATATATCTTGTCACTGGAGACATATCTATAGTGACGAATTAAATGTTTAGTCACTAAAAAATATATTTTTTGTGACAAAGTCAAAGTTTAGTCACTAAAGACACATCTTTAGTGACCAAAGAAAACTTTGGTTACTAAAGAAAATTTTAGGGATAAAAATTTAGTGACGACAATATATTTTTTGTCACTAAAGACACAACGCATAGTTAAAAAAAGATTTAGCAATTACAAAAGCAACACATCTAAGGCTAAGAAAAAATCATTTTAAAGAAATTATGATTTTCAAATTTTTGGGAGCACAACTCATTTACAAATTTAAGATGGTTTATTTAACGTGTTTCATATTCAAAGATACATATTCAAGAATCATTATGAAGATATCAAACATAATCAAATATTACTAATTAGTTACCTTTCTTTATCACAAGAGAGCATATTGATCAATTTTCCTCATCTTTCTAGCTAGCAATAATAAGACACACAATTTCATCATATTAGCACGCCACGAGTAAACTCTAAGAACATATGCATATACCGCCTTTAGGTAGAGAGGACAAAATTTACCCAACATGCCGTAAAATAGAGAGGATTCATTCAAATCAAAATAAAAAAATATCTACCAAAACCTAAAAATCAATATGCATGCAAATGTTCACCTATGAAGGGACACTGAATAGAAGACTAAAATAAGCAAAAATCACTCAGAAATTTGTTGGAGTTGTAGAACACTTCCAGTCCTCTTGTTTCTCACACCGGGTTCGCCCACGTGAGCTTAGAGAAATTGAAGTGTGAATCCCTCTGAAACAAAATCAGTTTTGGGTTTCCCGGGTATGCGGAAATCAGCCCGTTTTTCGCACACACCATATTTAAGAACTTTTCCCATGTTTAGGCCGAATGATAAGGTTCTTAGGTTTTCGGCTGGGAGTGCTTTGGAGGCGCATACGAGGCTATTCGTGGAGGTGCGTTTTCGGCTGTGGTTCCTCCAGTTCTTGTCCAAAGGAGATTGAGAGAAGGTAGGATCGGTGAGATCCTTGTAACCTTTATAATAGTTTTTATTTTGGGGAATACATGAAGGAAGAGGAGCAAGGGGGAGAGGATGTAGCTCTAGTTTTGGGTGAACCTCTGTAAATCTTGTTGTTTGTGGTTGCTTGTGGTTTGTTTGCTTGATTTTTTATTGCCTTTTCCGTTCGAATCAATCTTCTCGGCGCTTCGGTTTTCCATCAAAATTGCACACAAATTGGATTGAAATCAAGCAAAATAGGGCTGTCGGCCGCTCCTAGACGCTGAAAATGTCGACGTGAAAGGTGCAAAATAGCTTCCCGTGGATGTTGGTGTCAACAAGAAAGGAGGTAGTGCTTTTCGGCGGCGGTAGGGTTCAAAAAGATCTGCTATTGGGGAGAGGAGGGGAGACGTGTGACTGAGTTCCAAAAACCTTGGATGACGTGAGAAGAGAACGAGCACGGTTGGGCTGCATATAGTCTTTGAAAAGAAATTAAAATTACAGTTTTTAAGTTATTTTAAATTTAAGGTGTTTCTCTATTAACAAAATTAATTGTCCTTATAACTACATAACATCAACTTCTCTCCTAAATAAATAAATAGAAAAACAATAATTTTAGGGCTCTAAATTTCTGGCGGTTCCAAGTTTCTGCCATTTCCGCCTCTCCGCCTCTCTGGATCGGCAGTTTCCCCGCGTACCGAACCTTCACCTCTCCCAAATCCAAAGCCGGCCACGGTGACATTTCCGCCTCTCCGCCTCTCTGGATTGGCAGTTTCGCCGCCTCTACCGAACCTTCACCTCTCCCCATACTAGCGTTTCCCCTTCTCCTCGGAACCATCTCGCGCTGCAGCAATTGAAGGATTGTGGAACGCTGACGAATCCCCAAAGCCGGCGTGAACTTCCATTTGCGACGACCTCTTCGCCGAAGCCTGCCACGGTGCGATCATTTTTTTCAGGAAGGACAGGTAACGATAAGGGTCCGTTTGGTTCATGGGTTTTTCTCCTTTGCTTTTGATTTTCACCATGAATATATCTTTTCCAAGCGATCTTTTCACTTGTGGTTCATGAAATTATATTAATTTAGCAAATTTACATAATGTGAATTTTGAATTTCTGCTGTTCAAGTAAATCACGTTCACTTTCACAAGTGTTGCTTTCCACTACCATTTTTACAAATGAAATATGTGAGAACAAGATAATGAAACAAAACACTATCAAGACAATATTTCCACGAAAATGTGATAGTATCAAAATATTTAATACCAAATATTTTAGCACATAAAAATACTCACCAACATAAGAAATCTGCGGAGAGAAACAAGGCCAACTGTTGTAAATGGGAGAGGAATTGTTGCTGCAGGAACCCGACAAATGATGAGGCTTTTCACCTCATACTGCAGTCCAGGTGAGCCTTGCGGTGGGATAATGGGGTAGGAATCCAAATTGATCAAATTTCTATTATTTTGTATTTGCGCAACCTAAACCGTACCGAATGTGATTATTTCTATTATTTTGTATTTTGTATTTTGTATTTCACGACCAATGTTTCTAATTTGTTCATCTAGATATCTTTCTTGGTAAGTTCCTCAAACCAATCTTGGAGTTCAACTTTTACTTTTTTTTTTGGAATGAATATCGCAAGCGTGTTCCAAGCATTTAAAATTGATAGTTTTCAATGCTTGATGTTGTGTTTGATACAATTGATCATGTCAAATTGGTGATACAATTATTAATATTTCCATATGTTGATGTTAGTTGGTTATTAAATTCAATTTTATTTTATGGTAGGTTTTTGAACAACTCCATGTGTTGATGTTTTTGGTAAAAAAATTTTAAATGTTGTCGTTGAATGCTACTGGCGAGATTGGAGAATTTGTTTCTTTGACTTTGTTAATATTTCCATATGTTAATATTATCTTTATATTAAATGTATTTTTTTATTGATATATAGTGCAATGGATAAAAGGTGGATGAATATTGGTGATCGGCGGCAACCTGCTTACATCAATGGACTGAATTATTTTCTTGATTTTGCTTTTAATCATTCTAGTAGAGGAAATGCTATCCGTTGTCCTTGTTATCTGTTGTCCTTGTTTAAATATTTTACCCACTTTTCTACGAGAACATCACATTTGGGCTTACCATCTTCTTGTATGAGGCCTATACCACATTCTCAGGGAAATCTGCTTATGGTTTCATTCCAAGTCTTTATTGCTCTACCCCTCCCTCGTTCATAAATTTAGTGGAGACAATTTTTTTTTATTAAACACGTGAAGAAATCTTTTGTTTACTTAAAAAAAACAAACATCAATCACAATATACAGAATGATCTGCCACGTCCAAGCGTATCCACAGACTATAGTAACGGGCATATACACCGTGTATCTGGTACGTACCTATACCAAAAACATACGAATTCCAAAAATGTAGTTGGTACGGGTACGCGGCCCTTAGGAAAGTATTGATGCTTCATATCTGCATATTATACTTTTGAAGCTTAAAATCGGCATATTTTGTGTATTTTAAAATGATTATTAAAAATAGAAACTTTTTTGAATGGGTTTTTGTACATGTGCTGTAGTATCTTGTTAAGTGATCTTATTAACTAAGGCGATCATAATTTCTAATCCCAATACGGCTTTTAAACTTCATTTTGCTCCTCAGAATCCAGCTGAATTGGAGGACTGGCTTTGTGATCTGAACCCAAATTCCAAGGGGGTAATATCAGAAGCAAATGCTGTATCTTCTCTTGCCAATGCTGTAATTGGAGACAGACTCCAATTTGAGATGACTGGTAATCCCAAATCTCTTTTGATATCTTCATAAAATTTTATTTCCTTGATTTTTAATATATCTAGTTCTAGAAGCTGCTTTAACATTTTTATTAAACACAATTCTCGCCCTAGTTTATCAATTCATAAATACGGAAATGCCAACCATGTCTCATTTTTCCTGTTTCATTTGAGCCACGAATGATACTATGCAGCTATGAGCTTTATATCGTCGATCTTACACTTGTGGACCAAATGTTTTTTTGTTAGTTGGGATTAAATGTAATTGCTTGCTTTAGGATTGTGTTACATAGTGTTATTCAATTGCATTTATGTTCAGAATAATAAAAAATACTGTCAAGGTTATTTTGAGGAGTGGGTTTTGTCATGCAATGTCAAAGTATAGATATAAATTATGTTCAGAAGTACCAAATTGTAATAAAAGAACAATTTTGTAGGCATTTAATGTTGAACTCATAATGATAATGTTTGTTGAGCTTCTGAGGAGAGGTATATTGGAACTTTAAAGTTGAACTAAATGCAACAGTAAAATATGATAGCTGGGGAGAGGAACACAATGAGAAAAGTAATGAATCTTAATTATTGAGAAATGCAATAACTATAAGCTCAATTTTTAGTATCCCCTAAATTAATGCTATTAAAGTTTTGGAGACTTTGATTTGAGTAAGGAGACTGAGCGTTCGCCCCAAATCTACTAAAAATCTGTATGTATTTGAGATGTCACATATCAGCAAATTTGGGGCAGATTCGGGGAACCAAATACAGATTTGGTGCCCCAAATATCAGTAAAATATCAGTGAAAATATCAGTAATTGATTTAGGATATTTTTCTCATTTCCTTATGTTTGTGATCTACTTTCACGTCTCTTAGAAATGTGTCATTTTGTTCATTCAGACAGCAGCAAGTTACCATGCTATTGCTATTGCCATTGCACTCTCTCTAATGGAAGCATATCAACTGAGCGTTCAGCATGAACAAGCAACCTTGCAAATTCTTCGAACAAAACTTGGTTCTGAGGACTTGCGGACTCAGGTAATTCACATATAAATTGTCTTGAGAAAGTTAATAAGAGACATTTTCTGTTTCCTGTTGGTGAGTTTCATCTGAAATTGTTGCCACTGGGACTTCGATAGGATGATGCTGCCTGGCTTGAATAGTTTGAATCCAAGGCTTTCGAGCAACAAGAAGCTGCACGCAATGGCACCAAGAAACCTGATGCATCTATTGCCAGTAAAGGCCACCTAAGGTTCAGAAAGAACACTCAACGTTTTTATCAATTAGAAAAGCTTAATTTTTCATTTGTCAAAGACTCAAAGATAAGAATTAAGTTGGATGTTTAGATACATGTTGTAGTGAAGGATTAGGTAGGAAATTGGGTAAACCTAAGATATTATGGGCATAAATTGTTCAAGAGAGCTTTTTTCCGCTGCAGTTTAAAATTCTTTGCTTCATTATTCTATGAAGCACAATCTATGTTGCATTGGGAGGGGACAAGATACAATTTGAGATTTGTGATTTTAAAAAACTTTGGATATAAGATGCATTTTTTGAATTTTTAATTATTTAAATATGAATACAAATTAATAAGACGTGTGACATTCATGTCTTCTTCATTTTTTCGATCATTATGTCTCGCATATCATATAATATTAACAACACTTGAGCCTTTATAGTGGGGTTGGCTCTATGGGATATATCATATAATATTAAACGAAAACAAAATTTATTTATGATAAAATCGTATCATATGATAGGAACCATGAATAAAAAATATGTAATTAAATGACTATCAACCACTTATCATCCAAAGTTTTCTCTTTCACATGCCTACTCAAAATCAATAACATAATAGACACAATTTTGGATCTTTTTTGAGCATACTCTGGCTTATCCTTTAGTGTCTTAGATTTACGGCACTCAATGCATGCTTTGGATCTTCATTACTTCTAGGAAAATGAAAATTGCTAACTATTATTGTTCCTACATTTTGGTTCAGGAAGAATGTCTGCAGAGGCTGCAAAGCTGCATAGATGCTGCTTATGATTGTTCAAAGCTGGAGCACCAAGTAACTGATTAAATAACACATACTGCAATTGTTTTAGTGACAGTGAAGACACCATGCTATATATTTTTTCATCAGACCAGTTCTATTTTTGGTCCATATCAATGGGAATCATCTAGAATGAGGAAGCAAGCTGGTAGGTCTTCTGTGCAAAATTATTTCTGATGCTGAAAATCTGCAAACGGGGTGCCCGGTTCGCTGAAAATCGGCGAACCGGGCGCCCGGTTCGCTGAAAATCGGCGAACCGGGCGCCCGGTTCACTGAAAATCGGCGAACCGGGCGCCCGGTTCGCTGAAATCTGCGAACGATGCGATTTTCAGCGAACCGGGCGCCCGGTCCGCTGAAAATCAGCGAACCGGGCACCCTGTCCCCTGAAAATCTGTCACTTACATGCCTTGGAAAGTGTTTACGTGCATTGATGTTTCTTTTGTCAAGCATACTTCATTTTGCATTTTAACTAGGTGATAATTTAACACTTTAATTAGAATAACTCTAGTAAATGTATAAAGACGAATGGTTCCTTATTATGGTGGTTTCGAATTGTTAAACACAACCTTGTCTCCCTTGTAGAAAATTACTATGTGTAGCATAAAAAATATTATTGCATCTTTTTATCAGTTCTGTTTGAGAGCTATTTATATCTTATTTATTTTTTGTTAGCTTGAGAGCTATTTATAATCAAATTTCTTGCATCTTGCAGTACATACAAGGCATCAATGCTTGATGAGATTATCGACCATGTGAAATTCCGTCAGCTACAAGTCCAGGTATGATTCTGGAATATCTATTATTCTGACCTTAATTGTTTACTTATATGTTCCTGAATGACGATGTCCTTAATTTGTTGGATTATTGAAATTACAGGTCCTAAGCATGTGTTATGTCATCTAACTGGAGCCCAATCATGTGTAGTGATGCATGGAGCTCCAATATTTTCAATGGCCAAGGAGGATCAAGTGCCATATAAAAATTTGTATTAAGTTTAATAAGAGATGATGATTCTTTTATTTTGTATTGAGGGGTTTGGACTATCTCCCACCCTCATTTATTAATAAATTAATGTATGCTGACAAAAAAATTTCCTGTGATGAGTATTTTATTTATTCTTTTGTTTGAATGATTAATATTGAATTTTAATTGATAGTAAATAAAATAAGACTATAATATTTAGTTAGAAATTGAATACAATTTGTGAAAAAATATGGCTTTTTTGGGACCAAATTCACAAGATTGTCACTAAATATCTTTAGTGACTAAAAATAGTTAGTCACTAAATATGCATATTTTGTGACTAATTTATTTGGTCGGTAAAATCATTGAGTGACCAAACAGACTTGGTCACAAAAAAACATTCAGTGATCAAATTAAATTGGTCACTACGTGATTTTAAGTGATCAAAATTGATTTGGTCACTAAATGATTTTAGTGATCAAATTGCTTCAGTCATTGAATGGTTTTAGTGACTTAATTAATGTGGTCACAAAAGTGAACATTTTGTGACAAAATGTTTTTTGGTCACTAAAGACATTTAGTGATGGGGCTTTAGTGACGAACCTGTGACGAAATAAATTTGGTCGCTAATTGTCAATAGTGACCGAAATATAACATTTAGTGACAAAAAATTTCGTCACTAAAAGTCACTTTTCTTGTAGTGCAGGCCCCTAGGTCACGCTCGTGACCTAGGGCGTGTCTTGTTGGTTGTTGAAAACAGCGGGAAGAAGAAATGGCGGGAGTAACTCTGGCCATTGTTGGAAGGGTCACGCCCTAGGTAACGCTCGTTACTGAGGGCGTGTAAGGCCGAACCCGTCAAAATCTGAAACTGCTTCATTAAACGTGGCATGCCTTGATGTCACGCCTCTAAGTCATGCCTGTGACCAATAGGTCATGCCCGTGACCGGGCGTGTAACTTTAATCTGACGTGGAATTGAGATTTGGCACGCCATCGTCAGACCACGCCTCGTCGTCACGCCCGTGGTACAATGGTCACGCCCGTGACCAGTAGGCGTGCAATATTTAGTTGACGTGGCAATGGAATCTAGAGCTCGTGTCGGGGTCACGCATGCCTATCACGCCTGTGACCTATAGGTCACGCTCGTGACCTGGGCGTGTAGTTTGCATTTTTGAGTTTTGTCCAAATTTATCCCTTGATTAGTTCTTCAAACTATAAAATGCTATTGGCAGCACATTTTGACCTAAAATAAAAAAATAACATAATTTGTAACAAAAATAATATAATATAATTATAATCTAATTAATTATTAATTAAAAACTATATAAAAAATAAAGATAAAATTAGAGTTATCAAATACCCCCATACTTACTCGTTTGCTCGTCCCGAGCAAACAACTTTCCATACTGAGTAGAAAAGTTTTAACGCTAGAAAAGAAAATTGAATCTAATGAGTAAAATGCGAAGTCTTATTCCTATGTGCGTAGATATTTTTGTAGAAAAACCTACTCAGCATACAAAATAGTTTTTATTTATCTAAAATGTGTTTTCACTTATTATTTTTACTTCGAAAATGAAAACTCGGTAAATCTTATAATCACATTTACGGAGAAAGTAGCGTGTTTACTAAGATAACATTGCACAAATCAAAGATCGAGATACCCTCCAAAGAAATCCATCAATGTCGATGGCCATAGGCTTGCCCTTTCACACTCTCGCCACGACACTAGTCTAACTTATAAGCATAAATCATTAAGACTTAACTAGGTTGAAACATATGCTTAGGTTTTTTTGGTTTGGAAAAATCAAAGATAAACATGATGGCTAGACACACCAAAACCTAAAGAGAGCTTGCACAAAAGAAATCATGGTTTGAAGAATGCCGCCAATTCCTAAATATCTTTGTTACTTCTCCTTAACAAGTTGAAGATTTTTCCACTTCCTCTATTTATTTTTATATTTATGTTTTTTGTTTTTTTAATTTTTTATCTATATATTTTTTTTGAGGGGGAAGGAAAAATAAATCAACTCTTTTTTTCTTAATTTTCCACCAAAATAAAATGGCTCCTAATCACTCGTAAACCATTTTTGTATATATATTTTCAAGCTCGGTTTTAGGTGTGTAATTAGGATACTTTTTTCGCCTTGGTGAAATAATTTTTGGTGGAGCTAAAACAAAAGATAGGGTATAGTCTCAAATTGGCTTAGCAAAGATAAAACGTTTAGGTACGGGTGCAAAGGCTAAAACTTGTCAAAAGAAATGCCTAAATCATATTTATGCTAATAAGTTTAACCTATGGAAAGTCTTGAGAATAGCTAGAGGGCAAATTCTAGACATCGAGAAAGAATACCTCTTTCTTGATCCGTGAAATAGTGCTCTAGTAAACTTCTACACACTCTCCTAAACTATTCTTAGATTTTACCGGTTTCAAAGTAAAAGTAAAATAAACTGTTTATATGCATTTAGAAAAATAAAAATCTAATTGTATGCTGAATATTTAATTCTACTTAAATTCTACTAACATGTGCACTTAACTAGAAACACAGGATGGCCAATAGTTCTACTCCAAAATTCAAAATTCAATTAAAGCATCAAAATCTTCTAAACACTATGTAAAAGTTAAATACTACGGATGTCGCATGTGAATAAATATAGAAATAAAGATTTCTCTAATTTTAAAATTAACCCTAATTTTTTTTTACTTCTTAGACTTCTCGAGGTATATCCTGTGAAGGGCTCTCACCGGTAGTAGGAGGTAAGATGGGATGATATCCCAAACATCCCTTTCTAAGAAATTTAATTTCGATTTTCTATTTTTTTTTTGAAATTTTTGATATATTTGTTCTTCTTTTTTTTCTAATTTTTTTGTATTTTGTGAAGAATAAGTAAAGTAAAAATAAAAATTGAAAATTGAAAAAAACTTTATGATTTCTTAAAAAATTTTATGATTTTTTTGTATGTTTTGCTTGAGAAATATCCCCCCATACTTAAACAATACATTGTCCCCAATGGAAAAATAAGTAAAGAAAAGGAAAGGAGACTTCCTTGAAGAGGGCAAAACAGCACCAAAGTATACCTGTAAGATATGACTGAAGCAAAACATAATTTTGATATTTAAAAAAAATAAAAGATACATAGCAACTAAAAAGAAAAGATACAAAGAAAAGATACATGACAACCGACTACAACCCCAAAGACAAGAACTATTCCTCATCGCTAGCACCCCCCGTGGCGGATAATAAGTTCGCAGATCTGTGAACTCACGTGTAATATGCGCCACGAAAGAAGCGTGACTCTGCTCAAGCATGGCAAAACGTGCATCAAAATGAGTAAAATGGCCGTCAAAATGATCTGCATCTGGTCTAGGCGAGTGTGAATCAACCCAAATTGATGATCCCAATAGTTTTGAGGATCAAGCGCTGGGGTGGAGTGCATAGGAGGTGGCGGAATTAGGGGAGAGGGAGGAGTACTGCTGGGACCAGCACTGAAATCAAGATCAAGATCCCCGCCACCGACCGCTGGGGATAGCCTCAAACTCGCCATCACGTCGTCGCGCGAGGCCAAGGGCCTGGAGGGTCTGGAACTGAATGACTTGCGGCGTCTGAATGTAGCTCAGTCGCGGAAGAGTATCGCAAAGACCAATCTGCTTGGAGAGATAAGTGATGAAGTTCCCGTCGTGCACTGCTCCCAACCTCACATTTTCGGCCTGGTGCCGAAAGAAAATTGCGAGCATATAAGCAAGATTGAGTGGGACCCGGTAAAACATACTATATAAATATAGTAAATCTGCTCGAGTCACCACTCCATGGCTATCGCAGCGACCAGAAAGAGTAAAGGTGAGGAGGTTGTGGAGAATGCGCAAAGCGGGGGAAATGAGGTAGTTGCCTTTAGATTTCTTAGGGGTGTAGGGTGCGGTGTTGTAACATCCCGATTCACACTAGGCCCCTCGTGCGCATTTTTGAGTTAGGAGAGCTGACTTTTGCTCAGGGTAGTGTTGGAAACTGGGCTGTATTTGTAAATAGGAGGAGAAATCAGTCAAAACAAAGGACACGGGTAAATACACGGGTGTTTCCCTACCCTTGTGGGAGAGGCCAGCTCCCGAGTCGATGACTCGAGAATGTCCAGAGAAGGACACGAGTAATGACACGGGCATGTCACTACCCGTGTGAAGTGACACAGGTAGAGACACGGGCATGTCCCTAACCGTATGTGTGTCGAGGTCGACGAAACTAGTCGAGGTCGACGAAGTGAGTGACACAGGTAGAGACACGGGCGTGTCCCTACCCGTGTGTGTCGAGTTGAACTCAATGAAGCGTATCGAGATCGACGAAGTGTGTCATGGTCGACTAAATGTATGACACGGGTAGAGACACGGGCGTGTCCCTACCCGTGTGTCTGTGTGTCGAGTTGAATTCGTCGAGATGTATCTAGAGAAGGACACAACCAGGGTACACGGCTAGGGAACCCGGCCGTGTCATGTGGACACGGGTCGGGACACGGGCGTGTCCCTACCCGTGTCGAGTGTTGAACCGACACTAAAACTGACGTTGACGCTTCGCCCAAGCAGGACATGGGTAAGGACACGGGCGTGTCCCTACCCGTGCCACTTTTCATATATAAGGGTTGTGAAAGCCCTAGCCATTTTCACTCCTCATTCCAGCCATTTTTCCTGAGAGAAACTTCTGTGGAGAGGGAAAACTGCTGGAGCAAGTCTTGGAGGAGAAGATCCGCCGCCGTCGAGAAAGAGAAGATGCCGCCGAGAAGAGTCACAAGATCCATGGCCGGAAATAGTGGAAATGCAGGAAATGAGGTGAGCTTCCTCCCCTCTCCCTTGGTGTTAGATCTGTACATATCTAGGTGAGACGTTGACTCAAAAGAGTCTTGACTAGCGAGATGGTGATTTCTCTAGGAAGAGGCCGTTCTAGGGCTTGTGCTCTAAGGTTAGTGGTGTCTTCAACCTCTCCAACCTTCTATGCGAAGACGGGGGATGGTTTCGTGCAGAGTCATGGACTCATGAGGGTGAATAAGGGAGGAGGAATTTCTGGAGGTAATTTTGGAAGATCGACTTGAGGAGGAAGATGAACCGATGCCGTTCATTCCTCTTTAAGATGTGTGCAGAATCTGTGTTCTGCGCACAACGAGCTTCTTGGCCATTTTTCAGGTGTGATAAGGCCAGATTTGGGCTGTCGACTAAACACAAAAGTTGAGGTCCTCGAAAATGCATTTCCAACGAGTGGTTGAATGACTTCAGGCAAAGTCTGTAGCCACGGGAATGTCTGAACGAAAATGACATCCGATAAATCCTGCATGCAGAAACTGTGTACTGTACGTAGTGGATTTCAAGGCTGATTTCAAGTATGATACTTTTGAATCTGGGTTGTGGTCTGAACATAAAAGTTGTAGCTCATGGAAAGACCTTTCCATCGAGGGTTTACATGCCTTCACCGGGTTCCTGTAGCTTCGGGAATCTCTAGTCGAAGCTGCTGTCCAGATTTATCATGTACTTAAATTCTGGGTTTGGAATAATATTGAATTTGGACTTGGTAGAGATAATGTTGCAAATTAATTTGAGGTTGTTGAACTCTTTTATGTTAACTATCTTATTCCAATGAATGATGATGTTTATTAGTTGGATTCCACATAATTGATTTGTGAAGTGAAGCATACTTAAACAAAACAATTTGATAGAAATTTGTAGACTGTTATAAATGCGCATCATGATAATAACATGTTGAATCATTTGGATGAAAGGTAGGATGATAACTTATGACCATGTGTATAAGTGTTTAATGGAATGAATTTAGTGTCCAATGCTTAGAGTGTCGTCTCCCTATGGTTAGCATTGTGAAGGGATGTAAGTGCGGTGTTGACCGTTACTAGTTGGGATTGTAAAGAGATGAGACAAGGTTGGATGGTTGGACTTGGTCCTCGTGCTTTCTCCGAGGCTCCTTCCATACCACGGTGATGTGGAATTGCATGCGGTGTGAGTCGACATGTGGTGTCATAATCTTGGGTTGAGGATAGTGTGGCAGGTCTACGGGCTCGTCGATCGTCGCACCGACGGGAGTTTACAGTTAGACTTTAGGCGGTTGGGCTTGGCCCTCAATGTTCACGTCCCGGGGTTCCTTCCGTGCCAAGTGAACGGTTGGGCTGGGTCCTTGTGCTTACTTCTGAGGCCCCTTCTGGGTCACACAAGGCCAGTTCGGGGTTGTGATCTCGGTGCACATCTACCCGAGACCCCCGCTGGGCCATAGTACGCATGGGCTCCGCTGTTGTGTTCTTAGCATTGAGGCGTACAGAGGCCTAGGTGAAGTAGTGTGGATACCCGCCTAGTAGTAGAGATTCCCTCTCTACTATCACTGTCTGGCCACGACGGTTGATGCCTGAGAGGTTAGCTACCTGCTCGAATAGTGGGAACTAGTAGTCTATGTCGGCATAGCATTTGCATGTGTGTGATCATGGGTGAGTCATTGCATAACATACATACCACTTCATAACATTGCACAACAAGATCGTCATCGTGTAAGTTTGTATGGGCACTCATATACGGTGAGTTACTTTATGTAAACCGATCCTTAACTTATAAGCTTGTATGAGCATCCTTATAAATTAAGTTACTTTCCTGTTGTAGTTACTTGTACTTGATGATCATTATTACTTTGGTAGAACTGCTAGATTAATTATTGTTAATCTTATTATACCATTACCACCTGCTTGTACCTACTTATACTATTTATTATAGTTTGTGCCCTTGCTCTTTTCTCTGCCCGGTGCCGAGGAGTCGCCGGGGGAGCGGATGTGAAGTCACTTAGTCTTTTCGACTAACGGTTGCTACGTCTTAGTTTTTAGGAGGTCACCCCACAGGTAGAGTAGCCGCAGACTTTGCAGCGGGACAGCCAGGCCAGGATGACAGGGCCTGAAGGGACGTTACCGTCGTTACCGTCAGTTACTAATGTGAGTGTTGAGCGACTCTGATGTAGCCCTTTTGGGCGTTTATTAGCTGTACTCTGATATACTGTAGAAGTATGTTTTAGCTTCTGTATTTTGATGTACTTTGGACTTATATACTTTGTGTGGATTTGACTTCTCTTTATTATATTTGGTTGGGTTGGCATATATATATATTGATATTGGTTGTAGCCGGCGGAATAGGTGTCTTGTGGTACAGGTTAGCACGTGCGCTAATGCTACCGCAAGGCGGCTGTTTTGGGCACAAGACCACCTTCGTGCCGTGTCTTGGGATCCGGGAGGGGGGTCTTACAGGTGTCATTACTGAGTTCCACCCAGGAGTTGAGAAGGTTGAAACCGGGAGGGAAATCAGTAAGGAGATCAAGATAGGCGGGAGAATGGGCAAAGTCCTCCGAGCAAAATCCCATGGCGACATTGAGTTGGCGGATGGTGAGCTGATGCGTCACCCCACCCATGCGAAAGACGATGAAATTGTCATTCGCCGCCTAACGGAACTTAAAGGATGCAAAGAACTCGACGGTGAGCTCAAGGAAAACGTACTCCGAAATGGAGAAGAGGAACTCCATCTAGGGGTGGATAGAAATTCCCTAACCAAATCCGCAGCTCCAAAGGTTGCAAGGATCACCCAATCCAAGATGCGGAATACACCAAGGTGTTTGGCGCGTAGGCGATCGCTGCGATCCTGCTGGGTGGAGTTTTCAAAAAGGAGCATGGCTTCTGCCGCGGCGGGATCGACAGGGTGCTCGGAGGAGGAAGCGATGGAGCGAGGCTGGTGGCGAGGCATTATGGAAGGAGGAAAGAAAATAGGTGTTTGGGTTAGCTGAGGCAAGGAGGGGGCTGGATGGTGTGGAGGAAACAAAGGGGGAGAAATCCTATTTATAGGACTTCTCGGGTCAGTCACACCCCCTGTCACGCCCGTGATAAGGGGCGTGTACTTAAAAATTTTTAAAAAAAGGAATCTAAGGCTCCCTGCCTCAGATTCGCGGGTCATGCCCCAGAGACACGCCCGTGACAATGGGGCATGCCACATAAAAAATGTGGGCTAGAAGGCATCCGAGGCATTGACCAAGTCATTGCTAGGGATTCGGTGGACACGGCCCAGGGTCACGCCCGTGACCCTAGGGCGTGTAACAGAATACGATGAAAAGCGTTGCTTTTTTGGGTTTGGGGTTTCCCAGGTAAGTCACGACCATGATTTTCCTGTATTGCGGGCGTGACATGAATTGGCACGGGCGTGACTAGGGGGAAATAGAAGATTCCCGTTTATTTTCCTAAAATTTTTTGTCGAACGGGATTTCGCGACTGTCATGCCCGTGACTAGTAATGGTCACGCCCGTGACTGTAATGGTTGTCGAACTAAAGACGGCGATCGACGAAAACAAATCAGTGTCCGACGAAACTGAGGTCACGCCCGTGACCCAGAGGTCACGACCGTGACATCAATGGGAGACGAACGAAAAACTGTGCTCGACGAAACCATTCTCGGGTTTCGCAAGACGAACTAAACATGGCCCTATCATGCCCGTGTCCCATAGGTCACGGCCGTGACATGGGGGTGTATGAATAGGAAAAAAAATCCATGAAAAGTTTTTGTTTTGGTTTTTTTGTTTTTCATATTTTTTTATATATTTTTTTGACATAAAGAAAATAAACTAAATAAAAATCTCTAACATGAAGGAATGACATGAACTTGACGTTCGAACCCGATCGATCGTCATGCCGCAATGATTTTTCAAACCTGTAAAAACTCAAAGAGAAAAATAAAATAAAAATAAAGGATAATCATGGGGTGCCTCCCATGAGCGCTTTATTTATGGTCGTTGAGCTCGACCAAACTAGGGCACTAATTTATGGGTTCGTGAGGTTAATTTCCTCCCGGTGCTCATTAGTAATATCGCCAGCGAAAAATATTTTCATCTGGTGCCCGTTCACTTTGAATTTGCCTTTTTCCGGGTGCGAGATAAGGACTGTCCCGTAGGGCCACACCAAAATTTAAGCGCCCAAATGGCGCAGTGCTCAAGCTCAACCGGTAAGTGACATGCTTTCCCATAGACCAATCGGTACTACGTACAACCGATAGCGATCTTGTATGCGGTTCAATAAGCGCAGAGTGCATCATCGAGCTTAACCGACCAATCCTTTCTATTTATGGAAACCATTTTTTCTAATATTTGTTTAATCTCACTGTTTACTACTTCTACTTGGCCACTAGTTTGAGGGTGATATGGGGTGGCCAACCTATGTGCAACGCCATATTTAGATAAAACTTTGACAAATTGTGCGTTACCAATGTGAGTTCCCCAATCACTCACTATTGCATGTGGTGCTCTAAATCGTGAAAAGAGTTTTTTGAGAAATTGGGTCACAACTTGGGCATCATTGGTGGGAAGGGCTTGTGCTTCAGCTCACCGTGACACGTAGTTGACCGCTACCAAAATATAACGATTTCCAAAGGAAGTTGGTAGCGAGCCGACAAAGTCGATTCCCCATAAATCAAAAACCTCAATTTCTAAAAATGAATTTAAAGGCATTTCATTGAGGCGGGAAATATTACCGGAGCGTTGACATTGTTCACAATGACTTACATGTGCGTGATTGTCTTTGAAGATGCTTGGCCAATAGAAGCCAGCCTCAAGTACTTTCCGCGGCGTCCGATTTGCTTTTTAGTGCCTGTCGGTGGGTCTCTCGTGGCAATGTTTCAATATTTGGGGGCCCTCCTCATGAGAAACACATCTCTGCACTACTTGGTCCGTGCAAACTCAAAAAAGAAATGGATCCTCCCAAAAATAGTTTTTCAAATCAGAAAAGAATTTCTTCTTTTCTTGATAAGAAAAACCTTTTGGGAGAAATCTTGTAGCAAGGAAGTTTGCGAAATTGGCGAACCAAGTGGTGGGGAGAGTCATTACCTTATATAAAGCGAGGAGGCGCTCCTCGGGAAATGCATCATCAATGTCCTCTTCGATAAGCTCCTCCAAGTTGGGGTTCTCCAACCGAGAAAGATGATCCGCCGCTAGATTCTTCGCTCCTCTTTTGTCCCGGATCTCCAAGTCAAATTCTTTAAGAAGCAATATCCACCTAATCAATCTAGGCTTTGCATCTATTTTTGTTAGTAGATAACGCAAAGCCAAATGATCGGTAAAAACAATGACTTTGGACAAAGTGAGATAAGAACGAAATTTATCAAAAGCAAAAATAATGGCAAGAAGCTCTTTCTCGGTGGTTGTGTAATTTTCTTGTGCGGTGGTTAGTGTTTTGCTCGCATAATAGATATGATGAAAAATTTTATTGATGCATTGTCCTAAGACCGCACCAACGACAAAACTACTAGCATCGCACATGATTTCAAAAGGTAGATCCCAATTGGGAGCTATCACAATAGGTGCGTTTATTAATTTTTCTTTTATAATAGAAAAAGCTTGCAAACGATTTTCATCAAAATTAAATGGTGCATCTTTTTCTAAAAGGTGAGTGAGGGGCTTGCTTATTTTTGAAAATTCTTTAATAAACCGGCGATAGAAACCGGCATGCCCATGAAAACTACGAACGGCCTTAACGTTTGAAGGGGGAGGTAGTTTTTTTATTGTTTCTATTTTGGCTTTATCTACCTCTATGCCTTTACTAGAGATTTTATGGCCAAGGACTAAACCTTCTCGTACCATAAAATGACACTTCTCCCAATTTAACACTAAATTGGTGTCCTCACATCTTTGGAGCACACGGGAGAGATTTTCTAAACATAAATCAAACGAATCTCCAAAGACGGAGAAATCGTCCATGATGACTTCCATTATATCCTCCACTAGCTCGTCAAAAATCGCTAGCATACACCTTTGAAAGGTTGCTAGCGCATTGCATAAATCAAAAGGCATCCTCCGATAGGCGAAGGTGTCGAATGGATAAGTGAAGGTTATTTTCTCTTGGTCCTCGAGCGCAATTGGGATTTGGAAATATCCCGAGAGGCCATCAAGAAAACAATAAAAAGCATGACCGGATAGCCGTTCAAGGATTTGGTCAATGAACGATAAAGGAAAATGATCCTTTCGGGTTGCATCATTTAATTTGCAGTAGTCGATGCAAAACCATCATCCGGTGACGGTTCTAGTAGGGATTAATTCATTTTTATCGTTTGGCACTACCGTTAATTCTCCTTTCTTGGGCACCACTTGGACCGGACTAACCCAAGTGCTATCTGAAATCGGATAGATGATGCCCGCGTCTAATAATTTAATAACCTCCATCTTAACTACCTCCTTCATATTAGGATTTAGTCGGTGTTGAGGTTGAATAGTTTTATGAGAATTTTCTTCTAATAAAATTTTGTGCGTACAAAAGGAGAGATTAATCCCTTTTAGGTCCATAATTTTCAACGCAATCGCGTGGCGATGGCGTTTTAAAACATTTAATAATTTGAATTTTTCTTCATCGGATAAGTACGCCGACACAATAACGGAAAGTTTTGAACCCTAAGCTAGAAATAAATATTATAAATGATCTGGCAATTGTTTTAGTTGTAAGGTTGGAGGTTCATCGTAAGAGATTTCTAATCGGTCACTTCCTAGTTCTAGAATTTCAAAAATAGGCTTGTGTGCATCCGATTGATTATCACTATTTTCATGAGAAATGAGATCTAAAGTTTCAAAATTCTCTTCATGATCAATAGGTGAATAAAAATTTTCAGAAAATAAAATGGAGTGTTCATTTGGAGAAGCCTCCAAAAAGAAACATGAGTCATCATTACCAAGCATATTTTTCATAGATGATTTGATAGTAAAGGTAACTTCTTCATCTCCGACTCTAAGGAGAAGTTTACCGTTCCTAACATCTATAATGGCGCGTGAGGTGGCGAGAAAAGGGCGACCGAGAATAAGCAGAATCTTAGTGTCCCCTTCTATGTCAAGGATGACAAAATCTACCGGAAAGATAAATTTGTCAACTTTGACAAGCACATCCTCAATAATACCCGTAGGGTATTTAATAGACTGATCCGCCAATTGGATACTCATTCGTGTTGGATTAGGCTCTCCTAATCCCAATTTTTTTAATAACAAATAAGGCATTAAATTAATCGAGGCGCCTAGATCGGCCAACGTATGTTTCACCAATAAATCGCCAAATAGATAAGGAATAGAGAAACTATCTGGATTGGTTAGTTTCTTAGGCAATTTATTAAGTAAAACTGCCGAACATTCTGCGTTCAATTGAACCGTGGAAATATCCTCAAGTTTCTATTTATTTGTTAAAAGATTCTTGAGGTACTTTGCGTACTTCGGCATTTGCGCTATGGCTTCGTAAAACGGTAAATTAATATGGATTTGCTTAAATAATTCCACAAATTTACCGAAATGATCATCCGCCCGGTCTTTCTTTAATTCAGATGGATACGGAAGAGGCGGTTGATATTCTTTAATTTTATTTTCATTAAAAGTCTTAGGAGGAGGAGGGGATGTAGAATTTGTTACCTCTTGTTCAACCGGATTTGAAGAAGTATGTACCTCCTTCCCTCTCCATAGCGTGATAGCCTTCATTTGCCCCTTTGGGGTGGGCTCCGTATTTCCCGGTAATGCTCCTTGTTGTCGATCGGAGAGCATATTTGCTATTTTACCAATTTGATTTTCCAAATTGTGGATAGATCTGGTATGTTTCTGGATATGGGCATCATTGGTAGCCGCATATTTGTGGAATGCCTCCTCGAGAGTGGGAGGTTTGGGAGCTTGTGGCGTAAAGTAACCGGGTGAAATTGTGTTTGGGGGGCGAGCCGCGTTCCCTGGATTACTCCAAGAGAAGTTGGGGTGATTCCTTAAACACGGGTGATAAGTGTTACCAAAATTATTACCTGAATTATAAGGTGACCGATTCAAATTACCCATGTAATCTACATGTTTAGCAATGGTAGAAGGTTCCCAATATTGGGGTTCACAGGTAGGTATAGACGAGGAAGCAGACATCTCAGCTATTTGTTTTTGTAGTTTCTCAACCTATAGAGATAAACTTGAAACCGTATCGATTTCATACATCCTAGCCGATTTAGGTGGATGAGAACGAGGTGTACTCCACTGATACGTATTCATGGTCATACCTTCTATAAGTTCTTGGGCGGCCGCTGGTGTTTTGTTATTTAACGTTCCACCGACGGCGGCATCAATATGTTGCCTCGTTTGTTTATTAAGGCCATTATAGAAGGTTTGCACTTGCAACCAATCGGGGATTGCACGATGCAGACAACGGCGAAGCAATTCCTTAAATCGCTCCCAAGTATCATATAACATTTCCGTATCAACTTGGGAGAAATTGGTAATATCATTGCGCAACTTGGCCGGTTTAGCGGGCGGAAAATATTTCGTAAGAAATTTTTCCATCATCTCGGCTCAAGTAGTGATGGAGCCTCTTAGTAGAGAACCCAACCACTGCTTGGCTTTAGTGCGCAAAGAAAAAGGAAAAATTCTTAACCGGATGGCATCATCCAAAACCCCGTTAATTTTAAAAGTGTCACATATTTCTAAAAAGTTAGAAATATGCGCATTTGGGTCCTCATCTTAAAGCCCATCAAATTGTACATATTGTTGTACCATTTGGATGATGTTCGGCTTCAAATCAAAGTTATTGTTCGCAATAGCGGGTCGCATAATAGGACATAATCCGTTGATCGGCCATATTTGGATTTGGGTTACCCAAAATAGAAGAAAATTGTAAAGATGAAGAAGTAGAAGAAGAAGAAGAAGAAGTGTCACCGATAGAATCCTCAACCAAGTCCTGAGAATTGAGATCGCGGAGTCTTAGACATCACCGTAAGCTTTGCTCGATCTCTGGATCCAAATCAAGCAGATTTGACGGATTCCCTCGGGTTATACACCAAGATAAAAACAAAATAAAACCAAAATAAAAAATTTTTGATTTTGATTTTTTAAAAGAAAATGAAAATGATAAAATTAATAGATCCTTGCTTTCAAAATATCAACAAGAAAAAGTCCCCGGCAACGGCGCCAAAAACTTGATGGAGAATTTATATATATAGTTTTAAAAAAAATCCAAACTAATATCTCAAACTAGGCAAGTGCACATATTGAAATATAGTATAAGAAATATTATATTTAAACACGTGGACTGTTGAGTACTTGAACTCACAAAGAAGAGCTATTATGTAATCGAATGGAAATTAGTTTTGCGAATTTGGTAAAGAAAACATTAAACTAAAAGGAAAAATACGATGATAGGAAAGCTAGTACTTGATCTAGAATTCCTTTGGATTAGAATAAATTTTCATGAAATTATAAA
The DNA here is from genome assembly GCA_039583875.1 of Platanthera guangdongensis. Lineage (NCBI taxonomy): Eukaryota > Viridiplantae > Streptophyta > Magnoliopsida > Asparagales > Orchidaceae > Platanthera > Platanthera guangdongensis. The sequence goes on along the minus strand of CM077159.1, from coordinate 96,004,747 downwards.
ATGCAAGCATCTAAATTATTAACTTCGACCACAGAGGTTCCATAGCTACGAAGCACCTCTCTCGATAATACGCATTCGACTAACCTTAGGTTGATCGACTAAGACCTCTCGGCCAGTCGAAAACCCTAAGCTTGCTTTAGGCGGTGAACCTCACTAATGGAATTGACTCCAATCCGGAAGAATTATGCCTTCCTCTCCCGACGGGTGCATGAAACTCCATTTATCCTTGAGTGATCTACTCGTATCCACAACCTCTTGGTAAATCTAGGATACGGATCTAAGATCGAATAAATATAATTTGCAACTTATGAATTCGATGAAATTAAAATCAAAGATAAACCGAAGTACATAAAAATAGAGTGCTTGATAATTTGAGACAAAAAGAAGACATTTATTGTATTCCAAAGTTCATCATGATCAAGTGCTAATTAAAAATTAACTACTCATCATGATGCGAGAATTACATGAAAGATTGAAGAGAGACATGATTATAAAAAGGACTTGAAATAATAAAAACAAAAGTTACTCTATGAATTGGAAAATGCAAGAAATAAAGCAAAGAAAGTACAACTCTAGCTCCCAAAATCTCCTCCTCAGCTTTTGGAATTGTCTAGAATTTATAGGAAGGTTTGTTGGAGAGTCATGCCCCTAGGTCATGCCCGTGACCTAGGGCGTGTAAGGTTCGGAACCATCGTCTTCAAGTCCTGGGAACGTTGGCACGAAACCACCAAAAATCGTTAATTGGCGGGTCACGCCCCTAGGTCACGCCTGTGACCTAAGGCGTGTCTTGTGGGTTACTATAAACGGCGGGAAGCAGAAATGGCAGGAGTAACTCTGGTCGTTGTTGGAAGGGTCACTCCCCGGGTCAAGCCCGTGGCCGAGGGCGTGTAAGGTCTAAACCGTCAAAATCTGAAACTGCTTCATTAAACGTGGCACGCCTTGATATCATGCCTCTAAGTCACGCCCGTGACCAATAGGTCACGCCCGTGACCGAGCGTGTAACTTTAATCTGACGTGGATCGAGATTTGGCACGCCATCTATAGGCCACGCCTCGTCATCACGCCCGTGGTATAATGGTCACGCTCGTGACCAGTAGGCATGCAATTTTTAGTTTACATGCCAATGAAATCTGGAGCTCGTGCCGGGGTCACCCCTGCCTATCACGCCCGTGACCTATAGGTCACGGCCGTGACCTATAGGTCACGGTCGTGACCTATAGGTCATGCCCGTGACCTATAGGTCACTCCCATGACCTATAGGTCACGCCCGGGACCTATAAGTCGCCCGTGACCTGGGTGTGTAGTTTGCATTTTTTGACTTTTGTCCAGCTTTATCCCCTGATTAGTTCTTCAAACTCTAAAATTTTATTGGCAACACATTTTGAACTAAAATAAGAAAAGAACATAATTAGTAACAAAAATAATATATATAATTATAATCTAGTTAGTTATTAATTAAAAACTATATAAAAAATAAAGATAAAATTAGAGTTATCAGCCGCTGGTAGTTTCTTGTTCCAGGCAGGAGGGGAGGAGCAACGAGAGGATGACCTAGTTGGTTTTTGGATCCCACTGCAGGAGGGGTCAGCCCTCTTCGTCCAGATGCTTCCCGCCATGCCGAAGTTGCGGTGCCCTCTCAGCGCGGGCTTGGAGGGAACCCCCTTCAAGGCCTCTTGAACCTCGGCGGAGGTACTGGCTCCCCATACTGAAGCTGGGAGCGAGGGCGAGGGTTCGGATGGAGGACCGGTTAGGGTCTCGGCAGGGGACTTGCCCTTGTCCGCCACAGACAGTCATGTTTTCTTGGTAGGATCTGTTGGAGGGGAGTTGGGCTTCCACTTTCAGGAACGGTGTGGAAGAGTGTCGAGCTCCATTCGGTAGGCCAGGGAGGTGGATTTGGGGAGAGCTAGGGTGTTGGAGAAACCCCTAGTCTCATCAAAGGGCTGGTGGAGGGGAATTTCTCGTTGACCTGCGAAAGCTCTAGCGTTTAAACTCATATTCTCTATTAAAAGGTTGTGTAAATGGGCTGAAATGGTACCTTCTCCGGGAAGGACTAGGAGAAGAGAGACCAGGTCTCGCCGGGGGAAATGGACGTCGAAGGTCTTCGTTCCAAAAAACTCGAGAAGGGAGCCCTCACACCACTCGAGGGCGGGAAGCTTGTAGGTCGCCTCGTTGTGACCGGCGCGAGGGGAACGTAGCCAAAGTTCCCGGAAATAAAAACGAACTTCTGAGCCCAGTTGTGGTTTTTATTGGCGAGACTGCTTGTCTTCACCATCCGGCCCGAGAAGAATATGTTGGGTATTACATCCAGAATAACCCAGATTTGTATGTAGTCACCCTTGAACTAAGATGAATTAAATTTGTATTTGATACTCTTTTCAAGTTGAGTGTTTGTAGGATATAATTGCCAAATGTCGAACAATGTCAGTCTACAATGAGTCACCAAACACAGCACCATACAATGTAATACCTCATTATGTGATCCATGGTGTTGACTCATGTATAGCCTCTCTATTAGGACACACTTCTTTTTCAAGTACTAAAGATATGGAAGAAACTATGGGTTGCTGATCTCCAAGAAGAAGAATTAAAAAAAAATTGTTAAGAATTTTATCCAAGTCAAATTCTTGAGAAGTTCTATGTCTAGTACTCGAGAAGTAAAGTTATTGTTCTCGAGAAGCTGAAGTATTTCTCGAGAAGCCCAAGAGTTGTTCTCGAGAAAGCCATGTTCTTCTTGAGAAGTCTTAAGTATATCTCAAAATTCCTCTAAGTGTTGTTCTCGAGTGGGCAGAAGTATAGTACTCGATAAGGCCAATCTTTGTGTTGGATCCCTAGTTTGATTTGGGCTATGTTCACTATCTAGGATAATTGACCCAACATGTATAGCAAGGGTCATGTCTGTATCCTAGATTTTATGCTAAGTCCTTAGAAACAACCACGCATGGACCAGCCAACCGAAGACAGCAGAAGAATCAAAGACTTTGAATCAACATCAAGTTCAGGGAAATGAGTTCGACGTTCGTCGAACTCAGCTCGATGAAAGTCGTGCTCAGCTCAACGAACTCAGATTAAATTCTCTTAGTTGAGCTCGACGATATTTGAGCTCAGGTCGAAGAATGCTGGAAGATCAACTTCAACTCATTAAGTCCAGAATACTTTCTTTTAACTCAGGTCGACGAAGTTATGTTATCAGCTCGACAAACTTGGAGCACAGAATTGGAAAGTTTTCGTAGAAAGCAGTTCTCTGAACCCAGGTCGATGAACTTGGATCTCAGGTCGACGAACAAGAATTATTTGGTCAACAAACACGATTTCTCTGGTCGACGAACTTTGGACTCAGGTTGATGAAATCTGTTCTCTGCTCGATGACTATTGTGCAGTTCTAGACTTAGTTTTTTCCTCATTTTGTCCTTAGTCTCTTGCAGTAATTCCTGAATAATCAATGCTTATATTCTCTGAATCTAGCCGTTAGTGGCAGCATTGATTATGGTCTCCAGCTGGATTTTTATTCTCTAGGAAGTCAGCATTCAATGCAGACAATTCAAATTCAAAGGAGAAATTAGACAAAGATATATAAAAGAGATTTTTCTTTTTCAGTCAATAACAGATAACAGGAATAGCAGTACACGCAGAGAAGAAGACAAGCACCAAAACTTATTCAAGAAAAGGCTATGACTGTCTTCATCAAGTGTTCTTCCTCCAGCAAGCTAAAAAGAGACAATCAACTTATATCTGTCTACAGCTTCCTGGAGATCTTTTCTAGAAGACCTGCACCCTAAAGCAAAGCTCCAGTCTTCCTAAACAATACAATATCTCAGGGGGAGCTTTGACAACATCAAAATCCACTAGTCTTCTCATTTGTTTTGAGAAAGAGAAGACACCATAAATCTCTCACCCCCTCTCTGTACAAAGGGTTCTTTAACTCCCTTCAAAAGTTATTCCTTGGTTTCAAGTCTCCTGATCAAAATACTTGAGTTGGTTTTTGAGTACCTGATCAAAAGGTCAAAGGTGGCAGTCACCTGATCAAAACCTGTAGTGGATTCCTACCAGGGTGGTAGAAGAGTGGATGTAACCTAGTTGGGGAACCACTATAAAATTCTTGTGTCGTCTGGTTGCTCATTTTCTCTTTTGTTCTTACTGTAGCTGTGATAGATTGAATATCTTAGGTTGCTGTTCTTTTATTTATATATTATTGGTATCACTTACTTTCACTCTGATATAAAAACTAAAACAACCAAAAATTTTAATTACTCTATTCGCCCCCTCCCCCCCCCCTCTAAAGTAAATCAGGTCTAACCTCTCCTTTCAATTGGTCTTAGAGTAGTTTCTTTTGGTTGTACAAGCTAACCCTTGAAGCAAAAGATCATGTGTTAGATCTGATCCTTTATTTCTCTTAGGATTATTTTCATAGCATGGCACAAAACAAGGATTATGCAAGCACCAGACCTCCAGTTTGCAATTTAAATAAGTTTGCAATCTGGAAGGCAAGAATCAGATTGTATATGAATTACATTGATGAGGACATCTATAATTCCATTTTGACAGGTCCTCCTCAACCAACTGCTTCAACATCCACATCACCTACCCGCACTCATACGGTTCCACCACCTGAGTGGACTAATGCACAGAAGAAAGCAAAAAAATTCAGATGTCAAAGCCATGAACATATTGGCTCAAACCATGTCAGATAACATCTTCAAAAAGGTGGCTGAGTGCACCTCTACAAAAGCAATATGGGATTCTCTCAACCAGATGGTTGCTGGCTCAGTAGATGAGAGAAAGGATAGAAGATCAACTCTCATCTCACAGTTTGAGAATTTCAAGAAAGATGAAGCTGAATCTGTTAGTGACATGTACAATAGATTAAGCTCCATCATCAGTGAGTTGAAGACCTTTGATAAAGACATCTCTCTCACAGAGGTGAATGACAAGATCATAATGTGCTTCCCAAAATAATGGGATTCCAGGATCTGACCAATCTAGGAGGCCAGAAGCTTGACGCAGATTTCCAGAGAATCTCTCCTGGAAAATCTCAAATCCTATGAGAAGCTGATCAAATCCAGAGAAGTTGTAGAACAAAGGACTCCTCCATCAGTAAGAAAGGAGAAAAATATAGCATTCAAAGTTACTGAAGAGACTGAAGCTTCAACAATCAATGAATAATTGATGAGTCTCTTTGCTAAGAGATTCTACAAAATGGCTAGGAAGGACTTCAGGAGAAAGTCATCCAGAAATGATGACAAGACCAGGTATGATAAAACTCCTACTAAAGAAATAGTGTTTTTTGGATGCAGGAAACCAGGACACTTCATTTTTGAATGCCCGGAGAATCAGAAGAAGGAGATGAGAAGAGAAAAAGACTCCAGGAGCAAGCACTACAGCAGGCCTTCCTCCAGCAAACACAAAAAGAAGGAGAAGGGCTTTGTTGTTGAAACATGGAGTGACACAGAAGATGAATCCACATCTTCCAGCTCCAGTGAAGAGGAAGAAGAGGCAAAGGTAAGGGAAGTCTGTCTCATAGCTATCAATACCTCTTGCAGCCCATCAGATGCTGAAGAAGAATCTGAAAATGAAGATGCTTCAGAATCAGAAGCTGATCAGGTACTATCATCATTTGATTATAGTTCTGATAGTTTTAAAATTGAATTTAAAAACATGTGTATAGATCTAATTAACTCTGAAAAGGAAATCAAAATGCTTAGGAAAAGATTGTCTAATCAAGAAAATTTGATTTCTGAAAATGTTAAATTAAAGGATGATTTAGTTTTAGAAAATGAATAAATAATTCTGCTAAAATCTGAATTAACTGAGGATAGGAAACTTGAAGAATCCCTAAATGGGAGAAATATCAAGCTGATGGATATCGCAAGCACAGTTAATGCCAGGTTAAATGGCAAGCTGGGTTTAGGTGCATCATCAAGCCAACTTTCACTCATTCAGAAAAATATATTAATAACTCTAATAAAATTTGTGTCTGAAAAGGGAAAGGAGAAAATAGAAAATAATAAAAATGTTGAACAAACAGAATCAAAATTAAAGAATAAGAAAAGAAAACAAAATAAGAAAAATCCAAATAAAAACAATATTCAGCAGATTTCGTCGAACGCAGATCGACGAAATATGTACAGTTCATCGAACTCCATTCGACGAACTCCGAACGCAGATTTATACAACAATTATTCGTTGAACTACAATTGACGAAACCAGTATGGTTCATCGACTAGAGATCGGAGATTTTGGGACTCAGAAAATGACTTCTATCATTCTCCGAGTGGAGTTCGACGAACTCATCCCAATTCGTCGAACTCGGGTCGACGAATGCACCAGAATTCATCGAACGAATTTCAATATAACATAAATTTTTATTCTTCTAAAACTTATAACTAACCAAAAACATTCAATAATCAATTTAATCAATGGATAATTCCACCTAGGAAATATCACCCCTTAGGATATAAAAGCCTACCTGAATGTTCATTTATTTTGAGATTCAGCAATGTAAAGAAAGAAGGACCCAAGGTAACCTGTGTCAAGAATGGCTAATCTGTTTCATTGCAGGTAAAACACTGTTCTACCACAGAGCAACAGTGGTATCTGGACAGTGGATGCTCTAAGCACATGAATGGAAATAAGGCCAGCTTAACACATTACAAGGCAAAGTTAGGACCAACAGTAATATTTGGTGACTCCAATTGTGGCCAGACTAAAGGCTATGGACAAGTCATGATTGGGGCAGTAACCTTCAAAAAATAACCTCATCTCCATAAGTCAATTATGTAATGAAGGTTATTAGGTAACTTTTAACTCAAGTTCTTACAATACTTCTACTAAAGAGAACAAAACTGTTTTAACTGGAAATAGAAAAGACAACATTTATATAGTTAATTTTAAGTCTGCCAAAATAGAAATCTGCATATTTAATCAAATCAATAATAATAATGACCTTTGGCATAGGAGATTAGGTCATGTTAATTTGAAAAATATTGCCAAACTATCTAGGGACAACCTTATTAGAGGATTGCCTTCTTGCCCCTACAAGAAGGAAAGCTTTTGCAGGTCTTGTCAATTAGGCAAGCAAACTAAAAGTAGTTTTAAATCATTAAACAAAAGTGACTCACCTAGGATATTGTACTTGCTACATATAGACCTCTTTGGCCCTATTGCAGTACAAAGTCTAGGAGGGAAATCTTATACTTTAGTGATTGTAGATGATTTCTCTAGATTCACTTGAGTTTTCTTTCTGAGATCAAACTCTGATAACTTCAGAGTTCTTACAGATTTTCTCAAGAACATACAGATTGAGTACTCTACTCCAGTTGCATTGATTAGAATAGATCATGGTACTGAGTTTGAGTCTCTTCTTATGCAAAAGTTCTGTAGGAAATAAGTATCAGATACTGTTTCTCAGCTCCTACAACACCTCAACAAAATGGGGTTGCTGAAAGGAAGAATAGAACTCTGATTGAATCTGCAGGCACATTACTTGCAGATGCATATATGCCCCTATCCTTTTGGGTAGAGGCTGTAAGCACAGTAAATTATGTACTGAATAAAAGTATTGTACACAAGCTTAAGAATAGGACTCCTTATGAGCTACTTAAAGGGAAGAAACCTAAAGTAGACTACTTTAAGATATTTGGTTGTTTATGTTATATTCACAACAATAATAAGAAACACATTAGAAAATTTGAAGCCAAGGCTGAAATGAAAATTTTTCTTGGATATTCCCAAGTAAGCAAGGCTTATAGGGTGTATAATAAATCCACTATGAAAATTGAAGAATCAATCCATGTTTCTTTTGATGAGACTAACATGCTTTTCAAGGAGAAGACTTCTTCTACCAATGAATCTTTGCAAGAAACAAATCTGTGTGAGAAGCTAAATGAATTGACCCTCACCAATGAGGCAGTTAGCCATCCTTCTCCACATATTGCTGAAGAAAGTGAAGATGAAGACAATTAGATCAGTGGAGAGCCAACAAGAACTAATATAATTCCACAAGAGGAATTAATTCCCCAAGATGTTGAACAACCAACTCCTCCCACTGAATTTGTCACACTTAGAGATCACCCAGTATCTCAAGTGTTTGGAGACATTTCATTTGGTGTACAGACAAGGCATCAACTCAACCAAGACTTGATGCATGCATGCTTTATATCTCAAATTGAGACCCAATCCATCAAAGATGCTGAGCAAGATCTACACTGGATTATTGCAATGCAAGAGGAGCTCAACCAATTTAAGAGATGCAGAGTGATTGGATTTAGTTGGTGTACAGACAAGGCATCAACTCTACCAAGACTTGATGCATGCATGCTTCATATCTCAAATTGAGCCACAATCCATCAAAGATGCTGAGCAAGATCCACACTGGATTATTGCAATGCAAGAGGAGCTCAACCAATTTAAGAGATGCAGAGTGTGAGATTTAGTTAAAAGACCCAAAGATTACCCAGTCATTGGAACTAAATGGGTATATAGAAACAAGCTGGATGCCGAAGGTGTTATAATCAGGATTAAATCAAGGCTGGTTGCTCAAGGTTATATGCAAGATGAAGGAATTGACTAAGACCAAACTTTTGCACCAATTGCAAGGCTGGAAGCAATCAGGATTTTCCTTGCATATGCTGCATACAAGAAATTCAAAGTCTATCAAATGGATATCAAGAGTGTCTTTCTGAATGGAGAACTTAAAGAAGAGGTTTATGTTGAATAACCTCCAGGTTTTATCTCTCCAACTCATCCCTCATATGTATTTAGATTGCATAAAGCTCTATATGGTCTAAAGCAAGCTCCAAGAGCTTGGTATGAAACCTTAGCTAGCTTTCTTATAGAGCATAAGTTTACTAGAGGCATGGTAGATATGACATTATTCACTATGCACCATAATAATCAAATTTTGTTAGTATAAATTTATGTAGATGATATTATATTTGTGTCTACAGATTCCAAACTATGCAAGAGGTTCTCTAACCTCATGCATTCAAAGTTTGAAATGAGTAGCATGGGTGAGCTCTCCTACTTCCTTAGTCTCCAAGTGAAGCAGCTACCTGATGGCATCTTCGAATCCTGGGCTAAGTATGATAAGGAGCTTCTCAAAAAGTTTGGGATGGCTGATGCCTTAGCAAAGAAAACACCCATAGCCACTAATGCTGTAATAGACTCTGATGAACATGGGAAACCTGTTGATCAGAAATTATATAGGGGCATTGTTGGGTCCCTACTATACCTTACAGCAAGCAGACCTGACATAATGTTTGTTACATGTCTTTGTGCTAGGTTCCAAGTGAACCCTAAACAATCTCACCAAATTTTCTTAAAAAGGAATTTGAGATATATAAAGAGTTCTCCTAGTCTAGGACTTAGGTATCCCACTGAGTCAGAGTTTGAGTTAACTGGATACTCAGATGCTGACTTTACTAGATGTAGAGTAGACAGAAAAAGTACCTCAGGAACATGCCAGTTCCTTGGTATGAGATTAGTCTCTTGGTTTAGGAAGAAGTATTCATTTGTGTCTACATCAACTGCTGAAGCAGAATATATAACAGTTGTTAGTTGATGTTCCCAGATGCTGTGGATTCAGAACCAACTTCTAGACTATAGGTTTAACTTAAATAATTCAACTCTACTTTGTGACAACACAAGTGCTATATTCATAGCATAAAATACAGTCCATCACAGTATGCCTAAGCATATAGACATTAGGCACCATTTCATTAGAGAGTGTGTAGACAAAAATAAAATTATTCTTATCTATATCTACACTGATTTACAAAGGGAAGATATCTTCACCAAACCTTTGGATGAGAGGAATCATCTATTCTTTATAAATCAGCTTGTTGTGATAAATGGAGAAGCTTTAATTTGATTTCTGTCTATGGTCGACAAATTTTTCAAAGTTTGTCGAACGGAGGTCGACGAACAGAGAAAAAGCTCTAGAGAACTTCGTCGAACGGAGATCGACGAATTCTCTGTGAGTGAAGTTATTTTTGTTGATTGGAGATCGACAAAGTTTCTTTGGGAAAATTGCATCGAACGGAGCTCGACGAAATGTTTTCACATCTTCTGACTGAGATCGACGAATTCTTTTGGCTATAAAATATTTCATCGACCTCAGATCAAAGAATTTTTTATTTTTCGTAGAACGGAGTTTGTCGATTCATATTCTGAAAAACCTTATATCTAGGTTTTCTTTGACCTCCGTCCCGCGCTTTCAGTTCCCTTTGCACTTGATCTTTGTTTTTTCTCTTGCAGGTGCATTCATGGCGATTCCAGCAAGCGCTCTCTCCTCCATGAAATTTGATATTGGCTTTGACATTGATTTCGAATCCTTCTAGTTCTCTGACGCCATTTTTGTCGAAATCCAGAAGTTATTCGAAGAACAACATCTGAAACAGTTCATGACAATGGGAATCAAGATAATGATGACTGAAATTAAAGAATGTGTATTAACTTCCTCCACCACAGAAGATAACATGACATGCACAATCTCTGGTAATCCAGTCTGCCTCTCTCCAAATACACTAACTGAAATCTTCGGTCTAGCGAACGGTGCTGATGAAATAGAAATGGACTCTGAAGAGTATGATAATATGCTAACCAAGATGGGTCACTCTGGCGATAACCCTAACAAACTGCTAAAGAAGAACTTATCTCATGAGTACAAGTTCTTGGCTGACATAGTCGGGAAGGTGCTGCTGGGGAAACACACAGCACACGACTACATAAACAGGCACCAATTCTTGGTGATGAGTGCTCTGGTCGAGAAAAAAGCAGCAAATTGGGTAATGCTGCTGTTTGATTTGATTAAAACAAAAAATAATAAGAAGGAAGTTTGTTTTAGACGGATTCTGGGAATCATCCTTCAAGAAAAAGCACGAGAACATCTGGTTTCTACACTAGTGTTTATCAATGTATCTAAGAGGCTCACCTCTGCCCTCTTTGGCAGATGGGATAGGAAGATAACCAAGACAACCAAGGTTTCTTCCTCTACAAGATCTTCAGAGAGAACAAGGGTAGGCATAGCCGCTTCTCCACCCCCAGTAGAAGTTTCCTCCACATCCACCATTCCTTCTTCCCCTCAACCTCAACCACAACAACAATTACAACAAATTCAAATCCCAACACCAGTTCCATCTCCTGCACATTCTCCACCACCACCATCTCCACCTCCATCTTCTCCCCAAATAAATATCTCAAAAATACCATCCTCCCCAATCCAGTAACCCTCCTTCAACCTCCTGTCTTCACCACATCAATCAACACAACCCTCCCCACATCAATCTCCATTACTATCTCCACATCAATCTCCACTTCCACCTCATTTAACTACAACAAACCCTGACACATTTATCTCCTCCCACACATTCAATCTGTTGTTTCCTCCACCATCTCCACCTCAGGAACCCATTTCCACAACCACAGTTCCCATTTCCACAACTATAACTTCCTCTATTCCCTTCCCTCTACACATCTAGACTGACCTTCCATCCCCTGTACCTGACTACACACACACAGATATGTCCAGTGCATTTTCTGTTTGTTCAAATTGTGGTCATTACAATCCCTTCTCCTCCACTGCTCCAGAATCCCTATATCTAAATTTTTTTGACATTGTTAAAGATTTATTAGCATTTATCTCTCCTACTCTTTAAAAACTTATAGATGATGCTATAGCTCCTCTCACTGCTTCTATCCATACTCTTTCTGCCAAAATTCTTGCATTATCCCCTCTCCCTTCTTCTAGGGGACTGGCTCCAGGACCCTCTGCAGCCAGTCAGGGGGAGATGTTCCATGATGAAGAAGCTCCAGCAGATGCAGTAGCAGAAGCAGTAGCAGCAGCAACAATAGATTCTTTAATGTCAGACTCTTCAGAAGATGCAGCTACTCCTTCTGATATAGTAGATTTAATTGATTCAGATACAAAAATGGATATGCATGTTATGTTGAGATTGAAACTGTTGGGGATTACATTCTAAACCCCACAGTTAATTTGCATTCTTTATTGGATTCATTCAGTCTTCTGCACAGAGATATTATACCATCGTCCTCTTTTCAAAATTCTTTGGCCATTGTACCATACACTACACCCATCAGCCCCACAGTTGTTAAGCAACTTAAGGCTATGTTTGCATTAATAAAGCTACCAGCTGTACAATCCCCCTCCAAGAAAATTTCTTCTCCAGAAACCATCTCAGCTCCAACTTATAAAATTGATGAAAGTCCACTGCCAGATTTGGATAAAATCATCATGGCTGATATTGAAAAAGAGAAGTTATTAATTGCTGAAAATATCCCTGAAACAGTTGCTGAAAGCAATGCTGACACAGCTATTCCAGAACCTCTAGCTCCAGCTCCAAAATCTCAGGCTCTCAAGCCTATTGATAAATATCTCCTGAAAGCTTTGGATGATTTAAATGATAATACTCAGGGATCCTCCTCTGAAAAAGATGATGATGATGATGATTCTGATGATAACACTTCTGCCAAAAAGAAAATTTCAAAGAAAAGGAAAGCCCCTCCAGTTGTTGCTCCTAATCCAAACCCTACTCAAGATACCCCCTACTACATTTTGCAGAAAATCACTCCTTATCCTGGAATGAAAGCCTGGATGTGGCTGTCCAAAAATGAACAAAAGGCTAAGAAGAAAAGTAGGAGATATTCTCCTCCTCCTCAAAAACACAGGAAAGATCCTCCTACTCCTCCACCACCTGCTGCTGGTTCTTCAGGCAGTTCTTCTCAGAGGTCTACCTCATTTACTCAAACATATCATAGACAACATGGTAGATCCTCTTCATCTCAAGGACGCAGTCAGCAGAGGTATCCTTACAGCAGGCAACAGCATCAGCAACATCTGCGATAACAGTAATATCCTCAGCAACAACAACAAGCTCCTGAACCAGTTAAAGCTGACAGTCTCAAAAGGCCAGAGTCTCCTCCTATTCCCTTTGTGGATCTAGAGACAGAGACTATTGCTAGAATGGCAAGGTTCCCGGAATTTATTGGATTATCAATGATCAACAAGGCTAAAGCTGAAGGAAACAATCCATCTCAATACTCTACTATGTCCAAATACAGAAAAAATAACTGAAAAGGTATGACAAAGCAAATAAATTCTTTAATGTTGATGCATATATGAATCTGCACCCAGAGGCTGTTGTGCCTAGAGCAACATCTCTAAATATCATTGGAGTTGTTGACATGACCATGTCCAAGAGGCAAGCAGCAAATCCCAACAGAGAGATCAAATTCACTCAGCCTGCTGACAAGAAGAAGGAAGATAAGCAAAAGGAGATAGTGAAGAAAAAGAAATGAGTTTATTTCTGGTTAAGTCTTTGTCTTTCTGAACTATTTATTTTTGTACTGTCACAAAGCCACATTGTAAATATTTGTTGATGTTTTAATTTCTCTGCCATATATATTTTCTTGCTTTGTGATTGTTTTTTTTTATTTTCATGTGTATTAGTGACCTCACCCAAATATGGGGAGATTATTGGATCCCTAGTTTGATTTGGGCTAGGTTCACTATCTAGGATAATTGACCCAACATGTATAGTCAGGGTCATGTCTGTGTCCTAGAGTTTAGGCTAAGTCCTCAGAAACAACAACACATAGACCAACCAACAGCAGACAGCAGAAGACTCAAAGACTTAGAATCAACATCAAGTTCAGGGAAATGAGTTTGACGTTTGTCGAACTCATCTCGACGAAAGTCGTGCTCAGCTAGACGAACTTAGAGTAAATTATCTGAGTTGAGCTCGACGATATTTGAGCTCAGGTCTATGAATGCTAGAAGATCAACTTCAACTCATTAAGTCCAGAATACTTTCTCTAAACACAGGTCGATGAAGTTATGTTATCAGCTCGACGAACTTGGAGCACAAAATTGGAAAGTTTTCACAGAAAACACTTCTCTGAACCCAGGTCGGCGAACTTGAATCTCAGGTCGACGAACAAGAATTATCTAGTCGACGAACACGATGTCTCTAGTCGACGAACTTTGGACTCAGGTAGACAAAATATGTTCTCTGCTCGACGACTGATGTGCAGTTCCAGACTTAGTTTTTTCCTCATTTTGTCCTTATTCTCTTGTAGTAATTCCTGAATAATCAATGCTTATATTCTCTGAATCTAGACGTTAGTGGCCGCATTGATTATGGTCTTCATCAGGAATTTTACTTGTCATTTTTAATAGGATAGTTGGGGAAATCCATTAATACAATATTCTCTCCAGCCGGATTTTCATTCTCCAGGCAGTCAGCATTCAATAAAGACAATTCAAATTCAAAGGAGAAATTAGATAGAGATATATAAAAGAGATTTTTCTTTTTCAGTCGATAACAGATAACTGGAATAGCAGAACACACAGAGAAGAAGACAGGCACCAAAACTTATTCAAGAAAAGGCTCTGACTGTCTTCATCAAGTGTTCTTCCTCCAACAAGCTAAAAAGAGACAATCAACTTCTATTTGTCTATAGCTTCCTGGAGATCTTTTCTAGAAGACCTACACCCTGAAGCAAAGCTCCAATCTTCCTGAACAATTCAATATCTCAGGGGGAGCTTTGACAACATCAAGATCCACTAGTCTTCTCAGTTGTTTTGAGAAAGAGAAGACACAATAAATCTCTCACCCCCTCTCTGTATAAAGGGTTCTTTAACTCCCTTCAAAGGTTATTCCTTGGTTGCAAGTATACTGATCAAAAGACTTGAGTTGGTTTTTGAGTACCTGATCAAAAGCTTAAAGGTGGAAATCACCTGATCAAAACCTGTAGTAGATTCCTACCACGGTGGTAGAAGAGTGGATGTACCCTGGTTGGGGAGCCACTATAAAATTCTTGTGTTGTATGGTTGCTCATTTTCTCTTTTGTTCTTACTGTGGCTATGATAGATTGAATATCTTAGGCTGTTGTTCTTTTATTTATATATTATTGGTATCACTTATTTTCACTCTGATATAAAAACTAAAACAACCAAAAATTTTAATTACTCTATTCACCCCCCTAGAGTAAATCAGGTCTAACCCCTCCTTTCACTTTTTCTCGAGAAAGCCGAAGTTATTTCTTGAGATGTCCAGCCAGATCTCAAGAAGTCATTACATATTTCTCGAGTAACAGAAATTATCTCTCGGTAATAATCCCTTCTTTCTCGATAAGCCAGAACTCATTTTCTGTGTCCTTATTCTCGAGAACCTTATACCTCTTCTCGACAAACAGAAGTTGTACTCGAGAAATGAAGTTCAATTCTTTGAATTTTTCGTTAAGACCCGACGAAAGTAATTTCAAATTGATGTCTTTTCTTATTGGTCCACGTATTATGTCATTAATGATTATGACCGTTAGGCAAGTGATATAAAATGTCTTATCATAATCGACTAACACTAATAAGAAATCTAAGTATTTTGAATCATACATTTTTCATCGGGAAGTGTCGCCGTTGTTCATTGTCTTCTTCACCGCTGACCTTCTCTGGTCCAAGAGATTCATACGAAGAGGTTTCAACAGATTAAGACTTTCAACATCGACAGATCTATTCCTTGATCATTCTGATCCTACGTTTTCAAATCCAGAGATTTCTCCCTTGTCTTCTTCGATCCGTTTCTGACAGAGCTTCAAGTTTTAAGAAGGAAGAAGGGCTAAAGATTCCAAGTTGTAGGGGCGTTGTTCCGAGTTGTAGGATTATTTTCCAAACCGAGATAATAGTGAAGTAGCTGGGTCTAGCGTGGTGCTAGATCGGTGAGGTGGACAGTGGATGTACTCAAGGTTGGGGAACCACTATAAATCTTGTGTTTTTTGTGGCTTGCTTGTTTATTTTCTGCACTCCATTGTTCCAAGTTTTTATTCCGCAAAAAGAAGCAGATCTCACCTATTCACCCCCCCGTCTAGGTGATTTAGGTAGACAACTAAAAACATCAATTGATATCAGAGGGAGGTTGTTCATCAAAAAGGTTAACACCTTGAACAGATCTGCTCCTAGTTGTCTTAAGAGGATACAAGCATGAACAGAGCCAAGGATTTTGCTAAGCTTCCCTTATGCACAAAGACTAACTTTCCCATGTGGAAAGAAAGGATAAAATTCTTCATGGAAGCTATGGATCCAAGGATCTTTATGATAGTGGAATAAGGACCCCATATTCCAATGACAGCCTCCACCATTGACCCAACAAAGTAGGTTCCAAAGAAGCTTATGGATCGTGACAAAGATGAGATTGCACTTGTCTCTTTAGACAAGAAAGCCAAGAATATCATCGCAAGTGTAGTCGATGATTCTATGTTGCAGAATCTGATTCACTGCCAATCCGCTAAGAAAATGTGGCAGTCTGTCATCGTCCTGATGGAAGGTACTGAAGAGGTAAGGGATGACAGAAGATCCCTCCTGAATCAGAAATATGAAGCATTCAGATAAGATCCCAAGGATTTTATTGTTGATACTTTTGAAAGCTTCTTAAAGATTGTTAACGGCCTAAGAGTTTTGGTCGGGTCTTCACTAATGGAGAACTGAATGACAAATTTCTGAGATCCCTGACTAAGAAATGGGATAACAAAGTCTATGCAATCCGGGAGTTTGGTAAGCTGGCAGAGACTGACTTTCAGAATCTCTTTAGAAAGCTTATGTCATATGAGCTCCAAATAAACTCAAGAAAAGCTGATGAAGAGAAAAGTCGGTCTTCATCCAAGGAGAAGTATGTCGCTCTAAAGGCAGACATCTCGAGGAAGTCAAAAGTTGCATCTCCTGCTCCAGCACAAGAAGAGAGTGAAGAAGAAGCTTCAGAGCCAAGTACCTCGGGCTCAGATCTATCTGAAGGAGAGTTTTCTCTTCTTTCAAGGCAGATCAAGAAATTCTTGAACAAGAAAAAACAGTGAAGAGGCAAAGATGCCTCGTCCAGAAGATCACGTCATGATGTTGATCGTCACAAGAAAGGCTCAAGTAGCCAAGACAGGTATCACTCAAAACCGAACAAACATATTTCTTCTGACATTGTTTATTATTATCGCAATAAGCCAAAACATGTCAAGTTGATTGCCCACACAAGAAGAAGGAGGGTGGAAGAAGAGAGGAGAAGAAATCTTCTTATAATAAGAAGAAAACTGAAAGAAGCCTGGTTGCCAAGAAGGCCAAGACCCTCGGTGACACAGACTCATCTGAGTCTAGTGATGATGAGTAAGCCTACGTTGGGCTCATGGAACATATAGTTGAAGAAGAAGAAGAACCCAAGTTCACTGGGAAGGTAAACTCTCACACCCCTCTCTCGGAATCAGATGCTTTTTACCATGATCATGAGGACTGTTCGTCTGATGATGAATCTGAACTCATGACTCAATGCAAAGAGTTAATCAAGGCTTACGACAAATGTTGAAGAGTCGCAAGAACTCAAGCTAAGGAGATTAAATATCTTAAGGTTGAGGAGTGCACTCCGAGGGAGGAAGTCATAATGATGGACTCACTCAGAAAAGAACTCCATGATGCGATGGAAGAATATAATAAAGCTCTCGAGCACCTGAACCTGAAGGAGAAAATCATTCAAAAGTTGGAAGAACAACTTGATGCTGAAAAGAAACTTGTTAAAAGTTTCTCCAAGCCCAAGACAGTCCTTCCACTTGTGGCTGAATTCTTTGCTCAGGGTACAGGAGCTGGCTTAGGCCATATGGCTTCCCCTAGTAAATCTTCTAGGATAAATAAAGCCCAAAGAAGAAATAAGGCTGCCAAGAAAGCTCTGGCCAAGGAGAAGGGGAAAGCTCCTCAAGACCAAACTTCGTTTAAAAAGGTTATCTTTCCAACAAATGAGTTTGATCTTGATTCATCCCACGATCACTTTGTCAGGCCTACTTATGTAGATCCCAAGTCTCGGTACCAAGGATGGACCCGTCCCCAGAAATTTGGTGAAAGTGTCTTCAAGGCACCTTATGAGGAGATCACTCTTCAGATCTACGACCCTTATAGTCATGGTCATAACATCAAGAAAGCTCCAAAAGTTAAACCCGTTGTGGAAAAGCCTCTTGAGAAGAACAAGTCATGTGAGTGTTATCACCACGAATCTTCTACCTCCAAGTCTACTGCCCCTGCTAGACCATACTCTAAAAAGGTCAAGCAGGAGAACTTTAGGCAAAGATACAACATGTTTGACTATTGGTGTTGCGACAAAATTTGTCACTTTGCTATAGATTGCTAGTTTAACCCCAGATATTATGTAACTCCTCAAGTTAATAATGTGAGAAAGATCACTCACAATGTTAACACACGTAGGGGGAGTATGCTAACTAGAGACCAAGGAACCAAACAGGTTTGGGTTCCTAAGGCAAATTGATTCTACTTTTGCAGGAATGTCCAAAGGCCACCAAAAATCCTATCTGGTATTTGGATAGAGGATACTCTCGGCATATGACTGGGACTAGAAGCCTACACCAGAATTATTCTCTAGTCATAAACGAGCCAAAGGTCATCTTTGGAGGTTCTGACAGAGGGATTACAAAAGGCTAAAATATGATTACTAATGTTAGTGTATCCTTCTCAGATGTGGCTTATGTTGAAGGATTGGAACACAATATTATAAGCATAAGCCAGCTCTGTGATAAAGGATACATAGTAGAATTTCATGCAGACAAGTGTTTGATAAAATCGGTTGATAACTTAGAAACGATTCTATCAGGCACTCTTAGTAGGAATATATTTTGTTTAAATTTTATTTGCATAGACTCTTCTGCGCTAGTGTTCTTTTTGGCAAAAGATAGTGCGTCTCTTGGTGACCAATGGCACAAGAGATTAGCACATATAAATTATAAAACTATTAATAAATTATTTTCTCTTAATTTAGTATGTGATGCACCCAACGTTAAGTGCATTAAAGATAGAACTTGTCACGAATATGTAAAAGGAAAGCAAACAAGGGCTACTTTTAAAAGCATTAGTGGCAAAGACTCTAATAGGTGTTTACACCTACTTCATATGGACTTGTTCGGTCCACTGCAAATTAGAAGTTTGTGAGATACGGATTATACATTGGTTAATGTTGATGATTACTCTCGATTTGCGTGGGTGTTTTTTCTAAAGCACAAGTCAGATGCTTTTTATATCTTTACTAATTTTGTCAGGTAAGTTCAGAATGAACATAGCTACTCCGTTGTCAAAATCAGAAGTGACAATGGAACAGAGTTCAAGTCTAGGGCCATGACAGAATTCTGTGAAAGTCTTGGTATCTTTCATGAGTTTTCCTCTCCTCGTACTCCTCAACAGAACGAAGTTGTTGAGATAAGAAACAAAACACTCATCAAGGCTTGTAAAATGATGTTGAGTGATGCCTCACTACTGGAATATTTCTGGGCTGAAGCTGTCAACACTGCATGACATGTGAAAAATCGAACACTCATAAACAAGAACCATAATAAGACACCTTACTAACTACTAAAGGGCAGAAAACCGACTATTTCATATTTTAGAATCTTTAGTAGTAAATACATTGTCCTTAACAAAAAAATGCTTCGTCCTTAACAATGGGAGGTATCACAGAACTAAATTTAGTGTAAAGTGATTTGAAAGTATTTTTGTAGGTTATAATAGTCATAGTAAGGCATATAGGATTTTTAATAAGAAAACTCTAGTTGTAGAAGAATCTATTAATATTGTATTTGATGAAACGAGCTTGCTGCAAGGCAGCTCTTCTAGTGTGTTTATTGAAGATGCAGGTTAAAGACTAAAAGAATTAAACTTGGAGGAGCCAATTGAAGGAAAAGCTCAAAAGTTCATCAAGATCATCACTCCAACCCCAATTGGAGAGGATGATCGCCATGATGAAGATGTCATCCAAGTTGATGAAGTCACTCCAGTGATAGAGGAAGCTCCAGATGCAAGAATCCTAGAGCTCAGATACTTGAAGGATACCCAATTGATCAAATCATAGGAGATCCTCAGGATGGTGTCAGAACTCGTAGAGGTACAACTAATGAAAATCTATATTTAAGTTTCCTCTCTCAGGTTGAACCAAAAAAGTTTGAGGAAGCAAACTCAGACGCATCTTGGATAATGGCAATAGAAGAAAAACTAAATCAATTCAAGTGTTACCAAGCCTGGAAGCTTGTTCCAAGACCCAAAGGTAAGAACGTTATCGTAACAAAGTGGGTCTATAGGAACAAGATGGACGAAGATGGAACAATTATAAAGAACAAGGCCAGACTCAACGCCAAGGGATACATACAAGAAGAAAGAAACGACTTCGATCAGTCGTATGCTCTAGTGGCAAGGCTCGAGGCAATCAGGTTGTTCCTAGCATATGCAGTACTTAAGGGCTTCACTGTCTATTAGATGGACGTGAAGTCGACCTTCCTTAATAGTGACATAAAGGAAGAAGTGTATGTAGAACAACCTCCAGGTTTTGTTTATTCTAACCTTCCTAAGCACGTTTATCTATTATTTAAAGCCTTATATGGTTTGAAACAAGCTCCTCGAGCTTGGTATGAGACGCTGTCTAACTTTATTCTTGAGAACAAGTTCATAAGAGGAAAGATAGATAAGACATTATTTCTTAGGGAAATAAAAGGCAAGATTTTGCTAGTGCAAATCTATGTCGATGACATCATATTTGGCTCAACTGACGACAACCTTTGCAAAACATCTTCCAAACTTATGAAGGGAAGTTCGAAATGAGCAGTATGGGAGAGTTGAAGTATTTCTTAGGACTTTAGGTGAAATAATCTGAAGATGGAATTTTCATCTCTCAGACGAAATTCACCAAGGAGTTAATTAAGAAATTTGTAATGGAGAACGCAACCTCTATGAGGACTCTAATGGGTTCAGCTATGTCTTTGGACACGGATGAGAAAGAAAAATCTTTTGATGAAACCAAGTACAGATGCATAATTAGATCCTTGATCTATCTTACTGCCAGTTGATCGAACATAATATTTTCAATATGTGTGTGTGCTAGATTTCAAGTGAACTCTAAGGAATCTCACTACGCTGATGCAAAGCAGATTTTGAGAACCTTAAAGGTACACCAAATCTTGGCGTATGGTACCCAAGAAATAATGAAAGCGAACTGATAGGTTTTTCAGATGCAGATTTTGCAGGAAGCAAAGATGATAGGAAAAGCACTTCTGGGATTTGTCAATTCCTAGGAAGAAAGCTTATCTTCTGGAGCAGCAAGAAGTAGAATTGTGTCGCAATTTCAACAACCGAGTCAGAGTATATTTCTGCAGGCAGTTGTTGTGCACAACTGCTATGGATAAAGAACCAATTTGAATACTATAATATGAAGTTCAAGAACATTCCTATATTTTGCGACTCCTCCAGTGCAATTGTAATCGCAAACAACCCAGTCTGTCACAGCAGGACAAAGCACATGGAGCTGAGGTACCATTTTATCAGGGAGCATGTGGAGCATGGAGACATCAATCTCCAGTATGTTCAACTGACCAGCAGTTGCAGACATTTTCATGAAGCCACTAGATGAGGCTAAGTTCTCATTCTTCAAAACAGAACCTGACATGCTCAACAAGGAAGAATGAAGAAAACGGTCCCAAGCAAAGTTCAAGATCGGGTTACACTTCAAAATCAAGGAAATTCTAAGTCTGGACTTCATTTCTCTAGACGAATGGTTATTACTCGAGTACTCAGATATCTACTTGAGAACCACAGTAGATTCCAGAGAAATATTACTTGAATACTTAGTCCATTCTCGAGAACCTCAAACTTCTTCTCGAGAAAGGATATCTCTACTCGAGAAAACCATGTCTTCTACTCGAGAACAGGCTTTCTTCTTCTCGAGAACATGTAAGTCTCTTCTTGAGAAATGATATCTCACTTGAGTAATCAGATGCCAAATTTCTCTCCAAGTTTAAATTTTTGATATTGGCACCCAGGCACCCCCTGCCACCATATTTCAGGTATTTGAGTATTATTATTTCCTTAATCATCATAATTTAAGAGTTATATAAATAGATTAAGTCCGAAAAAAGTCCCAAATCCCGAATCTCAAAACTTTTCTCGAGAACAAGAAACCTTTCGTCTTCCCTGTCGCCGTCGTTATCCTACTATCGTTTCAGCCTTTTTCTCTCAGAAGGCAAGACATCTGCTCATCTATCTAGAACAATGGCTCCTCAGTCGAAAGTTGGTATTGGCAGTGAGTTAGTTTTCATAGGGGTTGCCCAACTCTAACGATTTCCGCAATGTTCTATTGCTACTAGAAGCCGCCGGACTGTCCTTCGTTTTGGAACATCCATGCAAGATTCTACTTCCTGAAGTCGAGGAATTCTTCCAGAATGCCAAAATAAAGAGAAATGGGAAGATTCTCACAAGCAAGGTTCGCGGGCTCAAGATCAAGCTGACCACCCCAATCATCCCCAAGCTCCTTCGGCTGCCTATCATCGATGAGGAAGATGACCTAATTGTCGAAGATTATGATCGCGCCTGTAGATTCTGTGGTGTCTTCGTTGTTGTGTGTACTATTAGCCGCCTTAATCTCAATGCAAAGAGAAAGTTGCTTCTGGACATTCTCGAAAAAGTCCTTTTGTGTCGCACTAGTTCGATCAGCTTCATCACAAATGGCTTCTTTGACATGATGACCGTTGTAATCTGCAGGAAGAAATTTCAGTGCGGTATGATGATTTTTGGCAAAATCAAAGACAGTAGCAAGGCACCCAATTTTGGTAGAATAGTTTCTCTTCTTCTTCTTCATAAGCTCAAGCCAGAATTTTTTGATCTTTCTAAAGGTATTTCTTTGCATCATATGAAGAAAGTCACATTTGTTCCATTCAAAGATGGGAACTCAAGATTCAGAAACCTGCACAAGCTGTCAAAGCACATGATATCCAAGTGGATGAGGATAGGACTCCACCTTCCCCTTTACATCAAGTAGCTGGCACATCTAGTGCAGTTGATAAGAGGGAGCCTGCGCCTACAATCCCAGAGATAAGACAGTCTGCTCTTCCTTCAGATGTTGCTCCACCTGCTGCTATATCTTCAGAAGTTTCTGCTCCTGCTGAAAAAAATGCTTACTGATGACCAAGTGCATGATCAAGTGCTATCTACAGAAGATGATATCAACAGGATGATAGAGGAACTCACCTCTAAAGAACCTCTATCTCCTCTGCCTGAATACCATCCATTTCAGCAAGATAAATCCTCTCAACCAGAACCATCCCATCCAAAACATTCATCTAAACCAGAACCTTCTCACCCCAAATCTCTTATTGAGGATGTGCAAAATGAAGAAACAGTTTCTATTTCTGATGACAAAGAAGTATCTCCTGAAGAAGTTGAACCACCCCTCAGAAGCCTAGATTTCTCCCTCCCTACTATTATTGGTGAGGAAGGAGATGTCATGATTCACACCATTAGAGGCCAGAGCTCATCAATTATTGAAGAAATAGTTCCCTGGACTGCTCCTATCCTACCTCCTCCACCTCCTCCAGTTGAAGCAAATACTGCAGATACCCTCCTGGGTAAGATTTAGTTTAGGCTTGCCCAACAATGAACATACTTTGATGACTCTCTTAAAGTTGTCACTAACAAAATCACTGCTCTAGAAAAAGAGATGAGCAGAGAATTTGCTGAAATACAGCATAATACTAATTCGCTCAAAAACCTTTTCCAAATAGGTGGGAAAGCCTTAGACCATACAATCACTAGTATTGGTCATGTCATGGACCAATCAGTTACTCTGACAAATAATCAAATTCAATTGAAAAAGAATGCTGAAAGTCATAACTTCAAGGCATGTGAAGAAGTTGGAAAGTTCAAAGAGGAAGCTATAGGTACCCTATCCATAGAAGTCAGAAAGGGGGAGAAATTAGTAAAGGAATATCTAGAAAAATCAGATACTACCATGAAAACTCTTTGGGAAGAAAAATTGAAAGATATGAATGCAACAGTACATGACCATATTCATGAGGTAAAACTTCACACAAATGCTACAGAAGTTTGGATGCCTAACCAAATTTTTCCTGAATTCCAAGTAGATCCAAATGATGCTCCTCCTCCTCATCTCAATCCTATTGCTCAGCAACCTTCTGCTCCAATGCCATCATTTTCTCCAAGACCTGAAGATTTTGTAGCTTCTCATGCTGAATATTCTCAAGTTTGGTCAGAATAAGATATGCCTCAAATTCCTCCTCCAGAAATTTCAACTCATAAGAAAAGGAAATATGGTGATGACGCTTCTGCTAGACGGTCCACTCCTAATCCAGAAGCTGAAAGGAGAAAAGCTCAAGAATTTGCTGAAGTATGGAGCTCAACCTCCAAATCCCTAATTCTTAACACTCTAAAACTTGTTGTGGAATTCAATGAGAATAGAAATGATCCTTACAGCTCCTATGAATGGGATCTGTATGAGAAATCTTTTACCAAAAGGAGAATATATGATAGAGAGTATGGAAAGAACAACCCCAAGGCTCCTCCCAAACCTATCAAGTACTATCCTAAACCATACAGTTATCAGAAGAGGCAACAAGAGAAGAAGGAGAGGCAGCAACAACAGCAGAGCTAGTAGAAATTAAAGATGATCAGAAATTTCATTTATGAGATCTTGTGGAATTGGATCTTTCTTGGACAATATCTATAAATATAAATCTTTTAATTTTGATGAACTGATTTTTCTATAACATAGCATTTCTCATTATTACTTTATTTGCTAGTTACTTTATTTGTTTATCTTGATGTAATTCATCTTAGTTTATAGGGTTCTGACTTCTACAAATAAGGGGAGATTTTTGGGTATTGCATCCATAATAACCCATATTTGTATGAAGTCACCCTTGAACTAAGATGAATTAAATTTGTATTTGATACTCTTTTCAGATTGAGTGTTTGCAGTATATAATTGCCAAGTGTAGACCAATGTCAGTCTACAATGAGTCACCAAACACAGGACCATACAATGTAATCCCTCATTGTGTGATCCATGGTGTTGACTCATGTGTAGCCTCTCTATTGGGACACACTTCTTTTTCAAGTACTAAAGATATGAAAGAAACTATGGGTTATTGATCTCCAAGAAGAAGAATTAAAAAAATTCTGTTAAGAAATTTCTCCAAGTAAAATTCTCGAGAAGTGTTGGGTACATTGGAAAATGTGTATCAGATTTGGAGAAGCCTCACCTAACTCAATCATATTCATCAAGGTGTATTTGATATTGTGTTGAGTTTTAATGTGTAGGTTAAGGAAATGCAGAAAAAGGTTCTAAGTACAAGTGTCGACACTTGAGAAGAATTGTGTCAACACTTGGGAAGAGTTGTGTCGACACTAGGTGTCAAATTATGTCGACACACAGGACTTGTGTCGACACACAGAAAATCTGTCGACAACAACTGTGTCGACAAGAAGGACTTGTGTTGACACATTCCAGAATTCTGTCGATAACAACTGTGTTGACACACAGGACTTGTGTCGACATATTCCAGAATTCTGTCAACAATAACTGTGTCGACACACAGGACATGTGTCTACACTTACCAGAATTCTGTCGACACCAACTTTGTCGAGACTAGGAGTTATTGTGTCGACACACAGGACTTGTGTCGACACATTCCACAGAAGCTGTGTCAAGAAGAAAAAGAAGAGCTGTGTCGACATTATGTGAGCTGTGTAGACATCACTAAGGATTGTGTCGACACATGATCTATTTGTGTCGACACATTTGAAGTATTGTCTCAACACTTTGCTGTTGAGTTGAAGTTTAATGAAGGATCAAGTGTCACGACTGAAGACTTGACAGCTGTCATAACTGACAATGTTGTTGCATCTGTCAGAGCTGTTAGAAGACCGTTAGGAACCGGATCAGCCGGTAACCTTAGATGGGGTTTATATAAAGACCTATTCTATCAACAAACGGTGGAGAGACAAGAAGTTGTCACAACCAACAACTAAGAAGAAGAAGAGAAGACTTCATCCAGAAATCAACAAGTATCTGGCAGATCCCGAACAAGTCTGCAAGAAGAATTCAGATCCATATCTAAAAAGAAGAAGGAAGTTGGATTGAGGATCACTTCCAACTTCACAAGAAGATCAACCTTACTTTGTTCAAATTCAAGAAGCTTTGAAGAAGCTAAGACAGGTTGGATCTAAAGCAGTCAGATCTATCAAGAACTGACCAAGAGACCTTCTACCCATTCTCTCTCTATCTGGGTGAAGGAATTATTCTTTTTACAATCAATTTTCACTATAGGATCTTTATAGATCTGAGTGTAGGAGAGTTATCTCTCTGAGTTGTAAGCCTAAATCTATAAAGGCTGAGGTAGGGCTGAGTGCCTGAGGTAGGGGATTAATTTCCCTGAGTTGTAGGCCTGTTGAAGAGGTTGAGGTAGGGCTGAGTGCCTGAGGTAGGAGATTAATTTCTCTGAGTTGTAGGCCTGTTAAAGAGGCTGAGGTAGGGCTTGATTGCCTGAGTTGTAGGAGTGTGGTCTCACTCTGAGGTAGGAGTCTCTGAGAGGATCTGAGCTGTAGGACTTGCTGAAGTTTGAGTTGTAGGAACCATTCAGGGTTCTGAGTTGTAAGATCTGAAAATCTGAGAAGGAATAAGGGAGTTAGGCCGAATCTAAAATACTGCTAGATAGGAGAAGGGGGAAAGTGGATGTACCCATCACATGGGGAACCACTATAAATCTATGTGCACTCTATGATTGGCTGTGATTTCTTTTATGTTGTGCTGTGTTAATTGCTGAATAATCTGTGTTAGCAGTAAAAATATTGTCTGCCTTAAGTAAAAAGAATTGAACTTATTCACCCCCCCCCCCTCTAGGTGTTTAGGATATCTTGAAACCAATTCTTTCAAGTGGTATTAGAGCCAGGTTACTCAAGAATAGACTTAATAGTCTGAGTGGATCTATAAGGCAGTCATCAGTTAGACAAAATGGGTTCAGGAGAGAATCAGAAGGAACTTGGATCCATGAAGCTTCCTATCTGTGGGAAAGAAAATTTTGGCATATGTAAAGAGAGGGTCAGATTGTTCATGGAATCATCTGATCCAAGAATTTATATCACAGTTCTAGAAGGACCATTTGTTCCTATAAACATATCAGTTCTTGATGCTAATCTCAAGACTCCTAAGAGTTATTCATAAATAACTAAGGAAGAGATGATTCTAACAACCTTAGACAAGTGGGCACAGAACATAATTGTGAGTGCCATAGATGACTCTACCTTCCAGAATCTGGTCCATTGCAAAACCTCCAAGGAGATGTGAGACACCTTGATTGTCTACATGGAGGGAACAGAAGAAGTGAGAGAGGACAGGAAGTCCATGCTAAATCAAGAATATGAAAGCTTCAGACAAGCTAACACAGATAGCATAGCTGAATGCTATAAGAAATTCTTCAGAATTGTTAATGAGCTAATGACCTATGCAAGAGTATTTAGAAATTATTAATTAAATGATAAGTTTCTCAGATCCCTAACCAAGGATTGGGATACTAAAATATGTGTCATCAGAGAGGTGGCCAATCTTGCAGATACACCTCCACCAACCTTATTTGGAAAACTATTATCCTATGAGATGTAGCTCAGTGCTAGAAAAGAGTAGAAAAGCAATAAGTCTGACTACAGAGAAAAGTCAGTTGCCTTTAAGGCTGAAGCTACAAGAAACGGCAGGATAAAGTCACCTTCTCCTCCTAGGAAAATGGCTGAAGTTGAATCTGAAAATACTGACATCAACACTTCAGACAGTCACAACTCTGATGAAGACTTTGCTGCCTTCACAAGGCAGTTTCAAAGGTTCATGAAGAAGAAGAAATGGAGAACAAAGCCATCTTCTTCCTACTCCAAGGATGACTATTACAAGAAAAAGAAAGCATCTAAGGAGGACAGGTATGGCTCTAATCCCAGTAAACAAATTTCTTCTAAAATTATTTGTTATTGCTGCAACAGGCCAGGGCATGTCATAGCTGATTGTCCTGATAAAAGAAAGGAATCTAAAGATAAAAAGTAGCAACAAAATAAGGGCAAGAAGGAGAGATCCTTGGTTGTAAAGAAGTAGAAAAGCTTGACTGATTCCTCATCATCAGATTCAGGAGAGACAGAAGCTGAAGCTTATATAGGATTGTTTACTACTGAAGAGGATTTAGTAGAATCTGAGTTCTTGCAAATGCTGGACAAAATGAATGGGACTGAAGATCATCACTACAAAGGGCTGATGGCTCTGACTGAGGAAGATTAATGCCAGGATCAGCATGGTCCCAGCAAGGTAAACAACCTATCTATAGTTTCTGATTATTATACTGGATCAGAATCTGAAGCATCTGCATTAAGAGATGTGGATGGTTCAGAATCTGAAGGGGATGTTCATCAACTTATTGATGAGTATGGTGATCTGTTGCAAGAACTTAAGAGAAGCAGAAACCTTGTCAAAAACCAAGCTAAGGAAATTGCATCCCTTAAACTAGCTGCATCAGATTCATAAAAAATTCTGGATCTGAAGATAAATGAAGTTGCCAAATTAAAAATATAACTTTTATTCAGACGGGTACAATTACATTCAAAAATGATCAAATCAAGAGTTTGGAAGTCAGACTTTAAAGAGAGAAGGAACTTGTGGCTAAGTTCTCAAAGCCAAAGTCAGTCTTACCCTTAATTGATGACTTCATTCTCCAAAAGGGTAAGACAGGATTATGTTTCCAGGGAAGAACTAGGGCAGCTAATTTCAAAAGAAAAGATAAAGCCCCAGTTCAGCCACTAGCCTTCAAACCCCCTATAGCTTTCAGGAAAGTGATACAGCCCACTAACAAGTATAACCATGACATTACATATGGTCACTGTAAGCCTGGTAATCCAAATGACAAGGGTGTAATTGCCAATAGGGAAGCCCATGTTCAAACACATTATGATCATAAGGAATCATTAATGTTTGATGCATCTGCCCCAGCACTCAAGAAAAGGACTACTGTACCTACAGTTTTAAGGTCTGTTAACAGCAATATTGTTAAGCTTGTATCTAAGAAAAGATATAATAGATATGAGTGCTAGTGTTGTGGCAAAGTGGGACATTATGCCCTAGATTGTTGGCACAACACAACTGTCAGGAAGAATGCTAGCTTACCTGTCAGAAAGGCTACAGGCAAGTATGTCAAGTTTCAGTCTAACCTGAACCTAGAACCCAATAGTTATTGGGGTTCTAAGGTTAAGTAATTTTATTTGATGCAGGTGAGTCCAAGTGGCATACCCCAATATGGTACTTGGATAGTGGATGTTCCAGGCACATGACTGGAATAAGAAGAATATTGAAGGATTACACTCCTATAGAGAATGGATCCAAAGTGATCTTTGGTCGATCTGAAAAAGGGGTCATCAAAGGGTTTGGTAACATTTCCAATAGCTC
Organism: Platanthera guangdongensis; assembly: GCA_039583875.1. Taxonomy (NCBI): domain Eukaryota; kingdom Viridiplantae; phylum Streptophyta; class Magnoliopsida; order Asparagales; family Orchidaceae; genus Platanthera; species Platanthera guangdongensis. Next base: position 95,975,456 of record CM077159.1, on the reverse strand, counting down.
AATCACTATCACCCAAGTGGCTTATGTGAAAGGTCTGAAACATAACCCAATAAGCTTGCCAACTGAGTGATCATGGTTATGACACTTATTTTATTAAGAATTGGTGTCAGATTAGAAGGATAAGTGATCAAAAGGTCATCTTGTCAGGATATAGAAAAGAAAATGTTTATTGTCTAAGTTTTGTGAGTGAGAATATAGATTCTCATATTTGTCTTGTTGCAGATGAGAAAGCTTCTCATTGTGTCAAATGGCACAAGAGGCTAGCTCACCTCAACTATAAGACTATAGGTCAACTCTTTAGTAAAGAGTTAGTGAGAAATGGACCTCAGGTCAAGTGCATCAAGGAGGGTGTGTGTTCAGCTTGTTAAAAAGGCAAACAGACCAAATCATCCTTCCACAGTCTCGATACCAAAGACTCAGTGAGGTGTTTGTACCTCCTGCATATGGATCTATTTGGTCCTATGAAAGTTCATAGTTTAGGTAGGAAAGTCTACACATTTGTGGTTGTGGATCAGCACTGCTATCCAAGCTTCCCAAAAGGTAATTGTTGATCAGCTGCTGAAGTTCAGATCATTCTACAAAGAAGGAACAAATTATCTAGCTAATTAGATAAGGTTTCAAAACGATGATCTAAGAGACCATGTTGAACGAGAAGTCATAAATGGGGAGAGAGTGTTAGTGAATGCAGACACTGAACATGCTAAATGGATAACTAATGCTATCAGAGCCACTCTTGGTTATCCAACCCTATGTGATGATGATGATAATACTGATAAATCAGGAATTCAACCTGCTTACCATGAAAGAGTTCAGCAGGAAGTGGCTCAAATTATTTATCCACCTGCTGATTTTGAGGGCATTCACTCTACAGTATAACAAATGTATAGTCCTCCACAGGATGTTCAGAATGTGATTATTGAGAAGGTTGAGATGTCTGAAGCTGCTTTGAAAAGAGAGTAAGAAGCTCAACTTTCTCAGAAAAGGTTTAGAGAATAGGCTGAATTAAAGCCTGATTTGAAAGATGGAGTCCCACCTCCAAAAACATTATTCTCACTGTCTGGAAAGTAGTTAAAGACAACATGCATGATAGGGGCACGTGATACTCTGTACAAGAATGGAGCAAGTATCAGAAACGGCAAGATGTCATACATCAATTTAGAAGAGATCTCAAAGCTGGGAAGATACCTGCTACTTCTGTGGAGCCTAGCAAGTACTTTCCAAAGCCTTACCACTATTTTGAAAGACAAAAGGTTAAGGCTGAAGAACTCAAGAAAAAGGATCTTAAAGGAAAGAAGCAAACTGAAGACACTGAAGCTAATGTACAAGCAAGGATTCAGTCTGGCAAAGGCATTATCATCAAGGAGCCTAAGCAGTCCTAGAATATATTGTATAGATTTTAGAAGTATGTAATCTTGTGTTTTAAAATCTATGTAATCTGTTGTACAAAAACTTATGGTGCTTCAACAAAACTTTGATTCATGTTCACTATATTTTATCATATTTTATGTTGATATAATATGCTGGTTTTGTTTATGTGTTACCTTGTCAAATAATGTTTTTATACATCATATTATGTGTTTTATTATAGAGTGATGTATAACATTGACTAAAGATTATGACTTCTCCAAATAGGAGGAGATTGTTGGGTACATTAGAAAATGTGTACCAGATTTAGAGAAGCCTCACCTAACTCAATGATATTCATCAAGGTGTCTTTGATGTTGTGTTGAGTTTGAATGTGCAGGTTAAGGAAATGCAGAAAACGTTTCTAAGTACAAGTGTCGACACTTGAGAAGAATTGTGTAGACACTTGGGAAGAGCTGTGTCGACACCAGGAGTCAGATTGTGTCGATGCACAGAAAATCTGTCGACAACAACTGTGTCGACAAGAAGGACTTGTGTCGACACATTCCAGAATTTTGTCGACAATAACTGTGTCGACACACAGGACTTTTGTCGACACATTTTAGAATTCTGTCGACAACAACTATGTCGACACACAGGACTTGTGTCGACACATACCAGAATTATGTCGACACCAACTTTGTCAAGACTAGGAGTTATTGTGTCGACACACAGGACTTGTGTCGACACATTCCACAGAAGCTGTGTCAAGAAGAAAAAGAAGAGTTGTGTCGATATTATGTGAGCAGTGTCGACATCACCAAGGATTGTGTCGACACATGATCTATTTGTGTCGACACATTTGAAGTATTGTCTCGACACTTTGCTGCTGAGTTGAAGTTCAATGAAGGATCAAGTATCACGACTGAAGACTTGACAACTGTCATAACTGACAATGTTGTTGCATCTGTTAGAGCTGTTAGAAGACCGTTAGGAACTATATCAGCCGGTAACCTTAGATGAGGTCTATATAAAGACCTATTCTATCAACAAACGGTGGAGAGACAAGAAGTTGTCATAACCAACAACTAAGAAGAAGAAGAGAAGTCTTCATCCAGAAATCAACAAGTATCTGGCAGATCCTGAACAAGTCTGCAAGAAGAATTCAGATCCACATCTGAAAAGAAGAAGGAAGTCGGATTGAGGATCACCTCCAACTTTACAAGAAGATCAACCTTACTTTGTTCAAATTCAAGAAGCTTTGAAGAAGCTAAGACAGGTTGGATCTAAAGCAGTCAGATCTATCAAGAACTGACCAAGAAACCTTCTACCAATTCTCTCTCTACTTGGGTGAAGGAATTATTCTTTTTACAATCAATTTTCTCTGTAGGATCTTTTATAGATCTGAGTGTAGGAGAGTTATCTCTCTGAGTTGTAAGCCTAAATCTATAAAGGCTGAGGTAGGGCTGAGTGCCTGAGGTAGGGGATTAATTTCCCTGAGTTGTAGGCCTGTTGAAGAGCCTGAGGTAGGGCTGAGTGACTGAGGTGGGAGATTAATTTCTCTGCGTTGTAGGCCTATTAAAGAGGCTGAGGTAGGGATTGATTGCCTGAGTTGTAGGAGTGTGGTCTCACTCTGAGGTAGGAGTCTCTGAGAGGATCTGAGCCGTAGGACTTTCTAAAGTCTGGGTTGTAGGAATCATTCAGGGTTCTGAGTTTTAAGATCTGAGGATCTGAGAAGGAAGAAGGGAGTTAGGCCAAATCTTGTATATTGCTAGATATGTGAAGGGGGAAAGTGAATGTACCCATCACATGGGGAACCACTATAAATCTGTGTGCACTCTGTGATTGGCTGTGATTTCTTTTATATTGTGTTGTGTTAATTGCTGAATAATCTGTGTTAGTAGTAAAAATATTTACTGCCTTAAGGAAAAAAATGAACCTATTGACCCCCCCCCCCCCTCTAGGTGTTTAGGATATCTTAAAACCAATTCTTTCAAGAAGTTCAATGTCAAGTACTCGAGAATTAAAGTTATTGTTCTCGAGAAGCTGAAGTATTTCTTGAGAAGCCCAAGAGTTGTTCTCGAGAAAGCCATGTTCTTCTTGAGAAGTCTTAAGTATATCTCAGAATTCCTCTAAGTGATGTTCTCGAGTGAGCAGAAGTCTAGTACTCGATAAGGCCATGCTTTGTCTCGAGAAAGCCGAAGTTCTTTCTCGAGAAGTCTAGTCAGCTCTCGAGAAGTCATTACCTATTTCTCGAGTAACAGAAATTATCTCTCGGTAATAATCCCTTCTTTCTCGAGAAGCCAGAACTCATTTTCTGTGTCCTTATTCTTGAGAACCTTATACCTCTTCTTGACAAACAAAAGTGGTACACGAGAAGTCTATCCTTCACTCGAGAAATGAAGTTCAATTCTTTGAATTTTTCGTTAAGTCCTGAGAGAAGTAATTTCAAATTGATCTCTTTTCTTATTGGTTCACGTGTTTGGTCACTAATGATTATGACTATGACCGTTAGGCAAGTCTTATAAAAGGTCTTATCATAATCGACTAACCCTAATAAGAAATCTAAGTATTCTGAATTGAACATTTTTAATTAGGAAGTGCCGCTGCTGTTCATCGTCTTCTTCACCACTGACCTTCTCCGATCCAAGAGATTCAGAATAAGAGGTTTCAACAAATCAAGACTTTCAACATCGACAGATCTATTCCTTGATCGTGTTGATCCTAAGTTTCCAGATTTAGAGATTTCGCCCTTGTCTTCTTCGATCCGTTTCTAACAGACCTTCTCCGATCAACTGCTCCCTACCAGGACAATCACCAGATGGAGAGTGTGTATTGATTACAGGAAGTTCAATGAGGCTACACGCAAAGGCCTTTTCCCACTCTCGTTCGTTGATCAAATGTTGGAAAGGCTTGCCGGAAAGAAATATTATTGCTGTTTGTATATTTTCTATAAATCATTTTAATCTTGTAGGAGATTATTCTTCGAGTTGTAGGAGCTTTGTTCTCCGAGATTTTTGTAGGAGTGTTTTGACTACGAGTTATAGGGGTGTTGCTGTGAGTTGTAGGATTGTTTTCCAATCCGAGCTAATGGTGAAGTAGCCGGGTCTAGCTTGGTACTAGATCATTGAGGTGGAGAGTGGATGTACCCAAGGTTTGGGAACCACTATAAATCTTGTGTTTTTTATGGCTTACTTGTTTATTTTCTGCGCTCCGTCGTTCCAAGTTTTTATTCCGTAAAAAGACGCAGACCTCACTTATTCACCCCCCTCTAAGTGATTTAGGTAGACAACTAAAAACATAAGAACACCAACCCATTCTTCGCGCGGAAGTTGAACAGCTTCCAGAAGATGGATAGGTTGAACCCGATCCTTTCCACCCGCATGTAGTAGGCGAAAGCCACCAGGATCGCGATAGAGTTAGGGTTTAGCTGAGTCGGTACCACCCCGTAGTACTAGAGGACCTGACGTACCTCCGGCCAGAGAGTGTTAGGTACATTGGAATATGTGTACCAGATTTGAAGAAGCCTCACCCTACTCAATGATATGCATCAAGGTGTATTTGATGTGTTTTGAGTCTATATGTGCAGGTTAAGTAAATGCAGGAATGCAGAAAAATTTCTAAGTCCATGTGTCGACACCAGGAGAAGCTGTGTCGACACTCATGAAGGCTTGTGTCGACACTGGAGAAAAGCTGTGTCGACACTTGGAGCTAATTGTGTTGACACTTGGAAAGACTGTGTCGACATCAGAAGAAACTGTGTCGACACCCAGAGGCTGTGTCGACACACAGTGAAGCATTGTCGACATTAACTGTGTTGACACCCAAAGGCAGTGTCGACACACAGGAATACTTAGTCGACATCAATTGTGTCGACACCCAGAGGCAGTGTCGACACACAGAAGACTTTGTCGACATCAACTGTGTCGACACACAGTACTTGTGTCGACACACAGCAGAGTTTCGACAAAGTTAAAAGAAGAAGTATTTGTGTCGACACACAGAGGCAGTGTCAACACACAGAAGATCTTGTCGACATCAAATGTGTCGACACACAGGACTTGTGTCGACACATGGCAGAATTTCAACAAAGTAAATTTGTATGAAGTAAAGAAGTGACTGTGTCGACACCACAAAGGCTTGTGTCGACACTTTCAAGAGAAGGCTGTGTCGAGAAGTATCAACAACAACAAAGGAGATGTGTCGACACCACCAAGGCTTGTGTTGACACCTATTCCACTTGTGTCGACACTTAGTCTACTTGTGTCGACACATGATGAAGTTCAGTCTCGAAAATTTCAAACAGAGACAATATTTCAAGAAGTGACTGGATGACTTGACAGCTGCCATTTCTAACTGGTCTACTGCAACTATCAAAGCTGTCAGAAGTTTGTTAGCAACCGGATCAGCCGGTTACCATGGAGGAAGATTATATAAAGGCTTTCTCCTTCATCACAATTAACAAGGAATACAAAAGTATATACACAGATAACTAACAACACAAAAAGAAGAAGACCTTCGATAGAAGATCTAAGTAGTTGGAGAGAGAGAGCTTCATCTAAGAAGTGTAGTTGCTGAACCAGGCTGCCAAGAAAGATTCAGATTGAGATCTGAATCTCAAGTCAGAAGCTGATTGAAGATCAACTTCTCAAGAGTTCAACCCTACTGAGTTCAGATTCAAGAAGCTTTGAAGAAAGCTAAGAGAGGTTTTTCTCTGCTATCAGATTCTTCCAAGAACTGATCAAGAAGCCATCCATCCCTTCTTTCTTTATCTGGGTGGAGGTTAATTACTTTATTATATCAAATTTCTATAGGATCTTTATAGATCTGAGTTGTAAGCCTGTGATTATAAAGGCTGAGTGTAGGAGAGTAATTTCTCTGAGTGGTAGGCCTTGTTGAAGGCTGAGGTAGGGTTATGTGCCTGAGTTGTAGGAGATTGATATCTCTGAGTTGTAGGTCTTGTGTAGGCTGAGGTAGGGCTGTGTGCCTGATCTATAGGATTGTGGACTCACTCTGAGTTATAGGAGCCCTGTTGGGGTTCTGAGCTGCTGTAAGATCTGAGGATCTGAGGTGAAGAGAAGAAGTTAGGCCGAATCTAGCATACTGCTAGATAGGCGAAGGGGGAAGTGGATGTACCCAGACCTTGGGGAACCACTATAAAAATCTGTGTGCAATCTGTGTTGTGATAATTCTGTGAATCTGTGTTGTGTTAGCTATAAAAGTATCTGTTGTTAAGTAAATAACTGAATAGATTTGCTGCCTTTAAAAGAAAAATAAATTACACCTATTCACCCCCCTCTAGGTGGTTAGACACTAATTCTTTCAAGTGGTATCAAAATGAGGTTACTCAAAGAAGGACTTAACAGTCTGAGTAAGATCCTTAAGGTAGATTCAAGATCAAGAAAATGGGTTCAGGAGAAAATCATAAGGAAATAGGTTCTATGAAATTACCCATATGCAGAAAGGAGATATTTGGCATCTGGAAAGAAAGGGTTAGGCTGTTTATGGAGGCTTTTGATCCAAGGATCTATATTACAGTCAAGGAAGGTCCTTATATTCCTATAAAGATTTCTATTCTGGATGCAAACCAAAGAATTCCCAAGGATTTCTCAGAGATTACTAAGGATGAGATCATCCTGACAACTATGGATAAAAGAGCCCAGAATATCATAGTAAGTGTCATAGATGATGCAACCTTTCAAAATTTGATTCACTGCAAGACCTCCAAGGAAATGTTGGATACTTTGATAGTCTACATGGAGGGTTCTGAAAAAGTCAGACAAGATAGAAAATCTATGCTGAACCAGGAATATGAGAGTTTTAGACAAGGAAAGTCTGACATTATAACTGAGTGTTATAAAAAGTTCTATATAATAGTAAATGAGCTGATGTCCTATAGAAGAATCTTCAGTACCTATGAACTGAATGATAAATTCCTAAAATCCTTGACAAAGGATTGGGACACTAAAATTTGTGCCATTAGGGAAGTGGCCAAACTTGCAGATATCTCTCCTCCAACCTTATTTGAAAAGTTGCTGTCATATGAGATGCAACTGATGGCTAGGAAAGAGGAAGAGAAAAGTGCAAAAGGGGAGCATAGAGAAAAGTCTGTGACCTTCAAGGTTGAAGCCACTAAGAAAAATAGGAGGATGTCTCCATCACCTCCTAAGATAGTTTCTGAAATTGCTTCAGATAATTCAGACAACTAGAATTCAGACAGCAGTGACTCAGATGAAGATTTTGCAGCATTTACAAGATAGTTTCAAAGATTCCTGAAGAAGAAGCAGTGGAAGTCTAAGCCTTCCACATCTCAGCCTAAGGATGAGTATTATCAAAAGAGGAAGTCATCCAGGAAGGATAGGAGCAGGTCTAAGCCAAGTAAATCTACAACATCAAAGATAGTTTGCTACTGCTGTAATAGGCCTGGACATGTTGTGGCTGAGTGTCCAAATAAAAGAAAAGAGACTGCAGATAAAAAGAAGTGTCAACACCAGAGCAAAAAGGAGAAATCCTTTGTTGCTAAGAAGGAGAAGATCTTGATAGACCAATCTACTTCAGAGTCGGAATCTGAAGCTGAGGCCTACATTGGTCTATATGCAGCAGATGAAGAAGAAGAGTTTCTCCAGGTGCTGAACTCTATATATGAACAAGAAGACCATCAGTGCAAGGGACTGATGGCTGTGTCAGAAGAGGACAAGTTTCAGGATCAGCATGGTCCTAGTAAGGTACAATGTATTACTAGAAATTCAGATTGTAGTACTGAGTCAGAGTCAACAACATCTGCATCAAGTGATGTGGATGGGTCTGAGTCTGAAGGTGATATTCATCAGCTGATAGATGAATATGGAGATTTATTGCAGGCACTTAAGAAGAGCAAAAACCTGGTCAAATCTTAGGCTAAGGAAATTGCAGATCTTAAGATGGCTGCATTAGATTCAGAGAAGTTGCTGGATCAAAAACTGAATGAGATTGCCAGATCGAAAAACATAACTGTTATTTAAATGGGCACAATCACATTCAAGAATGATCAGATTAGAAATCTGGAGGTTAGACTTCAGAAAGAGAAAGAGATTGTGGCTAGTTTTTCTAAGCCAAAATCTGTATTACCCTTAATAGATGACTTTGTGTCACAAAAGGGTAAGGCTGGATTAGGGTTTAAGAGAACAGCATGGGCTGCTAAGTCCAATAAGAAAGGCAAAGCTCCAGCACAAAACAAGAGACCTGCTGTAAACAATTCAACAAAGGTTGTACCTAAACAAAGGTATAACAAGTTTGAGTGCTGGTGTTGTGGCAAGGTAGGCCACTTTGCCTTAGATTATTTGCACAATTCCTGTGTCAAGGAGAATAGCAATCTGCCTGTTAGAAGAGCTGCAGGAAGATTTGCCAAATTTCAGACTAACATGAACCAAGGACCCAAAACTTATTTGGGTTCTAAGGTTAAGTAGTCTTTATTGCAGGTGTGTCCAAGTGGCCATGCCCCTATATGGTACTTGGACAGTGGATGTTCCGGGCACATGACTGGAACAAGGGGGTTGCTGAAGGACTACACACCTATCATGGATGGCCCTAAAGTAACCTTTGGTGGTTCATAAAATGGAACCATCAAAGGATTTGATAACATTTCTAATAACCATATTACTATCTCTCAAGTGACCTATGTGAAGGGTTTGAAACACAACCTTATAAGCATAAGTCAGTTGAGTGATTTGGGATATGACATTTCAGTTATTAAGAATGGATGTCATATCAAAAGGTAAAGTAATCAAAAGGTCATATTGACAGGATATAGGAAAAGAAATGTGTACTGTCTAAACTTTGTGTGTGAGAACAATGTTTCTCCTATTTATCTTGTAGCTGATGAGAGAGCCTCTCATTGTGTTACATGGCACAAGAGGCTGGCCCATCTTAACTACAAGACTATTGGCCAACTCTTTAGCAAAGAGTTAGTGAGGAATGGTCCTCACGTTAAGTGTATAAAGGATGGGATATGCTCAGCTTGTCAAAAAGGCAAGCAGACCAAATCTTCCTTTCATAACCTTGAAAACAAGGATTCAGTGAGGTGTCTTTACCTCTTACATATGGATCTATTTGGTCCTATACCAGTTCATAGTCTAGGTAGGAAGGTCTACACTTTTGTAGTGGTAGATGACAATTATAGATATTCATGGGTGTTCTTTCTAAGACAAAAATATGAAACCCCAAGTGCCTTATATAGTTTTGTTAAACAAATTCAGAATGAGTTGGACAGTACAGTGGTCAAAATCAGAAGTGACCATGACACTGAATTTCAGTCTGAAAGTATGACAAGACTGTGTGAAGAATTTGGGATTTTTCAAGAATTTTCATCACCTAGAACACCACAGCAAAATGATATTGCTGAAAGGAAGAATAGAACACTGATTGAGGCTGGTAGAACTCTATTGAGTGACACTTCTCTCCCAGAATATTTCTGGGCTGAGGTAGTAAACACTGCATGTCATGTGATCAATAGGGCTTCTATCACCAAAAGCCACAAAAAGACTCCCTATGAGATTTTGAAGGGCAGAAAACCAAACTTATCCTATTTTAGGATCTTTGGTTGCAAGTGTTATGTCCTTAACAATGGCAAGTCTTATCTAACCAAGTTTGCTGCCAAATCTCAAGAGGGGATATTTGTTAGGTATAGTAACAATAGTAAGGCTTATAGGGTCTACAACTTGAGTACTCAAGTTGTAGAAGAGTCTATACATGTAGTCTTTGATGAAACAAGATTGATTAACAGTGAGTTGCCAAGTAGTGCTTGCAGTTCTACAGGTATAAATGAGAGAATGGACAAGCTTATCAATACAGAAGATTCAACTGCAAATCAGAAAGTGGAAAATGGTTGCTGCTGTCCAGGGGGAGTATAAGACTCTCCAGATGCTGATGAAAACCAAGAGGTGCAACATAATGAAGAGACTGGAGGTGTTCAACCTGAAGATAGACTACCTCCAGCTATTAGACACTTAAAATATCATCGAGCAAATCAGATAATTGGTGATCCAAGATAAGGAGTACAAACAAGGAGCAGGAATCTGAACACAGTTCTTTGCTCCAGCTTCCTATCTCAAGTGGAACCAAAGAAATTTGAAGAAGCTGTCCTAGACCCACATTGGATTGATGTCATGCAAGAGGAGCTGAATCATTTCAAAAGGTGCAAGGTCTGGAAGTTAGTTCCTAAACCAAAAGATCACAACATCATTGGAACAAAGTGGATATTTAGGAACAAACTGGATGAGAATGGAATCATTGTGAAGAATAAAGCAAGACTTGTTGCAAAAGGATATAGACAGGAAGAGGGTATTGATTTTGATCAAACCTTTTCCCCAGTAGCAAGACTGGAAGCAATTAGAATGTTTCTTTCTTATGCAACATATAAAGGTTTCAAGGTATTCTAAATGGATGTAAAATCAGCATTCCTAAATGGAAATCTAAAAGAAGAAGTCTATGTAGAGCAGCCCTCAGGTTTTATTGATTCTCTCAAACCTGATTATTTTTATAGACTTAGGAAAGCTTTGTATGGGTTGAAACAAGCCCCAAGGTCTTGGTATGAAACCCTGTCTAATTTCCTCATTGAGAATAAATTCTCAAGGGGGAAAATAGACAAGACTCTATTCCTTAGGGAGTCCGAAGGAAAGATTATCCTAGTCTAAATATATGTAGATGACATAATATTTGGGTCTACTGAAAGTAATTTTTGTAGAAAGTTTGCAAAACTTATGCAAGGAAAATTTGAAATGAGCAGTATGGGGGAACATAAGTTCTTCTTGGGTCTCCAAGTAAGACAGACTAAAGATGGCTTGTCCATTTCCCAGTCAAAGTTTACCCTGGAGTTAATAAAGAAGTATGGTATGGAATCATCCACTACCATGAGAACTCCTATGGGGACAAGTGTATCTCTAAGCAAAGATGATGCAGGGAAACATGTAGATGAAACTTTGTATAGAGGAATTGTTGGCTCCCTTCTATATCTGACTGCTAGTAGACCAGATATCATGTCTGATACATGTGTCTGTGCTAGGTACCACTCATGCCCTAAAGAATCTCATCTTACTGCAGCAAAAAGGATTTTGAGATATCTTAAGGGCACACCTTATCTAGGCCTTTGGTACCCTAGGAATGGAGTGGAGATTTTCTACTGACAGGCTATTCAGATGCAGATTTTGCAGGTTGCAAAGAAGATAGAAAAAGTACTACAGACACCTGTCAATTTCTAGGAGGAAGACTAGTATCTTGGAGCAGTAAGAAACAGACAAGTGTGGCAATTTCCACAGCTGAGTCAGAGTATGTGGCAGCTGGAAGTTGCTGTGCACAGCTGTTGTGGATTCAGCACCAACTAGAAGACTATGTGAAAGTGGAGGATAAGATCTATCTTAACTCTAGATGGGGGGTGAATAGAGTATAGTAAAATAATTTCAAAGATAAAAATTATTTGCAGTGGAAGACTTAATTTAAATAATATGTGTATAGTGCTGCAGAAAATAAAAATATGAAAGCAAGAAATAAAACAATACAACACACAGCAAAACACAAAGAAGCAACCAGAGGACACAAGGAGCTATAGTGGTTCCCCAATCAATTTGGGTACATCCACTCTTCTACCACCCTAGGTAGGAATCCACTGCAGGATGATTTAATCAGGTGTCCTGGGCACCAATGAGCTTTTGATAAGGTGCTCAAAAACCAAACTAGATTTTTTGATCAGGTGTCTTGCCACCACTGAGTTTTGACAAGGTCTCAGAAACCAACACAAACTTTTGAAGGGAGTTTGATAAACCCTTTACAGCAGAGAGAGAGAGAGGTGAGATGATCTTCTCTGTCAACAATAAGAGAGAAGATAGTGGATGTTGTCAAAGCTCCCCCTAAGATATTGAGTTGTTCAGGAAGTGAAGCTTTGCAATAGGGTGATAGGCCTTCAAATGATTTGATCTCCAGCAAAAGATGATTCCAGCAGTAGCTGAAATGTGTGGTGTCTGGAGTCTTGATTGATAAGGCCTTTGAACACTGGAATCAAAAGGGATCTAGAAGTTTCAGTATATTGATCTCCTTCAGTGATGTGTGTTCCTGTAAGAATTCTATGACTGTGAATATCTGCAACTTTTTCTCTCCTTCTTGTTGTTGTTGTTGTTAATCAGCAGAATGAAATAATCTTTTATTCCTTAGATCTGAATAGAATAATTCTCTGTCCAAGATAGCTGTTAGCCTGTCATAAATGACTTCCTTAAATGCATTTTGTCTTCTGGAGGAAAGTCCAATAAAACATTCCTTTAAAATCTCCTTGAAACTTGCTCCAGATTAATTGAAACGGCTACAAGATTCTGGAAATAAATGCTGGGAATAAATAGAAGGGAATACCAAAACTGACTGAATTTGAATCTTGAAAAACGTCGATCTCTCCAGAAAAAAAAACGTCGACCTGAGCTCAACTATCGTTGAACTGAGCTCAGCGACTGACTTAGACTGAAGCAGAAATAGGCAATCTGAGCTCAACTATCGTCGAACTGAGCTCAGAGATAGGGAAACAAACTAGAGACAGGAACGTCGATCTGAGCTCGAAGATCATCGAACGGAGTTTGACGACTCATTGAAGTGAGCTCAGAGATCGTCGAATGGAGTTCGACGATTCGTCGAAGTGAGCTCAGAGATCGTCGAATGGAGTTCGACGATTCGTCGACCTGAGCTCGACGAAATTACTTAGTCTCCTGAACTGAAATATCTGGTCTTGAGGGTCTTGAGGGCAGCTTTCAAACCTAAATACTAACACTTAGACTCAATCTAATTGACCTTTATATCTATACAAGGAGGTCAAAACAAATTTCCTAAAGGACATAATGATTCTTGCCCAAATCAGTAATAGGGGGTTCCAACAATCTCCCCCTATTTGGGTTAGGATTACTATTTACAGACATTGGAAAAATAAAAACATACAATGCAGAAATATAACCAAAAAAGCATTGCAGAAACACAGATATAATCACAGATAGTCAGAAATAGGTATCACTGTCAGCTTACAAAATCATTCTTTCTCCTTGCTCTTTTTGAGAACTATTTCTCTGTTAGGGTTGAGAGCTTCTTTCTTAGATCTCCTGTCATCATTTGCACCTAGAAAAGTTTGATGTTTTGGCCTGGGAACTACAGCTTTTGGGTGCAGCTTCATGTAACTTTCTGAGTCAAAGAATTTGTTGGAAGAATGTCTCTCAAGTTCTTTCTTTCTCTATTCTGATAGAGTGGTGAAACTTGATGTATCTTTTTCTTGTTCTCTAGCCGTCTTAATTTGATCTAATGCAGTCAACTCTTTCATCCTTGCCGTCAAGGAATTAGGATTGTTCTCTAGGTTTTCAAAAGGAACAGGAGGTTCATATTTATTAGTTGACTCATCAGCAGGAGCTCTAGAAGAGACAAGATCTTTAAGCTTATAAGGGAAAGGACTAGAAGTAGAATCTGTAGGGCCTTCTCCTTCCCTTTGATAAGGATGTTACTTGGAATATCCTTTAGAATATACTCTGAGTTCTCTTTGATTACCTCTGAACTGTCTTCTTCTTGGTTGGTAACCTCTAGACTGATTTCCTCTTTGCTGAGATCTTCCTTGAAATTGATATGAACTTTGGCTTCTAACAGTAGATTGAAAGGCAGAACTTCCACCTGTACCTGCATCAGGTGAGGAGGAGGAGGAGGAGGATTGAAAAGGGATGAACCTTTGTCATACTTCCTTTTCTTTTTCATGGCTTTCAACTGATTTCTGGAGTACTGCATCCATGGTTCTGTAATCTGGCAATCATGCAATATATAATAAGGAACATCATTTGTATCTTTAACCTTCTCTCGGGGAACTCTCTTCATGGCCTTGCTTCTTGCTTTCCTTTTCCTTTCAATTGTTGCAGAGGAATCATCAGAGTCAGTTCTAAACTGATCACTGTCTGAACTTTATGGATTATCATACAATGCATTAATCCTTTTGATATATTCTTTCTGTTGTTGAGACTGAGCAGAAGAAATAACAGCAGGAACAGCAACAGGAGCAACAGCAGCAGCAGGAATTGGAACAGAAACAACACTGGCAGAAGGAACTATAACAGCAGGTTTAGAAACAAAAATTTCAGAAACAATAAGCTCAGATACAGCAGGCTCAAAATCAATTGCCTCTGTCATATGCACATCCTCAGAAACTGAAACAGCCATAACAAAACTAACTAAAACATCAACAGCAGCAGCAGCAATTTCAACATTGTCCACAGCCTGGACAAAATCTATAAAAGAGGCTAAAATGTTGGGCTCACAGTAAGAAATAGGCACAATGGCCTTGGTAAGGTCTTCAGTATGCTGGTCTGGAAGGCAGCTGAAGTATACAGAATCAAATAATGATAGCAGTGACCTGAGGTCCACTATAATGACTGCAACTAGAGCTTGAACTGGAGTTACTGCAGCAGGCAATCTCTCAGCTTCATAAGGCATCTCCCCCTGCCTAGATTCAGTGTTAACTGGATCAAGGCAACCAGTAGAAGGGATTGCCTGAGGAGGAAGAATAGAGGATAGCCTGGCAGACAACTCCTGAACAGTTTTCAAAAGTGGAGCCAATGAAGTCTCCAGCAGTAGTGATAGCCTTGGAGCTATCAGCTCATATAGCTTGGCTGCAATAGCTGGAAGGTCTACTTGCTCAAGAGGGACTTGAGTAGAGGTAGGTATGGATGTGGTAGAGGTGAAAGTTGGAGCAGCAGGAGATGTTGTTGGAGAAACTGTGGATGGTAGAAGTGATGGTTGAGATATTGGAATTGTCGAGATGGAAGATAATGGAGTGGAGATGGATGGTGTGAATGATGGTTGAGCAATGATTTCCTGAAGTAATTGTTGATAAGAAGTGGATGATGATGGTGGCTCAAGAGGGGATGAAGGAGAATCATCCATAAGGAATCATCTAGAAGAGTGAATGATGGAATATGAGATGATGAATCAATGTCCATGTGTGGGTAGTGATGTAGTGGATGGAAGATTTCTTCAGTTGATGATGGAGTTGGAGAAGGGATTGAAGTTGGAGATGGGATGGAAATGGGGGATGAAATTATGATAGTGGATGTGATCGTTGTTGATGAAACAATAGGTGGAGAAGGAGGAGATGATGAGGCAGGCAAATCTTCTGCAGGGGCAGAAACCTGAGGGGAAGAGACTGAAATAGTCCTTGTGCTGAAGAAGAGGTTGCAGAGGCTCTGCTGGGCTTTACAATCTGCCTGTCCCATTTCCCAAATAGGGCACAGGTAAGCCTCTTGGAGGCATTGATGTGTACTCCATTGGACACAAGCAGGTCAGGGCATCTATTGTGAAGAAACAAACCTAAAATCCTCCCAAAATTAACAAAATTCTTGTTAATTTTCTTCTTGATCAAATCAAAAAACACTTCTCCCCAGTTTAGCTGCTTCTTTTCCACCAAGGCACCCATCAAACAGAGCTGATACCTAGAGATGGTATCATGAGCAGAGTGTTTTGCCAACAACACTTTTCCAACTATATCAGCAAGAAATCTGTACTCAACTGACAGATTCTTCTTAAGCAATTTATTAGGGTTAGCTGCTGAATGGCCCATCCTCTCAAGCATAATTGAAAATTCTTCTCCAGAAAGCTCAATAGAATCTTCACCAGAATTTAATTGAAATACCTCTGTCAAAACAGTAGGTGTTAAAGGTACCTGAGTTCCTGAGATGGTTCCGATCACAGTGTTCTGATCCAGATTGTGGGCAGTATACACCCATTCCTTTATTTCATTTGCGGCCAATTTGATCCTTGTAGACATTATGTTAACTAACTGTTGGTCCTTTAAGAGTTCCAGAATGTCCTTGAATATTTGATCGCTGTTATCGAAAGAATCCATGTCTATATCAAAGCCAGTATCAAATTTCATGGCTGCCAAGATTGCAACTGAAACTGCCATTGATTCCTGCAAAAAAATGAACAAACACAAGAGCAAGTGCAGAAAGGTTTGGAGGGAAAGAGAAATTCGACAAAGAGTATGAAAGCGCAAAGGCGGAACGACGGCCGAAAAATGAGTTTTATATTAGGGTTCGACGCAGATAAGGAAAGATCGTTGAACTCTGTTCGACGATTTGGGCTTCTAAAGGAAACTGAAAGGTCATCAACATCGTCGATCTCCGTTCGACGATATTGGAGAGCGTCGAGCTCCGTTCGACGATCGCTGACCTGAAGAAAGATAGTTTAGCACTATTTGAGAAGTGCTGAACTCTAGTCGACGATTTCTGAAATCATCGATCTCCGTTCGACGATCTTGGGGAAAATCGTCGAGCGCAGTTCAGAAACCAGAAACATACTCTATACACTAGAAAAAACATTTTGATTTGCCTAGTCTTGGTCATTTTTAGATTTTTAAAATCTTGGATCTTATTTTAAACTTCTTCCATCTAACATTCCTAACTGATTCAGGAAGAATGTGTGTTTCTTTTCATCCAAGGGTTTGGTGAAAATATCTCCCCTTTGCAAATCAGTTGGGATATATTGAAGTTCAATTTTGTTTTTCTCAACATTATCCCTTAGAAAGTGATGTCTAATTTCTATGTGTTTTGTCCTACTATGGAGGACTGGATTTTGTGCAATGGAAATAGCACTTGTATTATCACAAAATATTTTAGACTTCTCTAAGTTGTAGTCATAGTCTAGGAGTTGATTTTGAATCCATAAGATTTGTGAACAACAACTACCTGCAGCCATATATTCGGCTTCATCAGTTGAAGTTGACACAGATGCTTGTTTCTTGCAAAACCAGGAGACAAGTCTGTCACCAAGAAACTGACAAGTTCCACTGGTGCTTTTCCTATCTATTCTACATCCAGCATAATCAGCATCTGAAAATCCAGTTAAGTCGAATGCTGAATCTTTTGGATGCCAGATACCTAGATTTGGACAACTTTTCACATACCTAAGAATCTTTTTTACTAAGGTTAAGTGTGACTCTCTAGGGCTCACTTGGAATCTAGCACATATGCATGTAGCAAACATTATGTCAGGTCTACTAGCTGTAAGGTACAATAAAGAGCCAATCATTGCTCTATATGTTGTCTGATCAACAGGTTTTCCATGTTCATCAACATCTAATACAGCATTAGTAGACATATGTGTTTTCATACATGATGCTTCAGACATACCAAATTCCTAACCAATTCTTTTGCATACTTGGTTTGAGAAATAAATATGCCTTCAGCAGGTTGTTTGATTTGCAATCCTAGAAAGAAGGATAGCTCCCTCATGCTACTCATTTCAAATTTAGAATGCATTAGGTTGGAAAACTTTCTGCACAAATTTGAATCAGTAGAACCAAATATAATATCATCTACATAGATTTGTACTAGTAGGGTATGGGACTTATGTGTTCTAATAAAAAGAGTTTGGTCTACTCTACCCCTTATAAAATCATTTTTCAGAAGAAAGCATGCTAGGGTCGCATACCATGCTCTAGGAGCTTGCTTTAGACCATATAATGCTTTATGCAATTTGAAAACATAATCAGGATGAGTTGAAGAGATAAAACCTGGGGGTTGTCTGACATAGACTTCTTCTTTGATATCTCTATTGAGAAAAGCACTCTTTACATCCATCTAGTATACTTTGAATCCTTTGTGTGCTGCTTATGCTAAGAAGATTCTTATGGCCTCTAACCTTGCAGCTGGTGCAAAGGTCTGGTCATAGTCTATCCCTTCTTCTTGAGAGTACCCTTGAGCAACTAGCCTTGCCTTGTTCCTTACAATGACTCTTTGATCATCCAATTTATTTCTGAACACCCATTTTGTTCCAACAATGGAGTGATCTTTTGGCCTTGGCACTAGTTCTCAAGCTTTGTTCCTTTCAAATTGATGCAACTCCACTTGCATTGCAATGATCCAGTGTGGATCTTGCTCTGCAACTTGAATGGATTGAGGTTGAATTTGAGAAAGAAAGCAAGTGTGCATTAGGTTTTGGTTGACCTGATTTCTGGTTTGCACACCAGCTGAGATGTCTCCAATTACTTGTGAGATTGGATGGTCTCTTGATGTTACTAAATCAACAGGGGGTGTTGATTGTTCGCCAATCTATGTTGTTGTTTCCTCTTGTGGAACAACAGCTGGCTCTTCAAGAAGATTCTCTTCAAGATGTTGAATGACTTCTTCATCTTCACTGCTTTCATCTTTTTGAATAATTTGTAACCTGTCCAAGTCTTCAGCAAGAGAGTGTACCTGCAAAGATCTATGGTAGAAGTATTCTTCTCCTTGAAAGACATGTTAGATTCATCAAAAGATATATGAACAGATTCTTCAATTTTGAGAGTAGATTTATTTTATACCTTATAAGCTTTACCGATCATGGAGTATCCCAGAAACACTCCTTCATCAGTTTAGCTTGAAATTTTACTAAGTATTTCTTGTCATTATTATGAATGTAGCAAATACAACCAAAGATTTTGAAGTAATCTACTTTAGGTTTCTTCCCTTTGAGTAATTCATAGGGAGTCTTGCCCTTCAGTTTATGTATTAAACTTTTATTCAACACATAGTTGGAGGTATTCACTGCCTCTGCCCAAAAGGATAGAGGAAGGTGAGCATCTGACAACAATGTAGTAGCAGATTCAATAAGGGTTCTATTTTTCCTTTCAGCTGCCCCATTTTGTTGAGAAGTTCTAGGAGCTAATAAAGTGTGCCTGATCCCTTCACTATAACAGAACTCTTGCATAAGAAGAGAATCAAACTCTGTCCCATGATCACTTCTGATAAGGGCAATGTGAGTATTGAACTCACTCTGTATGCATTTGAGAAACTCTGTCAAACACTTAAAGTTATCAGACTTCTTTCTCAGAAAGAACACCCATGTGAATCTAGAGAAGTCATCTACAACCACTAAAGTATAGGATTTCCCTCCCAAGCTTTGTACTGTAATGGGTCCAAAGAGATCCATGTGCAACAGATATAAAATCCTAGGTGAATCACTCTTATTAAGTGATTTGAAGCTATTTTTGGTTTGCTTGCTTAATTGACAAGCCCTGCAAAGTCCTTCCTTCTTGTAGGGGCCAGAAGGTAGTCCTCTAACAAGGTTGTCCTTAGATAGCCTAGCAATGGTTCTAAGGTTTATATGCCTTAGTCTCTTATGCTATAATTCATTAGGTCTACAAATAGAGTTAAACAAGCATATATCTACCTTAGTTGAAAGAAAATCTACAAGATAAATGTTACCTTTCCTTTTACCTGTCAACACAGTTGTGTTGTCCTCTGATTTGATTTTGCATGAGGATTTGTTGAAAGTCACTTGATAGCCTACTTTCTTGAAAGTGACTGTGCCAATCTGGACTTCACCATATCCTTTTGTTAGTCCAAAGTTTGAATCACCAAATATTACTTTGGGTCCAAGCTTGGCTTTGAAGGATGTGAAATTGTCCTTGTTTCCTGTCATATGCTTTGAGCACCCACTATCCAGATACCATTGCTAGTTTGATGTTTGATAGGTCTTCATCTGCACATAAAATAATTCATTTGTTTTTGACACAGTTCACCTTGGGCCTAGGTTGATAACCTTTGAATTCAGAAATAAAAGACATCCCAGGTTGACTCTTATAACCTTCAGGATGATATTTCCTTGGAGGTATTATCCATTCAGTATAAGGGTTAAATCTTTGGGATGTAGGACCCCTAGGTTTGAAATTTGATTTACCTTTGGAAAAATTTTCAAAACTCTGATCTCTGTTCGACGATCGCTGAGCTGAGTTCGACGATCTTGGGTTAGATCGCCGAGCTCCGTTCGAAGATCGACTGTGGTAGAGTTCAGGGTTCAGAGATCATCGACCTGAATTCGACGATTTAGCCCGAGATCGTTGAGCTCCATTCGGCGATCGTCGAGCTCTGTTCGACGTTTTCTGTTGAACTTTTGTTTTCCTAGGTGAAAGAAAATGGTTGTCAACCTAAATCACCTAGAGGGGGGTGAATAGGTGAGTTGTGCGTCTTTTGCAGAATAAAAAATAATTAGAGCACAACACAGAACTATCTACCAATATAACAGACGACAAAAGATTTATAGTGGTTCCCCAACCTTGGGTACATCCACTTTCCCTCACTGATCTAGCAATCAACTAGACTCGGCTACTCCACTATCTCGGATCAAAAATCGATCCTACCCTCGGAACAAAGTTCCTACAAACTCGATCCAACAAAAGGATCTACACCTCATAAGATAACACTTCCTACAAACTCGGAGTGAAAAACTCCTACACTCGGAGAAATTTTCTCCTACAAGATTAATAAAGTTTTGGAAAAATTATACAAACAGTAAATCCAATCAGAT
This sequence comes from Platanthera guangdongensis, assembly GCA_039583875.1. Taxonomy (NCBI): domain Eukaryota; kingdom Viridiplantae; phylum Streptophyta; class Magnoliopsida; order Asparagales; family Orchidaceae; genus Platanthera; species Platanthera guangdongensis. Next base: position 95,954,792 of record CM077159.1, on the reverse strand, counting down.
CTGATGAAACAGCCAGAAAACTTCTTCTTATGGACTTTGCAGCACTATCAGAAATCGGTGAAGAGAGTCTCGGCGCAGATCTGGATCTTCTTGCTTTTATAGAATCAGAGAGAGTAGATGAACGGTGATGTCGATCTCGATCTGTAACTTTCTTCAGAATGAATCCTCTGAACTTAGAAGCAGTGGCCGGAGAAAATGGTAGCGGCGGCGGCTTCCGTTTCTTGAAAACAGGGAGGAGTCGGCTGAAGAACTTTCTCAAAATAAGATGACAAGAATGCTTGGAGAATTATTAGGGTTTGTCATTTTCTGATAAGACCTTATATAGGAGAGACTAACGGTCATAATCGGTCATAATGATGTACACGTGGACCAATCATGTCGCGTGATTTTAAAATCCCGTCAGAAAAAGGACTTAGACAAAATTCAGAAAAGGTTCAGCTATATACACGAGTAAGTGAATAGCTACTCGAGTAGATGAATAACTACTCGAGTACATGAAGGAGAATATACTCGGGTGAAGAGAGATAGGCTACTCGAGTATGTAGAAATCGGTCACAAAGAATGGCTTAAAATACTTGGTCTCAGAACCTGCCAAGATTTGGAAGAAGGAGGTTCTTGAATTCTACACAGCAGCAACATTGGATTCAACGAGCCTGAAAATTAAGTCATTCGTTCAAGTAACCAAGGTCAAACTCACCCTGAAGAGTTTGAGGAAGACACTACAACTGCTAAGGCTTCAAGAAGAAGATGAAGTCGTATCTTCCATGACCAGAGAAGCTCTCCAATGGTGTGGACTGGATCCCACCACCAAGATTGGATCTTTTATGCACAGAAAGGGAATGAACTCCCAGGGAAAATTTCTTTCTGAAATGATAGGAAAAGTAATTCTGTGCAAAACAGGAGGACATGATAAGATATCTGCCTATATGTTCAATCTAATGACCAGAGTCATCTTCAAGGTCAAAACCAACTGGTTTGCTGTGATCTTTGAAAAGATCAAAGAAAGTTTAAAGAAACCAAACCTGGACAGAATACTAAGCCTATATCTGGCTATGAATATTCCTAAAGTGATGAATCATACATTAGGATCTAAGATAAACCATATAAGAAAAATGAATTTAAGGATACTATCTAGATGGGAAAGGGTCCTGACTAAGGATGTTTTTACTCCACAGAAACAAACAAAACAGACACAACAAAAGAAAAAAAACCAATCCACAAGACAACTGAATCTTCCAGTGATTCAGAAGAAGAAGTGGTCTTCAGCTCAGATGAAGAAAGACCAGATAATGCTAGGAAATCACCTACTCAAGAAACTGAGACTGATAGTAAGGTGCAGGGGGAGCAGATTCTTGCAATCATCATCCAACTGGCTCAAGTCCACGAAGAGTTTAATCAATGGGGAGCCAATGAGCTTTCTCCAGTTTTAGCTCAACAAGAAGCATTACCCTCAGGGGGAGCTAATGAGCACCAACCACCTGTCCACACAGCTGCACTGATAGTGAAGCAGCTATACAATTTATACTTAAGATTAACCAAGACAATGTCCCTGAGGATATCATTACCAGGGAAGAAACTTTGGAATTTGAGGGAGAACCATCTGCTAAAGAGACAGTTATACCTCTAGTACAAATACAACAAGAGTTCACTCAAGAAGAGTTATTTCCTGACATACAAGATGCAAGGACTGAGGGGGAGCAGCCAAGTACTGAGGGGGAGCAGCCAAGGACTGAGAAGGAGTTGCCCTCTAGTCCAAAAGATATAGTGGACATAGCAATCTCATCTGAGTCCTCAGAAGATGAAGAAGCCTCTAGGGCAAAGAAGAGAAAGCTTATGGCACTAAGGAAGAGAAGCTCTGGCTATAATAAATCCTTACAGACTGTCTCATCAACTCCAGCTCCAGCAGTAGATTTCAACTCACTGTTGGTGGCACTGCATGTTAAGATGGATGAGCAAAGAATAGCTCTTGGGAAGTATGTGGATGAAAGCCATTAAGAACTGCAATCTACATTGGCCCAAGATATCAAGTCCATCAGATTTGAAGTGAATTTACATAAAAAGGAGATGTCAGATTGCTTCCATAAGGGAGGTAATGATGTACTCTATTTAGCCAAGCAATAAGTGGAAGCCAAAACTCAGATAGATGACATAGCAGTGAAACAAGGCTATGTTCTGGAAAACCAAATAAGAATGAATGACAATCAGACAGAATCACACAATGTTATTGTAACATAACTTAAGAATACAGCAACTACTTTCACTACAAACTTTGTTAAAGAAAAGACTGAGTTTGATAAACAACTCAAAGCAAATTTGACTGATGTTAGCACTGCTATCCAAGCTTCCTAAAAGGTAATTGTTGATCAGCTACTGAAGTTCAGATCATTCTACAAAGAAGGAACAAATTATCTAGCTAATTAGATAAGGTTTCAAAACGATGATCTAAGAGACCATGTTGAACGAGAAGTCATAAATGGGGAGAGAGTGTTAGTGACTGCAGGCACTGAACATGCTAAATGGATAACTAATGCTATCAGAGCCACTCTTGGTTATCCAACCCTATGTGATGATGATGATAACACTGATAAATCAGGAATTCAACCTGCTTACCATGAAGGAGTTCAGCAGGAAGTGGCTCAAATTATTTATCCACCTGCTGATTTTGAGGGCATTCACTCTACAGTACAACAAATATACAGTCCTCCACAGGATGTTCAGAATGTGATTATTGAGAAGGTTGAGATGTCTGAAGCTGCTTTGAAAAGAGAGCAAGATGCTCAACTTTCTCAGAAAAGGTTTAGAGAACAGGCTGAATTAAAGCCTGAATTTGAAAGATGGAGTCCCACCTCCAAAAACATTATTCTCACTGTCTGGCAAGTAGTTAAAGACAACATGCATGATAGGGGCACATGATACTCTGTACAAGAATGGAGCAAGTATCAGAAACGGCAAGATGTCATACATCAATTTAGAAGAGATCTCAAAGCTGGGAAGATACCTGCTACTTCTATGGAGCCTAGCAAGTACTTTCCAAAGCCTTACCACTATTTTGAAAGACAAAAGGTTAAGCCTAAAGAACTCAAGAAAAAGGATCTTAAAGGAAAGAAGCCAACTGAAGACACTGAAGCTAATGTACAAGCAAGGATTCAGTCTGGCAAAGGCATTGTCATGAAGGAGCCTAAGCAGTCCTAGAATATATTGTCTAAATTTTAGAAGTATGTAATCTTGTGTTTTAAAATCTATGTAATCTGTTGTACAAAAACTTATGGTACTTCAACAAAACTTTGATTCATGTTCACTCTATTTTATCATATTTTATGTTGATATAATATACTGGTTTTGTTTATGTGTTACCTTGTCAAATAATGTTTTTATACATCATATTCTGTGTTTTATTATAGAGTGATGTATAACATTGACTAAAGATTATGACTTCTCCAAATAGTAGCAGATTGTTGGATACATTGGAAAATGTGTACCAGATTTAGAGAAGCCTCACCTAACTCAATGATATTCGTCAAGGTGTCTTTGATGTTGTGTTGAGTTTGAATGTGCAGGTTAAGGAAATGCAGAAAAAGTTTCTAAGTACAAGTGTCGACACTTGAGAAGAATTTTGTAGACACTTGGGAAGAGCTGTGTCGACACCAGGAGTCAGATTGTGTCGACGCACAGAAAATCTGTCGACAACAACTGTGTCGACAAGAAGGACTTGTGTCGACACATTCCAGAATTTTGTCGACAATAACTGTGTCGACACACAGGACTTATGTCGACACATTTTAGAATTCTGTCGACAACAACTGTGTCGACACACAGGACTTGTGTCGACACATACCAGAATTATGTCGACACCAACTTTGTCGAGACTAGGAGTTATTGTGTCAACACACAGGACTTGTGTCGACACATTCCACAGAAGCTGTGTCAAGAAGAAAAAGAAGAGTTGTGTCGACATTATGTGAGTTGTGTCGACATCACCAAGGATTGTGTCGACATATGATCTATTTGTGTCGACATATTTGAAGTATTGTCTCGACACTTTGCTGCTGAGTTGAAGTTCAATGAAGGATCAAGTATCACGACTGAAGACTTGACAGCTGTCATAACTGACAATGTTGTTGCATATGTCAGAGCTGTTAGAAGACCGTTAGGAACTAGATCAGCCGGTAACCTTAGATGAGGTCTATATAAAGACCTATTCTATCAACAAACGGTGGAGAGACAAGAAGTTGTCTTAACCAACAAATAAGAAGAAGAAGAGAAGTCTTCATCCAGAAATCAACAAGTATCTGGCAGATCCTGAATAAGTCTGCAAGAAGAATTCAGATCCACATCTGAAAAGAAGAAGGAAGCCGGATTGAGGATCACCTCCAACTTCACAAGAAGATCAACCTTACTTTGTTCAAATTCAAGAAGATTTGAAGAAGCTAAGACAGGTTGGATCTAAAGCAGTCAGATCTATCAAGAACTGACAAGGAAACCTTCTACCCATTCTCTCTCTACTTGGGTGAAGGAATTATTCTTTTTATAATAAATTTTCTCTGTAGGATCTTTTATAGATCTGAGTGTAGGAGAGTTATCTCTCTGAGTTGTAAGCCTAAATCTATAAAGGCTGAGGTAGGGCTGAGTGCCTGAGGTAGGGGATTAATTTCCCTGAGTTATAGGCCTGTTGAAGAGGCTGAGGTAGGGCTGAGTGCCTGAGGTGGGAGATTAATTTCTCTGAGTTGTAGGCCTATTAAAGAGGCTGAGGTAGGGATTGATTGCCTGCGTTGTAGGAGTGTGGTCTCACTCTGAGGTAGGAGTCTCTGAGAGGATCTTGAGCCGTGGGACTTTCTGAAGTCTGGGTTGTAGGAACCATTCAGGGTTCTGAGTTGTAAGATCTGAGGATCTGAGAAGGAAGAAGGGAGTTAGGCCAAATCTAGTATACTGCTAGATATGTGAAGTTGGAAAGTGAATGTACCCATCACATGGGGAACCACTATAAATCTATGTGCACTCTGTGATTGGCTGTGATTTCTTTTATACTGTGTTGTGTTAATTGCTGAATAATCTGTGTTAGTAGTAAAAATATTTACTGCCTTAAGGAAAAAAATGAACCTATTCACCCCCCCCCCCCTCTAGGTGTTTAGGATATCTTGAAACCAATTCTTTCAAGAAGTTCTATGTCAAGTACTCGAGAATTAAAGTTATTGTTCTCGAGAAGCTGAAGTATTTCTTGAGAAGCCCAAGAGTTGTTCTCGAGAAAGCCATGTTCTTCTTGAGAAGTCTTAAGTATATCTCAGAATTCCTCTAAGTGATGTTCTCGAGTGAGCAGAAGTCTAGTACTCGATAAGGCCATACTTTGTCTCGAGAAAGCCGAAGTTCTTTCTCGAGAAGTCTAGTCAGCTCTCGAGAAGTCATTACCTATTTCTCGAGTAACAGAAATTATCTCTCGGTAATAATCCCTTCTTTCTCGAGAAGCCAGAACTCATTTTCTATGTCCTTATTCTTGAGAACCTTATACCTCTTCTTGACAAACAAAAGTTGTACACGAGAAGTCTATCCTTCACTCGAGAAATGAAGTTCAATTCTTTGAATTTTTCGTTAAGTCCCGAGAGAAGTAATTTCAAATTGATCTCTTTTCTTATTGGTTCACGTGTTTGGTCATTAATGATTATGACTATGACCGTTAGGAAAGTCTTATAAAAGGTCTTATCATAATCGACTAACCCTAATAAGAAATCTAAGTATTCTGAATTGAACATTTTTCATCGGGAAGTGCCGCTGTTGTTCATCGTCTTCTTCAGCGCTGACCTTCTCCGATCTAAGAGATTCAGAATAAGAGGTTTCAACAAATCAAGACTTTCAACATCGACAGATCTATTCCTTGATCGTGTTGATCCTAAGTTTCCAGATTCAGAGATTTCGCCCTTGTCTTCTTCGATCCGTTTCTAACAGACCTTCTCCGACCAACTGCTCCCTACCAGGACAATCACCAGATGGAGAGTGTGTATTGATTACAGGAAGTTCAATGAGGCTACACACAAAGGCCATTTCCCACTCTCGTTCGTTGATCAAATGTTGGAAAGGCTTGCTGGAAAGAAATATTATTGCTGTTTGTATATTTTCTATAAAATATTTTAATCTTGTAGGAGATTATTCTTCGAGTTGTAGTAGCTTTGTTCTTCGAGATTTTTGTAGGAGTGTTTTGACTCCGAGTTGTAGGGGTGTTGCTCTGAGTTGTAGGATTGTTTTCCAATCCGAGCTAATAGTGAAGTAGCCGGGTCTAGCTTGGTACTAGATCATTGAGGTGGAGAGTGGATGTACCCAAGGTTTGGGAACCACTATAAATCTTGTGTTTTTTATGGCTTACTTGTTTATTTTCTGCGCTCCGTCGTTCCAAGTTTTTATTCCGTAAAAAGACGCAGACCTCACTTATTCACCCCCCTCTAAGTGATTTAGGTAGACAACTAAAAACATAAGAACACCAACCCATTCTTCGCGCGGAAGTTGAACAGCTTCCAGAAGATGGATAGGTTGAACCCGATCCTTTCCACCCGCATGTAGTAGGCGAAAGCCACCATGATCGCGACGGAGTTAGGGTTTAGCTGAGTCGGTACCACCCCGTAGTACTAGAGGACCTGATGTACCTCCGGCCAGAGAGTGTTGGGTACATTGGAAAATGTGTACCAGATTTGAAGAAGCCTCACCCTACTCAAGGATATGCATCAAGGTGTATTTGATGTGTTTTGAGTCTATATGTGCAGGTTAAGTAAATGCAGGAATGCAGAAAAATTTCTAATTCCATGTGTCGACACCAGGAGAAGCTGTGTCGACACTCATGAAGGCTTGTGTCGACACTGGAGAAAAGCTGTGTCGACACTTGGAGCTAATTGTGTCGACACTTGGAAATACTGTGTCGACATCAGAAGAAACTGTGTCGACACCCAGAGGCTGTGTCGACACACAGTGAAGCATTGTCGACATTAACTGTGTCGACACCCAAAGACAGTGTCGACACACAGGAATACTTAGTCGACACAATTGTGTCGACACCTAGAGGCAGTGTCGACACACAGAAGACTTTGTCGACATCAACTGTGTCGACACACAGGACTTGTGTCGACACACAGCGGAGTTTCGACAAAGTTAAAAGAAGAAGTATTTGTGTCGACACACAGAGGCAGTGTCAACACACAGAAGATCTTGTCGACATCAAATGTGTCGACACACAGGTCTTGTGTCGACACATGACAGAATTTCAACAAAGTAAATTTGTATGAAGTAAAGAAGTGACTGTGTCGACACCACAAAGGCTTGTGTCGACACATTCAACAGAAGGCTGTGTCGAGAAGTATCAACAACAACAAAGGAGATGTGTCGACACCACCAAGGCTTGTGTTGACACCTAGTCCACTTGTGTCGACACTTAGTCTACTTGTGTCGACACATGATGAAGTTCAGTCTCGAAACATTCAGACAGAGACAATATTTCAAGAAGTGACTGGATGACTTGACAGCTGCCATTTCTAACTGGTCTACTGCAACTATCAAAGCTGTCAGAAGTTTATTAGCAACCGGATCAGCCGGTTACCATGGAGGAAAACTATATAAAGGCTTTCTCCTTCATCACAATTAACAAGGAAGACAAAAGTATATACATAGATAACTAACAACACAAAAAGAAGAAGACCTTCGATAGAAGATCTAAGTAGTTGGAGAGAGAGAGCTCCATCTAAGAAGTGCAGTTGCTGAACCAGGCTGCCAAGAAAGATTCAGATTGAGATCTGAATCTCAAGTCAGAAGCTGATTGAAGATCAACTTCTCAAGTGTTCAACCCTACTGAGTTCAGATTCAAGAAGCTTTGAAGAAAGCTAAGAGAGGATTTTCTCTGCTATCAGATTCTTCCAAGAACTGATCAAGAAGCCATCCATCCCTTCTTTCTTTATCTGGGTGGAGGTTAATTACTTTATTAAATCAAATTTCTATAGGATCTTTATAGATCTGAGTTGTAAGCCTATGATTATAAAGGCTGAGTGTAGGAGAGTAATTTCTCTGAGTGGTAGGCCTTGTTGAAGTCTGAGATAGGGTTATGAGCCTGAGTTGTAGGAGATTGATATCTCTGAGTTGTAGGCCTTGTGTAGGCTGAGGTAGGGCTGTGTGCCTGAGCTGTAGGAGTGTGGACTCACTCTGAGTTGTAGGAGCCCTGTTGGGGTTCTGAGCTGCTGTAAGATCTGAGGATCTGAGATGAAGAGAAGAAGTTAGGCCGAATCTAGCACACTGTTAGATAGGCGAAGGGGGAAGTGGATGTACCCAGACCTTGGGGAACCACTATAAAAATCTGTGTGCAATCTGTGTTGTGATAATTCTATGAATCTGTGCTGTGTTAGCTATAAAAGTATCTGTTGTTAAGTAAATACCTGAATAGATTTGCTGCCTTAAAAAGAAAAATAAATTACACCTATTCACCCCCATCTAGGTTGTTAGGCACTAATTCTTTCAAGTGGTATCAAAACGAGGTTACTCAAATAAGAACTTAACAGTCTGAGTAAGATCCTTAAGGTAGATTCAAGATCAAGAAAATGGGTTCAAGAGAAAATCATAAGGAAATAGGTTCTATGAAATTACCCATATGCAGAAAGGAGATATTTAGCATCTGGAAAGAAAGGGTTAGGCTGTTTATGGACGCTTCTGATCCAAGGATCTATATTACAGTCAAGGAAGGTCCTTATATTCCTATAAAGATTTCTGTTCTGGATGCAAACCAAAGAATTCCCAAGGATTTCTCAGAGATGACTAAGGATGAGATCATCCTGGCAACTATGGATAAAAGAGCCCAGAATATCATAGTAAGTGTCATAGATGATGCAACCTTTCAAAATTTGATTCACTGCAAGACCTCCAAGGAAATGTGGGATACTTTGATAGTCTACATGGAGGGTTCTGAAAAAGTCAGACAAGATAGAAAATCTATGCTGAACCAGGAATATGAGAGTTTCAGACAAGGAAAGTCTGACAGTATAACTGAGTGTTATAAAAAGTTCTATAGAATAGTAAATGAGCTGATGTCCTATGGAAGAATCTTCAGTACCTATGAACTGAATGATAAATTCCTAAGATCCTTGACAAAGTATTGGGACACTAAGATTTGTGCCATTAGGGAAGTGGCCAAACTTGCAGATATCTCTCCTCCAACCTTATTTGGAAAGTTGCTGTCATATGAGATGCAACTGATGGCTAGGAAAGAGGAAGAGAAAAGTGCAAAAGGGGAGCATAGAGAAAAGTCTATGGCCTTCAAGGTTGAAGCCACTAAGAAAAATAGGAGGATGTCTCCATCACCTCCTAAGATAGTTTCTGAAATTGCTTCAGATAATTCAGACAACCAGAAATCAGACAACAGTGACTCAGATGAAGATTTTGCA